>CM057348.1:506472709-507706160 GCA_030015575.1 Agapanthus africanus
ACCTTTCCTAAGCCCATGTAACTGATTACATATATGGGATCCTGACCCGGTATCCAATACCCAGGACGTAGAGCAAATGGAGAAACAGTTCTCTGTAACGAACACACCCGAAGAAAATGTATCATCATGTACTTTCTTCATTCGGGTGGCATGGGAATCCTGGTATTCCCCTAAATCCTGTTCAGTCCTATAACTCTTATAGGAAAGAACGGAACCAACGTTCCCCAGCACAGTATAACATGCGGGTTCGGTCAATACATCCATATTATTATCTTTATTAAGGCATGAAATGGTCGCTACCTGGAGAGAGAGAGAAGAAAACACTTTAGCGTATGCTCGTGCAAGATCAGATTGGTTATTATCTTATCTAATCAGGATGGCTCCCACTGCTTTTTATCAAATCTTCCTTCAAACCCCTAAAAGGAAAGACTAGCCGGGATTAATTACACACTACAAGTTCGCCAATCTTTCAGCCAGGCCAGTGTCGGTACTTTGAGGGAGGTCCCCCGTGCTTTCGCACGAACCTAATTACTGTAAACCTCATTTTCCCAGAGGCGTAACCCCGTTGACACCTTTCTAGACACCTACTTGATCAGCTAATTGCAATGTGTAAAACTCTCCCAGGAGTAACTCTTACTCGCAGTGGGTATCGGGATCCAACTATCTCATAGAAGGTATGCAATCTCATTGCAAATTTCAACACTTGAAATTCCCGATAATCTTTTGCCCCTAGCAGCTATATGACCTTAACATAGTCAACAAATCATAAGTGCTAGTCAAGTTCAACCCGTCATTTCCCGATTGAATTAAACCCACCCGCACGACCCTTAACATAGTCAACAAAGTCGCACGACTACCCTAATCCAATCGCATCATATGCTTATACAGATAAGCACTAATTAGCTACCGCACACTACGCCTTAACATAGTCAACAAACGTAGCACGAATACTAACTAGTACTTATCTGAAATGACGGAGGGCTACGACAGGTTTTTCTGAAAACCTATTGCGTAATGAACTTGATATCGTTGTAGAATCAAATGAAGTTTTAAAATGGAATGATTTTGAGGCTTTTCTAGTTTTGCTAAAGGGGTCACTCCCGGTGAAGGGATCGTCGGCCCTTTCCTCGTCGAATGAGGTGCGGGATATATCATATATATCACTGTGCAAAGCAAAAACTCTTAAAAGCAATCAAAGCCAAACCGAGTGTGTAGCATCTGCCAGTTATTGCTAAAGGAGTCACTCCCGGTGAAGGGATCTCGGTCCTTTCCTCATCGAATAAGGTGCAGGGTATATCATATATACCGCTATGCAAAGCAAGAACTGTAGCTACCTGTTTTGTTTAAAATTCGATTCCACAACATCTTAGGTTTCTTATCTTTCATTAATCACATTAATGAAGTCCCATCATTTAAATACCTAAACATCACAGATAGATATGACGTACACTTATGCCATCCGCATTCGCCTCGATGTCCCCTCGTGCACCGTTAGGTTAGGTAACTAACGACAGAGCAGGGCAGGGCTAGCGCGGGTGTAAAACATAAGTAACGTCTATATAATATATCACATATACTATATACTATATCCATCACAGAATCACAACACAGATATCGCAGCAGAATAAACATATGAAATATTGGATATACTAGGACGTCCGTGTTTTCAATACGAGCCAGTATAAAACACGGATTCCACGGTCGTGATGAATAGCCAATCCCACACCCCTAGACCCCTACGAGAGCGGCAAGCAACCCTGCCAATTCTAGGGTTAGGAGACCCGGACTCGACTCCTCGAGTTGGTCTCCCACTGGACCCCAGAACCCGGTTACTTGTGCTCCCCTCCTTGGGTCTATCCTAATGCGGAAAAGTAAATAATATACAAAAGGTGACAACTTCCGCTACCTGGAAGTGCCCCAAATAAAAGAATATTACATACAAGTTTTTACATGAATGAAAATGGAAAACACTCATCTCACATAAAAACCCCGGCTATTCGAACACGACGATCCAATATAACATATCCAGCAACACATAACATCACATGTCATCAACGTAAGTAAGTATGCATACCCCAATTGTCGTTGACATATAGCAACGAAACCGGCGATATGAACATACTACACTTACGGTCACAGAAAAGAAAGTGTAAAACTACAACAATTGGAATCCGCAACCTCTTTAGACATCGCATGCCTAACAGATATAAATCCCGCATTTTAGTCTCATTATCGAAAACTCTTTTCAATATCATATGGGACTAAATTGCTAGATTTATAACTTTCATTCAGTTATCTCATAACTACTTGTGAATTCCAATTATTGTATCACATTCCAGATAAACAGATAATGTTAAACTTTCCGATCGAACATCCGAATACCCAAGTTTTCCCGATACAACTCAACACATGAAATAAGTCTAACAACATTCAGTTCGTGCCTCAGTACCAACGGTCCAGCCGTAGAAGGGTCAAGCCAACGCCTCACATGTGGCACGCCGTACTGCCCCAAACCCGAAGGTTCAAAGGGTAGTTCAAGACGGTCACATAATCGAGTTAAGGTTTGTTGTCTTCTAGAGGGTCCATCGCGTTACTTGCACTACTTAGAACGTCGTTAAACTACGGAAAAATCCAACACTTGGAAATTTCCCGACAGGGGAAAAATTGGGTATTTATATCCGGTCGAACTTTTTAACATATTCTAAAAATTATCCGGAAATACACAAAGACGAAATTTGATACCCCGATCGAAACACCGAATCCCCAAAGCAACCCCAGAAAATTCAACTCTTGAATAATTATTAAAAATACCCAGGAAAATCACCACTGGAAACTAAGAATTACTGTGAAAAATTCTTTAAATATAGATGCCGTACGACCGCGGATCCGCCGCATGAGCCATGCTCATGCCGTGGATCCGCGCTGGGTTTGTGGAATTACTCTCACGAATTTCACAGTAAACCTTATAATTTCCTGCTTATTTTTCTGCATATTTTTAATATTGAAAAATCTCAGTTTTTAGAAAATGTACAGAGAGCATGTTAAGTTTAGGGTTTCGGGTTCGTTCGGGCTTCAAATCGCGTCTAGACTTCGCCTAAGGCTCTAGCTAGGCTCTGATACCACTGTAGGGTTCCTAGGCACTCTAGTGAGGTCTCACAAGGCATCGAACATGCCAATTTAAAAAAAATGGTGCCGAGAAACCCTAGACTACGGATCTTAGACTAGATGTTTAGACGAAACTAGAAACTAGTTAACTATTTAACTAGAAGTTAGATGCTACAACCTTTGTAGATCCGGATTTCCACCTCCTTAGCTCCACGCGGTCATGCCCTCGCTGTCCATCATGAATCCTCGACTCATTCGTCGGCTTCATCGGAAAAACGTGCGGAATAGGTCGTCGGCTTCGTGTCAAAGACGATCTACGTCGAGGTTGCACTAGTTCAAGCTCCGACTTCACAAAGTTGTGAAACTTGTGAAGAGAACACCCAAGACAACTTGGCAAGAGGTAGAGGGTGAAGAAATAGGAGATGGGTTCACTTTAGATTTGGAATTCTCTCACTAGAACTCAAGTTGCCAGTGATGGCATCTTAGTTTTTCTTTTGAAGATGAAGAAGAAGAAGAGCTAGAATTATGATAAGTTAATTAAAATGAAAATAAAAATCTATACTTATCATAATTCTAACTAAGGTTAAGTGTAGAGAATCAACCATGGTTATTTGGAGAGTTAGGGTTAAGCTAGTGGACAAGAATGGTTGCATAAAGTCAAGGCTTCATGAAGCTTCAACATAAAACAAGAAATGCCACCATTCTCCACTTAAGCTTTATCCAAATAAATGAATAAACAATTAAATGAATAAATGCATAATTAAAACCCTAATCTCAAGTTAACTATGGTTTAATTCCATACACTTAACCATATGATCAAGTATCATCAAACATGATACTTATATGTGCACAAAAGTATATCACATATACAATGTGTAAATCAAGTGAGAAAAATCCGTTTAAAGTGAACCAATACTAGTTGATGCAAAGTAATATATCAAATATATAATTATACATTAAATCATTAAATCAACACTTGATTCAATGATCCGGTCATGTCGCACATAACCGACTAGTATTCAATGCATCGATTTATCGAATCAATGATTCGATAACTAGGTCATATCTCATACAACCAATCGAAACATTAATCGCGAGAATCAAATACGGTATCACATACACGCATTATTCTCGGTCCCGCACATATCTCATATGCACTCCTATTTCGTTTCGCTTGAGCTAGGAAACCTCTGTGTAGGACTCTAAAGACTCGTCAATACGCCGGTAGCAGATGATGATCATATCAAGCACCCACAAGCCGCAAGCAGTCTGCTAAACGTAACGGCCACCCGGGTATTGAGCGATCAGAAGATCGACGAGCTAGCCCGCTCACACTCCTGCGAATCCGACCAGTAACACTTACCGTACAGTCCGGTCTCTTCGTCTGATACGTCGTATATCAAGTCTAGGGGTGGTATACGTCAGACCCCAATAACCCGATAAGTCGTGCCGATGTGAGGCTCATAACGGGTCGAGAAACTACTGGTAACACTTACCAGCAAATCTCTGATCAGCCCTGGCCAGGGACTTCCCTGCTACGGCCAATCGAGCACAGCACAACATCAACCCCCAATACCGGGAGAGACGAAACCCCTCCTATCGCTCATTGCCTCCATGTGACTCGGGACTGTGCCTAAAGACCACCATTTTGCACGCCCTCATGGACGTGGTAAGGTGGAGATCAAAGCACAGTGGGAATCACACAAGACTCTATGACGATCTCGGGTCTACAGACTAACCTGTACAAGTGTCACCTGAGAACTGCCATCTGACGTGAGGTATAATACCATCTGGGAGTTCTCGGCGAGTCCGTCCAGTGTACCCAGTCTCTACTGAGCACCCGTACACCATCTCTGATGTCAAACACCAATGGATATGGGATCATCCATCGCCCATCTCATGGGTCGAGAAGCGTATACGCTAGTCTACACTGGTATATCGATGCCCCGTCTCGATACACCCACGACTAGGGACCATGAAGGATGTACTTATGGACTACCATGTCCCCACTAGTATGATCTGCATCACAGTCCAGGTAGTCAAGTACATATCCTAAGGGCTTTACCAACATGTAACTATAAGACAGTATAAAGAGACTAGTGTACATGTTAAGATAAAGAGTAACCAGATAGCATACTATCATATCGAGCAAGAAAGTCATCTCTATATATGTCCAAGCATCCAATATAATATACATCATCTGTACAATACTGGCCTCTAGGGCATACATACAACTAACATCATCTTCGGGTGTGTTCATTACACAGAACTGTTTCTCAGTATCCTTTACGTCCTGGGTATGTGATACCGGATCAGGATCCCGTATATGTAATCTGTTACATGGGCTACAGATAGGTAAAGAACTGAGAACGGGTGATAAGTTTCATGAGACAGAAAACGGTGCAAGTGTTGCAGCCAAGTCTGTTGGTCACTATCACCCTGTATTACCAGAATACATAGATTCTGAACAAATGTTATTAGATACCGAACCTGATATACAAAATCATATCAGTCTCTTTATTAGTAAAGAAAGGATATAATTTTGTATTGTTGGATAATGTTTTGAACATTTCCTATATCAAGAGTTGATCGGTTCAGGCACGTCATCTAAAAGCATTGTCGTTCTAAATCAAACTACAGTTCTTAGTATACGGAACACACACAAGAGGAAGAGTTCAGAAATGAACGAATCCTTCTTAAGGTATTGTAGACTAGGTCATATCAATGCGACCCGACTAGCTAAGTTACATATAGATGCATATTTAAATTAGTTTGAATTTACATCTTGTGAAACTTGCCGGTCATGTCACAATGATAAGATGACCACAGCTCTGTTTATTGGAAACAGAGAAAGAGTTAGTGAACTCTTGGGATTGATACATGTTGATGTATGTAAGGTCCCCTATCTACACATGCCAAGATCGGTTCTTTCGACTTTATTACATTCTCTGATAATCTCTCAAGATTTAGATATATGTTTCTGTTGAAACACAGGTCCGAACCTTTTGAGATATTCATAGAATATAAATTAGAAATAGATAACCAAAAACGGGTAAAGGTATTATGTCCTTTGATGTGATCAAGGAGGAGAATACTTGAGCACGGAATTCCTGGACTATTCTAAAGGAGAATGAGATTCTCTCTCAGCATTACTCCTCCGTATACACCATAGCACGATGGTATATCGGGGCGGAGCAATAGCACCCTATGTGATATGGTGTGCTCTATGATGAGTACTGCTGAGTTTCCTATTTCCTTTTGGGAGTTATGCACTTGTGAAGTTGCATACCTATTGAATAGGGTTCAAATCAAATCAGTTGCCTACCACTTCATATGTGATATGGAAAGGGAAGAGCCTATATCTTAAGCTTGTTAAGATTTGGGTTGTCCGGCCTATGTCTAAAAGCAAAATCCGGACAAGCTCGAGGCAAGGTCTGTTATGTACAACTGGAAAGGTTCCAGCTATACAAAATGCAACTGATGATTTGGTAGAACCAAAGGATTTAATAGTTTCCAACGAACCTCAGCCTCTCCGCCGATCTAGTAGGTTCCTCACCCACCTGAGAGATACTTCGGTTTCTCTATGACAGTGGGAGCGAGGATTGCATCATGAGATGATGACCCAACTAGTTTCGAGCTGGCCATCAGGAGTGGGACTCTGTAAGAATGGCTGGGTGCTTATCGATCTGAGATGGAATCCTTATACACCAACAAAGTATGGACTTTGGTTGCTTTATCTGAAGGGTTAAATCCCCATCAGGAGCGAGTATATCTTGAGAAGATTACTTGGTGTGCATGGAAAAGTTGAAACTTTCAAAGCTAGACTTGTTAAAGGTTTGCATCATAGACCAGGTATGGATTATGTTGAAACCTTTTCTAAGGATCTATGCTTAAGTCCATCCAGATCCTACTTGCCACGGCTACATACCATGACTACGATATCTGGTGGTTGGGTGTCATGACTGCTTTTCTAAATGATGTTTTAGAAAAGAGCGTCTATAAGTACACAGCCAGAGGGCTTCGTAGACAGTGGGAGCAGCGGAAACATGTGCAAGATGTTTTATATGATAAAACAGGCATCGCGGAGTTGGAACATCTGTTTTGATGTGGTAGTCAAAGAGTTTGACTTCATCAAAATGGTATATGAACCTTGTATATACGAAAAGGTAGTAGAGAGTATGGTGGTGATCCTCGTAGAGTACGTGGATGACATACTCTTGATAGGGAAGGAGTTTCCTATGCTACGCTCGGTCAATCTCCGCTTATCACAAGGATTCTCCATATAGGATCAAAGTGATACCTCCTAAATCCTGGGTTTTGGATCTATGAGATAGATCTAATTGGATGTTAGGACACTCACTAGTTGTAGTGAGATGGTATCAATCGATCCTGGGGGGAATCACTGGAAAGGTTCCAGGGTGATAAGGACGACTGAATGTCAGTCGCGGGCATTGTCTTTACCCTCAGTGGAGGGACGGTATGTTGGAAGAGTTCCAAGTTAGATACTGTGACATACTAGACGATTAAAGGCAAGATACATCGTTACCAAGGATGCTACCAAAGAGACAGTCTGGATATATATATAAGTTCATAAGATGAACTCCGTTCCTACCATTGTGTGACAATGGAGTTGTGGCTTATGCCAAGGAACTAACGTCCCATCAGAAACCCAGATATAATTCTTAGGCAGTATCACCTGATCATGGAGATGGATGATCTCCAATGTGATCGAGGTTAGGAGAGCAGACACAGAGGACGACAGCGCGGATCCACTCGCGAAGGCCTTTTTTCCCAGTAGAGACTTTTATGGGATGGTTGAGTATGAGATACTTCAACCGCAGCTAATTGTTGGGTATGCGATACCATAACAGATGGCCCTAGTGCAAGTGGGAGATTGTTAGTTATATGTATGTCCTAGAGGCCATTACTGTACATACGATGTATATTGTAGTGGATGCTAGGACATATATAGGGAGGACTTTCTTGCTCGACATGATAGTATGCTATCTGGTTGTACTTTATCTTAACATGTACTCTGATTGTCTCTATATTACATGTTGATAAAACCCTTAGGATATGTACTCGACTACTGGGACTATGATGAGATCATACTAGTGGGGCCACGGTGGTCGACGAGTACATCCTATAACTGTTCCTAGTCGAGGGTGTATCGAGACAGGGCATCGATGCACCAGAGTAGACTAGCGTATACGCATCTTGACCCATATGATGGGCGATGGATGATCCCATATCCATCGGTGTTTGACATCAAGGATGGTGTACGGGTGCTCAGTGGAGACTGGGTACACTGGACGGACTCGCCGAGAACTCCCAGATGGTATTATACCATACGTCAGATGGCAGTTCTCCGGTGACACTGGTACAGAGTAGTCTGTTGACCCGAGATCGTCATAGAGTCTTGTGTGATTCCCACTGTGCTTTGATTTCCATCATACCACGTCCAAGAGGGCGTGCAAAAAGGTGGCTTTTGGGTACAGTCCCGAATCACATGGAGGCAATGAGCGATAGGAGGGGATTCGTCTCTCCCGGTATAGGGAGTTGATGTTGTGCTGTGTTCGATTGGCTATAACCGGAAATCCCTGGCCAGGGTTGCTGAGATTTACTGGTAAGTGTTATCAGTAGTTTCTCGAACTGTTATAGACCTCATATCGACACGACTTATCGAGCTACTGGAGTCTGACGTTTACCACCCCTAGGCGAAATATGCAACATATCAGACGACGAGACCGGACTGTACGGGAGTGTTACTATTTGGATTCGCAGGAGAATGTACAGGCTTGCTTGTTGATCTTCTGAGAGCTCAATACCTGGGTAGCTGTTATGTTTAGCTGACCGCTTGCAGCTTGTGGGTGATTGATATGATCATCACCTACTGCCGGCGTATTGACGATTCTTTAGAGTCCTACACAGAGGTTTCTTGACTCAGGCAAAACGGAGTAGGGGCACATATGTGATATGTGCGGGACCGAGGATAATGCGATATGTGATACCGTATTCTATTCTCGCGATATTTGATATCAGCCGGGTCATCGGATCAAGTGTTGATTCGATGAATCGGTACGGATAAATATTAGTCGGTTATATGCGATATAGCCGGATTGTCGGATCAAGTGTTGATTCGATAATTTAATGTATAATAATATATGTGATATATTAAATTACATTAACTAATATTTGCTCACTAAAAGATTCTTTTTCTCACTCGGGTAATACATTGATATATATGCGATATATGTTAATTGTATTATTTTATTTGGTTACGATAAATATTATATATGTGATATATAATATTGTAACATGATATGATAACTTATGCAACTTGTTTAGTAGAGATTAAACATGATTAGGGTTTGATTAGGGTTAAGGTTTTCTAGAAGTTTCTAGAAGCTTTCTTTCTTTGTCTTTGTTAAGATATTATGCTAGATATTTCCTTAACCTAACCAAACCTTTAACCTTAGTCAAAACTCTACAATGGTTAAGTGAACCATGGTTGCATAATTGATCATTATCTCCTTTTCCTATTCATCACAAAAGGATTATTATTATTTTTGTTCATCATCTTCTTCCTTCTTCTTCTTTGCTTGAAATGGTTTCTTGCTTTGATTTTTGTGATGGATAAATATGAGAAAAAGATAAATAAAGAGAGCAAAAATCCTACTTCATCATCCTCATCTTCCCTTTCCATTTAGATGAGGGTGTTCACATCATTTCATGAGTGTTAGCTTGTGTTAAAGAAACTTCAAGGTAGATCATCTTAGTATCGAAGATCGGAAGCAAAGGTTGCGTCTTTCTCTTCGTGGAACCTCTCGAGAGTCCGGATCCCGATGATCGCAGCGAAGGGACCACAACACGGAGCATATGAAGTGAAGGACCGGATCTACAAAGGTTGTAATCCCTCTCACTTAGTGTTAAAATGTTTAGCATGCTTGTTTTCGCCTAATCTCTAGTTTAAAGTTCCGTATTCGGGTTGTTCGGCACGGCTAAATTTTTAATCGGGCATGGTTGATGCCTCGTAGACCCTTATGCGCGTGCCTAGCAACCCTACAGTTTGTGGTCCCATGGTACTTGCAACTTTCACCAATTGTTAGTTTATCAAAATCTGTGACCACTTTGCTATATTCTAGTATTTTGAGTACGCGTGTTACGTTATCCGACACGGTTCGTGATCTGATGTGCTGCTACACTTGGGCTGGTGTTGGTGTGTCTCCACGCACGTTAGCCGTTAGACGAACACTTGTGGGTTGGATTGGAGTTGGTGCGTTGGTCAAATGTAGTGTGTACGTGATATTGATCGATTTCTGAAATTTTTGCACTGGCTATGTTTTGTGTTAATAGGATCGCAGGCGGGGACTTCGGACGCTGTGAAGAAAGGGAAGCAGGTGATTGGATTTACCTAGCCAGCGATTGTCGGTGAGTAGATTTAACATCTACAAGGAATTTGCCCGCATGGCGTTATGCGTCTGGACTAGATATGATATGATATTAGTCGCATGTTTTATATTGCACATATAGAGTGTGCGCATAAGCTTCATTGCATATTATTACTTGTTGTGCTTGGACTTGTACCCTTTGGACACTGCACTATCATTGACGGTTTATGTTGCACGAGCACTGATTGTATGCCACTCACACCGTCAATAATTGCCATGACACGCACTACACCTATACATACGTGAGATTGAATTGGTTAGGGGCTTGAGACATGATCCTTATTTTTATTGTGCATATGACATATAGCATACCTGTATACCTACATGCTTACACATATGCCTTGACATGCCTACATGTTAGCTACCCATATACCTATATGGTATTATACCATTAGAGATAGGTATATATATATATATATATTTGAGGACATAGCTACGTGTACATCTTGCTTACATACTTACGTGTACACCCGTATACCTTGATATAGCTACACATATACCTGGAGGGTATTACATCATTACTGATAGGTAGATACACATATCTTGCTATACCGACATGGTTACGCATACCTGGCTATAGTTACATGTTCACCTTTATATGATGTTGCGTTTGGCTTCGGAGAAATTAGGAACCGCATGATATACTTAATAACTTGTTGCAGTTAAATAGCAGTTTTTCCCTTATATGCTCATATTACTGTTTCATATTGCATATATTATATCTCATGGGTTTCGCATTTATATATGGATTTCGTATGATGTTTCCTGGAAGTTTTGCTCCTGGGTATGTATATCAGTGGTATGGGACACTGACATATATACATGTGTATATATATATATATATATATATATATATATATATATATATCAGTGGTATGGGACGATATTATATATGTACACCTATATAATATATATCATCATAATGATCTGTGCATGTATTCTTATTCATTACTTGATGTGCCCGATGTGAGGGGCCGATGTGCCCGATGTGAGGGCCGATCTGAGGGCCGATATGGGGGCCGATTTGAGGAATTTGGGAGTTAGATTGTCTTGATGGACACTGGTCCGCCACGATGAGGATTTCGTGAGGATGACATGTTTTATCCCATACTCCGCATTTATTTGATATGCATTGCTTCATGTATTAGTAGTACCTGATAGAGTACCTTTCATGACTGTTGCATATACATATTGCCATACTTATGCTATCAGATTACATGTGATTGTTTATCACTGTTAGTGCATACTTGCGATTACAGTATGATGTTATTTACTATTCACGAGTTGGCAACTCACCCCCTGTTGTGCCGCAGGGTTTTTCAGGTCTGATCATCAGAGTGGTCACAGCAGGGCGCCTTATTATCTCTACTTTTGCGGATACCGCTACGGTTGGCTGTGAGGCCGTTTGCTTTAGGTGGGTTGTGGTTATCCGACGATGTACATTGTATATTTTTGTATTTAGTACTCTCCATCTACCACCTTCATGTATTGACTTAGAGACGAATTCTGAGGACCGATGTAAATTCTTTTGACTCTGGTTGTCGGGTTCGTGTGAGCCGGCCTTTTTATATATGTGGATTATCTTTTCTTAGCTACGGCATCGTATATCTGTTGTGGTGGTTGTTTCCGCCGTTGGGCGAGATTTGCTCCCGTTTGGGGATGCTTTACTTATATCTTATATTTGTACCCGTTTCGGGGTACAAAGGAGGTGCTGCCGAAATTTTTTTATGAAAACAAACTTGAGCTTAAAGTTTTGCATCGAGATTTTAAATGTGTTTCATCTTTTCCTTCTTGAAATGGTTTAGATTGTTGGGTTTTCGGCTTACTTGAATTGCGTTACGCCTGTTGACGTTACGTAGTCTAAGTGCCGGTCATGTGTCTATTTTTGGGTCGTGACATGTCAATACGCCGGCAGTAGGTGATGATCATATCAAACACCCACAAGCCATCAGCGGTCTGCTAAACGTAACGGTCATCCGGGTATTGAGCGATCAGAAGAACAACAAGCAAGCCTGCTCATACTCCTGCGAATCCAATAAGTAACACTACCGTACTGTCCGGTTTCTTCGTCAGATATGTCGCATATCTCAGTCTGGGGGTGGTAAACGTCAGACCCCAATAGCCCTGATAAGTCATGCCTTTATGAGGCCCATAACGATTCGAGAAACTACTGATAACACTTACCAGTAAATTTCAGCAACCCTTACCAGGGATTTCCTGTTATGGCCAATCGAGCATAGCGCAACATTAACCTCTAATACCCGGAGAAACGAAATCCCCTCCTATCGCTCATTGTCTCCATGTGACTCAGGACTGTACCCCAAAACCACTGTTTTGCACGATCTCTTGAACGTGGTAAGGTGGAAATCAAAGCATAGTAGGAATCACACAAGACTCTATGGCGATCTCGGGTCGACGGACTAACCTGTACCGGTGTCACCAGAGAACTGCTATCTAACGATAGGTATAATACCATCTAGAAGTTCTCGGCGAGTCCGTTCAGTGTATCCAGTCTCCACTGTACACCCGTATACCTTCTCTGATGTCAAACACCAATAGATATGGGATCATCCATTGCCCATCATATGGGTCAAGAAGCGTATATGCTAGTCTACTCTGGAATATCGATGCACCATCTTGATACTCTCACGATTAAGAATATTTGAAGGATGTACTTACCAACTACCTCTGCCCCACTAATATGATCTACATCATAATCCTGATAGTCAAGTACTCATCTTAAGGGTTTTATCAACATATAATAGAGAGACAATAAGTGTACATGTTAAGATAAAGAGCAAGCAGATAACATACTATCATGTCGAGCAAGAAAGTCCTCCCTATATATGTCCAAGCATCCACTATAATATACATCACATGTATAATAATGGTATATAGGGCATACACATAACTAACAATTTGATCTTTTATAATCTTTAAAACCTCTATTAAACTAATTAAAATTTCATGTCTTATAAAAAAATTCAAGGATGGTGAATAAAACTAACTGTCTTTGTTATATTTTCTTTTAATCGTGTATCAATAATTGAGAATTAGATCTAAACAAGATCGTTAATTCAATTTATTCAAAAAACGGATATTTAGTTTATTCAAACTTAATTCAATTTTTCCAAATTTAACTTCACACACACAAAGAATTTTTTTATAAAAATTATTGCTCGTTAGAGTTATATAGATTATATAACCGCTCAAAAAAAACTAGTATATCAAAAGCTAATATTTAATAACAATTTTTTAACCTAGAGAATAAACTCAATTCATGTATGCTCCAAAGGATGATCTCCAAAGCCTCCTAAATCTATCAAGGTTTGATGGAAGCCACACTCTTCGAAGAGTAATAAAGATAAGAAGATCCTCTTAGTAGTGATTTGGAGTAGTCCATTAGGAAGATCCGGGATTGAGCCCGAGGTCTTACATTTACGAGGGAATGACTAATTTATTCCCTACTATTATCTCAAAAAAAGAAATCCTCTTGGTATGTATGAAAAATTATTTTCGGGTCTAGTTTCTAAACATGATCTATTTTTAAAACCATGACGATTCAAAATTATGAAAAATCCCCAGAACATATATTGAATTTCTTTTAAAACTGAATTTTTATTTGTATACGAATAAGTGTATAAGTGTATGTAGATTTCCAAAATGTCTTATTATTTGAGAAATCAAGTTATCTTGGAACAAATAATGTTATGATTTGATAAATACTGATATGGTGTTAGACTTAGTGTTTTGATTTGATAAATAATTTATAGTTGAGTAAAGTTTGTTTTTTTTTTTGAAATCAACCTTTCGGGAATCGAATATGACCTCTCATATTGGAGAGGAAATTGGTACAAACTGAGCTAAACCCGGTTGACTTATAGTAAATAATGTTATGATTTTAATAAATAGTGTTATGGTTTGATAATTAATGTTATAATTGAATAAATAAAGCTACTAAATTTAAAATATGTATAGCTTGAAAAAATGTAAAGCTAGTATTTTTCATAAACATCTTAATTAGATTACATATGTGCTTGATTTTGTATTTTCTAAATATTGGGTTTTTAACTTCATGGGTTTAAAAATGGATCACCCTCAAGAAGGAACTTGTTTTCCGAACTCATTACTTTATAATTTGCTAAAAGTATAAAATCAAAGGGAAAAAAAACCCAATCATTCCATACAAAAAAATCTCTCATTTTCTTGCCATTTGCTAAACATTTATTTTTAAATGATGCCATACAAAAAACTACAGGCTAATAGTTTCTTAGGAGAGTTTGGATGCAAATCATAAGCATTAATGGGATAAGAAACAGAGACCCAAATATATTATAAAATGAATATGAAGACGAGCAAGACTATATGGACTATATACCAAAAACTTAAATAAAAAAAAAGTAATTTCGGTCATTGTTAGGAACTCCCAAAACTACTCCTAATTAGTAGAAAGTCGAATTAAGCACCTCGGCTCGAAAAATTGGCATCCAATGATCCCAACTGATACTACTAGGCAAACAAGACATGCAAACATCTTGAATTCCCCACTACGAGTTGTGCCAGTTCCAGTGAATATGGAGTCCGTCATGTTGTTTCTTTTGAAGGAGAAATTTGTTGTTTCTTTTGAAGGAGATGAATATCGGACAGAAGCAAAATTCGTTTGCGAGCGAGCATGGAAGTCAAGATAGTTGGGGTCACCAATAAATCACTATGGCAAGTACATGTGGTATGTGCAGAAAAATTTGAAGAAAGCAAGGCATACCAGGCACGGTAAAAACCATGTTAAAAGCTGTGTCTAGCATTGATGCGGTACTGTTGATTAACACATTCACACAATAAATTCAACTGCTTGGAACAGCCAGTTCATACAAAATTTGGGAGAAACGATGTTCTAAATCTCTGACCGATTTGAATCTGTCATCTGTAATAAACATTAATGAAGATATACTTTGTCTAACTGCTAGCAAAGAAACAAGAAAAACGACAAAAACGTTGAGCCTAGGGCTCACAGCAGTTTGCTCCTGTTCTAACAAGAGTAGCATAAAAGCAAGGAACTACATCAAAAAAGAACAAGGAATATGTACACTCTATACCCCTCAAGTTCCTAATCTTCGATGGTTTGAATCTCACACATCATGATACTGTTACTCAATCTTCGATGGTTTGAATCTCACCCATCATGATCCTGTTGCTCACTACGCTAAACCCTAAAACAGAGGGGCTAACCTTTTTCCCTTTCTTCCCCTTCTTCTTTACCCCTCCTGCCTCAGCTTCAGAGTCCTTCAAAGTTTTGGTTTCTTTTCTTGGAATAGTATCTCCATTAAAGGCCATTTCAATAACATCGGGTGCCAAAAAATCTTTGTAGTTGAGGAACTTATCGATGAAGACATGATTGCGGTCAACGGAACCAAGGTTCTCTCTGAGTAGCATTTCAGCCTCTGCAGCCGTTTGCTTCAGACAGAACTCCAAGAAGCTTGTATCTAACAGCACAACAAAAGTAACAAAGATGGGTTAAACAATGATCCTCGATCTCACCTTTTACCAGCATACCAGTACCCACTGAAGTTGTTAAAAACATACACTTTAACCTCAACCATTCTTCGTGTTTTTCGATCGTGGGGCCACTAGACAGCCCGGAAATACTAACAAAGGTTAAAATTAGTCATAATGCATAGGTTATAAACAGTTCAAGTAGATAAATGCTATTTGGGGAAGAGTAGACAGCATCTCCTGCAATTTCATCATTTCATATTTTGGAAAGATGCTGCATTATATCATTTCTTGAAAGGTTCAGGTAAACAATAGTCCCTTGAGCTCACATTCCGCCCCCATGATCCACCTTTCTTTTGGCTACATTGCATAAAACCAGCCTCATTTTTTCACATATAACACAGTAAACCAACCACCGTAGCTGTTAAAAACATGCACTTGACCAGTAACCCCTAAAAAAACCTGTACTTTACCACTAAATTAGCCCATAGCTAGTATTTTTATTTCACTTTTTTCCAAAATACATCTGGTGTTAAATTCAGTGGCAATGAATAGGAATTCAAAAGTTAAGGTAGATTTGTACAAGGCGGGGAAAAGCGGGCGTGATTTCTCGCAACTTAACATTTTTTATTTTCTTGTGTACAGAAGTTCAAGAGAAATACCATTTGAACCAGTAAGTTTGACCAATTCGCATTCGCACCAATCTCTGAAATCCGTTGCTTCTGCAATTATAGAAATTTGAGACTGCAATTATATATGCACTAATAATGAAGCCAGACCTTATATTTTTTTAGAGAGATGCAAACTAAACCCCTTTCCCAGATACAAAAGGATACACCAGGACAAAACTCATGTCGGACTTGCCTGAATGTTTGGATGCTGCAGATTTCTTGCCTTTGGAGGAAGGCTGACCAATGGCTGGTGAAGGAAAGCCAGTTGTCTGCTTCTGGCGAGTAGAAGACACCCCAGAAGCTCCTTTCCCAGAGGAACCTTTCCCAAGTGATGGAAACTCAGACCTGCTTGGAATTAAAATTGTAGGTCAACAAATGGGAAGTACAGATGAAATGAATTCAAATGATCTATCTTTTAGAGGTAACCAAAAATTTAAAGGTATACAGATACGCTGAATCCAGATATCATCCACAACTCCATACCCTAACCCCAATCACACTGACTTCCCTGGAAACGAGTGTGAACAATCAAGAAAAATGGGAAAGTAAACTGCTTTGACTGTCATACCTTCTGAATTAACCTACATCACAGATAAGAAAAGGAAAGTAGCACATCTCCATAATGGGTTAAGCACCGAAAATTATAGATATTGATCTTCCAAGGTCAATTTCTTTTACATCCAATGTTATCAAGGCATCGATAAGTTGGAATATCTAAAATGGATGTTACTTAACTCAAAGGTCAGAAAGAGCTGATATGAAGTAAAAGATAGATGAGCAACATTACTATGAACGGTACAAGACAGCCTAAAATCCAAGCTGCAGGAAGAGAGAGAGAGAGAGAGAGAGAGAGAGAGAGAGAAGGGGTATCTAATTTAGGAGCCTTTGAGTTCTCCATGTTACTTCCATATTTAATTGTTTGAAGACATCTTTTTAGGCTTTTAGCATCACTAATTTAAATGGTTTATCTAGAAACGATGAAATAGGAGGGAACATGCCAAAAGAGGAAATTGACATTGTGAGAAAGCAAGGAGCATAATCTTGAATGAGAAATAAATTTAAAAATTAAATGAATTGAACAAAAGATATAGTTCTTGGCCTTCTGGCCATTCTTATAAACGCACAACGGATGCATTAGGTATGTAATGCAAATAGGTCTTAAATCTCGATTTTGAATTTAGGACCCAACTAGGAGTTTTGTTTTGGCTAGTTTATGTAAGGTGCTTTCAAAGCTTCTGATTATCATTTAAAGTGCAGCATAATTTGTCAAATGAACTTTAGAGTCAGCCTCCTCAACACAAGTTTTACATGATTAACGGCGGACACGGACACGGCAAGTTTGTAAAAAGGGGTACACGGCTATATTATTTATTTATATATTTAATCATATATATTAAACAAAATATAGTAAACTATAAGAAGAAATATGTATTAATACAACCTTAAAAGCATAATAAAATAAAACAAGCATTATAACTTTATCTAAAACAGTAAGATTTTTTATAGAACACACGTATACAGGGAGATGGTCCTATGAGATCCGGCCTCATTTCTTAATTTGAGGTCCACTTTTCAAACACAATACGTTGTGTTTTTCACCAATCCGCACACATCATCATGATCTACACATTTAGATAGGTTATGTATTAAATTTTACGAGATTTGGAGACCTCTAACTAATCCATCAAATAGATTAAAAAATCGACGGCTTTACGATGCATGAAAAATAAGATCGCTTGATGGATGTGTTAGAGATCTCCAAATCTAACGAAATTTTATACATAACATATCTAATACAAATAGATCGATGTGACCGGTACGGATCGGTGAAAAGCACGGAGGATTGTGTGTTTAAAAGTTTGGTCTCAAAATAAGAAATGAGGTCCGGTTTCAGGATTGTGTTTAAAAGTTTGGCCTCAAAATAAGAAATGAGGTCTGGCCTCATAGGATCGGCTCTCTCTCTCTCTCTCTCTCTCAATATATATATATATATATATATATATATATATATATATATAAGAATAGTGAAGGAAGGAGGCCCTAGGAGGCTTTTTCGTTAGGTAGCGTCAAATATCTACTCTCCACGATTTTTTTTAGACGATCGGCACCCATCATTATCATGTAAAATATGGATACACCAAATTTCAAATGATTCCACCACTTTTTCACCCTTGAATCAATGTAAAAAAGTTTAATTTTGCACTTGATAATTCGGAGGTAAAAAAGTGATGGAATCACATGAAATTTGGTGTATCCACATCTTACATGATAAAAAAGATGATGGTGATAGGTGCTGATCGTCGAAAAAAATAATGGAGAGTATTTTTTTACGCCATAAGATAAAATTCCCTTTTATGGCACATTTCCTCCATTATCCTATATACTCCATTATCATATATATATATATATATATATATATATATATAAACACAATCCATAAGAGTATAAACAAATAATATATTAACCCTTCTTTGAGTGGAGCCGACTTTCATATACCCAAGCATACGTTTACTTTTTTAGTTGTAGTCCATCATGAAAGAGATTTAACTTCCTCCACTATTTAGAAATGGCATTTATTCTTTCAAATAGTCTGGGCACATCCAATATGGGCGGACAAGGCCAAAGTGTGTCCGCAAGTGTGTCCGACCGAGTGTCCAATACGTGTTGGAGTGTCGGGCACGGGCACGGGCACGGCAAGCACATAGAAGTGTTTGTTCTTCCTAGATAAACAACCATAATGAACATATTTATCTTGCAGGATGAGGTTTTCTATTTTGCGATGCTAAACGTGTTGCAGCCACTTCAAAAACAATTACTACCACTTCCAACTTGAAATCTCCAATCACCAACCGAAGGATTGAGGAAAGTAACAATTTCAAGACTGTATAAATCACAACTCCTTGGATCTCCCTTCTGGAGCTGATAGTAACTATTGAAGGCATAAAACATTCTTCTGCACTCTAACTGCATTACACAATCCTCTATAGTTGGGTGGTGTACAGTCCGCGACGCAGTAAGTTATATGATTTGAGATACCGTGCCAGGATTTCTAACTGGATCAGTAATGCACCAACTGAACTGAAGATATTAAACATTTTTCGTGTTTCTTAGGCCCCCCGATCCCAAACCAAGGTTCCACAAGTACATAGCTTACCCATTGAAGGAGAATATTTCCAGACGCCTCTCAAATTACTCCAGAATGCACTCTCTTTCCCTTCATCGAACAGACTGAAGTGGGTGGGTGTGTTCCCCAAAGGAGAAACCCCATCCCCGTGTCTTAAAGGAGTCCCTTTGTTCCTTTGAACAAGACTAATGAACCCTTTACGGAAGCTCTAGATGCACTAAGACTTGCACTCATGAGTCCATTGGTGGGCCAACAAACCTCACCCACAACAGTGAGCATCTTGTTGCGGTCAGGAACTTTGTGATTTTAATTGCCATCAAAGGCACTATAGTATATACTTTGTCCATCTATGAAGGGATGGATGAGAAGAGCCATAGAGGGAAAAATCTTGTCGGAACTTTGTGATAATGTACAGTAGACTATGGAAGGGGAACCATCTGAGATGAGAAAAGAAACAAAATGGGTCACGATTTGGGATGTTTGTTCTGGATGATCAATGAGATGGGAGTGAGAACTCATAAACATTGGCATTGCAGGGGACTAAGAGTTTTATGCAGCCTGGGAGGTTTGCCTCTGCTAGTGACTCCTGTAAAGCATTGCCGGAAGGACTAAAAATTGGAACCATTCTTAAATATACCACACTTTTTGGATTAGGATTAAAGCATTTTAGAATTTACAGATAATTCATAAATTTTCTTGCAGAGCAATAAAATCTTGGCAGAACCTACTAGAAGAAGACAAAAGAAACACAAGGGGAGGGGGAGGGGGGAGGGGGAGGGGGAGGGGGCAAAGTACTTATTACCAACAGAGATGAGTAACAGAATGGCTTAGTGTTTCCTGTTGAGAAACCTTTTACATGCACTTACCAACCTTCAAATTGCATGAGTTAGTACTCAAGTAATAGGATGTGCATTTAATAAGTCCTCGCTATTGTTGAAGATAGGGTTTAAAATCCCGAAATTGGCATCGGTATCAGATAATTACTTTGGGATCAGAATCGACCAGATCGGCCATCTCGGATCAAAAATATCAGATTTTATATCGGATCAAAAATATCGGGTTTTCTATCAACCTTTTACATGCATTTATCAACCTTCAAATTGCATGAGTTGCTGCTCAAGAAATAGGATGTGCATCTAACAGTCCTCACTAATGTTGAAGATAGGGTTTAAAATCCTGAAATTGGTATCGGTATCAGATAATTACTTTGGGATCGGAATCGACCAGATCGGTCATCTCGGATCAAAAATATCGGGTTTTTTATCATTTGACAAAACAAAAATTTTAATTAGGAAACTCTTAAAATTAATAATAACAGCAACTATAAACAATTTGGCAAATTCTTCACCATAATTTTTAATGTCTAATATGGTTGTTATAATACTTGATAGAAATAGCTACAATATTTTTTATATACTATTTAGTAATGATGTCAAATAATTCATAATTTAATAACATATTTTTCAACCCACTAATGCATTAATAAACTTAATACTAGGACCCTACTATAATCAAATCGTAAACCCACTATAACTCAATAGTGGACGGTATTGGTATGAGAACCCAATCAGTCATTTTTTGGATCGAATAGGCCATCTCGAATTGGGATTGCCCGAGATTGCAAACCTGGTTGAAGAGACTTGTACTTGTTAACAACCAAATCTACGAATACGATTTTTTGGGGGGGGATAATAGGTTGTAACCTGATGCAAGAAGAATTTGAACCGCAAACCCCTTGCTTAATTGCAAGACTATACAACTAGGCAATAGAAGCACTCGCTGAATCTACAAACTTCTTAATGGTGCTGGACCATGAATACTAAAACAAATGCACTTGAAGACTATAAAACAAACTTTAACATGTCCCTGGACATCAGGCTACATTAAATTGTAGAGATGGTGCAGATGTTGGATATAGTGCCCTCAAGTCAATTATTGTAATCGCAGGCATGCGATTGTGATGATTGAGGGAGGACCAATATGGGTAGACCAGTCTTACTCGAGATGAAGTATGATAGACTCGAGATGAAGTATGATATCTGGTTTGTCTCTATCATGTACATGTTTTATGTGGTATTACAGATCACTTATATGTTGATAGAGCTCATAGGATTCTTGCTTGACTACCAGCATTATAATGGCGATCATATACGTGGGAGCTAGGGAGTATATAAGCGCATCCTTAAATGTCCCTAGTCGAGGGAGTATCGAAACTGGGCATCGATACTCCGGAGTAGACTAATGTATACTTATCGAGACCCAGATGATGGATGGTTGCCGGTCTACTAAGCTATTGGTGTCAGTTAATCACCTAAGATAGTATACAGGTGCTCATTGGGTTATGAGTTACACTGGACGGACTCGCCGGGAACATGCTAGATGGTATTATACCTATTGTCATATATTAGTTCTCAGGTGATATGAGTACAGATTAGTCTGTTGACTTGATATCGTCATTTGTCACGTGTGAGTTCCCACTGTGCTCTGATTACTATCCTACCACGGCTCAAAAGAGTTGTGCAAACAGGTTTTAGTTAGGTACAGTCCCGAGCCACATGGAGACGGTGAGCGAATCGTCAGGAGTTCGTCTCTCCCGGTATTGAGGGTTGATGTCGCGTTGTGTACGGATGGCCATCACCAGAAATCCTTGGCCAAGATGGACGAGAATTACTGATTTGGATCAGTAGTTTCTCAGTGGATGATGAGGTTCACACCGACACGAAATATCGCGTTATTAGAGGTCTGACTTTATCCACCCCCTAAATCTGATATGCGATACTCTTAGACGAACAGACCGGACTGTATAGAGATTGTCACAGACAGGCTCAGTAGGGGTTCGGATGAGTTTGCTCATCGGCTTTCTTTTCGCTCAATACCTGGGTAGCCGTTACTTACAGCTAGTGCCGCTGACGTGCTTGTGGTTAAACCCACTGCCAGCGTATTGACGAGTTTCTAGAATCCCACACAGAGGGTTTCCTTAGTTCAGGCGAAATGATATAGTAGCAGTATTTTGATACGTTCAGGGCTCCGGTCAAATGATTATACTATTTACCCGGACTTTCGATAGGACGGTTGATAATACAAGCTGGCTCGGGTTTGAGCCGGATTATTAAATCAGGTATTGATTTAATAATTTAAGTATATGTATTTCCATATGTATATTCTAGTATTATATTCTTTGTGTAATTCTATCTCTTTGGGTATTCGTATTTTGGTACGAATACAGGTATATATACAGTTGAGTGTAATCCGTATTTATACGGAAAACATTCTAGAAGATGGACATCTTATTTTGGATTATCCATTTATTAATTTAAATGTAAATGAGGTGTAAATGTAAAAAAGAGAGAATGGTGAGAACCATACTTGAATAGTGTTGACAAATGAAACTATTCAAGTATGGTTGCAATATTATATTTGGAAATTGCGTTTTACAAAACCATGCTTGACGTTTTTCTCTCTAGTTTTTTTTCACTTGAGCTTTCTTCACTTAAGTTTTGCATGGTTGGTTTTTAGAAAACACTCTCATCATTTTGCTTACTCTCTCTTCACTACCTTTCTTGAGCCCCTCCTCCTTCATCTTCTACCCTACCATCTCATGTGTTGAGAATCAAGGATAGAAGAGAGATAGATACACTTAGAGCAACTCACTACATCCCTATGCACTCTAGATTAGCAACCTAGAGTCGCTAGTTGCTCCACTAGATTCTTAGTGTGGAGCTAGAACCATGAGCCACATCCATCGGATGGATCATCTTCGAAGGAGGAAGACCGGCAGTCAAGTTCGATCAAGGTGGCCTCAAGAAGCTAAGGAAGAAAGTAGAAGACCGAAGAACACGGATCATTCAGTATAACACTTCTATCCTTCGTAGCTAGTTTTAGGTTTATGGTCAATAGGACGGGTTTTTAGCGCCAAAATTTTTAAACACAATTTTTGTTCCGCAACGGCCACAATAGATGGCCAGGACGCTAGCAAACCCCAACATGGTATCAAAGCCACCCTATAAACATTTACTGGCTAGTTTGCACAAGTTTAAAAAATCAATCGACGGAATTTTCCGAATCGTATTTCCAAAACCATTGCTTTCTGTTTGAATTTCAAAGTTGTTCAAAAAAAATTTCTGGTTATATTAAAATTATGTGCAGGCAAAACTAGAGCTAAGAAAAAAATTTGGGCACCTAATCCCAAAAATCGGCCGCAGAACAGAAGCAAAATGGCACATTCGGCGGCTGAGCCGCGGCCCTTTTTGGGCTGCAGTGCCCTAAATTTTTTCTGGGGCTCTAGTTCATGGAAATATGATTTTTGGGATATTTGGTTTTGGCCCAGATTTGTTTGAATGCTGGTTTGCATTTAGGGACAATGTGGAAAAGTTTTAGTCGATCGAAATTTTGAATACGTGTTTATCAGTGCATGTGTTAATATCTGCGACCGTGAATATCATTGAACGGTATAACCCGACAAGTTGTTATATGTTCAATTAGAGGTTTGTGAACATGATATTGACGTTGATGTTCTGTGTTGTGCTGATATTATGGATGGATTGTCGTGGTAGATAGCCTATAGTGCAATGGTAGTAGTACAATTCAGATTCATTTACATACTCATTATTGCGAGACGAGCGTCCGACATGTGGACAGTCGTCTCTGCCTGATTGTATATTCTTTTATTGGGACACGACCGGGTTGAGGTCGATGTCACCATTGTGTATATACTTTTTTTCTGTACTAGAATTACCTCGCGGTAGAGTGCTCGAGTAGCCGGTTCTAAAAGGCAACGGGCCAGCATCTCATGGTATTGAGACGGAAGAGGGCATTACTGTAGAATTGGCGGGCTATTTACCGCACTCGTAGGGAGTATAGGATGCCCACGGAGGGATGCTCAAGTTACCGTATTCCGTGAAGTGCTGGGTGGCTCCTTCACTTGGTTGATTGGGATTGCCTCACTTCTGGGATTGGCGGATAACTTGTCGCACTCGTAGGGGTCTTGGTTATACATTGCACATACTATCCACACGACCGAAGAACGTCGGGTCTCTTTTGCGGTTCAAATGAAACCCATGACTCCTAGATTATCCGTTATTCTATGTTGCTGCTTATATCATGCGAAGTTGCTTATATCATGCGCATGGGGCGAATGTTATATATATATATATATATATATATATATATATATATATATATATTAGATGTATATGTTTTGCATCCGCACTAGTCCAGCCCACACTCTGCCGTTAGTTAAGTAACCTAATGGTGCATTACGGGGCCCCGTGGCGAATGGGGATGGCATATATGTACATTGTATTTTCATTCTTTTCTAGTATGATATGGATTAATTGATGGGATTGCATTAATTCTGATTAATACAAGGAAAACAAACCTAAATGATGTTGGAACCAATTTTTGAAAACTGACATTACAGACGTTTCGTTTTGTTTTGCACAGCGGTATTCGGTTATGAATATCCAGCAACTCATTCGACGAGACAAGAGCCGAGATACCTTCATGGGGAGTGACCTCTTGGACAAAAGTTTGCATCATTGTAATAATTTCACTATAGCCGATTCTTTTGCTTTTGTATCGTGGTATTCAGCTAGAAATCTTGCACCTCATTCGATAGGGAAAGAGCCTAGATCCCTTCACAGGGAGTGACCTCTTTAGCAAAAGTTTACGTGGCTATAAACTTCTCGGTTTTCTTCAAAACCATGGTTTTCTACAAAACCACTAGTTTTAAAAATGCGGAGCCTAAACCACTCCTTTTTCAAAACTGCTCAGGTTCCTTCAACGATATCAAGTTTATTATGTTAAAGATTTTTCGCCAAAAAACCAGCCGTAGCCCTCCGTCATTTCAGATTAGTATTGCTTAGTATTCGTGCTACGTTTATTGTTGTTATTCGCCGAGACGTGGTCTGCGGTAGCTCTGTAATGCTTTTCTGTCGTATGGATATGTGGATTGGTTAGGACAGTCGTACGACTTTGTTGATCATTCGTCCGGGGTCGTGCGGGTGGGTTTAACGCAATCAAGATAGTAACGGGTTGTTGAACTTGACTAGGACCCTTGATTTGTTGATTATTCGACAGGTTCCTTGGGTCCTAGAGGCAAAAACCATATCCCGAGTTTCAAATATACAGAAAACTTGCCAGGCATGCGCATACTTTCTGGAGTGGTAATTTGAGTGGCTTCCATCAAGTTATACGATGATAGTTGGGTCCCGATTCCAACTGATAAGTGTAACTCCTCGGGTGATTTTCAGATGGTCCCGACTAATTCTTATTTTAGGATTTGAAGGAGAATTCGAGGAAACAGTGAAAGCCATCCTGACTAGATAAAATGATTAACCAATCTAATTTAGATTAGAGTGCATGCTGAGTGTTTCTTTTATCTCTCTTTAGCAGCGACCATGACCTAACCTTACACTAAAACCCATAAACCAAGTTGACCGAACCTTCTTACACACTTTGGTTTTGGATTGTCATTATTCACGACGAAGTCGCATGTATCTCTGCCGCTCCTACTTTCCCTTTGCATTTCTCCAGAACACTCTGTATCACTACGAAGATCCATATTGCTTGGGTATACCATCGTATAGTCATATACGAACTCGAAAAAACTTGTTTCGGTTCAAGGATAGTTTCCGGTTCTGGAAAATTTGAATAAATTATTCGGTTTTCTTCTCTCTTTACCTTCTCTCGGGTTACAAAGGCTCCTGATATTAGGAGAGTACACCTATTACGCTTATTTGATAGTCTTCTTTCAAATCTTAGGCAGGTGCCGAAAGGTAGGGTAAGTAGAAATCCAATTAGCCTAAGTGTGGTATACAGAAGTTAAGAAGTAAAAATATATAAAAAGATTAGATTGAGGGAAAAAGAGATTGAGACTACTATCATTCACGACGAACCCACATTATATCCCTGCCGCTCCTACTTTCCCTTTGCATTTTTTCAGAAGACTCCGTATCACTACGAAGATCCATATTGCTTGGGTATGCCATCGTATAGTTACATACGAACTCGAAAAAACTTGTTTCAGTCCGAGAATGGTTTCCGGTTCTGAAGAAATTGAATAAGATTATTTGATTATCTTTTCTTTTTCCCTTCTCTCAGATTGCGAGAGCTCCTAGTATTAGGAGAGTACGCCTATTACGCTTATTGGATAGTCTTCTTCCAAACCTTAGGCTGGTGCCGAAAGCTAGGAAAGGAAGAAAACCAATTAACCTATGGATGGTGTACAGAAAATAAGAAATAAAGACATAAAGGGATTGGAATGAGGGCAAGAAAATATACGATTACTGTCATGAATCTGGATAGTGGAAAAGGCATTACCAGGAATACCCGGCCACCCCTTCGAAACATTTTCATGTTTCAGTTTTACTGTGCGGTGTCAATTGAAAACTGTTTTCCTAATTAGATTCCGACTCCACTGTATGTATTTACCGGACTTGATTGTCACATTTGTATGGCGTTACAGATGCTGGGTGGTTGTAGAATATTGGGAATTGAGTGATTATATCATCTCAATATATCAGAATTCTTTGTAACTGGTGATATTTGAGGAAATCGCCCGGGTTTTCCTAACAGCAAATATTTGGTTTTGAATATCCGTTGTTATGCACCAATTTCAAACTGATATCTATATGTTTATTTATAAAGTGAGGTATAGCTTTTTGAAATTATGTCTATGACATTTACCTATATCAGTTGATGGTTAGGTAAGGTGCATACAACGGTGTAATTCTTCTTCTCCATAACACAGTTTTCAACCTACGACGTACAAAATTTGAGTTATTAAACTCAGAGGACTTATACAAAGTATTGTATGTTGTCGGATATCCATTAGGACGTAAGGATTGGTGCTTGTACTATATTGCATTTACTTATGACTTCTTTAGTTTTAGACAAGTATTTCGTTGAAATACAAGATCCAAATTTTGAGAAGTTATCGGTATAAGAATAAAAGCAGAGAACCATATGCTGCAAGTATCAAGATCCTTCGGGATGATCGAAGGTGTAGATACTTATGCTAGGTATTCCGTCGTAACATATTTGAGAACTTTCTTCTCTTTCAGGTTACTCATCCGTGAGTATGCTCCTTGATGAATAATGCTACTTGGTCTTCTTCCATTTAATCGATATGCACTGGAAACGGCTGCATGTATTTTGAATCTGGTTCAAATTAAATTAGTCCATTTGTTTCTATATTGGAAATAGAATAGGATTCATATCTTAACGATGTTAAGGTATATGGAGTTGTCCGACTTATGCTTAAAATCAGAATCCGGATAAACGCATGGCACGTTTCAGTAATGGCAGTTTGTGGGTTATCCCGGGCATTAACGAGGGCTGACATTCTACCACTTGGAAGATCAATAGTTATATTGTTCTTGACTCGCCACCCGTTTTAGTAAAATGAATTCTTTTCAAAAAACATTAATGGGAGTATAGTAAAACTGGAAGTGATTCCAGAACCACAAACGATTACTGAAAATTTAGTAGAACATAAACATTCAATTTGATTCGACAATCCATTAGCCATTCCGCAGATTTGGTGGGTAACCTCGGCCACCCGAGAGGTGCGATCTCCTCAAAGACGGTGACAAGAAGGTTTTGATGAACCAAGCTTGCCATTACTGCTGTTCTAGACTGTGAGATCTGGCAGGTAAATGACTATAACGTCGTTATAAATTAGCTTTAGAAATGCACATGTATATGACTCTACCACAGGGTTGTATTTAGTGGGAGCAGCGAAAGCATGGTGGGCAAGTAGCTTATGTCTATTTATAGACTAAAGCAAGTATAGTGGAGATAGATCGTCTATTTTTGATGTGGCAGTCATAGAATTTGACTTCATCAAAATAACAGTTGGATCTGATAAGAAAGTAGTAGGAAATGATGACATACTCCTGATAGGAAGTGATCTTCCTATACTACGATCGATTATACTGTGGTTATCACAAGGTGTTTCTCCAGATATGATCTGGATAAAATATCAGGAATTCTGGTAACTAGATCTATGGTTTTAGATCTAGATTTATGAAGTGTCCCAATTTGGGTACTTTGAAACTATTCTAAAGTGTTTTAGAATGAACTCCTGGCGTAGTGGTGTACCCGCAGGTGATGGAGTCACCCTCTCTAAAGAGATGTCTTCTAAACTGATGAGGAGAGGGATTTGCATGATTGACATATCCCTTGCTTAGACAATTGAGTCAATCATGAGATGTCAAGTACCACACCAGATATTGCTTTTGCACTGGCTGCAATAACCATATATTAATCCAATCCTGGAGAAACATTGGGAAGTAGTTATGACCATAAGATGATGTTTTTGGTATATAGTAGTGACAGCCTCCTTTAGGAGGCGGATATCATTTCAGGCTTCCAAGATGACTTGGATGACAGAATGACTGTCAGAGTTAAAATTTACCCTTTTCTGAAGGGCAGTATGTTAGACAGAGGGTCCAAACAGATACTGAGAAAGGCATAGCACAAGATACTGATTAGATTCTGTGAAAGATACGGTCTAAGAAGTTTGTTAGATTTAGAGTTCATTTATGAACTTGGTTCCATTATATATCCAGACAAATTCTAAGACCGGTTTCGCTCATTTCAGGAGATCTCCGCGAAATTGAGAGAGAGAGAGATAGAAACATTAGAGCGGGTCCACTCACTGAGGCTATTTCTCGAAAGCGATGGTTTCACAAACCTTTGCAAGACTGATTAGTAGAGAAATTAGGTGTTCGGTATCCCATGAGATGTGAGTATGCGACACCGCAATAATTAACCTTAAGTGCAAGTGGGAAATTGTTGGATATAGTGCTCTCAAGTCAATTATTGTAATCGCAGGCACGCGATTGTGATGATTGAGGGAGGACCTATACGGGTAGAACAGTATTACTCGAGATGATAGTATGTTATACAGTTTGTCTCTATCATCATGTACATACTTTATGTGGTATTACAGATCACTATTACATGTTGATAGAGCTCATAGGATTCTTACTTGTCTACCAGCATTATGATGGCGATCATATACGTGGAAGCTGGATAGTCTATAAGCACATCATTAAATGTCCCTAGTCGAGAGAGTCTCGAGACTGGGCATCGATACTCCGGAGTAGACTAATGTATACTTATCGAAATCCCGACAAGGGACGGTATCCGGTCGCACAAGCCATTGATGGCAGTTAGTCACCAAAGATAGTATACAGGTGCTTATTGGGTTATGAGTTACACTGGACGGACTCACCGAGAACATGCTAGATGGTATTATACATATTGTCATATAGCAGTTCTCGTGTAATATGAGTACAAGTTAGTCTGTCGGACTTGAGATCGCCATTTGTCTCGTGTGAGTTCCTACTGTGCTTTGATTACTATCCTACCACGGCTCAAATGAGTCGTGCAAACCATAGTCACATAATTCGCGAATTATTCACCAAATTCGCGAATTATTCGCGAATTTTTGATCGACCGACTTAATCGCCGAATTAATCGGCGGGCCGAATAATTCATGAATTATTCGGGAATAATTATTCCCGAATTATGTGAAAAAACAGCGAATAATTCAAAAAACAGCAGATAAATCACAAAATCAAAACGTAGCGTCTCATATATTAATTTCTTGCTCGAAATCCTTCCCGAGCATTTCCCGAACACTTACTGAATCTTTCCCGAATACCTGCCGACTTTTTCCGAATAGTTATCCGAATCCGAATTTTCGACCTCGCCGAATATACCCGAACGACGAATTTGTGATTATAGTGCAAACAGGTTTTAGTTGGGTACAGTCCCGATCCACATAGAGGCAATGAGCGAATCGTCGGGGATTCGTCTCTCCCGGTATCGGAGGTTGATGCCGCGCTGTGCACGGGTGGCCATCACCAGAATCCTTTGCCAAGGTGGATGAAAATTACTGATTTGGATCGGTAGTTTCTCAGTGGGTGATGAGCTCCACACCGACACGAAATATCATGTTATTGGAGGTCTGATTTTATCCACCCCTAGACCCGATATGCGATACTCTTAGACGAACAGACCGGGATGTATGGAGATTGTCACAGACAGGCTCAGTAGGAGTTCGGATGAGTTTGCTCGTCGGCCTTCCTTTCGCTCAATACCTGGGTATCCATTACGTACAGCTAGTACCGCTGACGTGCTTGTGGAAACTCACTGCCAGCATATTGACGGGTCTTTAGAGTCCCACACAGAGGGTTTTCCTGCTTCAGACGAAATGATGTAAGTAGCCATATTTTGATACGTGCAGGGCACCGATCGAATGATTGTACTAGTTACCCAGACTTTCAATCAGACGGTTAATAATACTAGCCGGCTCGGGTTTAAGCCGGATTATTAAATCAGGTATTGATTTAATAATTTATGTATATGTATTTCCATATGTATATTCTAGTATTATGTTCTTTGTGTTATTCTATCTCTTTGGGTATTCGTATTTTGGTACGAATACGGGTATATATACACACTTGAGTGTAATCCGTATTTATACGGAAAATATTCTAGAAGGTGGACATTTCATTTTGAATTATTCATTTATTAATTTAAATGGAAATGAGGTGTGAAGGTAAAGAAGAGAGAATGGTGAGAACCATGCTTGAATAGTATTGACAAATGAATTTTGAATTTATTTGTGCAAACTATTCAAGTATGGTTGCAATATTATATTTGGAAATTGTGTCTTACAAAACCATGCTTGAGGTTTCTCTCTAGTTTTTTCTCACTTGACCTTTCTTCACTTGAGTTTTGCATGGTTGGATTTTGGAAAACACTCTCACCATTTTGCTTACTCTCTCTTCACTATCTTTCTTGAGCTCCTCCTTCATCTTCTACTCTACCATCTCATGTGTTGAAAATTAAGGGTAAAAGAGAGATAGATACACACTTAGAGCAACTCACTACATCCCTTGCTCCACTAGATTCTTCAGGTGGAGCTAGAGCCATGAGCCATGAGCCACATCTCTCGAGTGGATCATCTTCGACGGAACGGTCAAGCTCGATCAAGGTGATCTCAAGGAGCTAAGGAAGAGAGTAGAAAACCGAAGGACACGGATCATTCGGTATAACACTTCTACCCTTTGTAGCTAGTTTTAAGTTTATGGTTCGATTCAATAGGGCAGGTTTTTAAAGCCAAAATTTTTAAACACCATTTTTGTTCCGTATCGACCACGATAGATGGCCAGGGCGCTAGCAAACCCTAACAGCAGATCCATCAGAATGGAGAAAATGATAACATCAGGCTTTATTCACAAATATATGACCAGGAATAAAGCATGCTTGGCCCACATGCACAGAAATAAAGCATCATGAATGTGAATGAAGACTGATTAACTAGCAGAAAATATCTAATATCTTATCAAACAAGCTAATAGGAATTATAAATTTAATATTAAGAACTTACAGTTTGGTTTCTTGTTTTGACTGATCAAGAGGGCCCCAAAATAGATCCTCCTCTGTTTTGGATTTTGGCTGATTGGAAGTAACCGAAGTAGTGCGCCCAGGAGATGCAGCTATGGTTTGGCTAGGAGATGCAACTTTGGATGGAGATGAGCCGGGAACTGTCCATGATGCACCACTTCCACGATTCCCACGACTCGATTGGGCCTTGGGAGGAGTTGGTATCGGGATTTGTTGCTGAACTGGCGGATTTTTCTGTTCTTGTTCTTTAAGAATATCTTTTAGTGATGTTGGTTTGTGAAGCTTTTTTGATTCAGTAGACCATGCTGGGGCAGCTGCGGTGTTCGATTGATCTCCCTTCCAAAGAACAAAATCCCCTAGAGATGGCCCTGCTGATGGCCCAGGTAATTGTTCTTTCTCTTGCTGTGTCTGACGAGTGCTCCTGCTCTTCTCCACAGACACTAGGGGAGCAGACAGATAAGCGTAAGTAACTGGCGGTGAAGCCTTAAGTCCAGCAGCCTTAGCAGCCTTTGCTGCTTTTTTCCGACTCTTTTTAGTGTCTTTGGCCTCAACAAAATCATCATCAGCTGATCGTGTTTCAGCTTGTGCTTCAAGGAGAGGAGGCAAAGTCGAATCTTTTTCGTTTGGAATATTATTATTTTCTTCATTCGACTTGGCCAGAACTTCTTCTGCCAATAAATCGTGTAATTGACTTATCCTGCTTCTCGATGCGAATGATGAATTTGCAGAACTCCCCAAGGCAACTTGTGCAATGCTTGGATTTTGAACAATATCTACTCCAGATTGATGATCTGAATTAGCAACAATTCCGGCCCAATGGGTCCGAGAGGAATTTGTAGGCGCAGCCATCACTGAAGTCTCCGAAAGAACCGTTTCTGTCTGAACCCTACATGCTTCTTCCTGTTGAATTTCTAACAGCGACTTGGGCTTCAGGCCAGGCGCAGGTTTCCATGCCCGGTGGTTGGTTGTTTGCGAGCTATTTGATGGCATTCCGACTTCTACCCATTCAGCGTTTCCTTGGAATCCAGCTTCATTATTTGTCATTTTGGTCGATGATGAACGCCCAGTATGTTCTGAATCCAAAGATTCTGCAGTAACCCCAACTGAGTTTTTGAACCCATCTTCCAAATGTGAAGACATGCCCTCAGTTTGAAAATCAGGTTTAATTTGCTGGGCACTGACAGGCTTAGATGACCCCTTCCCAAGTTCCGACACCAGCTGTGCCTTGCCATTCTTTTGCTTTCTGGATTTTCTCTCTGATGCTTTCTTTGCCTCTTTGACTTCTGCCACTTTTACTTCTTTTGCTGATGGCAAGTCATTAAGGAATTGTTCAGGAGTGCTTTCTGGAGAAATTTTCGCATCATTGATCTTTTCAGAAAGAGATGATACGACATCAGAAGCTCCTGCGCTCCCCGAAACAGTGGTGCCATGTAGGGGTTCAGCTTCAACTGATGTCATGTTTTCTTTAGTACGACCTACAGCTGGTGATCTGGCACGCATTGCATTATTGTCAAGATCTAGCACGTTCTTCTGTTCAGCAAAAATATCCTCTACGCTCTTGTCCATTGGGCCAGCTAAGAGTGAACTCTCTGTCGTTGCTCGTGTTGCTTCAGGACCGGAATTGGGAATGCTCTTGACCTCTTTGGGAAGATTAGAAACCCATTCATTTGACTGGGAAGTTTGGTCAAACATTTGATGAGGCAAGTGTGGGGGAGAAGGCCCTGAACTAGCTGTGGAATTGACATCCTTGGGACCTTGAACAGTAAAGTTTGAATGATTAGATGAATGCCCATCAAGTGAACTGAGGACTGGCATATGAAGTGCCTCGTGCATTTGAAGCATCCCAAGACGGTCTCCAGAAGCATTTCCTGCTGGTACAGAAGCTTCTAAATGTCCAAGAGATAGATCACCAAAATGTTGATGTGGTTGGTGCCCTGTTAGAACCTGAGAAAGCAAATGTTGTTGCTGCAGCAGAAGCTGTTGCTCTTGTTGCTGCTGCTGCTGCTTCAGCAATAAGTACTTATCAAGCAATGAGAGCTGAGAGGGAAGAGAGGACTGAGACTGCAGCTGAATTTGGGACATCAGGTACTGCTGTTGTAATAAACTGAGTATTTGTGGATCTTGTGAAATTTCAGACGCAAGCAACTTCTCAGGTGGCGTCGCAGCTGAAGAAAGACCAGCGGTTTGAGCTAGTAAATGTGGCAAAGGCTGAGCCTGTGGATGCAACATCTGATGTTGCGCTCCAAACCCAATTTGGGAGGTGATATGCTGATTATGATGCATGTCAATCTTAGTGTGAACAAGGTTGTTCAGGGATGGAACCTCAGATATGTTTGGCCACACTGGTGTTGAATTAACTGCTGGTGAGGAAGACTTGTCTCCAGCAGCTTGAAGCATTGAGAGAAAGTCTACCTGCTTAGGAGACTGAGGAATTTGACGAGAGGCTTCACCAACATGAGGCAAAAAATTTGATTGAGGTGAAGGAAGCGCAGTCGGGAGAGACCTCTGCCGCTCCAGTGACATCCTCTGTGCTAAAAGATAGTTCATGTCGCTCATGCTTTCCGCTCTAGTTGAGTATGCTTTCATACCTGCATAAAATAGGCTCAAATGAGAGTTATAAAATGATGTACCACCTGAGTGATTACATTTCAATGGTATTTTTTTACACCAACCTTCAGCAAAAGAATAATGATCTGATGAGCTATTGATGTTACCAGACATCAATGACTCGATGAAGCGGTTTTCTGCTTCAGTTGCTGCCCCGTGCCTGTTTCTCTGCATGTCTTTTACAGCTTCGAATTCCCCCACTGCTGAATGTGCACTACCGAGACCAAAATTTCCCCTGCTCGGTGCCTCTGCAACATCATTCTGTCTAACCGCTCCAAAACCAGGAGGCGGTCTTGCTTTTGCTCGTAAATGCGGCATCACATCACCAAGTAAAGAAAAAGGTGCATCAGCAGGAGCAGTAGCAATGCGGACTTGCAAGTCAATACCAAAATATCCAGCCTCAAACCATCCAATCAGATCAATACCCGCAAAAGGACCTTGGATTCGACCTTGTGGATCTTTATAATATAGGCTCAAGTCTTCAGGGGACGGAGTTGGCGGGAATTTACCAATAGCCTTATCCCTGGAAATAAATGGATCATCCTGGCTGTGGAAAAGAGTGGCATCCCTTTCTTGATCCAAGACCTCAGACGATTGCCTTTTGATCTTAAAATTGTTTTTCTGCTCTGCATGAAGATCATTGTTTTGCCACTGTGATTCATCCCTGAAATAGGATGTTCTTGTTCTAGTTTCAGTGGAGCTATCTTGCCAATTTAAAGGTGATCCCTGAGAGCGCTCTCCTGCAGATTGGGATCTCCATGGCATGGTATGATGGGAAGATGATTTCTCAGTCATGCTGACTTCTCTAGTACCCACCTCATCTCCATTCATGCCACCGGACCTTACTGCTGTACAAAGAGCAAAATGAAATTTAAAAGGAGGATGCCAAAAAGAAAAGGTCGTCACGTACAGGCTATCATAAACAGATAGTTTAATTATGTGGCATGGTGCAAAAAAGGATCAATCAAAATGATCCAAGGAGTTGGAACAAAAAGAGTATTTGGTATGAGGTGGTTTAGGCAGAAAGGCAACCCAGCCACATGAGAAAACAACTGAGCAAACTTTATAATGTTGATCTGTTACAATGTCCAATGAAGGACTTAGGACACATAAAACTAATCTGATAGAATACTTAGAATGGACATATTATGTTGTTTTAAGTAAATGGACATGTCATGTTGCTTTAAGCATTTGAGTACAAAATAATATCAAGATTTCTCCTTTTGTAATCCCGGATAATTCTGCTTAATGCTTATGAATTGCTAAACATAAATATCATATTGATGTAGGTAGATATTGGGTAACATTGATGTAGAAAGATATTGGGCAATTAAAACTTGGAATACACAAAAAAAACCAATAAATTTAACTTAAGCAACATGAATATGGATTCAGGATGCAATACGTGTCGGATTCGTGGATTCAAAATTTTCCAAGGTCAATGGATATGATTTGCTGAGATACTCTGTTTTGATTGTATAAATATACATAATAATAAAAAATGACATATTAGCAATCTAAACACAAAAAAGGGTAATAGACAAACTGTAAGCATTGATTCATAGATAGTTGGAGTTATAGTCATTCATATATGTTCAATGCATCTAGAAATAATATAGGTTTTAGGAGGTGCCCAAGAGAATCGACAAGTATCCTAAACAGATTCAAAGAATGTTATATGGACACAAATTCCAACGAGGATACATCTCCTCAACAACAAATCCAAGCAAACATAGTGTTACTAATAAAATAAGAATGAAACAGTCATGTACTAGGTCTTCAAGTACGATATGGATGATTTTGTACCAAAGATAAAATTGATAATGATATGATTTCTAATTGTTTGTCAGACAACCATTTTTTTCCTTGCTACTGAGGCGTAGCTCGGTTGAGGTGAAAACGCTCAAAAATCAAATTGTTTGTCAGACAACCAATTATGTTTCCATGAAAATGACGGTAAATCTGTGTTGTTTCTTCACCATCACAAAGCATTTCCTTCAATTAGGGGATTTATAATAAAAGCGATCAACAGACAGAACTATTATCCTTAGCATTAACGCACAAGTTTCTTGTTCAAGCAAAGAAGCTAAGTATTTGCCAGTAGCAGATATCATGTCGTGGCTACGATGGGACTTGATCCAGTGAAGCAATCGAGTACAGATCAATGTTACCCAGAAAGAGAAACGTTTTGGTACGCAAAACAAAAACGGAAGTGCGGAATGCCACTTGTCCTGGAACATGGTACGATAGGCGTAGTTTTCTTTGATACACTTGCACGGTACAGAAATCGTAGCTGTGAAACATGGAGTGTGTGGTAGATTGTTTGTATATGTGTGTATAGGTGTGTATGTATGTATAATATACAGATATATAATTAATTCCTTTGCCATCTATTTACATCCTTGAAAAAAAAAGTTCAAATATTTTTTAGTATCATTTTAAACACAGACGACTTTATGCCCATTTAAATGCAGGACCTAGTCCGATCCGGAAAGCTAGTATTCCCTAATTTGGAACGACCATTGAAATCGCAAATCGCTAATGGTTAGCGATTTATGGTAACACAGGTACAGTCCACGACAGATGTGCTCCCAAGCTACTGTGATCTCTGTGAAGAAGCTGAACATGATAATATGCAAAGGTAGAGTACCCCAAGCTTCTGTGGTCTCAACCAAAAGGCCGAGTTTTGATTATAGATGTTGTGTTCACTTTATGAGTCAGAACTCTCTTGTCAAATTTTTGTGTCGGACAAAATTTAAGGCTATGTTGCCTTAAAATTGGTCATGTTTGAATTATATCCACATATAACATCAGGGGGTGTTGAAACATGCACTAGACTATGGGTCAGGTCATATTTGATTAATTTACGTAACTGTTAATGTATGGACTTTTATGCTGTGTACCATCTGGACTTTCATGTAGAAGTTCATGAAAGTTTGAGTAATATCAAGAAACATGGTATCAGAGCTCTAAAACGTAAATGGCAATTCCACCACCAACACAGAATTTTAAAACAAATGTTCTCATGTGTATCAGCTTCCACAACACAGTGTGTTTCGTTCATGTTAGGGATGATGTTGGACGGTAGAAAACAATTATGGATTCACCACTCATTAGCTTAAGCTTTCGGGTCAAGCGGTAGCCAGCAATGTTCAGCTTGTACTATGTAAGCATAGAAAGGGTGAATGTGGAATAGCAATACCTTCAGCTGTTAATTTATTTGTCTGATACGATAGGCCTGGAGGCCCCTTTGAATCCAGTGCATGTGGATGAGAGTATTTTGCATATGCAGGAGTATCCAGATAACTGGAATGGTCGCCTTTTATATTATCACTGCTCTCATCCAGATAGTCACCATGAGCACCAGTATCTTCTCTACTCCCTGTTCAAGTACAGGTATATGTATGAAAATGTACCAACAAACATATATTGGTAAATGGGAAAATTAATTGTTGAAAATTACCTGATCTAGGCTGTTTTGACGCTGCTGGATCCACAAAATTCTTTCCAGTGGAGCCTTCTTTAGAAACTTGAGGCAATCCACTGCTTACAATATCCCCTTTGTCAATTCCCTTAAGAGTAACCTACACAAACAGCAGTGAAGCAAGAAGTCAGAAACATCAATTTTCAGAAAACAAATCTGCTGTTCTGAAAGAAAACAAAGCTCATCTGATTCAATGACTTATACAATGCAGAAAGATTACCATTTCTTCAGATGTTGGAGCAGAAAGGGCTAAAGGCTCCAGAGGTTCTGCTATTGTCAGAGAAGGGACATCAACAAACCCCTCCAACAATATCCTAAGACTCTTTAAATCAGTCATCCTATAAATATCAAGGAATTTCATCCTACTGTATCTGAGAGCAAAGGGATCTCCATGGGAACCATCAGACTTCTCAGGGGTGAAACCTATAGGGTACGACCGAGAAGCAGCATTATTCACACCCCCACGGCCCGCAGAAAAAATTGGGGCTACATTTTCCCCCCTCCCTCTACCATAACCAAATACAGGGGTCTGCTTGTTTGGAGTCAATGGTGGGGGAAGATCAGTCTCTCCCCGCCCACGAGCTAAGAAAGAGTTAGACCTCCACGAGCGAGAATGCTCTCCATCCCTATCTGTATCCTTTCCCTGACTAGTTACGTCCCTCCCATGAACAATTAGTTGAGAAGTTCCTTTGTCGCGGGAATCTGACCATTTGTCACGCCGATTTTCTGACTCCTTGTTATCGGGGCCCCAGCGTGTGTTCCATTTGCTCTCACGGCGTTGATCATAATTATTGTCACGATTAGCAGAGTCAGTCCGCCGTTCAGATGGAGCTCGGCGTGCCTCACCGGAATGTTTCACGGAATTGTCCGACCAGCGTTCCGTCCTATGAACGTCTCCGAGCTCCTTCTCTGCCTCCCTCCAGCGATCACGACGAGTGGCAGAGTGTGTTTCCCTTTCTTCATCGTGCCAACGATCACGGCGCCCAGATTCCAAGTCATACAAGGATGGCCTGAAAATGTCTTTTCTCTTCCCAGACTCAGAGTCTTCACCATTTCCATGATGAGAACTGGAATGAGGCTCCTGCAAAGCAGCCAAAACATTCAAATACAAGGTTACATTTTAATAGAGGGAGTCAGCATTTAACAACTTTCAAAAGTCCCTGACACTCGATCAAAACTCTGAAATTGTGGCAAAGGCTGCAGACTTGTATGTCTAAATAGCCAAAACCTGGAAACTGGTTATACCCTTTCTTTAAAAGTATGTGCAGCAAAATATTGAGCCTAAATTGCTTTAGTATCATCTTAAAGTCCCTGCAGCTGCACCACGACTGCGAAGTCGTGGTGAGGTGAGAGAGAGAGAGAGAGAGAGAGAGAGAGAGGGAGGGAGGGAGGGAGGATATAACAAAACTAATCCAGCAATGAAACAGTGACTATAAAGTGAATATATATATATATATATATATGATCTTTCTTTATAAATGATTTCTAAGATTGACACAATAAAAATACAACGAAACTATACCCCAGACAATATTCCTAGCTTATTGTCCGCAGGCTTTGGCAAGAGCCACTGCGGAGAGAGGGGGATAGGATTGTCAGGCCCTTGCATATCTGAAAAAAAGGAAACAAACAGCTGGAATTAAAAGAAAAATATTGAGTACTTAAGTAATATGCTCAACATAGAAACTAGCAATACCTTCCCATATCCGAAGCACAAGAACATTCAAATTGACAAATTAGGAGTACAATTTCTTGCACGTTGACAGGGAAAGGAAATCTAATGTTAAAGGCATACAAGAGACCATGTTAATTGTCTAAGGTGAACCGTCAATATGTGAAATTTAAGGACAGCATAGGGAGATTCATAATAAAAAATTTAGTTTTATAAATTACAATCTAATTATCTGCTCATAAGTCTCATAATAAAAAAAGTAGCCAATCTAATCATCTGCTCATAAATTTCAGAATATACAATTTAGCTGTATAAATCTAATCATCTGCTCATAAATTGAAGAATTAACAATACTTATAAAATATATTCCTAAGCATTTTCCCATCGCAAAGAGGTTGATTATGGAGAACAGCTCTATGTGAGAGCATTCCACTGTATGTATGTGTCTGTTTGGGAAGGGGAGATAAACAATTAAGAAACATATCCAAAAGAAGAGTGCGGCTGTAAAAAGGATGTTGAGAACACAAACTGAAATATTTAGAAGGGGGAAAGTAGTGACATTAAGCCAGTATATCAAGACAAGGAAGTTAAGCAGAAGACTTTATATAACATTTCAAGAGAAGACTACATATTCAAAAGGGGGAAATAGTTATGTAAATCACTATCAATGGGAGGATCACATATCATTATCAGTCATCAAATTAGAGTTCTAGACATGAAAACTATAGATTGCGTAAAGGCTTACGATAAAACATAAGGAGTCCATTCTTTTTTGGAAGCAACACCTGCTTAGGAATCGAGCTTAGGAATCAAACCAGTGACCTCTCACTTGGGAAAGGAAAGTTTTACCGCAGGTCATGCTCCTTTGGTCCTAGGATGACAGTCTATATGCACTATGTAATGTATCTGGCCTATCTATTACCTTCAAAATTCTCCTACACCAAGAGTCTAAAGGAAGAGATCAAGATATATAGTTGCTATAGGTAAATTACATTCATTCCAAGTAAAGATAAAGGCCAAAAAGCTAAAAGGAATATATATAACTTCATTGTATGAAAACTTTTAGGACACTTCTGATCAGAGTAATGGTAACTCAGTTCTTATGGGTCTAATCAAGATACTGTACTGGTCCTTAATATAGGGGTTTAATATATATGAAGAAAAACTTCCTTTAATTTTGATGAGGTAGGGTTCAATATCTATAGAAAGAACTGTTAAAACTAATATGAGGCAACATATAAAAATTTTCACATTACGCTCAATAAAGCTAGGTTAACAATCGGTAGCATGGATGGGCCAAAAGTTGAAGAGTCGCTATCTCGAGGCAACTATACATCTATACCCTTTTTTAAAACATGCAGCTAAAAATCCACAGGAATGCTCTAGCATTTGGAGTGCATATTAACCATTCTCACACTTCAACTAAGCAAAATTAAACAAGTAAAACAATTCTGCATATCTTTAACGAAATAAAACATAAAGGCAGTGCTGATGACAGAACATGCATGCATTAGAATATTAAATTGAACAGGTATCCTCTCGTTAGAAACGTTAAGACGAAATAAGCATAACTAGGGGGGTTATATGAGACATGATGAATTTTCAGTTTGGTATTACAAAAGGGGGGGAAATTATTAACCGATTGTGGAATGGACAAGCACTCAATAAGTTAAAACTATAGATACATGCCCTGCAAGTGAAAAAGAAGAATTACTACAAAATATCCACACAAAAAAGGGTTTGATAGGAAGTTTTATTAGTTTTAAAATGAATTGTTGGCATGAGTAGCCTAGATACATAATAGACTTGAGATGCATATTATTATTATTTCGGATATTTTATAGAGAGTCAAGAAATGCCATAGTCAAGTCAGTAAAGGAAAGGTTTTAAAACATGATATGGATGTTTACAACTATTTAAAAAAATTCTAAGGATGAGAATAAGCTATGACAAATGGTTGAACAACATGGCATCTGATCAAAATTTCAATCCTCCATTACATGCTAAAACAAGACCATATTGGGATGATAACTGGCCAATTTGTGATTTCAAAATTCCAGTTTCCACCACAATAATAGCAAGTCAATAGTTTGATGATATTTAACTCTTGAATCTTGATGGAGCATAATATATACATAAAATATAAATGCATCTTTAATTTTAGCCGTCTCCCATTAAAAATTGGGTTGACTATGGAGCCCAAAACCCATGAAAGGTTTAACATTTTCACAACCAACAGTCTAAAGACGAGAGGGCCTTGCCATAATCCTCGAACCAGCTCACACCTCCAAATTCTAAAACGAAAAGGGGAAATGATAGATTTGTTATCGCGAAGCACATTCAACTCCAAGGCACAGATAGAGCCAAGAGCCACAGATGTACCCACGCAGTTTGCAAACACACAAAGCACATAAAAACCTAAGCCTTTCCCCCTAGCTTATATTGTATAAGAAAAATGTTAAAACTTTCAAATCAAATCACACACAGGAACCACAACACACGAGAAAATCAATGGGAAAACCCCCAGACAAAATAGAATCCAAAACGAGAAACTAAACCCTAGAATCGCAAACGATCGGCTCTAAAGAGACAGAAACGATTAGGTATTTAACAAAAAACACAAAAAAAATCGAAATTTGTCGGCTAGGGTTTTAACAAGATTAGGGATTTCAAACGGAAAAGGGGGAGAAGAAAGGAATTAGACCTTTGGGGATCGGATGCGGCGGCGCTTCGACGGCGAGGTGGCGGCGGAGATCGGCGGAGGCATTGGAGAGGTTGGCCATCGTCGGAGGCTGAGGGGGGCTGCGGAGGCTCGAAGACGAGGAAAACCCTTGGTTCGCTGTTAACTGATGTGGGGGAAAGAGATAGAGAGGACGCGGATAAATAAAAAAACCTCAAGGGGATCGGCGAGGGGGCAAATTTATTTTCGATTTGCCCCCTGAGAAATACTGTAGATGTTTGCCGAGTCCATCCTGGATAACGATTCTAAGGCGATTGGGGTCTAATGTGGAAACTATAGGCTTTAGGGGGTATATTTAAATAATCCCTGGTGTAACCCTTGGAATCTCGTGGGCCCGTAGGGTGAACAATGCAATTTTGATTTACGTTTTATGATTGGGTGTTAAATTCGGTAATAAAAGAAGTTATTTGTTAGATAAAAAGAATTGTTGTCATAGGATAAATAAAAATTTACTGTATTTTTTTGCTGTACCATTATTTGCAACCACAAATAGAGATAACTAATTTAACAAGGTCCCCTAATGTTTAAATTATTTAAAAATCGAATGATGGTTTTCTTATCTTTTTCTATGGTTGGGAAATAAGCGTCTCCTACTAATATGGAGGATTGATAATTTATCTATAAGAAAATAAACATAATGGATTTTGTAAATTTAAGCTTATAAATCATTTAATTTATCTTAGTACGTGCAATATTTTGTTACGACATATTAGTAGAATGATCCATTAAGAACCGGTTCTTCAAATTTAAAAATTTAAAAATTTTGATCAGCAATAGATTTGGACGATCCGTGGCATTTAAATTGATCTTCCTATTTTCAACCCATGTGTATTTTTTTTTTAAAAATCAATACTATAGTTAAACCATTTTAAGAGGGAAAATTACACCTTTGCCGTCCTTTACTTCCAAGTCCATTTGTTCTCATGGCAAAATATAGCCATTTAATCAAACTCATATCTTTGTTCTTCCTCTCCTCTCCGGGTGACTCCAATCTTCTCTCCCTCCTCCATCGTTAGAAAACTTTGCATCCATTCACCTTCCATTTGTCTTTCACTTTCTCATTCTCAGCACTCGGAATTTCTTTATTTTATCTGCAAACGCACTTATTCTTTTTACCAAATGTTTTGATGAGAGATCTATGAAAATAGAATAGTGAATGAAAGGATCGAAGTTTTGTAGGATAGATGAGTCATCAACATCCCAATTAAGCTAACCCAATCGATGGATGTACTTTTCAGGTCTCCGTCAGATGTTGTTTTCCGTTGATCTCCCGGTGGATTTTGGTGATGGTCTTCTGTTGCATGCGGATCTCAATGGGTTTTGATGAGAATGGTGATTTGAGGAGTTTGGTGCCGAGTACCTGCAAAGAAGTCCCGAGGTGGTTTGGTACCACCGAGGACCCTCCGACGATCAAGTTAGTGCTAGATCCGAGCAGAGTGGCGGCTAAGTGGAATAAAAAATGGCTTACTTGACCCCTCTGTGATGGGGGTTTATATAACGGTGATGGCACGCAGTAGCAGGCGCGAGAATCTCGCCAGCAGTTACGCTCCCGACGTCACGCCCGTGTAGGGAGCGGATCGCCCATTAAAGGGGATCGCGGAGGCGTGGAACGTGGGATGTTGCTGGCGGAGAATCCGCGCATGGCGAGATTCGCGGAGCGGCGGTTACGCCTGTAAGCGGCGGAGCTGGTCGGAGGGACCGAGGAAGACGGCCTCGGATAGGGAGCTCAGAGATGAGCAAGGGGGGATCGAGGAGGCCAACTTGCAGAGGGCCCCAAGGAGGGTCGGCTTGTGCTTGTGGACCGGGTCTAGGGGTTGCCTGGTCGGCCCCTGTGGCCCTTCCTTCTGAATTTTGGGACATGTCATCTACTACGTGTCCATATTTTGGAGACCGCCAATATTAAGCATCATCATTAGCCCCCCACTCTTGTCCCGACCAGCTAGCGGGTCGGGTCAGGAGTGGACTGCTGGGCCTCCCGAGGCGAGCTCCTTCCCAGGGCTTTTGTCGGGACGAGTCCTCGGGCCGTCAGTTGTCTTTTCCGTTAGCGAATCAGGGTGAGATCTTTGCATTTAAAGAAGGTGCGCCGGTTCGTGCACTTTGCCGCTGAAGCGACGGTCCACGCGTCAAGCGTCAATTGGCTGACGCGACGTATGCAGGCCTGCGGCGTCTGATGGGACGCGGTCCAGCGCAGGATCGACACGTGGAGCGATCGCAGCCGCTGGAAGCGAGGGGTCGTTTCGGCGGGAGATGATGGGCGTCGTTGGATGAGGCCGCTCGCAGCAATAAACAGGGGTGGGGTCCGCCCTTGGGCCCCTACTCCTTCATATTTCCCTCTCTTAAGTCCTGGTTGCTCGGCGCTCGTCTTCTCTCTCCCGCCTTCGGCCCCTGAAGATTCCCTTTTTCAAGGTTAGATGGCTTCCTTTGTAAAGTCAGTAAGTGTTGTAGGAGTAGGTTCTAGAGACCCCTCAGTTGTGTCTGAGTCACCCCCGGGAGTAAGGGTCGGACCCTCTCCCCGGGATCGTGAGGCGGGGGCAGCCCCCAGGGAGGAGGGGGCAGATGCGGCCCCCGGCTCCTCGTGTTGGGTGAGGCATGAGGATGAGCTCGCTAATGCTCGGGCTCGCTTCCACATCCCCTCGCGCTACACGCTCCGACTAGCCAAGGAGGGAGAGAGGGCGGATCAAGTACGGGGCAGGGAAATCGCCCTGTATTTGGAAGCTTTTGGGGGCGGAATGCGCCTACCCTTCTCTCCCGAGGTCGTTGCTGCGCTAAATTTTTTCGGTTTGGCCCCCGGTCAGTTAGTGCCGAACTCGTGGAGGATCCTTCTCGGGTTCTTGATCCGTCTGAAGTTACAGGCGGTTCCCTTCAGCCTTTCCCTTCTCGATTCTTCTCTCGTCTTCATGAGTCATCCTGGTAGTCGAGCGGGCGACCCGAGATGGGTCTATCTCTCTTTCAGAAAGCGGTCGGGGGGCACTGCCGGGACCGGGGTCGTAGCCTTGCCCTCTTCTATTCATGACTGGAAAAAGAAATTTTTCTTCGTCTCCCTTCCCGAGAGCGAGGACTGGCCCGTGCCTACCAAGTGGTCGAGGGAGAAATGTTTGCCGGGGAACCAGTCCAATGACCCCGCCGCGGTGAGGGTGGCGTCGTGGGAGCCCATCCCCCGACCTGACGTGCTGCTGTCCGATAGGGTTCTGAGCTGGGCCGGGCTAAGCCCCGTTGAGTTCGTCGGTAAGTTAGGTTAGCTTTTTGGCTTGTGTTTTGCTCGTGTCGCTGATTTGTTGGGTATTTGTTTTGTGCAGGATTCATGGACTTCGACTCGCTCAAAGCCTCTATGCGCCAGCCGAGGTAGGCTACGAAGGCTGGGGGCGCCAGTTCTTCTCACGCGAAGCCCTCCCTGGCTCCTCCTGCTCAGGTGGCGGTGTCGGGGGCGGATCCCGTCCCGGGTCCCAGCAGGATGTCGGGCCGGAAGTGGGCCCTGATTCTGGAGGACCCGGCCTCGGAAAAGGAGATCAGCTCTCCCTCGGAGCCGCTCAAGAGGAGCTCCCGGGGACCTTCCCGGGGCCGGTCCTCGCCGACCATGGTGGAGGAAGGGGGCCTCCGGTTCGCAGTGCCATCGGGGCTATCCGTTGCGGATATTCTTCTGCATGAGATAGAGACTCGGCCGGGGGTAGAGTTCCCGGGAGGACCTTGAGGGCTTAGCTGGCGTCCATCGCCCAGGAGTCCGTGCAGGTAAGTGTTTGGTTCATTGTGAGATTCGGTGCCTCCTTCATCTTCCTGATCTTTTTCGTGTCTTCCAGGTTCTCCAGCACGTGGCCCTCGCCTTGCGTATGGAAGCCGAGGTGGTAGCCCCGGCGCTGGAGGCTGCGGGCCGGCTCGCCTCACTGGAAGTGAGCTCCAGGCGGGAGCTGGAGGCGATGACGGCGAGGGTTGCCGCCTTGGAAGGCGAGGTAGAGGCCGGGAAGCGGGAGGTAGCCCGGCATCGCGAGGCTGCCGTGATTGCCGAGGTCAAGCTCGAGGACGCCCAGGTGCTCGCCGGCAACCTGAAGAGGACGGTGAAGGTCCTCTGAAAGGAGCTAGGGGCGGCGGCCGAGGTGGCCAAGTCGGCCGAACTGAAGGCTATGGAAAGATATAAGAGGTCGAAGGACTTCTATGATGACCTGGCCATGGCTACGACCCGCATATGGCATGACGCCCTCGACGCCGTTAAGGCCCGGATGCCGGAGTTTGCCGACGGAGATCTCTGGGCCGAGTTCCCCCTCGCGGATGCCGATGATCAGGAGGAAGAGGTTCCTGGCGAGGAACCCGCCGAGGACCCCGCGCGCCACGTGGTGGATGTCGAGGACCTTGAGGTCGCACCTGGCCCCGAGGTCTAGAGCCCCCGTCTTCCTCCTTTTATTTCTTTGTTTTTGGAATTTTGAAAGGCTGGGGAGCCCCAAAAAATACCCTTTGTAAAACTTTCATCTTTGGTAGTAATGAAATTTTTCTTTGGTTTCATCGAATCGCGCTCTACCATCTGTTTATGAAGAATGTTTGTAAAATATTTCTGCTTGCACTGTTGGGTCAGCTATCTGTCTAGCGATCGTTCGTCGGGTTGATTTCGATCACTTGCCAAGCGCTGCCGAGGAGGCATCTTCATGGCCTCGGAGCCGAGGAGGATCACTTAAACTTCGATGGACTTGTTGCCCCTTGTTGGGGCCTCAGATCCTCAGCGTTGGTGGGGCTGTAAGAAGCCCGCCAAGGATAACCGGGCGGTGAAGCTGCGCGGTCTCCTCTTTGCGAGGGCTTCAATCTCCGGCGTCGCGGGTAGGGAGCTACCAGCCAGAGATGACCGAGCAGGGTAGCTGCTCGTTTGCCTCTGGTGAGGGCCTGGATCCTTAGTGTTGGAGGGGCTGTAGGAAGCCCACTAAGGATGACCGGGCAGTGAAGCTGCGCGGTTGCCTCTTGGCGAGTGCTTTGATCTCTGGCGTCACGGGTAGGTAACTACTAGCCTGGGATGACCGAGCGGGGCAGCCGCTCAGATGCCTCTTTGCGAGGGCTTCGATCCCTGGCGTCATGCGTAGGGAGCTACCAGCTGGAGATGACCGAGCAGGGTAGCTGCTCGGTTGCCTCTTGCGAGGGCTTTGATCCTTCAGGACGGGGACCGAGCAGGGTTACTGCCCAGTACCTCTTGACGAGGACTTTGATCCCTGTCAGCTGTGGTAGGAAGCTACCAGCCGGGGATAGCCGAGCAAGGACTCGACTACCTCTGGGAGGACTTTGGTCCTTAGCGCGGGAAGGGCTGTAGAAGCCTACCAAGGACCCTTAGCCGGGCAGGGTTACTGCCCGGTGCCTCTTGGCGAGGGCTTTTGTCCTGAAGGATAGCTGAGTGAGGGATCATCGGGCTCGACTGCCTCTGGGAAGGCTTTTTGATCCCCGGCGTTGTGGCAGGGAAGCTACCTGCTGGGGATAGCCAAGCGATGGATCCTCGGGCTCGACTGCCTTTGGGAGGGCTTTCTGATCCCTGACGTTGCGATAGGGAAGCCACCCACCAGGGGTGACCGAGCAGGGTAGCTGCTGTAAGTAGGGAGGCTACCGGCCAGGTATAGCCGAGCAGGGTAGCTGCTTTGGCTAATTCTTCGCGAGGTGTAGCCCGACCGTCCAGCTATAGGCATGGGGAATAGGAACGGTCGCGGCAACAGTGCGCGTAACATATGCATTGAATGCGAGGGGAGGCAAAGCGCCAGGGGCGCGTCGCTTCGATTCCACCAGAGAAGGCTTGATAACCGCCGTGTGGCAGCGACTTTTTGGGTCAAAGCGGGTGACTGTTGAGCTGCGCAGTGGGATATATAAGGCTGAAGGAGTACTGGTCCTTCCATCCTTCATAAACAGGTCGTCGAAAATGCAAGACTTCCCGTTTACCATCCCCGACATCATCCACTTCGAAGACGTATACCTTTACGACCATAACTGCACCGAGGACACGGTGCAGCTGGTCTATGGGAGCATTGAGGACCATTTCGGCCGGCTGCTCCCCCGACGCTCCTCCCTGCTGTAGCTGCTGATGTACTCCATCTGGATGGCGTCGTCAGGGCTTTAAAACTCCCTGTCCGAGCAGCTCTATGACGAGGCCGTGGGCAAGCTGCGGTCTCTGAGGCGCTTCGGCCTGATCTCCGCGAACCGGCTGGCCCGCTCAGAGGCGCTCGTCCGCGAATGCTACGAGCTGAGGCTTGGGATCGACGCGTGCGGGAAGAACCGGGGATAGAGGTTGGACCTCGCGAAGCCCCGGTTGGCGGAGATCTTTACCGAGTACCACGAGCAGTGCTCGCTGCATCCCCTTCCCCCACTGTTGTAATTTCCTTTTCTTTTTGCGTGTATGGCTGAGGAGCCCATAATACCTTTTGAATAAACAAGGTTTTTCTTTCTTTTTCGCAATGTTCCATTGATCTTTATTAAATTAACAATAGATCCTAGGAAGAGTTTACATTGCCCTAAAGGAAAGGTACAAGCTAGTAGATGATTTTATTGGCTCGGCCCGAGCTCCCCGAAGGACTGTGGGCCTCCGTGCTTGGCGCAGGGTACGGGGCTCCCTGAGTTCCGTGCCGGCCGGCCGCCGAAACGAGCATGATCTGACCGATGGTCAGGTCAGCGGGAGGGCGATGCTGCTCCTGCTCGCGGTCGGCCTGCCGTTTGTCCCTCAAGTACGTGGCGAGGTGTCCCGATCGGATGAGCTCTTTGATGTAGTCTTTGAGTTGCTTGCAATCCTTCGTGGCGTGGCCCAGTGTCCGGTGGAAAGCGCAGTAAGGACCCCGGGTTCGCTTTGCAGCCTGACGCGGGATCGGAGGGAACTTGAAGAACCCCTCGTTCTGGGCCTCCTCTAGCAATACTGCGAGGGAGACGTTAGGGGGGTATATTCCTGGAACTTCGGGTGGTAGGGCCGCTGACGCTCCGGCCTCTCCTCCCGAGCCCTCTTCTTCTGGTCGGATCGTTCTGCTTAGAGGAGGTTAGCGTTCACCTCGGATTCCGGCTGAACCTCGAGCTCGGTCCACGCCTTGACCTCGGCCATGGTCTTAAGTTGCGCCAACGCGAAGGAGCGTAACTACTCCTTGTGCCTCAAACCAGATCTAAGCACCGTGATGACGGTCTCGTCCTGGTGCTCGAGCATCTCGAGAAGGGCGTTGTAGAAACGGGTAATGTAGGCCTTGAACGTTTCCTTGTCCCCACTCTTAACCGTAAAGAGGTAGTCGACCGTACACTTCTGTCGATGGTTCCCGACGAAATGGCCGAGGAACTGAGTAGCCAGCTCGTCGAAGGTCGAAATCGAGCGGGGCTCGAGCCCCCGGAACCAGTCCCGACCCGCGCGGATAAGGGTGGCCGGGAAGGCCCTGCACTGGGCGGCGTCGGAATGGTCCTGGAAGCTCATCCCCACGGTGAAAGCGTCCAAATGGTCCTTCGGGTCGGTTTTCCTGTCGAACAGAGAGACCTTTGGGGGCTTGTTGCGCGAGGAGACGTGGACGGCGAGCAATTCCTCGGTGAACAGCTTTGTGAGCGAATCGGAGGCGTACTTAGCCCCGTCACTCGAGAGGTGAGCCTCTTGGCGCATGCCCTCAATTTTCTTCTCGAGGGCGACGAGCCGACCGTGGTATCCCGAGGAATCGGCGCCTTGGGATCCCTGGCCTGTAAGTCCATGCTACCTCTCCTGATACTTACGGGCTTGCGGAAATGATGAATTTTTTTTTCTAGAGGTGGTAACATGGACTCAAACCGGATCTTTGTTAAACTATCTATCTAACAACCTAACTAGGAGTTGTTAACTACTCGGTTATGGGGTTATACCTTTCTTGAACTCCTTCATCTTCAACTCTTGATGGTGTACGGATCGGCTTCACCCCGTCGTCTCCTTGCGCCGAAGATCGATCCACCCGAAAGCTTCTACCTTTGGCTTCTTCTTCGATCTTTGAAGAAACTAGTTCACTCGGTTTGCTAAACCTTGTGAACTAGAGTGAGTAGAGGATTGTGTTGGGATTTATCTCTATGATTCTTGCTTCTCAACACATGAGACAAGTGAACCATAGACTAGAGAGAGAGCAAGAGGAAGAGGGAGAGAGCTCAAGAGAATGAGAGAGCTCAAGCAAGAGAGAGAAAGCAAATGAGAGAATATGAGAAAGACTTTTTCCCTCTTGGCTCTCATAATCCAAAGCCATCATAACAAATAATAGCAATCAAGTATTATGTGATGGTTTAAGTTAAAATAGCCATATCATTTCATGCACTCATTTTGCACAAGATAAACAAGCAAGCAAAAGTCTTTGCCATGAAATGATAGCCATTGTCATGATGATGGTCAACTAGTCCAACCTAGTCAACCGGTCAACAAAGTCAACCCCTCAACAACCATGTCACGATAATACTTAATTAATATTATTGTTAATTATATTTCATATTCTCATTAGGGTTTAGCAAAAAGTCAATAGTCAACAGTCAACAGTCAACAACCCTAATGAGAATCCCCTGCCTCTGTCTCTCTGTCAACTGTGCATACACACCCGCATCCGCGTTCCGAGGAACACGAATACATACGAGATAAAACCAATCCCAAAACATACACTAGGATCTGGCTTAAACCAAAGCCCGCTAGTGTTAACTGTCCGGACACTAAACGTGCACAAGTGCACGGATGTGACCGAACCCTGTCGCAAAACCATGCGACCTATCGCAAAACCATGCGACCTCTACTCTTTTGCCTAAAGGCAAATAGCTCTCTGTGTAGGACTCTAAAGACTCGACACTACGCTGGCAGTGGGTTTAACCACAGACCGCAAGCGGCACTAGCTGTGCGTAACGGCCCCCAGGTAGATGCCGACAAGAAGACTGACGAGGTGAAACCCATCTGAACTCCTACTGAGCCTGAATGTGACAGTCTCCGTACAGTCCGGTATGTTCGTCTGATACATCGCATGGCGGGCCTAGGGGGCGGTAAACGTCAGTCCCCTAATAGCGGTACAAGTCGTGTCGAAGTGAAGCCTAGAACACCCTGAGATAACACTGGAAGCCTACCAGTATATCTCGCTCGCCCTGGCCAGGAACTACTCGTGTAATGGCTCTCCTAGACACAGCGCGATGTCAACCCCCAATACCGGGAGAGACGAATCCTGTCTAACCGTCACTGCCTCCAAGTGCTTCGGGACTGCACCCAACTACTACCTGTTTGCACGACTCCTTTGAGCCGTGGTAGGGTAGTAATCAAAGTACAGTGGGAACACACTCAAGGCGAAGTGACAGTGTCAAGTCAGCGGACTAAGCTGTACTCATGTCACCTGGGAACTGATAACTGACGATAGGTATAATACCAACCAATCAGTTCCCGACGAGTCCTGTCCAGTGTACTCGTAACCTAACGAGCACCCGCATACTATCTCAAGCATGATGTACTGACGGTTGTGGGACAGACCGTCTCCCCCGCTGGGATGAGAAGCGCATACGCTAGTCTACTCCAGAGTATCGATGCCCTGTCTCGATAGTCCTGCGACTAGGGACCTGTATAAGGATGTGCTTATGGATTACCCAGCCCCCACGAGTGTGACTGCCATCACAACGCTGGTAATCAAGCAAAGATCCTAAGGGCTCCACTAATGCGTATAGGTGATATAATAAAAAATAAACACATGTACACATTGAAGTAGAAACAAACCAAGAAGCATACTACCATTTTGAGCAAGATTGTCTATACAACTGTGAATATCCCAAGCTTCCATTAAGTAATATACAAACTAGTATGATACAGTAATGGCCTCTAGGGTATATACACTAACATGGCCTCCGCTGCGGGTGACCTATATCTGGGAGCGGCCTCGGTTCCTCTCGATGAGGTGCCTCAGATCCCTGGGCGAGGTGGCTCTCGAGCCGCCGACGTGAACCCCTTCAGGGTGGCCCACCGAGGGGGGTGTCGACCATGCCTGTGGACAGGCGAGGTGACTGACATCTCCTCGGGGGGATAAGGGCCGCGAGGAAGCTCGAGGCGAGGCGTTCTGGCTGCGGACCTTGGTGTGGAGCCGTGGGGCGCCCAACGGGCCTCAGGGGGTACCAGCTCGAAAGATCAGTGGCCAGGAGTCGTAGGCCACTGGTGGTCAGCCGTTCAGACGAGGGCAAAGCCTTCTGGAGGTGGTGGAGCGGCGATCTGGGGTTCAGGCCCGGCCGCTTGGACGCGGACGAGCGCCTCCACGAGGGACTGTAGCCGATCTATTCGGCTGGCGAAGGCATTGATGATGGTCGCTGGAGGAGGCTCATCCATGCCTTCGGTGAGGGGAAGGCGGCGGCTGGTACCGGGATCTTCAGGATGGTTGCTCGCCATGCGGGCGGAGATCGGAAGGCCAACTTTGTTTTTGTGGAGTTTGCTTCCCACAGACGGCGCCAACTGATGGAGGTCCTTTTCAGGTCTCCGTCAGATGTTGTCTCCCGTTGATCTCCCGGTGGATTTTGGTGGTGATCTTCTGTTGCGTGCGGATCTCAATGGGTTTTGATAAGAATGTTGATTTGAGGAGTTTGGTGCCGAGTACCTGCAAAGAAGTCCCGGGGTGGTTTGGTACCATCGAGGACCCTCCGACGATCAAGTTAGGGCTAAATCCGAGCAGAGTGACGGCTAAGTGGAATAAAAAATGGCTTACTTGACCCCTCTGTGATAGGGGGTTTATATAACGGTGATGGCACGCAGCAGCAGGCGCGAGAATATCGCCAGCAGTTACGCTCCCGACGTCACGCTTTTAGGGAGCGGATCGCCCATTAATGGGATCGCGGAGGCGTGGAACGTGGGATGTTACTGACGGAGAATCCGCGCATGGCGAGATTCATGGAGCGACGGTTACGCCTGTGAGCGGCGGAGCTGGTCGGAGGGACCGAGGAAGACGGCCACCGCTAGGGAGCTCGGAGATGAGCAAGGGGGGTCGAAGAGGCCAACTTGCAGAGGGCCCCGAGGAGAGCCGGCTTGTGCTTGTGGGCCGGGTACAGGGGTTGCCAGGTCAGCCCCTGTGGCCCTTCCTTCTGAGTTTTGGGACACGTCATCTGCCACGTGTCCATATCTTGGAGACCGCCAATATTGAGCATCATCACCAATCCTTTTAATTTCAATTTACTAACGAAGGCCATTTTTGTTTACCGGCTAAGTTTTGGAGATTTTTGTTAAAAATATAAAGTTTTATGTATTGTTTTTCAAAATACACAAGTTCTTGGGGCTCTATTAAAAAACCCCAAAATTACAAAGAAAATGGTAAATAAGTTATTGAACTTTCAGGGTTTTTGTGACAGTATTATCAAACTTTAGGGTTTGTTATGCACGTCCCTTGAACTGACAATGCTGGATTTGTCAACTCCTTTAAGACATGTGTAGATCAAATTACACCAAAATGACTTTATATGTGGACCGAATAGCCCCAAAATGAACCAAAAATTTAAGACATTTTTTAATGGGAACTCCCTAACAATAATACCCGTGGTTCATAGCATTTTTTAAGTTTGACGGCATTGGATAGAAAACCTAAAAATATGAAGGGTAAATTTTCAAAGCCTCCGGGCAAGTTTTCACGCTGACAAAAAACCCTGGCTTTGAAGTGGTTATCATCCACCCCTCGAAAAGTTTTCAATTGTCAAAAAACCCTACCCGCGGTATATGTATAGTTTGCCTAATATATCTAGTTTATATGCAATATGTATAAGCCAGTTAGGTATAGTAGACAACAGACAACTATACATCTGGAGGAAAATTTTCTAGGTAGTGTTTGACAACCTCTTCGTGTCTAGGGTTTTTTGTCAACAGTAAAACCCACTGTTTTTTTTTACAATTTACCCTCTAAATGGTCCATTATCTTTACTATTATAACTATAAGTCTTTTAGATGATGTCATTAATCAATAAAATAGAAAATAAAAAAATGACAAAATTCCAATAGCTAAAATTGAGAATTGAAGATGTCCACCTTATCCACTACAAAAGACAAAAATAAGAAAATGACTTCGCCTTCTCTATCTCTCATTTATTAAGCATCTCTCTCATGCTTTAAACACCAACAAAAGATATATATCTTACAAATTTGCACATAAGCCCTTATATCTTTATCGTTCTGTATAACTCATAAATTTCTTAATTCTAATATTATTATGAGGTTAATGTGGTTGTGCACGTCACAGCTAAGATTGGCTGTAAATGCACACCCATTTTACTGTTTTGGATCGCGACAAGCTTAGCTGTGAAGTGCACAACTACATTTTTGTCTATTACTATACTAACCGCATTCATTTAGTTTATGTTGAGATGTATGAATTAAAAATAGTCCCACACCGGAAAAAATATGAGAAGTGCATGGGCATAAAACATAAAATGGGCCAAAGCTGCATAAGCCTTGAATTTTATTAGATGGAGATTGTCTATATTAAAAGCCCATGTACAATCATATATATATAAATATAAAATTGTCGCCCCCTCGTTCGTGAATATATATAAATTTAATATAGTATCAGAGCCAATGGCCTGATCCAAAATTTATATTTTATATTTTTAGTTTATTATTCCAAAATAAATAAAGTTGTATCAATAATATCAAATTCGGAAATGAGTTCTCTCAGTTTGATCATAAACAGTTGCCTCTATAAATATCAAGTTTAAGTAGCTATTCTTTTTTTTATTAAGTCTTTTAGTAGCATAATTTTCTTCCATCCAAGTAGCTATTCTTTTTTTATGACGTCTTTGATGGTGATTTTCTTAGCCTTAAATTATACCGCAAGTGCACGGTTGTCAATTGTAGTATTTGTGGGTCGGTCCACAGGGAAGAGGGTAATTCTAGTTAAATCTAGCGAATTAAAAATTAAAACTTTGGTTTAAAGAACTATACTAAAGAAAAGCAAAATTCAAAAGAAAGTAAATAGCGAAATAAAATAGATTCTTAAAATAGAGAAAAATTAAGGGTTTAGAATTATCTTGTCTAACCACGATGTTTTAAATAACAATCTTTCTTTTCTTAATTTTCCATCTTTAAATTCATTACCTATCAATTATAAGAAATCATAAAGCATACATCCATCGCAATAAGCTATCAATTCAATAGAAAGCATAATCCATATGATTATAACAATACTCTATCATTCAATCAAAGAAACAAGTAATAAATTTAAAGATTTAATTCTACTGAATTAGGAACTTAGTTAGATCATCCCTTCTACTCGGTAAACTCAGTGGTTGTCAATCAAAGGCCTACTTTACTTTATCGACAAGTCTAATCTAAGCTTAAATTAACTAGGTCGAACATAAACAATAAAAATGTTTGTGCTTGGTTTTAGGGTCGCAGCACCTGCGGACCATGGCGGAATAGCGAACAAAAATTTACTTGAAAATAAAACCAAACATAACTCCAAAATAATCTAAATATTACAAGTTGTAACAATTCAAGAGAGGTAATGCTATGAGTTTAGTGGCTACAACCTTTGTAGCGTGTCCATCCAATCGTGGAAGATCCAAGCTAAACTCTATCGTCGTAGGAACGAGCTTGCTAACCGACCTCCCTACCGAAAATGATCCACTTCAAAGGAGACTCTACCTAAACTTCAACTTAACTCCAAGAACAATCTCAAATAAAGCAACTTGCTCTCACTTTTGCTAGAAGATGAGAAGTTAGAAGATGTAATAAGAAAATCACTATCTTTTTCTTTCTCTTTTCTCTCTTGAGCACTCATAAGAAAAACTAGAAGAAAGAAATTGAATGAACAAATGAAGCTTGAGAGAGAAGAGGCAACCATCCAAGAATAGTAAATGAATTTCCAATAAAATATAATTCTCATACCTCTCAACCATGCCTCTTTTTCTTTAATAACAAACAAGAAATGATTCATTTCTTATTTATTGATTGAAGGAAATGAGGCGTCCTTCTAGATGTATCATGCATACACGTATCATATACATGTATTTGTATATGTATCACATACATATACAATTATTTGTATCATATACAAATAACAAATGGGAGAGAAAAGATAAAACATAATAATAGAATATATATATATATATATAATATTATTAAATCAACACTTGATTTAATAATTCGGCTTTATCATGAACCGGCTAGTATTATCAAATGTCCGATTAATGTATGTGTATCACATACACGTGTTTAATCGAACTCCTGCACATATTAACATACACACAATTATAGTATATGTATCATATACATATACAGGTATTTGTATCATATACAAATAGCAAACGAGAGAGAGAGAGAGTGAACCCAATACTAAAAACAATATATGTTTTATTATTGAATCAACACTTGATTTAATAATCCGGCTTTATAACAAACCAACTAGTATTATCAAACGTCTGATTCATCTACGTGTATTGTATACACGTGTTTAATTGAACTCCCGCACGTATCATCATAAACACACTATATCGTTTCGCCTAAGTAGGGAAACTCTTTGTGTGGGACTCTAAACACTCGATAATACGTTGGTGGTAGGTTAGGATCATATCCGATTGAATCTGAAACACTTTCAAATCAATCCCCCTATTAGTTAACCCATAGCACGTCAGCGGTACTAGCTGCACGTAACGGCTACCGAAGTATTGATCGAAAGAAAGGTCGACAAGTAAGCTCATCCGTACACAATCAAAGTCTATCAGTGACAGTCACTATACAGTCCGGTCTCTTCGTCTGAGAGTGTCGTATACCGGGTCTGGGGGTGTAAACTGTCATACCCCCAATAATTGTTGGGTTCCCTAGGCCGCCGCTGGGTTTCGGGAGGTATCAACCATGCCATTTTAAAAAAATTGGCGCGCTAAAGAACCCTAACCTAGAATCTTAACTAGAGAATTAGATAAAAGCTAGAATGTAAACATCTTTATATCTAAGTGAACAAGGAATACAACCTTTGTAGACCAGTCATTCACTTCAATAGCTCCGTATAATAGTCCCTTCGCTCCAAGTAGTGAACTTCCGGACTCTAGAAAGGCTCCACAAGATGAAACGAACAAACTTGCTTGAATTCTTCGAGGCGGAAGATGATCTACGTCGAGAAGACACCAACTCAAGCTACATCTTCACCAATATGGAATTAGTAAAGCAAACACCCTAAACTAAATGTCTAATCTAATATAGGATGATGAAGTAGGAATTTTGCTCACTTTAGAAATATTTTTCTCACTCATTTTCTTCACCTCCCAAATTGCAAGAGAGCTTGAGGAAGGAGATGAAGAAAAGCAACCATGGAAAAATCAAGTGTAGAATGGGAACTATGGGTGAGTTAATATCATATACTAACTCATGTAGAGACTAAACCATGGCTAATCATAATGGTTGGGTTAATAAATAACTTAAGTAAAACAAAATTGGTGGACTTAGTCAATGATTCTACAAGCTTCCACTGAGCATCAACCATGACTAATTTCCACCCAATTTTGAATTACTTTAAATAAATAAAACCCTTGATTATGTTAAGCATGGTGTGAGTCTCATACACCTATGTAACATGTATCATCTAGCATGACACAAAAAAATGTACATTAATATATATCACATATATACTAAATGCACAAGTGAGAAAAAGAATTCTTAAGCGGGGCTAATATTAATTAATGTAAATTAATATATCAAATATATAATTATACATTAAATTATTAAATCAACAATTGATTTAATAATCCGGCTATATCACATATAGCCGACTAATATCATATGTATCAATTTATTGAATCAACATTTGATTCGATAATCCGGCTATATTACATATAACCGACCGATATCATATATCGTGAGAATAGAATGCGATATCACATACACGTATCAATCTCGGTCCCGCACATATCACATATGTGCTCCTACTTCATTTCGCCTGAGCTAGGAAACCTCTGTACAGGACTCTACAGATTCGTCAATACACCGACAATAGGTGGTGATCATATCAGTCACCCATAAGCCGCAAGTGGTCTGCTAAACGTAACGGCCATCCGGGTATTGAGCGATCAGAAAATCAACAAGCAAGCCTGCTCATACTCCTACGGATCCAATCAGTAACACTACCATACAGTCTGGTCTCTTCGTCTGATATGCCGCATATCTCGGCCTGGGGGTGGTAAACGTCAGACCACAATAGCCCGATAAGTCATGCCGATGTGAGGCTCATAACGATTCGAGAAACTACTGATAACACTTACCAGTAGATCTCAGCAACCCTGGCCAGGGATTTCTTGTTATGGCCAATCAAGCATAGCGCAACATCAACCCTCAATACCGGGAGAGACGAAATCCCCTCCTATCGCTCATTGCCTCCATGTGACTCGGGATTGTACCCAAAAACCACCATTTTGCACGATCTCTTGAACGTGGTAAGGTGGAAATCAAAGCACAGTAGGAATCACACAAGACTCTATGACGATCTCGGATCGACAGACTAACCTGTACCAGTATCACTAGAGAACTGCTATCTGACGTGAGGTATAATACCATCTAGGAGTTCTCGGCGAGTCCGTTCAGTGTACCCAGTCTCCACTGAGCACCCGTATACCTTCTCTGATGTCAAACACCAATGGATGTGGGATCATCCATCGCCCATCACATGGGTCAAAAAGCGTATACGCTAGTCTACTCTGGAATATCGATGCCTTGTCTCGATACTCCCACGACTAGGAACAATTGAAGGATGTACTTACCGACTACCCTTGCCCCACTAGTATGATCTGCATCATAATCCTAGTAGTCAAGTACTCATCCTAAGGGTTTTATCAACATGTAATAGAGAGACAATAAGTATACACGTTAAGATAAAGAGCAACCAGATAGCATACATGTCCAAGAATCATAATCCTAGTAGTCAAGTACTCATTTCGAGTAAGAAAGTCCTCCTTATATATGTCCAAGAATCCGCTATAATATACATCACATGTATAATAATGGCCTCTAGGGCATACATATAACTAAAAATCTCCCACTTGCACTAAGGCCATTTGTTGTAGTATCTCATACTTAACGCCCCATAAAAGTCTCTCTAGGGAAAGGCCTTTGTGAGTGAATCGGCCATGTTAACCTTCGCGTCAACTCTCCTTACCTCGATCTCTTGGAGATCAACCATCTCCCTGATCAGGTGATACTTGCCTCAGAATATGTCTGGATCGCTGATGGGACCGGCGTTTCTAGGCCAAAACCACAACTCCATTGTTGTCACAATAACAATTATTGGACGCTCAATGGTAAGAACCATGTTTATCTCAAGAATTATCCAAACATCCACTTTGGTAGTATCGTTGGTAGCGATGTATTCAGCCTTTGTCGTCTAGTTTGCCATGGTATATAGCTTAGAACACTTCCAACATACCATCCCTCCACTGAGGGTAAAGACAAAGCCTCGAGACTGACTTTCAGTCAACCTTATCACTATGGAAGCATGAATTGTTAAAGGACTCCCACTGGAGTTCACCGTTACCAAACCCCAAGAACATTTCTTTAGTGCTTCTCAAGTACTTAAGAATGTCCTCCACAGCTTTCCAGTGATTCTCCCAAAATCTAATTGATTCCTAATTACTACACCTAGTGAGTTAGCTACACCCGGTCTGGTACATAATATCGCATACATGATAGACCCTACTGACGAAGCATAAGATATCCCTTGCACGCGAGCTCTATCCAAATCAGTCTTAGAAGACATCTTTTCGGAAAGAGTAATTCTTGAGTAAGTGGGCGAACCACCACGCTTAGAATCTTCCATACTAAACCCCTTTAGTATGGTGTTAATGTACCTGGATTTGGGACACTCCCAACATCCACTTAGATCTATCACCATAGATCATAATCCACAAGATATAATAAGTATCATCCAGATCTTACGTGGAGAATCCTCGTGATAAGAGGAGCTTGACCGAGTGTATCATAGGAAACCATTTCCTATCAAGAGTATGTCTTCTACGTACAATACGAAGAAGACAACCTTACTCTCTACAACCTTCTTGTATATACAAGGTTCATCTACCTTTTTGATGAAGTCAAACTCTTTGACTGCCACATCAAAACAGATGTTCCAACTCCGTGATGCGTGCTTTAATCCCGATGGACTTAAGCATAGCTACTAGAGAAAATGTTTCATCATAAACCACACCTGATTATTGACGATAGCCTTTTACTACAAGTCTAGCTTTGAAAGTCTCAACTTTTCCATTTACACCAAGAATCTTCTCAAGATCCATTTACTCCCAATGGGTTTTACCCCTTCAGGTACAACATTCAAAGTCATACTTTGTTGGTGTACATGGATTCCATCTTTGATCGCATAGCATCCAGCCATTTCACAGAGTCCCTACTCGTGATGGCTTGCCTGAACCTGGTTGGGTCATCATCTACCATGATGCAATCCTTGCTCCCACCGTCACCGAGGAAACCGTAGTAACTCTGAGGTGGATAAGGAATCCTACCAGATTCACGGAGAGTCTGAGGTTCATTGGAGACTATTGAATCCTTTGGTTTCACCTAATCATCAGCCGTTAGTTTGTCCAGCTGGAACTCCTTCCAGTTCTACTTCATGACCACTGATTTCTTCATAAGAAATTCCTTTTCTAAAAAGGTGGCATGCTGAGAAATAAAACAGCTTTTGCTCCTCAGTGGGGTAGAAGATATACCCTCGCGAATGTTCGGGATATCCAACAAATTTATCCAGAACCGACCTTGCCTCGAGCTTGTCCGGATTTTGCTTTTCAACATAGGCCAGACAACTCCTTATCTTAACTTGTTTAAGACATGTTCTCTTCCCATTCCATATCTCATATGGGGTGGTAGGCACTGATTTAGATGGAACCCCATTGTCACGACCCGAAAGTACGGAACGTGACCGGCACTTAGATTACGAAGCGTCTAGAGGCGCCACGTAACCTAAGTAAGCCGAAGCCCAGAAATCTAAACCATGAAAAAGAAGAAGAAGCAGTAAAAGAAAATATGAAGGAACAAATTTAAAACATCAGTAAATTTTCTCAAAAATTTCGGCAGAGCCTCCTCTATAAAAACTGGCCCCCAAACGGGTACCACAAGTATAATATACATAAACAATAAAAAGCATCCCCAAACGGGAGCTAGCATCAACGCCAACAGGCAGAAACAACCACAACAAGCACAATAATATACAACGCCAAAAGGCGAGGCTCAAAACTCAAAGAAAACAAAACCACCAGATCAGAATAATACATGCGCGACTCTAAGGTCGAAATAAAAGACTGGTCCAATAAACTTATCAAGTAATACAAATATGGTTGATGGAGCTTACTAGATACAACTGAATGAATAAAAGTACAATGGTGGTTCGGACACAAGTGAACCAACCTACCGTGCAAATCACCCTGAAAGAATAGATGTGCCAGCAAGCTGTCAGGGAAACCTGTACACCGAACCTGTAATAAAATTTGGCACAATGGGGGTGAGTTTCCAACTCGTGAGTAGAAGACATCTACGAAAAGAAATCGAATGTACGACGCTATCCTAGGTCATAATAATACACTACTATATCCCAAACATCTAGTAATAGCAGGGTAATACTACGTGTAAGTGCAGATACTCCGTGTTCGTGTCAGTGCCTCATATAATACTATGTCATATGAAATGAAATGCATGCACCATGAATGTAAAGTAACAATTCCTGAAATCCAGATATATATGTATAAGAAATCTTTAGCTATTGTCATAGTAAAATGTGTATAAGAATCTGAAATCTCAACAATGAAATCCATGGAAATCCGTGTCAAGTATCGACACAACACATGTAATCTCAAGTCTCAATATCTCGGGCTCCGTCAGTCCGGATCGGCCCATATCATCAAATCTCACGACAACGGTCGGTATCCTCCGGATATCCGCTGCGCCAGACATCACCGGTAGGTAGTCTTCCCCTGCCAGGCTCATCGTCTACAACTCGATCTTCTTGCCCCGGGGTACCATACCGGGCCCACCATGTATCCGAGACGGTTCATCCACTCCTCGAATCGAGTCTCGAAATCCAACAGAAAACATGAAATACTCATGGTGGACGACACATACATCACGAGAAAACCGCATTTTATTTTAAAAAGAGAGGAGGAGAGAGAGAAGGTTTTATAATTTCTTGCGGTTTTCCCCAAAAATCCAGAAATCTCATAGAAATCCAAATCTTAAAATCATGAGTAAGTATATGATAAGTGTCGGCATATTCCCATAATACTGCAGGATAACATGAAAATATGAATGCATGAATGTCTAAGCAATAAATATCATGTCTGTACTAATGTCAGAGAATAATCACAATGTTATATCGGTCTAGTTGTTAACTGATTCTATCCATAAAAGACAATATGATCTAAAGTGTACGTGACATAGCAATTACCGATGATGGTGTGTGTGAGCCGGCAAATAAGTGTGCGTAGAATATGCGCATCATCGGTAATAGTGCTGGTGTCCTAACAGGTAAGGTTTATACTGATTATAGCAACATATTAAAGAACATGCACTATGATGATTACAGTATGAATGCGAGACAGATGTGCATTATCCACTCCTCTGCGATATACGAGTACAACTACCACTATGTGAGTCGAACCTAAACTAGTGTCCATCTAATATCCTAAGGAACTAACCTAAGAAACTAGTCAATAAGAAACAAGTATCTACCTAAGGTCTGAACCAATATCTCTAATAGTCGGCGATCCCGTCTCAATAGCGTCACGTACGTAGTACGGCTTCCTCGAATCAAGAGTGCGGATCAATCATCATATCTAAGCCTCATACGGTAAAATCCATCGTACGGCATCCCAGTATCGGGGTACGGGTCAAGTATCTCCTAGGTGTCTCATTAACACATCTCATGATCAAGGTGCTAAACTGTGATCGCATACATCAATCATATTTCATTGCCATCATAATAAGCATCATTAGTTTATCCTCAGAAATGTCATGCCATATGTATCATATTGTGATTAAGTCATACTGATATCATATCGTCCTCAAGTCACACCTCTATGATATCGACATCAGGTCACACCTATATGATGTCGTAATCAAGTCATACATATCCCATATCGTGATCAATCACAAGTTACAGTCCGGGTACTATTTTAGAGTTCCATGAACCTCAATATCATCACTACCCATTATAATTTATGTATACATGTTCATGATCTCATTCTCTAATGATCCGCTAACACTTTAATACGACTGTATAGTCAAGAATCACGGCATTAAGCCCAGTTCTGCCGTTTCATTCCCGTGTATCATATCACATCAATCAATCCCATATACGTGTTGTATATACATGTATATACCTATACCTAGTTCTATATATATACACATACACGTATACCCCATGTCGAGTTTCAGTGTGTGCGTGTGTGTGTTTCTGTCTGAAACCTACGAACCTCTTCCAAGGTACTTATCCTCTGATATGGTTTTCCTAAATCAGTCTAGTCCAGCCTAGGGTCAATACTAGGGTCCTACTGATTAAGAATCTAGGGTCACATCTGGTTTCCTAATGTCAATAAGTACTATTCCTATTCTACGTTGCGGGGGTGCTAAACGCCATCCACCCGACTTCCCCCCGTAGATATGCATCTACTCACCTGGTCCATGTCTGCCGACGGCGGTGTCGCTATCCTTCTCTTCATCGCCCGCAGTCCACTTGAAGGGTACCTAAACGCAAACATATAAATAGCATCGTAAACCGAATCACATACAAAAGTCAAACGATACAAGGAACAAGCATAGGTTAAAACCTATATCCCATCCACGCAAAAGAACCAAATACCGCTCGATATCGGCGTACAAACTCCGATGGATCGAGATAACATCAACAAACAACTTGTAGTTTTAAAACACATTACTTATACTATAAAAACACGATTAAATCCATCGAAACCCTAAAATCTATCAAACCGTCCAATTTCGCAAAACCCGAAAATGCCAGTATACCGTTTTTCATCAAAACTTGACATTTAAATGAAACTAATGGTCATAAAACTCATTAAATAGCATTACTAGACTATACAAACCATTACTATATTTTTATTACACAATTTGTATTGATTTTGAAATTTCTAGTTTGCAACCTTTCAAAATTTTCAACATTTTTCAAGCAAAATACCACAATTCCACCACAAAACATGATTTTCCATAAATTAATGACTTAAACCACAATTCATGATGATAATGATATAATGAAACCATAATTATATTTTTAATCTCATTCATTTAGGAATTTCCCAAAATCTAGTTTACAAAAATAGCAATTTTTATCTCAATTTATCAATTATCAAGAAACTAGTGATCGAACTAAATTTTTTTCTTTCCATTTACATGCTAATATTTCCACTAAAACTACATTCCAATGATAACAACCCAAATCTCAATTTTATATCAACCACAAACACATTTTGCAAAAACCTAGTTAGCTAATTTCCTTATTTAAAACAATTTTAAATGAAAATTTTACAATTCAACAACCATGCAATATTTTCCGATTCTAAAAGTGTTAAACTAACTATTATAACCCTAATTAATTATTAAAAACCCTAACTTGAATTTACAACCCTAACTTGCATTTTTAAAAAAAGAACATAGAATTAATTCATTAAATCTAATTAAGCTTAAATGATCATCTAATAACAATAAATCAAAAGAAAGAAAATTATACCTCCAAAATGTGAAATACAAACAAGAAATGAGCCTCCAAAATGCATGCTTTCCATCTCCAAATTCCATATAAAAATGAGCAAGGAATAAAGAGTATGAAATAAATAGGATTTTGTGGAATTTTAATTGAATTTTTGATGAATTTTGAATGAAAATGAAGTGGGAAATGGGGGGGGGGCTGCCATGGATGAGGCCGGCCACTAGTGGGAGGTGAGGGAGAGAAAGAAGAGGGTGTGATGTTGTGTAGAACTTTCAAGAGAAGAAACATCACATAAAGTCTTTTCATGCTTTATTTAATTATTTATTTATTTATTTACTATAGCAACTCAAGAAAGCTCTAGAAAATAGGAAAAATTTGCAAATAATTTTTGCATGATACACACTAATTTCTAACATGCCATGGTTCATTTTTACAAATTAAAACCATTTAAATTTGTAATTTACACTAATTTAGTGTAAAAATAAAGCTTATGTTAATATTTAAAATAATTAATTTAGGAAAAATATTTAATTAAACTAAAAATTTATAAGTGGCTAAATAAACACTATTTACTAGTAATTACATAATTAAATAGGTATTTTGAATTTATAATGAAAAACAATCGCGGTTTGGTTTTACGAAAAATACATTTTGCTTTACCGAAATTCATAAAATTCACTTAAACAATTTTATTTATTTAATTATTTTTAAAAAGTTACAATCTTCCCCCTTTTAAGAAATTTGGTCCCCGAATTTAAATTAAAACTCCCCCTCCAAATACTAAAACGTTTAGCAAAACATTCAAATCGTCGGGGCTCCGAAATCATCAATACATAACAAAAATCAACCCCGTCAAGCATGACGCAATCATCGGAGTTATGGCGAGAATAAAATATCATAACCCAATGTTAAAACCATCATAATATACATCAATCTATAACTTATATATATTTCGCATCCTAGTAAAATCGCCTAAGCCTCATAATAAAGAAGCATACAAAAACCCCTCTTGAAAATTCGCTGTGCAATGCACGTGTCACGGTACAAGTAGCGGACGTTTAATTTGAAAAAATAGCTATATATATATATCTTTTATTTAACATACACGTCCCGCCTGGTTACTAAATCAAATAATAATGATTATGAAAACATACTGCTCAAACTAAAATCAATCCCAATCACATCAATAAAATGTCATGTGCGTCCGGTGCGCACTGAAATCGAAACCAAATGCAGAAACCATGAATACCCACAAAACAAAAATAAGTGCAACAGGTGTGCACCAAAAACACCTGTCAAGTGCAACGGGCGTGCACGACACAATATCAGGTGCATCTAATCTGCACAAAACCCCGATTTAGTGCATCTGGTGTGCACAAAATCGCATCAAGTGCGCCAAGTATGCGCAAGAATCCTAATCAGGTGCACATGGTGCACGAAAACATACATCGAATATCAAAATCAAAATCACAGTACAAAAATGCATGAAAACTAGGTCGAAACATATGTCAAAATCATGTGTAACCCCTATGCACGAAATCAAATCAAAAATCTCAATATATATAAAACCAAATCAAGTGTACTGGGTGTGTACTAAACAACATCAATACAACTGATATATGAAACACAGATAGAATGAAAGTACACACATGAAATACCAATCGTAGAACAAAGTCCTCAAAATACAAAAGTCCAATCAACGAAAATATGAAATTCAAATCACTAAATCACAATCGTAAACACTATCGTCAATGTGCGCCTCTTTCCTCTGATGTCGACTGCTTCGAACTCGTTCTTTCATAGGTGTGCTGACTGCGCTACCAACGGCAATACTCATGTCTAGAGTCTCCCACCTAGTCGATCCCTTCACTTGATATTCGGACTACATTAAACTTTTCGATCGATCCATCAAAATCCCATATTTCCCCGAGAGCTCCACACTCAAGTACAGTTTAAAAATATCCGGTACATGCCCCAGCATCGATGATCCAGCCGTAGAAGGGCAAACCCAAGCCTCACTAATGGCACCACGGAACTGCCGTAAACCCTAAGGTTCAAGAGCGTTCTCGTGGTCATTATGTCGAGTTAGGGTTTCATTCTTCTAGAGGGTCCATCGAAATACCTGCATGTTCTTCCGAATACTTTAAACTTGGGAAAATGGTTTTCTGATAATCGTTCGAACCCTTTAAATTCATCCGGACGGCATGTGAATACCCTTTATCCGCACGTTAAGCAATGCTTCAATCCTTAAGAATAACCAATACTCTAATGGTTATCGCATTCGAGCCGCAGCTCTTTCTGCCAGTGCGCCCGTGGTAACAAAAACCACCCTCCGACATCGACGAAGATAGATCAAAGGAACGAATGAAATACGGTGCAAGCAATGTACATCCTAAGGCTCCTTAAGCAGAGTAGCGTATCGTAAGTATTCCACGGACCATACCCACGGTACGTTACTCTACCTAAATCGCCTACTCCATCAACCAAGGGTCACCTAGACTTATACAAGGTTAAACCTAGCGCTCTGATACCAACTTTGTCACGACCCGAAAGTACGGAACGTGACCGGCACTTAGATTACGAAGCGTCTAGAGGCGCCACGTAACCTAAGTAAGCCGAAGCCCAGAAATCTAAACCATGAAAAAGAAGAAGCAGCAGTAAAAGAAAATATGAAGGAACAAATTTAAAACATCAGTAAATTTTCTCAAAAATTTCGGCAGAGCCTCCTCTATAAAAACTGGCCCCCAAACGGGTACCACAAGTATAATATACATAAACAATAAAAAGCATCCCCAAACGGGAGCTAGCATCAACGCCAACAGGCGGAAACAACCACAACAAGGACAATAATATACAACGCCAAAAGACGAGGCTCAAAACTCAAAGAAAACAAAACCACCAGATCAGAATAATACATGCGCGACTCTAAGGTCGAAATAAAAGACTGGTCCAATAAACTTATCAAGTAATACAAATATGGTTGATGGAGCTTACTAGATACAACTGAATGAATAAAAGTACAATGGTTGTTCGGACACAAGTGAACCAACCTACCGTGCAAATCACCCTGAAAGAATAGATGTGCCAGCAAGCTGTCAGGGAAACCTGTACACCGAACCTGTAATAAAATTTGGCACAACGGGGGTGAGTTGCCAACTCGTGAGTAGAAGACATCTACGAAAAGAAATCGAATGTACGACGCTATCCTAGGTCATAATAATACACTACTATATCCCAAACATCTAGTAATAGCAGGGTAATACTACGTGTAAGTGCAGATACTCCGTGTTCGTGTCAGTGCCTCATATAATACTATGTCATATGAAATGAAATGCATGCACCATGAATGTAAAGTAACAATTCCTGAAATCCAGATATATATGTATAAGAAATCTTTAGCTATTGTCATAGTAAAATGTGTATAAGAATCTGAAATCTCAACAATGAAATCCATGGAAATCCGTGTCAAGTATCGACACAACACATGTAATCTCAAGTCTCAATATCTCGGGCTCCGTCAGTCCGGATCGGCCCATATCATCAAATCTCACGACAACGGTCGGTATCCTCCGGATATCCGCCGCGCCAGACATCACCGGTAGGTAGTCTTCCCCTGCCAGGCTCATCGTCTACAACTCGATCTTCTTGCCCCGGGATACCATACCGGGCCCATCATGTACCCGAGACGGTTCATCCACTTCTCGAATCGGGTCTCGAAATCCAACAGAAAACATGAAATACTCATGGTGGACGACACATACATCACGAGAAAACCGCATTTTATTTTAAAAAGAGAGGAAGAGAGAGAGAAGGTTTTATAATTTCTTGCGGTTTTCCCCAAAAATCCAGAAATCTCATAGAAATCCAAATCTTAAAATCATGAGTAAGTATATGATAAGTGTCGGCATATGCCCATAATACTGCAGGATAACATGAAAATATGAATGCATGAATGTCTAAGCAATAAATATCATGTCTGTACTAATGTCAGAGAATAATCACAATGTTATATCGGTCTAGTTGTTAACTGATTCTATCCATAAAAGACAATATGATCTAAAGTGTACGTGACATAGCAATTACCGATGATGATGTGTGTGAGCCGGCAAATAAGTGTGCGTAGAATATGCGCATCATCGGTAACAGTGCTGGTGTCCTAACAGGTAAGGTTTATACTGATTATAGCAACATATTAAAGAACATGCACTATGATGATTACAGTATGAATGCGAGACAGATGTGCATTATCCACTCCTCTGCGATATACGAGTACAACTACCACTATGTGAGTCGAACCTAAACTAGTGTCCATCTAATATCCTAAGGAACTAACCTAAGAAACTAGTCAATAAGAAACAAGCATCTACCTAAGGTCTGAACCAATATCTCTAATAGTCGGCGATCCCGCCTCAATAGCGTCACGTACGTAGTACGGCTTCCTCGAATCAAGAGTGCGGATCAATCATCATATCTAAGCCTCGTACAGTAAAATCCATCGTACGGCATCCCAGTATCGGGGTACGGGTCAAGTATCTCCTAGGTGTCTCATTAACACATCTCATGATCAAGGTGCTAAACTGTGATCGCATACATCAATCATATTTCATTGCCATCATAATAAGCATCATTAGTTTATCCTCAGAAATGTCATGCCATATGTATCATATTGTGATTAAGTCATACTGATATCATATTGTCCTCAAGTCACACCTCTATGATATCGACATCAGGTCACACCTATATGATGTCGTAATCAAGTCATACATATCCCATATCGTGATCAATCACAAGTTACAGTCCGGGTACTATTTTAGAGTTCCATGAACCTCAATATCATCACTACCCATTATAATTTATGTATACATGTTCATGATCTCATTCTCTAATGATCCGCTAACACTTTAATACGACTGTATAGTCAAGAATCACGGCATTAAGCCCAGTTCTGCCGTTTCATTCCCGTGTATCATATCACATCAATCAATCCCATATACGTGTTGTATATACATGTATATACCTATACCTAGTTCTATATATATACACATACACGTATACCCCATGTCGAGTTTCAGTGTGTGCGTGTGTGTGTTTCTGTCTGAAACCTACGAACCTCTTCCAAGGTACTTATCCTCTGATATGGTTTTCCTAAATCAGTCTAGTCCAGCCTAGGGTCAATACTAGGGTCCTACTGATTAAGAATCTAGGGTCACATCTGGTTTCCTAATGTCAATAAGTACTATTCCTATTCTACGTTGCGGGGGTGCTAAACGCCATCCACCCGACTTCCCCCCGTAGATATGCATCTACTCACCTGGTCCATGTCTGCCGACGGCGGTGTCGCTATCCTTCTCTTCATCGCCCGCAGTCCACTTGAAGGGTACCTAAACGCAAACATATAAATAGCATCACAAATCGAATCACATACAAAAGTCAAACGATACAAGGAACAAGCATAGGTTAAAACCTATGTCCCGTCCACGCAAAAGAACCAAATACCGCTCGATATCGGCGTACAAACTCCGATGGATCGAGATAACATCAACAAACAACTTGTAGTTTTAAAACACATTACTTATACTATAAAAACACGATTAAATCCATCGAAACCCTAAAATCTATCAAACCGTCCAATTTCGCAAAACCCGAAAATGCCAGTATACCGTTTTTCATCAAAACTTGACATTTAAATGAAACTAATGGTCATAAAACTCATTAAATAGCATTACTAGACTATACAAATCATTACTATATTTTTATTACACAATTTGTATTGATTTTGAAATTTCTAGTTTGCAACCTTTCAAAATTTTCAACATTTTTCAAGCAAAATACCACAATTCCACCACAAAACATGATTTTGCATAAATTAATGACTTAAACCACAATTCATGATGATAATGATATAATGAAACCATAATTATATTTTTAATATCATTCATTTAGGAATTTCCCAAAATCTAGTTTACAAAAATAGCAATTTTTATCTCAATTTATCAATTATCAAGAAACTAGTGATCGAACTAAATTTTTTTATTTCCATTTACATGCTAATATTTCCACTAAAACTACATTCCAATGATAACAACCCAAATCTCAATTTTATATCAACCACAAACACATTTTGCAAAAACCTAGTTAGCTAATTTCCTTATTTAAAACAATTTTAAATGAAAATTTTACAATTCAACAACCATGCATTTTTTTCCGATTCTAAAAGTGTTAAACTAACTATTATAACCCTAATTAATTATTAAAAACCCTAATTTGAATTTACAACCCTAACTTGCATTTTTAAAAAAAGAACATAGAATTAATTCATTAAATCTAATTAAGCTTAAATGATCATCTAATAACAATAAATCAAAAGAAAGAAAATTATACCTCCAAAATGTGAAATCCAAACAATAAATGAGCCTCCAAAATGCATGCTTTCCATCTCCAAATTCCATATAAAAATGAGCAAGGAATAAAGAGTATGAAATAAATAGGATTTTGTGGAATTTTAATTGAATTTTTGATGAATTTTGAATGAAAATGAAGTGGGAAATGGGGGGGGGGGGCTGCCATGGATGAGGCCGGCCACTAGTGGGAGGTGAGGGAAAGAAAGAAGAGGGTGTGATGTTGTGTAGAACTTTCAAGAGAAGAAACATCACATAAAGTCTTTTCATGCTTTATTTAATTATTTATTTATTTATTTATTTACTATAGCAACTCAAGAAAGCTCTAGAAAATAGGAAAAATTTGCAAATAATTTTTGCATGATACACACTAATTTCTAACATGCCATGGTTCATTTTTACAAATTAAAACCATTTAAATTTGTAATTTACACTAATTTAGTGTAAAAATAAAGCTTATGTTAATATTTAAAATAATTAATTTAGGAAAAATATTTAATTAAACTAAAAATTTATAAGTGGCTAAATAAACACTATTTACTAGTAATTACATAATTAAATAGGTATTTTTGAATTTATAATGAAAAACAATCGCGGTTTGGTTTTACGAAAAATACATTTTGCTTTACCGAAATTCATAAAATTCACTTAAACAATTTTATTTATTTAATTATTTATTTAATTATTTTTAAAACGTTACACCCATTCAATAGATATGTAGCTTCTCAAGTGCATAACTCCAAAAGGAAACAGGTAACTCGGCAGTACTCATCATAGAGCGCACCATATCTCATAGGGCACGATACCTCCACCCCGACACACCGTTGTGCTGTGGTGTATACGAAGGAGTAAGCTAAGAGGGAATCCCATTCTCCTTTTAGAAAATCCGGGAACTCCTTGAGCAAGTATTCTCCTCCCCGATCTCATCGAAGGACTTTAATACTTCTATCCATCTGGTTCTTAACTTCAAACTTATATTCGTTGAATTTCTTAAAAGTTTCAGATTTGTGTTTCAACAGGAACACATGTCCGAATCTTGAGAGATCGTCGATGAATGTAATGAAGTACAAAGAACCAACCTTGACATTTGTAGATATAGGACCGTATACATCACCATATATCAGTCCCAAGAGTTCAGCAACTCTTTCTCAATTTCCAGTAAATGGAGTATTGGTCATTTTACCTTTGAGACAAGACTGGCAAGTATCATAAGATGCAAATTTGAACGGATTCAAATATTCATCCTTATGTAACTTAGCTAGTCGTGTCGTATTGATATGACCTAGTCTATAAAGCCACAAGAAGGATTCGTTCATTTCTGAACTACTCCTCTTGTGTGCGTGTTCTAGATACTTTGAACTGTGGTTTGATTTAGAACGTATATGCTATTACATAACGTGCCTGATCCAATCAACTCTTGATTAAGAAAATGTTCACAACATTATCCTCTAATACAAAATTATATCATTCTTTAACTGAATAAAGAAACTGATGTAATGTTGTATATCAGGTTCGGCATGTAATAACATCTGTTCAGAATCAATGTATTTACCATTTGGTAATACAAGGTGATATTTGCCAACTGATTTAGCTGCAACAATTGCACCATTCTCTAACACTTAGAGACATATCACCCAATCCCAGTTCTCTACCTTTCTATAGCCCATGTAACTCTTACATATATGGGATCCTGATCCGGTATCTCATACTTAGGACGTAGAGGATACTGAGAAACAGTTCTCGGTAATGAACACACCTGAAGAACATGCATCAACATGCTCATTCCTCGTTTGGGTTGCGTAGGAATCCGGATATTACTCTATTTCCTGCTCGGACTTATAACAATTATAAGATAGAGCGGAACCAACGTTCCCCAGCTCAGTATAATAAGCAGGTTCGGTCAATGCATCCATATTATTATCTCGATTAAGGCGTGACATGGTCGCTACCAGGAGAGAGAGAGAAAAACACTCTTCGTATGCTCTTGCAAGATCAGATTGGTTATTATTTTATCTAATCGGATGGCTCCCACCGTTTTTATCAAATCTTCCTTCAAACCCTAAAAGGTAAGACTAGCCGGGATCAATTACACCCTACAAGTTTGCCAATCTTTCGGCAAATCCAGTGTCGATACTTTGAGGGAGGTTCCCCGTGCTTTTGCATGGACCTAATTAAAAAAAACCTTGTTTTTCCAAGGGCGTAACCCCGTTAACACCTTTCTAGACACCTACTTGCGGCTAATTGTAATGTGTAAAACTCTCCCATGAGTAACTTTTACTCGCAGTGGGTATCGGGATCCAACTATCTCATAGAAGGTATGCAATCTCATTGCAAATTTCAACACGTGAAATTCCTGATAATATTTTGCCCCTAGTGTCCTATGATCTTGACGCAGGCCAATAAACCATAGTCTGCTAGTCAAGTTCAACCCGTACATTTTATGATTGAATTAAACCCACCCGCAAAACCCTTGATGTAGGCCAATAAAGTCGCACGACTACCCTAATCCAATCGCATCATATGCAGCAGATAAGCAATAAATAGCTACCGCACACTACGCCTTGATGCAGGCCAACAAACGCAGCACGAATACTAAGTAGTACTTATCTGAAATGACGGAGGGCTACGACAGATTTTTAAGAAACTTGTTTACCGCCAAAAGCCAGGAAAGACAAACATCTCGCCTACATTTGGGGGCAGACGCTACTTGGATTTATCCGTCCACCTCTCCGAAGATGCCAAGTTGATTTATGGCACCGTGTTTTGGAGGTTTAGACGGATGCGGCCATTGTAGCGAACTTCATCAGATTCCCCCTCACCATGAGGGTTTTTTGATTGTGGGGACGCTCTTCCCTACAGACGCAAGCTCCTGCAGTTAATTAAGTTACCGTATAGTGATCAGTCGAAAATAATGTATTTTTAACATGGCAATTTCCCTATCATTTGCACTCATTTAGAAGTGTTCCGTATTCATATTTCACATATTAGCAAATCAGTCATAAAATATCAGATTGCATGTGTTAGACTTTTAAACCGGCACTTTAAGAGAAATTGACCGCATTTCATGGCATCGCATCATTTCTGTATTTGCGCAACACTTGTCTTGAGTCTGTGCAGGAAATACGGAAGAAAAGCAAAAGAGCTGATCAAAAATATGCCAACTAAATCATTTCAGATCTGGTAGCAATTCAGAAGGAGTTATACAATTCTATATATACAATAAAGGCCCAACAATCATCCCAAGACTGTACCAGAAAGATCAAAGCCCAAGGCCCACAAGTAGCCGCGGATCCGCGGCAGGAGCCTGCTTGGGCTGCGGATCCGCGGCGCTTTGGACACATCAGAGCTTAATTTTTGGTGCAGAATCACAATATCTGAGTCCACATTCATTTCTGATATGTTAAATTCCAGAATTCTCTCGAAGCTCCTGCCAGATCAGCAAAGATCATTAAGCAAGGCTAATCCTAATTAAGCTCCTAACTAACATCTTCTAGAAGCTCCCTCCTAACTAATCACATCTAGAAGTTTCTCCTCTAACTAACTTTTGGAGGGAAATTCAAATTTCCTCAACAAACTTTTGGAGGGAAATTTGAATTTCATCCAACAAACTTTTGGAGGGAAATTCAAATTTCCTCAACAAACTTTTGGAGGGAAATTTGAATTTCACTCAACTAACTTTTGGAGGGAAATTTGAATTTCATTTAACAAACTTTTGGAGGGAAATTCAAATTTCATCTAACAAACTTTTGGAGGGAAATTCAAATTTCCTCAACAAACTTTTGGAGGGAAATTTGAATTTCACTCAACTAACTTTTGGAGGGAAATTTGAATTTCATTTAACAAACTTTTGGAGGGAAACTAAAAATTCAAATCCTAGATCTAGGGTTTTGGTGGCTATAAATAGGAACCTAGATCTAAGGGATGAGGTTGTTCATTCTACACCATTTTCTTCCACAAGTCTCGTGACAAGGCTTGTGCGAAACCCTAACCCTAATTCCACTCCAACTTCAAGATCTTGAGTACCAAATCAAGCGAGAAGCCTTCAACCTTTTAGGAGCCGAGCCGATCTTCAATCGGGCAAGTGATCCAAGCCGATCCGCGATCCACGGAGACGAGCGAAGCCAAGTCGATGATCGAATTCTTCCTCTTGTAGTTCTTGAGCGAATGTAATGAAATTGTTGATATAAATAAAAGGTGAAATTCTTTAATCTTGCTTTCTTTTAATTCTTGCATCATGATTAGATCTCAATTTGTAATTGTTGTTCTTGTTGTGATGTTTGAGTAAAACTCCGCTCGTAAAGGAGTCGAGACGATTGTAGAATGATGATGTAACAAATCTTAATACTATTTTTAAGTCCTACGAGTTTTGTAAACCCTAGCAAGTTCAAGAATCGATGACCTAGTTTCGTAGCGATGCTTTCTTGATTGTGATCGCTCGAAATTAGGGATCTACGATCGTTTCTTGAATTTACTAGAGGCTAGAATATGAATGGTATCAATGAAAGAACAAGAGATAAGATGAAACCCTAGTTTCACAAGAAGTCTCTAATTCTCATCGATTATCATCGATCTAGTATCAATTCATCGAAGGATAAGAATACGTAATTGTAAGATTACATCACATCTATAGATCCTATCGATTCCTACGAGCCTCATTTCGATTCTTGATATTTGGTTTGGAAAAATCAACAAACTATAAATTCTTGATTCTATCTTTTCTTGTTATTAGATCTAGATATTTTCTTTTTCTTGAAATACAAAATTTAAATCATGAATTGTTTGTTTTCTTTTCTTTAAAGTTTCGACTCATCTAATTCGAAAGACGAACGATTACACTGTCCCTGTGGACGATCCGCACTCACTTACAATTTACATCCGACACCGTAGTTGATTGCGGTCAAATAATTTTTGATTGTGATTTCTTTACAATTTTCTCAAATATACACAATCCGAAATCGTTTCAATCACATAGCGATAATCACTTTCTCCTGCTCCAGATGTTCACTTCGTGTCGTGTTTGTTTGTTTTATTTTTGGTTGCCTGTGGATTGTATACGGAGACTAATTTATGTTGCCGCCCGTAGGGCGTGGATTAGTCTAAATCCGTATATTATTAGATTTAGGTTTGGTTTAAGGATCGTTAATCTCGTTTGAGATTAAGATCAACTTAAATGTTTATTGAGGATACGTTAGTCTAATTTTAGTCTAAGATCTACTCAAAAGGATTTTGGGATTATTCAGACCCAGCAAAAGAGCATTTGGGCTCTATTGCTTTAGTTTAAGGACGTTACGGTCCATAGATCACCATTTTTGGTATGAGGGTTTAGTTTAGGGACGTTGTGGTCCACAGCTAGTTTAAGGACATTACGGTCCATAGGGGTATGCTCATGGGTTTTGGGTTGCACCAAAGAGCTGTTGATTGTCGGGACCCCCTACCTCTCTAAAGACATTGAAGAATTACAACGACATGTATCAGAGGTATGGAGAGATGTACCCTTGAACTAAACTCCAGATTTGAGGGGAAAGATCATAAGGGCCTGTCCAAGAATCATTAGTCATTTTTGAGAGACTAAGATTAACTTAGGAGATTGAGGAATCATCATCAGTTTGGAAAGTCATGAGTATAGTGGCTCGGTCTGTTAGGAAATCTAAGATGCTTAATCCTCAGGGAGACTTAACCAATTTGGAGTTGGAGTTGGCTTCCTATAGTGTTAAATATTAATGTATACTCAGTGCTCACGTGCTCCCACGTGAGACTCCAAGGCAGTGTTAAACACTGAAATTTAGGGGAGGCTCACGTGTGGCACATGAGGCTCTTGAAAGTTGGCGTTGTTCACTTGGGTTTATTCTCTTGTTCTTTTATAAGTGCTAAGCACTATTGGGGGTCATATGGGATCACGTGAGGCACCCCAAAATGGGAACTATCTTTGATTTATTCCGCTTTCTTTTTACAAGTGCTAAGCACTATTAGGGGGTCACGTGGGATCACGTGAGGCTCCCAAAAATGGGAACTATATTTGATTTATTCCCCTGTTGAAAGTGCTAAGAACTATTAGGGGTCACGTGGGATCATGTGAGGCGCCCCAGAATGGGAACTGTCTTTGATTTATTCCCCTTTTCCTTTTGAAAGTGCTAAGCACTATTAGGGGGTTACGTGGGATCACGTGACTCGATGTCAATTATTCCTTTTTGTTCCTTAGAGGTGCTCATGTAGGAACACGTGATCTGTTACGTAGCGTTTGAACGCTAATGAATCATCAGCCTGTTCTTCTATGGTATTGAGGAATCAAGTTCTCCTTTTGTTCTGTGCAGAGATTAAATTCTTTTTAAAGGGTTAAACTCTAGTTTCAGAGGAATTAAATTCCCATATGTTTTGTAAGAGTTAAACTCTTTTGAACTCAGTTCTTTCCCCTAAGTTTTGAATCTACATGACAGAATCTCCCCGATGAGAATTAAATTCTCAACTTGTGGAGAGATCTGCTTCTGCAGATCTTAACCAGAGGAAGAACTATGTTCTTTAAGAAGAGTTAAACTCTTGGTTTGAGAATTAAATTCTCTTTTTGTTTTGTGGGAGCTTTTGGGAGGGGTTCTTCTTCTTTTTAGAGAATTAAATTCTCTCTGTATTTTTCTTCCCTTCTCTTCGTGTCTTTCTTTCCTCCTCTCCTTTCTCCTATTTATATGAGAAGAAAAAGAATCAATTTGTTAAGAAAATTCCTCATTGAGAGATCATGATTGATTCCATGATCTTTTAGATCAATCGGTGAATTTTATTTACCGTTGGATTTTTAATCCAAAAGCTTTCTGTTTAACAGAGAGGATTTCTTGTTTGTTTAACAAGATTATGAATATTTTGTTAGTTTTAACGAGATTAGAATTTTATTCTATCAAATCTTTTTAATTTAACAAGATCAGAAATATATTTTCTTAATATGGATATCTTCTTAACTTAGAATTTTATTCTTTTTATAAGATTAGGAAAATATTTTCCTATGATAGATTTTTATTCTATCATATGATCACTGCTGGATCTTTGATCCAAGGGTCCTCTGTTTAACAGAGAAGATCTTTCTAGTTTAAGAAAGATCAAGAAAATATTTCCCAAATAGAATTTAATTCTAGAATTTGATAGGAACATTTTAAATTGGGGTGCTCCCATGCTTTGCATGTGAGCGGCAAAAGAACTCACGTGTTTAACACGCGATCCGTAGTGTGGGTTTTAGCCTGTTTATTTTCAGCGCTCATATTATTTTCATATGAGCGCTCACGTGTTTTACACGTGAAGCCTGCTTGGCCATTAATTGTTTTATTTAGTTTATTTTGAACGCCCATATGCTTTACATATGAACGCTCACGTGTTTAGCACGTGAGGCCTGTTTGGCCATTACTTGTTTACGTTCAGCGCTCATACGTTTTACATATGAGCGCTCACGTGTTTTACACGTGAGGCCTAATTTTGAGGACTCTCCACCTGTTCAATCGAAAAAACTGCACTTTTGATATAACATTTTTCTTACTTTTCTTAAATATTTAAAAGTGTTTATTATAAATATAGAACATATTTAGATTTATCTGCAAAATACTATTTACCATATATTTATATATTATAATTAACATTATGAAGGAAAATATATGCATTTTATATTTATATAATATTTTGGTAATTGAAAATATGCATATCATATCAAATATTCTAATCAAGATTCTTAAAAGAAATAATATCATACAAATGGTTAGAATAATATTTCAAAAGATATGCATAATATTTTAGTATTTAAAAAATGCATAGCATATTAAATATTGTTAATCAAGTTTCTTAAAGATTTATTACCAAATATAGTGATTAAGATACCCTCTCTAATTTAATAAATAGTACTAATATTATTCATGGAGATATTATGTAAGATTTAGCTCATGCCAAGAGATCAAGATGTTCAAGATGTCAGGATCAAAAATTTGCCAAAATCATAAAATCAATACTGACAGAGACTCAGAGTCCAGGCATGGAAATCACCATATTAGGCAATCACCATATTAGGTAACTTGGTTTTCTGATTTGAGAGTTATATAAAGGACCGATGGCTAAAATTAGAGGGCATCACCTTTATCACAAAGCAAACCACTGTCAAACAACAAGTGATCCACGACAGGTCCATGATTCGGCATGATAGGGCGGCGTGAAAATCGACGGAGCATCTACTTCCTACGGGGCAGAGATCGAGAGTAACTTCTTTCTCTTGTAATCTAAATTCGTAGGATTTGTACCTGTGAAGTTGATTAATAAAGATAGATCATTTTGTTTAATTATTTATTTTCTGTATTTTTATTTTTCTGCATTATGATTTTTTTAAATATGCTTTCTTCTTTTATCTCTAACATGCGCGAGTAATTCTCCGCTTGTTAGGGTTCGTAGGATTAGGGCAGAATAATGGATGAGAAAATATTTTAACTTCTTTTAAGTTTTATGAAGTTTATAAACTTTAGCAAAAGAATTGTTAACATCCTTATCAGGCGCGCTACCAATCTATTGCTAGTCTCGACCATGATTTGAGATCAGATTAACAATTGTTTTGTTAAGGACTAGACATGAATATAGATCAATGAAAGAATAAGGGTTAATAGTAGGGAAACCCTAGTTTCTTTCAAGAACCCTAATCCTCATTCATCTCTATCAATCAAGTTTTAAATCTATCAATAGATAAAAGAAGTCATCTTTATTAGTCATCCATGACTACTAAATCCTAACGAACCCTACAAGCCTTCTTTATATAAAATCTACATCCGTAATTAATTTAGATTTTAAATAAACTATTCTCCTTCCTTCGTTTATTTTATTCAACTCGTCTAAAGTAAGATTAAAAATTCCATGCATCCCTGTGGATGACCCGTATTCATCTCGGTTAGCTACAAGCGACACCGTTATTGATTGCGGTTATTCTACAAACACTTTTTCACACCAATCAAATGGTGCTGTTGCCGGGGATACGTGCGTAATTTTTTTTCTAACTATTCGTGTTGAATTTTTATAAATCCAGAAAACATAATATAAAAATAAAACAAAACAACAAATTATGTATTTAACGATTAGTGTGCGATTTTTGCGAGGGGATCTGGAGTCATAGATTTGAGGAAACAGAGATTCAGAGACATCAAGTGTCACGCCCCGCTTCCCAGTATACGGGCAGAGGACGCGACGAGGCCACTACGCATTTACTCTGAAGTAAACACGCTAAGCATATCTAAGCAATATAAAGGTAAGTGTACACAAGAGACAGCATGTAAATGAACAACAACTTTATTTATTAACATTCTTTTTACAATACATCTGAAAAGTAAATACATGGAATGGAAACCAATGCCTAAACAGTGGTATAACAGAAATGGAAAATACAGAATGTAAATGTGTACAAGGAATCTAAAGCTCTGGGTCGAAAGCTAGCTGGTCCAAATCCTCGCTGGTGGGCTCGATCTCCAGTGAGTCCGAAACACCTGATGACATTCTAAAGAAGAAGAAAGAGAATGTCGTCAGCGAACAAATCGCTCGGTAAGTCCCAAAGATAAGCGAGAAGTAGAATAGACAGAGAGAGAAAGTAGCTTTTAAAGTTGTATTATATTGTTAACGCTGTTGTTTGTAGCTTGGTACAAAAGATGCTAATGTATACGAGAGGAGTCTCACTTTCCCCGGAGACTAAGGTATCAGGAGTACAAGGCTCCGTCGATAATACAACAGAACAACGGAATGAATGTAATTACGTCTTAAGTGACCACCTCGTGCTATCTTTAATATGTTCCGTACCAGTCCACCCCTTATAAACCCCGCGATGTCTTGTTTGTATTGTATTGTCTTGTAAATTGAATTGTATAGATGGATGACTTGTCGAAACCATGATATCAGTAAATGGGTGTAATTGGAGAATCATGTAGATGGAGGTATATCCATGGTTCGGTTCCGTCAATATAGATTGAATAGATTGAACATATTGAATATATGGATTCAGATTGAAATTGTGTTATATACTTAAATCATATTCAAGTCAGATTGATTATATTGAGACTCAGTTTGAGTCAGACAATTAGAAAAGAAATTGAATCTTGAATTAGGTTTTGGTGTTATCGGTAACCGCTGCACATGGACGGCAGGATTTGTGTATTTTCTAAAGACGATTACCGTGTTGATAACACCATTTGTTAAGTTGTCTACCTTAAATAGGCAAGCACCCATATCTCCGGCTCCCTGATGCTCAAGAGACTGGTTCTGCTTAAACCTATGTTTATTAGGGTACTTATAGTAATTTAATATAACTTGATGGGGTTTTATGTAAAATAATTTTGTATAATTTTCAAAATACACCTCAAGTATTTTATTATCGTCTTTAAAGTTTTCATTGATGTATATGTGACATTTCTAGTGAATAAAACATGTTTTTCATAATATATGGTATTTAATTGTAAATATTGAACTTGTATGGAATTGCATGGTATTTTCATGTAAAGTGATTCTTTGGATTTAGAAAAGTTGGGATATGTATATTATATAAAAAATAGATATTTTGATGATATATATATATATATATATAAAATAATTTTCATTTATTATTTTTTTAGAAATCTCATTTTCTTAAAAATGATATTAAAATTTCCATCGGAATCCGAATGCTCCTTACGGAGGTCTGAATTCCGCTCTACTATACCTAAGGACATGTGATAAACTGCACCATCCCGAAAACAGGGCTCCCCAAAAATGGGTTGTAGAGGTACAATTTCATGGAAAAGTTTAATACACTTTTTATAGAAAATAGTTTTGTAAGTTAGGGTATTTATTTGTAAAAATCGTATTTTCGTAATCTATATTCCCGAAAGATATCGTGCTATGATAGAGACGTGTGTTGTGAGGAGGTAGGTCATTACCTCGTGAACTATCTAAAGGTATAGCAAGGAATTATAATGATTTATATCGAAACTAAACTATATAGTATTTCTCTGTAAAAGTGCGATAAAAATTGAAATATGAATTATTTTGATATGAAACTTGTCAAGATATTTTGCTAATGTTTAATGATCATAATGGGAGAGTTTGGTATTATCGTGTTTAAGAAAAATATGATTTTTAAGGAAAAATCGAATCGGAAGTCGGATTAACTCCACTTCCGTCGGATTTTAGAATTTTAAATTTTTAGAATAGTAAAAAGAAAGGGAAGAAGGGACTTATAGGATTGTAGCGGAGAGGAGAGGAAAAGAAAGAAGTAGGAGGTGCCGGTGCGTCGTTTCGTCGCCGAAATCTCCTCGGAATGTCGTCGGAAGTTCGCCGGAGCTTCGCCCTTCGCTAACTCCACTTGCACACAAAAAGTCTAGGAGATTTTCTTGAAAGTTTGGACGGAGATTTGGAAGTGAGGAGGGGTGAGTTTAGATGTGGTATTTATAGGAAAAATTAGGGTTTATTGTAAATGAAAGGGTGAGATAAAAATTGTATTAAAATGGATTAAATGTGTGATTTAAATTGCTCTGTAAATGTGCAGGGAAATTAAACAATACAGGGGTTATGGGGGAGTTCAAGAGTCACAGGGGTTCAAGAAAATTGGTGTTTAGCCCGAGTCGGCCGAGTCGGGGCTGGGCTCGTCACCACATGTCCTCTGTACTGGGTCTTGACTCGTGGACCCGTTTGTTTTATGTGTGACTCTTAGTTTTTACGAGTTATGCACGTGTAGACTCTTGGGCTTCTAAAAGATTAAAAGAAATTAAAATAAAAATAATGTGTGGCTGATGGGATTTGAACTCTGGTGCTTTGTCTCAGCAGTGTAAGGTCTTACCAATGAGCTACAAGCTCTTTCTTGCGGTTCAAAAGCAAAACAAATTTATAATTTATGCTCAGGCTCAAGTACCCCTTTCTGTATTTTTTGAAAAAAAATTGTACAGAAAGTTTAGGGTTGTTACATCAAGACAATTTTAGAGGAGAAAGAGAGGCCACTGTAGCAAAAATCTTCAAAAGATCTCTCAATTTAGCGGCGGAACCGCGACAGAAAAGGCTATTTGGCGGCGGAACCACGGCGGAGATGGGAATTTTTGCCCCAAAAATTCTCTGGTATATTTCTCAACTCCTTCTCTCTCCTCTAAAAACCAATAAAATAATTTTCTGTAGGATTCTTTTCAAAGTATCGCCGATCAAAAAAATCGTTTTGCAAGTTTTGTAATTGGTTTGTTTATGCATATTTTAATACGGACTTTAAGGGGCACGACCAAAATTCAGATTAGGTGGGGATTTCATCACCCTTCCTAGACCCCAAAAATCACAAAACAAGCATCCGCATCAACCTACATTAATTAAAAAATATCTAGACCAAGTCTCTAAGGACCGTCGCGCTCAAATAGGATAGAGGAAGGTTGTGGTAATCTATCGCTTATCCGCATTACTTTTGTGGTGTCTAGGCAAGTGCGTCTAAGGCAAGCGGTTACTTAATTAGGCCCGCTATTTCAATGATTCGCATAGTGGATACCTCCCACTTACCTGGCACTTACCTGGCCACAAGAGCAATAAAGAGGTGGTAGAGGATTGATCCCGTGGTTTGTCCTTTGGAAGTCTATAAGCGGTCTAGTGACTTGACCTAGGTGACCTTAGTTCTAGGTTTGATTATGCATTTTTTTGTGATTTATCTCACGTCCGTCTGTTTCAAAACAAACCACTTTTTTTAAATCATACACATGCTACCACGTGCGCTAAACCCGCTTAGTGCATGCTCGGCTAGACAAGAGATTCTAGTGCCCATTTTGTCCGCGTTTCTGCTATCGACTCTGAAGTCGGTGCTTCTTCATCTTCTTTTTCCCCTCCACCCACCACATCGACCGAGATGGACGGTTCTCCATCAGATTATAATACCACCCTGCCACCCCCGTAGGTGCGCAGATTCTACTGCGCATCTCTCTCCAAGAGAGATGCTATCCCGTGCGTGGACCCCTTCCTACCTGTCTATCTTTTCCACCAGCTAATGGGTATAATTTTGAAATTAAACCCTAATTCATCAAACTGTTGCCCAAATTTCATGGGATTGAATCCGAAGACGCATACGCTTTTATAAAAAAATTCGAAAACGTATGTGTAATGATTGGCACATCACAACTTTCTATAGATGTTATGATATTACGTCTTCTCCCTTTTACCTTGTGCGATCTGGCAGAAAAATGGCTTTATAACACTGCCGTACATTCTATTTCTAAATGGGATGAATTCGTTGTAGCATTCCTTAAGAAATTTTATCCCAATTATAAGACCGCCCGCGTTCGAAACGAGATCAACCAGTTTTACCAACTTTCCAATGAACCATTTTGGAAATATTTTGAACGGTTTAAGGATTTTCTTCTACAATGCCCTCATCACGGAATCCATAGATGGGATCTGTGTTGCATTATAAATGAGGGTATTGATCCTGCAACAAAACAAATGCTTGAAACTGTGTGTCAATGTCATTTCCTGTCTAAAGATGATGGTGAAGCTTGACAATTTCTGGAAGATCTCGCCGAACAAACTTTGTAGTGGGAAAGCGTTAGACCAATATCGTCTAGGGAGGAATCCATCAGCTCGAGGTTTCCATCGCAGTGAAAGACGAAATGGCCGCGATACAAAATGTAACATTTCAGAAAAAAATTATTATTTTTGGGAATTTTTTATAATTAAATAATAAAATATTGAATATTTTAATAAGACGGTATAATTAAATACCGATAAATTGGGAAAATTTTGAAAATTATGGAAATTACTGAAAAGAGGGTGCTTTATGTGATTTAGGCGAATTATGAATTTTTATGATTTTCATATGCACTTTTAATGCTCATAGCGATTAAATATCGCTAATCGCGCATTAAACGTGCTTTGGGTACATGACATGCACATGTCACATTTTTCACACTTGTTACATTTTTGTATCATGGCTTTTACTTATGTTTATCATGCATGGCTTTTTAAAAAGAAAAGAGAAAAGAAAAGAAAAGGAAAGGAAAAAGAAAAGTCAAAGAGACACAATGATTGCAAGAGGGATGGGCATGAGAAAGAGAGAGGGTGAGGGGTCAACCAAGCATGACTCTCATTTATTTCCATTCATTATTCATCTTCCTCATCTTTTCCTCTCCTCCCTCACTCCCATGGCAGCACCCTCCTCCACCTCCACTTCAAAACCCCATAACTACATCAAAACAACACCAAAATCCCATCTCCTCTTCACAAAAAATATGCACAAGCTCTTAAGCTACTTTTTGGACCAAGAAAGTTTGTGTTTTGGTGCTGTAGGGGGGATTCATGAGTGCCAAATGAGGTAACACTTTCACAATTAGTGTAGTATTTCAAGTGCTTTAGCCTCTTTTCAAGTTTAAAATCGATTTCGTGTAGTTTTGTGCACTATCGAAAATTCTAGAGAGGGTTAGGATTTTATTTGAGTTGTGTTGGTGAACTTGAGTCTTATTGAGGACCTTAGACCCCCTATAGTGATAGAAATCCAGACCAAGCCCAATTAAAACCCAAAATACGGAATTATAGAACTTTCATGTCGGTTTGTGAGGAATTGGAGCGTGCAGGTGAATCTGGGATGACCTGGGACAGATATAAGATGAGCAAACAACCCCTGTAGACTTGAATTGATCCTAGGAACCCCTGTAGCAAGACGAACCACAGAGGATCCCCCTGGGCCGGCGAGCTCGGATTGGCATGGGAGAGGGCTCGGCCACTTGGTGGGGTAGGGTGTCGGGGTTGGTCCAGTAGCTCATATACATCATATACAGCACCTTAGACTTGTTTGCTTAGCTTTATTTGACCTGAGTCAAAATCTGGGAGCATTCTAGTGTGATTTTGGCTATGTTTTCCGTATTTTGGAAATGTTAATTCTTGATATTTGGATTCGTATTGGGTTGTTGCATGTTTGTACATCAACAACAAGGGTTGTTTAGTCGTTTTGCACGCGTGGGCTATAGGTTTTGACCCATAGGCAATCCGTGTGCCGTTTTGGTTTCTGGACTTGATGTTAATAGCAATTGTGATTGTTTATTATATGTAGGTGCCCTCGTAAAGACTTAGAGACGACGAGCAAGCGCGTGGCGACATCGGCATCGGCGAGCAAAGGTGAGTAGATTTATATCTACGGGGAGAAGTCGGGTGGATGGCGTATAGCACCTCCGCAAAGTTGTGAGAAATGATGGGATATGATATATATACCGTTTTATGTTAGGGTGTGATATGAACCTTAGAAAGAAAGCTTTAGGAGATTAGGAGTTAGTGTTGGATAGAATTGAAGAAAGGACTTTAGTCGATTTCTTAGTCCCGAAACCCTTGAGTAAAGATTTGCATACACGCACATACACATACTTGCATACATTGATATCCTTGTGCGTATTGGGGACATATTTATATTGGTATATTCATATGCTCGGATGACGAGAATGTTATATGATACTCGGGAATGAGTCGTTCTGATCGGGCATGATGCCGTGGGATATTTAATATGTGATCAAGATATGTCATGATATTATAGCGGATCGTTAGACGACGATACCTTGTGGATGATGATATATATATGATAGTTGACATATGATCGAGATATGAGATGAGATACGTTATGGTATTCATAATGGATCGCTTGGGCGATGTATACTTCTATATAATAATATGTGTTGATGACATCGGATTGTATGAGACTTTAGATCAGTAGCCAGATCATGATATTGTTGATGATATTAGTAGTGTACTGGACTTAGATCCGTACCCCCTGTTCACGATTTGTGATGATAAGGATATCAGATGAGTAATGAGATAGATATGATATTTGAACCGTACCCAGATTTGGGATGCCGTACGATAGATTTACCGTACGAGATATGATTATGATGTTAGATCCGCACTCTTGACTCGAGGATGTCATAATATATATATATATTGTATCGTACGTGATACTATGGAGGCGAGATCACCGACTACTAGAAATATATAGATCGACTCAGACTTAGGTGGATTTCCTTACCCTTTTGACTGGGCTCGAGTCACACTAGTTTTCAATAGTGGAGGATTGTAAGTATTTTAAATACCAAATTGTATGACTCGTACATTGGGTAGGATTATTTCCTCAGTGTTGCTGTTATCATATCGCTTTCTGTATATTCATGATGTTTCATCGCATTGCATGCTTATACACATGTCATCTGTAATTATTATGAAACTATGCCGTCAGGACACCAACACGTGTATGCTCCACATACACTTGCTTGCCGGCTCACACACATCTTCATCGGTAATTGCCATGTCATGTACACTTTAGAAACTACTATTCCTTGACATAGCTTGCTAAGTTGATAGTTGTAATATGTTATAGCTTTCAGATACTAGTTTAACTATTGCATTCATTGCATGATTTCAGATGCATTCATGTATTCATTGATTACACAGTATTATGGAGTTTTATGCCGATATTCACTGTTTACTTGCTATTGATGATTGGATTTCGGATTTTCATGAGATTTCTTGGATTTGGGAGAAAACCGTAAGAATATATATATAAACTTCTCTCTCTCTCTCTCTCTCTCTCTTTAAAAATGAAAAGTGCAGTTTTTTCGTGATGTATGAGTCGTCCACTATGATGTTTTCTCGGTCATGAGATTGATTTCGAGACCCGATTTGAGGAGTTGGATGAACCGTCTGCGGGTACATGGTGGACCCGGTAAGGTACCCCAGGGCAAGAAGCTCGAGGTGTAGACGATGAGCCTGGCAGGGTCAGACTGCCTACCGGTGATTTTACTTGGCGCGGCGGATATCCGGAGGATACCGTTCATGGTCGTGTGATTGATGATATGGGCCGATCCGGACAGACGGAGCCCGAGTTACTGAGATATTGAGACTTGAGACGCTGAGATATTGAGATTTGATGATACAGGCCAGTCCGGCTAGCCGGAGCATGAAGTATTGAGATACTGAGATTTATGTTTTGTGTCGATGCTGGACACCATTTTATCTGTTGATTTCATTGATGATACGCGATTTATATACATACAGAAATCTCATAAAATAAAGAAAACAGTTGTCTCATTCATGATGTATTCTGTTTCATTTGTAATGCATTTATACATCATATATCTGATATGTTGCTATCTGAGGTACTGACTCGAGCATGTAGCATTACACTTATACATAGATGGACCAGGGTTTTTATTTGAGGATATTACTTGATATGACATAGGATAGAGTTATGCATGCGATTTCTACTCGTAGATGTTTTCTACTCACGAGTTGGCAACTCACCCCCGTTGTGCCACAGTTCTTGCAGGTTTTGCCGTACAGGTTTTGTCGTGGTTTTGCTGGCACACTGTCCCTTCCGGGTGATTGCTTTGGTAGGTGGGTTCTTTTGCATCAGGACCACCATTGTATATTTGTTATTTCAGTTATATCTAGTAAAATTCCATCAACCAGACTTGTATTATTTGATAGACATAGAAGGCCAGTGTATATTCTTTCGACCTTAAAGTCGTGCGCTGTATTATTATGGTTTCATCTGGTTTTCTTGATGATGTTGGATGTTTATCCTGAGTTGAACCTCGCCTTTCGGCGTTGTATATTATATTGTATTGTGTGGTTTTGTCCGTCGATTGACGAAGAGCTAGCTCCCGCTTGGGGATGCCTTTATTCATTATATATGCTTTATCAGTGTTGTACCCCGTTCGGGGCCAGTTTTTACAAAGGAAACTCTGCCGAAATTTTCAGAAAAGATTTGTGATTTTTAAAATTCTATATTCGGCTTATTTTGCTAAACTACTTGTTTTAAATTGTTTTTTTCCTTCACTCTACTTCTTTACTTGATTTTGATTTTTGGGTTTTGGCTAACTTAGATTACGAACGCCTCGAGACGTTTCGTAAATTTAAGTGCCGGTCATGTTCCGTACTTTTCGGGTCGTGACAAAGTTGGTATTAGAGCGTTAGGTTTTACCTTCGGAATATAGGATGACCCCTGGTTGATGGAGTAGGTAGCTTGAGTAGAGTAACGTACCGTACGTATATTCCGCGACATACTTATGATACGCTACTCCGCTTAAGAAGCCTTAGGATGTACATTTCTTTGCACAGTATTATATTCCTTCCTATGATCTAGCCTCATCGGTACCAGTTATGGTTTTGTTACTACGGTTGTACGGGCACAGAGAGCTACGGCTAGAGTTGCGGTCAGCACGAGCTCGTCACGAACGAGGACTGACCATGGCGTGATTTCAGGGACATACGATTTGCATAGATGCGCCGTATTATTGTGTTTTCGCGCCATGAGCGTTTGATGGATTGCTGTTATGAGGTTTTTCGGGCGTGCTGATTGGCACCGGAGGATTGAGCCGAAGATGGAGGCCAGCAAGAATGTGATGACCGTTGATGTATCGCTTATTCATGATGATTGAGGCATTGTTCAGCATGCGGACGAATGAGCTAGTTGTTGTAGTGAAGGATGAGATGTCACCCCAGATATTGGAGCTATTGCAGTACAAGTTGTACTTAGAGATATGATGGAAAGTCGCTAGTCACCCGAGGATGAATGACTAGGAAATGTGGTTCGTTCGCTTACCCCGACGCGAGGTCATCAGATATATGGATTCCAGCTAGAGACGACTTCACGTAGGTACGCTGAGAGTCGATAGAGGCGATCGAATGTCAGAAACCCATATTCCAAGTTTAAAGTATTCGGAAATACATGTAAGCAATTCTATGGACCCTCTAGAAGAATGAAACCTTAACTCGACATAATGACCGTGTGAAAGCCTTTGAAGCTTAGGGTTTGCGGCAGTTCCACGGTGCCATTAGTGAGGCTTGGGTTTGCCCTTCTACGGCTGGTCCGTCGATACTGTGGTATGTACTCGATACTATTAAACCGTACCCAAGATGTTGAGCGCTTTGGGGATTATGAGGTTTTGACGAATCGATTGAATGGTTCGACTTCATTTGGATGCTATGTGGTGGGATGCATTGCTTGGGAGACTCCAGATACGAGTATAGCCGTTGGAGCACAGTCCATGCAGCCATGATGAGACGAGTCCGAAGCAGTCGACAGTAGAGAAAAGTGGAGTAAGAGGTTCGTATGAGATCTTGATGAGATGACGTTCCACTCCGCCGACATCAGAGATGTGATACGCATGCAGGGGCGTTATATATAGATATATCTTCTAGAAGGAGTCGCGATAAGTATGCAGCCGTTCCGGAACAAGAAACAGATATAGTAAAAGATGATAACTTCCAGGCAGTTCGGCAGAAATGAGATTTTGGGAGAAACCTCGACAGGACCTTTCTGGAATACTTTACGAGAAGACTTGGACCCAGGAGTGGTCATTTTGTGCACACCCAGCAGGCCAGAGTTCCGCATCGTCGACGAGACATGTTATGAGTGACCATAAGAATTGGCCAGAGATCTTTAGAGGACGTGCCAGAGCGGACTACTTCCATTATCGTTTCCATATTGGACCGTTGAGCCGGGGAGCTATATACTTAGCAATTCGCAGTGAGAGACGAGAACCTAAGGGCACCAGACGACAGGCCATGATCAGGAGGCAAGTAGATATCTTGTTCTTCTAGAATTGGATGCACCGACCCATTCTCGACTTTGAATGAGGAAATATCGACGACGGTATTTATGATTTGTGATTTGGTGATTCGATTATCACGCATCCGTCACCTTAGATTTTGGTATTTTGGGCGATCTATTTGCATGATTGAGTTTTGATGACCGAGTTTCATGATATTTGTTTTCGTGCACCATGGTTGCACCTACTGGGTATTTATATTTTGTGCGTAGTTATTGCACTTGAGATATGCTTTATACACCGCTGTGTTGATTTATGATTTGTGCACAGTTATCGCACTTGATATCGTTTTTGTGCCTTGGCTGCACATGCTTATGACTTCATGGATTTCATACAGTTGGGTTGATTTTGTGCATATGGTATGCACCCGATTTGATTTTTGCACTCGGTATAGTTCATATATGCTTGCAGTGCCGTGATGCGTTTTTTGTACACTACAGTTGCACAGGACTTCGATTTGATGTTATTTGAGGTATTGATTTTGACTTCATGCCTAGGGCATGCATATGATTTGACTTATGCTTACGGCATAGTTTTCAAGCACTTTTAGTGTTTTGATTAGATTTTGTGCCCGCTGATACACATGGTTATGAGATTTGATACTACGGTATACCTGATTTGGATTTGAGATGTGTTGTATATCGTTGATTTTGATTGTGATACTCGATATTTGTTTTGTGCACCTTGTGTACTTGATTGGATTCTTGCACATGTTTGACACGCTTGATTTGGACCTTGCGCATATTCGGCACTTGATATTATATTTCGTGATTTCGAGCAAGTTGGATGCACAGGATTTAGATTTTATTCGTGCATGATGGATGCACATGATTTGGATTTTCGCGCATATTGGGCGCATGATTTGAGATGCGATTTTGGTGCACACCAGATGCACTAAATCGGGATTCTTCGTGCATATCAGATGCACCTGATATTGCTGTCAGGCACACCTGTTGCCCTTGACAGATGTTTCGTGCACACCCGATGCACTTAGATTTTGTTATGTGCACATGTATGGCACATTCATAGATTTTGATTTCCGTGCGTACCAGACGCACGCGACATTCTTATGCACATTTTGGGATTGAGTTCTTATGGAGCAATACGTTTTTATGATGTTTACTATTTGTTTTCGTACTGAGCAGGACTAGTCAGAGGACGGTACCTGGATATATTTTTGCATGCATTGATAGACATCGAAGGGATTTCCAAAGAAAGAGCTATAGTCTCAGTATTTACCTACGTGTCTGAGATGACACGAAACGTTTAAAATAAGGAAACCCTTCTAAAATGTTCTCAAAACGGCGGGACGTGCATATTAAACAAAGGATATATATATATATAGATATAGTTATTTTCTTACGATAGACGTCCGCCACTGTGCAGTGATACGTATATCGCACTGCGATTTGAAAAGTTTGGCATGCATTTGTTCCGATGTTTTAATGATAATTACATGTATAATTTTGACATATATGTCATGTTGGTTTTCGTATTGGATTTAGACATTGATGTCTTCTCTATGGCTCCGATGATTGCGGGATGCTTGACGGAGTTTTGATTTTGAGTTATCTGCTCATCTCTCATGCGCATGCATTATGCTACGATGTGTTTTATGCATTTATGATCTCGGGACCCCAACGGCTTAGGCTTTTACTGAAATGTTTTAGTATTGAGGGGTTTAAATTTAAATTCGGGGACCGAATTTCTTTAAGGGGGAAGACTGTAACATTTCAGAAAAATAAAATATTATTTTTGGGAATTTTTTTATAATTAAATAATAAAATATTGAATATTTTAATAAGGCGGTATAATTAAATACCGATAAATTGGGAAATTTTTTGAAAATTATGGAAATTACTGAAAAGAGAGTGTTTTATGTGATTTAGGCGAATTATGATTTTTTATGATTTTTATATGCACTTTTAACGCTAATCGCGATTAAATATCGCTAATCGCGCATTAAGCGTGTTTTGTGTACATGACATGCACATGTCACATTTTTCACACTTGTTACATTTTTGTATCATAGCTTTTCCTTATGTTTATCATGCATGTCTTTTTAAAAAGAAAAGAGAAAAGAAAAGAAAAGGAAAAAAGAAAAGTCAAAGAGACACAATGATTGCAAGAGGGATGAGCATGAGAGAGAGAGGGTGAGGGGTCAACCAAGCATGGCTCTCATTTGTTTCCATTCATCATTCATCTTCTTCATCTTTTCCACTCCTCCCTCACTCCCATGGCAGGACCCTCCTCCACCTCCACTTCAAAACCCCATAACTACATCAAAACAACACCAAAACCCCATCTCCTTTTCACAAAAAATGTGCACAAGCTCTCAAGCTACTCTTTGGACCAAGAAAGTTTGTGTTTTGGTGCTGTAGGGGGGATTCATGAGTGCCAAATGAGGTAACACTTTCACAATTAGTGTAGTATTTCAAGTGCTTTAGCCTCTTTTCAAGTTTAAAATCGATTTCGTATAGTTTTGTTCACTATGGAAAATTCTAGAGAGGGTTAGGGTTTTATTTGAGTTGTGTTGGTGAACTTGAGCCTTATTGAGGACCTTAGACCCCCTATAGTGATAGAAATCCAGACCAAGCCCAACTAAAACCCAAAATACGGAATTACAAAACTTTCATGTCGGTTTGTGAGGAATTGGAGCGTGCAGGTGAATCTGGGATGACCTGGGACAGATACGAAATGAGCAAACAACCCCTGTAGACTTGAATTGACCCTAGGAACCCCCTGTAGCAAGATGAACCACAGAGGAGCCCCCAGGGCCGGCGAGCTCGGATTGGCATAGGAGTGGGCTCGGCCACTTGGTGGGGTAGGGTGTCGGGGTTGGTCCAGTAGCTCATATACATCATATACAACACCTGAGACTTGTTTGCTTAGCTTTATTTGACCTGAGTCAAAATCTAGGAGCATTCTAGTATGATTTTGGCTATGTTTTCCGTATTTTGGAAATGGTAATTCTTGATATTTGGATTCGTATTGGGTTGTTGCATGTTTGTACATCAACAACAAGGGTTGTTTAGTCGTTTTGCACGCGTGGGCTATAGGTTTTGACCCATAGGCAATCCGTGTGCCGTTTTGGTTTCTGGACTTGATGTTAATAGCAATTGAGATTGTTTATTATATGTAGGTGCCCTCGTGAAGACTTAGAGACGATGAGCAAGCGCGTGGCGACATCGGCATCGGCAATCATAGGTGAGTAGATTTATATCTACGGGGAGAAGTCGGGTGAATGGCGTATAGCACCCCCGCAAAGTTGTGAGAAATGATGGGATGTGATATATATACTGTTTTATGTTAGGGTGTGATATGAACCTTAGCAAGAAAGCTTTAGGAGATTAGGAGTTAGTGTTAGCTAGAATTGAAGAAAGGACTTTAGTCGATTTCTTAGTCCCGAAACCCTTGAGTAAAGATTTGCATACACGCACATATACATACTCGCATACATTGATATCCTTGTGCATATTGGGGACATATTTATATTGGTATATTCATATGCTCGGATGACGAGAATGTTATATGATACTCGGGAATGAGTCGATCTGATCAGGCATGATGCCGTGAGATATTTAATATGTGATCGAGATATGTCATGATATTATAACGGATCGTTAGACGACGATACCTTGTGGATGATGATATATATATGATAGTTGACATATGATCGAGATATGAGATGAGATACGTTATGGTATTCATAATGGATCGCTTGGGTGATATATACTTCTATATGATAATATGTGTTGATGATATCGGATTGTATGAGACTTTAGATCAGTAGCCAGACCATGATATTGTTGATGATATTAGTAGTGTACTGGATTTAGATCAGCACCCCCTATTCACGATTTGTGATGATAAGGATATCAGATGAGTAATGAGATAAATATGATATTTGAACCGTACCCAGATTTGGGATGCCGTACGATAGATTTACCGTACGAGATATGATTATGATGTTAGATCCGCACTCTTGACTTGAGGATGTCATAATATATATATATATATATATATATATATATATTGTATCATACGTGATACTATAGAGGCGAGATCACCGACTACTAAAAATATATAGATCGACTTAGACTTAGGTGGATTTCCTTACCCTTTTGACTGGGCTCGAGTCACACTAGTTTTCAAAAGTGGAGGATTGTGAGTATTTTAAATACCAAATTGTATGACTCGTACATTAGGTAGGATTATTTCTTCAGTGTTGCTGTTATCATATCGCTTTCTGTATATTCATGATGTTTCATCACATTACATGATTATACACATGTCATCTGTAATTATTATGAAACTATGATGTCTGGACACCAGCACCATTACCGATGATGCGTATGCTCCACATACACTTGCTTGCCGGCTCACACACATCTCCATCGGTAATTGCCATGTCACGTACACTTTAGAAACTACTATTCCTTGACATAGCTTGCTAAGTTGATAGTTGCAATATGTTATAGCTTTCAGATGCTAGTTTAATTATTGCATTCATTGCATGATATCAGATGCATTCATGTATTCATTGATTACGCAGTATTATGGAGTTTTGTGCCGATATTCACTGTTTACTTGCTATTGATGATTGGATTTCGGATTTTCATGAGAATTCCTTGATTTGGGAGAAAACCGCAAGAATATATATATAAACTTCTCTCTCTCTCTCTTTTTAAAAATGAAAAGTGCGGTTTTCTCATGATTTATGAGTCGTCCACCATGATGTTTTCTCGTTTATGAGATGGATTTCGAGACCCGATTCGAGGAGTTGGATGAACCGTCTGTGGGTACATGGTGGACACGGTAAGGTACCCCGGAGCAAGAAGTTCGAGGTGTAGACGATGAGCCTGGCAGGGGTAGACTGCCTACCGGTGATTTTACCTGGCGCGGCGGATATCCGGAGGATACCGTTCGTGGTCGTGTGATTGATGATATGGGCCGATCCGGACAGACGGAGCCCGAGTTACTGAGATATTGAGACTTGAGACGCTGAGATATTGAGATTTGATGATACAGGCCAGTCCGGCTAGCCGGAGCCTTAGGTATTGAGATACTGAGATTTATGTTTTGTGTCGATACTGGACGCTGTTTTATCTGTTGATTTCATTGATGATACCCGATTTATATACATACAGAAATCTCATAAAATAAAGAAAACAGTTGTCTCATTCATGATGTATTCTGTTTCATTTGTAATGCATTCATACATCATATATCTGATATGTTGCTATCTGAGGTACTGACTCGAGCATGTAGTATTACACTTATACATAGATGGACCAGGGTTTTTATTTGAGGATATTTTTTGATATAACCTAGGATAGCGTTATGCATGCGATTTCTACTCGTAGATGTTTTCTACTCACGAGTTGGCAACTCACCCCCGTTGTGCCACAGTTCTTGCACGTTTTGCCGTACAAGTTTTATCGCGGTTTCGCTAGCACACTGTCCCTTCCGGGTGATTGCTTTGGTAGGTGGGTTCTTTTACATCAGGACCACCATTGTATATTTGTTATTTCAGTTATATCTAGTAAAACTCCATCAACCAGACTTGTATTATTTGATAGACATAGAAGGCCAGTGTATATTCTTTCGACTTTAGAGTCGTGCGCTGTATTATTATGGTTTCATCTGGTTTTCTTGATGATGTTGGATGTTTATCCTGAGTTGAACCTCGCCTTTTGGCGTTGTATATTATATTGTATTGTGTGGTTTTGTCCGTCGATTGACGAAGAGCTAGCTCCCGCTTGGGGATGCCTTTATTCGTTTTATATGCTTTATCAGTGTTGTACCCCGTTCGGGGCCAGTTTTTACAAAAGAAACTCTGCCGAAATTTTCAGAAATGACTTGTGATTTTTAAAAATACATATTCGGCTTATGTTGCTAAACTACTTGTTTTAAATTGGTTTTTCCTTCACTCTACTGCTTTACCTGGTTTTGATTTCTGGGTTTTGGCTTACTTAGATTACGTACGCCTCGAGACGTTTCGTAAATTTAAGTGCCGGTCATGTTCCATACTTTTCGGGTCGTGACACGAAGGAAACTCGATGCTGTAGAAAACAAAGTCTCTTCAGCCTCCCTAAACCAATTTACGCTCCCCAAAACCGTGTGTGGTTGCTGTTCCAACCCATCACACTTAACGGAAGAATGTCCTTTGAATCTACCGTTTCAAGGTCAAGAACAAATGAATTCTACTTTTCAGCAGCGACCTAGAAACGATCCTTATTCTTCTACATACAATCAGGGATGGAGGAATCATCCTAATTTTGCTTGTAACCAAAATCAAACTCAAAATCAAAACCAGTTCCTAAGCAGTTATCAAATACCTCCTCCACAGCAACAACAACTACTACAGAGTCAGCACCCCTTTCAACCACAATTCTTTTAGAATTCGGCCAACAATTCTACACCTTATAATAATTATTTCCAAACGGACGGTACTGAAAACTCCTCTGCACTCGAACGAACCTTGGATATGTTTATGAAACAGTCCATGCAAACGTCGGCTGATATAAAGTCTTCTATCGGAACGTTAATGAAGGACTCCGCCTCCCATGGTGAGAGTATAAAATTGATAGAAGCACAAATCACACACTTAAATGCCGCAATGGGTGCGAGAGAGAAAGGGAAACTTCCATCTCAACCCCTACCGAATCCTGGCCACTTGCAAAATTATAATGTGAGTGCCGTTACCACGTTGAGATCAGGAAGAGTGCTGAACAACCAAGTGGGTCAATATATTGATGATGAGGAATCAATTGAAACCCCGGCTTTTACTTCTTCTCCTAATTCGTCTAGTCTCCTACCATCTTCCGAGCTTATTCTCCGTTTTCCACAAGGCTCGAACCCTCAGCCCACTTCCTCGAATCTATCTAAAACGATCCCCACTCCTATTCTGGGATCCATTCCATCCCTACAACCTTCTCCAATGTTAGACCAAACCCTTATTGATAAAGCACCTTATCCAAACAGGTTAAGGGGCAACAGACCAAGTCCATAAATGGAGAAGATTGTGGAAATTTTTAAGCAAGTTAACATAAAAATTCCTCTTCTAGATACTATCCAACAAGTTCCATCCTATGCGAAAATTTTAAAGGACTTGTGCACTAGGAAGAGAAAAACTCAAATACCTAAAAAGGTTTTCCTTGCGAGTAATGTGAGCACTGCTTTTACACAACAACTACCGAAGAAACGAAAGTACCCCGCAAGTCCTACAATTTCTATTTCTATTGGGGGTAAAAATATCAATCGTGCTTTACTCGATTTAGGTGCTAGTGTTAACTTACTTCCATATTCTGTCTATGAGCAATTAGGGATCAGAGAGTTAAAACCGGCGCATTGCACTCTTCAGATGACCGATCGATCTATCACCCAACCGAGGTGTGAGCTCGAGGATGTGTTAATCAAATTCGAGGAATTTATATTCCCTATAAACTATATCATTATAGATACACAGCCTGTAGTTAACCCACGAAACCAAATCCCGGTGATTTTAGGTCAACCTTTTCTTGCGACTTCCAACGCAATAATCAATTGTCGAAACGGCTCTATGACCCTATCTTCGGGAAGATGTCAATTGAGCTTAACATTTACAAGTTGGGAAGTGAACCCTCCGAACTCTATGCTCAAGTATTTTCTGTCGAAGCAATAAATTCCGACAACAGTGAATTTGAACAGCTTTACGATACCGATCTCGACTCCGCTATTACGTTGTTGTTTGACCTTGCTATTTATTATACACATACGGACCCTTCTATCGAGTTGTCCAGGTCAACATCTAACGCTAATTATGAAACTTTTATGGAGTCTGAGTATCATCCCATTCTTTCCGATGAGATTATTATTCGGGACATCGATGAACGCTTTGAAGAAATTTTCGCTGAAGAGCTCGCATTCTTAGAAAATATGGGAGTTGTGATGAATCAATCCCAACACAAAGAAGTTGAACCACCCCCCCTTCTTCTTAACAATAATAGAATGTGAGTAATCCATCATCATTGTTTCGTCTTTATGAACCAAGACGTAAACTCGTACTATTACACCTCTTATCTCTTTCCCACTTCTTTACGTCGATAGGCGACACGTTCTTCTACCAACCCGTGCGTTACATCGATAAAATTTTTGAATGGTTGGTGTTGACTTTTTGTCTTTGTAAAGCTTTATATTGACCAATAACTTTAACCCCCCTCATAATTTTAAATGCTTAATACTATTTTACTCAAGTTTGGGGGGAGGGAGAAATATTTTGGCTCTTGAACGAAAAGAATTTTTTATTGTGAGCCAAAAGTAAGTTTGGGGAGAATTTCATTATCATGATTTCTTGTCCCCTTTCATAACTTTTCCTCTCATGTCTACAGTATTTTTTAAGCTTAACAAATGATATCAGTGAGGATACTGATGCAAACAGGTTTAGGGGAGGTTTGTGCTTATTCACACATTATCTTGCATTATACTATATATAAGCAAAAAAAAAAATTGATAATGAAAGTTAGAAAGTGAAAAATTACATATGAAAGATAGGAAGAGTTTAAGAAAAACAAGAAAATTAGATATTTTCTTAAACGAAACTAGTAATAGGTAATTATGAGCCGTTGTCTCAAGGGTTAGTAAGGTTAAAGAAATTACTAGTCTGAGGATAAAAATAAGTCTGAAAAATAGTTCATATTCTTGAAGCCAAACATCTGAACGTTGATATCCTGCTATACGTACTTGCATATGTCTTGAAACTTGGGATATAGATGATACCTTGAAATGCTCTTGTCTAAAAGCCTTAGTATGAAAAAAAAATTTATAAGCGGTGAAGAAAAAATGAACACTTGTTTTGTAATTACTAAGGCAACATAAAAAATAAAGCGAGGGTGCTTTATCACCAAGTGACTTAGACCAATTGGTTTGGGAGCCACTGCTAAACTTTAGGTGTTGCAAGACGAGAATATTGCTAATGAGCGAGCACATTTGGTAATCGGTTGGTTAGTATCTCAAGAAGTATTAACGATCGCATGAAGAATATGTAAGCGAGAAGCATCTAAAATATTCACCATAAAAAAAAAACTATTGAGGTAGACGGACAAGAGTATGATAGCTTGAATTGAATTCTCTGAGTGTAAGGATGTCTATTACATATACGTAGGTGTATATGATCGATGTTTGGAAGAAAGGTAGGGAGGAAGACTAACGACGATATTTTATTGAGAGATGATGTGATTTCTGATATCTTTTCATGACCATTAAGATAGGGCTCATGGCAACCAAAAATCTAGTGTAGTTGGAAACTCTTATTTTTAAGTTGTTTCTCTTATAGTTCTTATCTTTATATTTAACTTTCACCATCTTCTTTTTATTATGAGATTTTGTGGGTGTAATCCGCTGAAAACCCTTAGGAGACAACACTCCTCCTACTAGGAACACCTAGAGGTTTAAAGGCTTGTTGCACGTGCTCAGTGCAATCGTGTTGCCTATGAAAGTATGCTAGTTAGTTTTTCTTTTTTCTTCTTTCTACCTCTCTTGAATAACAAGTTTGCTTGGGACGATCACAGTTAAGTTTGGGGGTATTTATTCAGTCGAAAAAACTGCACTTTTCATTTTCCTTACTTTTTCTTATATATTTAAAGGTGTTTATTATAAATATAGAATATATTTGGATTTATCTGCAAAATACTATTTACCATATGTTTATATATTATATTAACATTATGAAGGAAAATATATGCATTTTATATTTATATAATATTTTGGTAATTGAAAATATGGATATCATATCAAATATTCTAATCAAGATTCTTAAAAGAAATAATATCATACAAATGGTTAGAATAATGTTTCAAAATATATGCATAATATTTTAGTAATTAAAAGATGCATAGCATATTAAATATTCTTAATCAAGTTTCTTAAAGATTTATTACCATTTATAGTGATTAAGATACTCTCTCTAATTTAATAAATAGTACTAACATTATTCATAGAGATATTATGCAAGATTTAGCTCAAGTCAAGAGATCAAGATGTTCAAGATGTCAGGATCAAAAATTTGCCAAAATCATAAAATCAATATGACATAGACTCAGAGTCCAGGCATGGAAATCACCATATTAGGCAATCACCATATTAGGTAACTTGGTTTTCTGATTTGAGAGCTATATAAAGGACCGAGGGCTAAAATTAGAGGGCATCACCTTTACCACAAAGCAAATAACCGTCAATGAACAAGTGATCCACTATAGGTCCACGATTCGACGTGATAGGGCGACGTGAAAATCGACAGAGCATCTATTTTCTACAGGGCAAAGATCGAGAGCAACTTCTTCTTCTTGTAATCTAAATTCGTAGGATTTGTACTTGTGAAGTTGATTAATAAAGGTAGATCATTTTGTTTAATTATTTATTTTCTGTATTTTTATTTTTCTTCATTATGATTTCTTTAAATATGCTTTCTTCTTTTATCTCCAACATGCGCGAGTAATTCTTCGCTTATTAGGGTTCGTAAGATTATGGTAGAATAATGGATGAGAAAATATTTTAACTTCTTTTAAGTCTTATGAAGTTTATAAACTTTAGCAAAAGAATCGTTAACATCCTTATCAGGCGCACTACCAATCTATTGCTAGTCTCGATCGTGATTTGAGACCAGATTAACAATTGTTTTGTTAAAGACTAGACATGAATACAGATCAATGAAGGGATAAGGGTTAATAGTGGGGAAACCCTAGTTTCTTTCAAAAACCCTAATCCTCATTCATCTCTATCAATCAAGTTTTAAATCTATCAATAGATAAAAGAAGTCATCTTTATTAATCATCCATGATTACTAAATCCCAACGAACCCTACAAGCCTTCTTTATATAAAATCTACATCCGTAATTAATTTAAATGTTAAATAAACTATTCTCCTTTCTTCGTTTATTTTATTCAACTCGTCTAAAGTAAGATTAAAAGCTCTACGCATCCCTGCGGACGACCCGTACTCATCTTGGCTAGCTACAAGTGACACCGTTATTGATTGCGGTTATTCTACAAACACTTTTTCACACCAAGTAGCTCTTGGCCAAAAATTTTGGCGGGAAAAAATGCCCTCCACTACTTTGCCCACGTATGTATGTACGTGGGTGAAGTAGTGCAAAGTAATGTGTGACCATAGAATTGATGGCCTAGGAGACAAGTTTAGGGTCCTTGTAGCCTAAGACTTTCCAACTTTATGAGCCGTGAGTAGAGACGGGTCGAGAAGTTCTCGCAGGAACATTATTTTCCTTACGAGTCGAAACGAATCGAGAAGTTCTTGTAAGGACACTAATTTCTTTACGAGTCGAGACGAATCGAGAAGTTCCCGCAAGGACATTAATTTCCTTACGAGTCGAAATGAATCGAGAAGTTCTCGTAGGAACATTATTTTTCCCATGAGTCGAGATGACTCGAGAAGTTCTCGCAAGGACACTAATTTCCTTACAGGTCAAAACGAATCGAGAAATCTCGCAGGAACATTATTTTCCCTACTAGTCGAGACGAATCGAGAAGTTATCGTAAGGACACTAATTTCCTTACAAGTCGAGACGAATGAAGAAGTTCCTGCAATGACATTAATTTCCTTACGAGTCGAAACGAATCGAGAAGTTCTCGCAGGAACATTATTTTCCCTACGAGTCGAGACGAATCAAGAAGTTCTCGTAAGGACACTAATTTCCTTACGAGCCAAAATGAATCGAAAAGTTCTCGCAGGAACATTGTTTTCCCCATGAGTCGAGACGAATCGAGAAGTTCTCGTAAGGACACTAATTTCCTTACGAGTCAAGACGAATCGAGAAGTTCTCGTAAGGACACTAATTTCCTTATGAGTCAAGACGAATCGAGAAGTTCTCACAAGGACACTAATTTCCTCACGAGTCAAAACGAATCGAGAAGTTCTCGCAAGGACACTAATTTCTTTACGAGTCGAAACGAATCGAGAAGTTCTCGTAGGAACATTATTTTCCCCATGAGTCGAGACGAATCAAGAATTTCTCGCAAGGACACTAATTTCCTTACGAGTCGAGAAGTTCTCATAAGGACACTAATTTCCTTACGAGTCGAGATGAATCGAGAAGTTCTCGCAAGGACATTAATTTCCTTACGAGTCGAAATGAATCGAGAAGTTCTCGCAGGAACATTATTTTCCCCACGAGTTGAGACGAATCGAGAATTTCTCGCAAGGACACTAATTTTCTTACGAGTCGAGACGAATCGAGAAGTTCTCACAAGAACACTAATTTCCTTAGGAGTCGAGACGAATCGAGAAGTTCTCGCAAGGACACTAATTTCCTTACGAGTCGAGACGAATCGAGAAGTTCTCACAAGGACACTAATTTTCTTACGAGTCGAGACGAATCGAGAAGTTCTTGTAGGGACACTAATTTCCTTACGAGTCGAGAAGAATCGAGAAGTTCTCGCAGGGACACTAATTTCCTTACGAGTCGAGACAAATCGAAAAGTTCTTGCAAAGACACTAATTTTCTTACGAGTCTAAATGAATCGAGAAGTGATGGCTTAGGAAACAGGTTCAGATCTGCCGTCTAAGACTTTTCAATTTTATGAGCCGTGAGGGTCTCATAAAAGACTTTTCTCCCTACGGGTCGAGAAGATCCCGTAGGTGTACTTTCTCCTTAGGAGTCGTGAGGACTCCTAAGTGCGTTTTCTCTTGTGAGTCGTAAGGATCTCACAAGAGAATTTTTCTTCTTTACAAGTCGAGAGGACTCGTAAGTGGTTGTTCCCCTCCTTGTCGATATTCAACTTTGGAGAGTGTGGCCCATGAACAGTATGCAATAGTCCATCTTGGACCGACTTGCAGGGCCCCAGTGCTTAGGAAACATGTCCTTATCCCCATTGTCTAAGGCTTTTCCCTACGAGTCGAGACGAGTAGAGAAGTTCTCGCAGGAACATTATTTTCCCCACGAGTCGAGACGAATCGAAAAGTTCTCGCAAGGGTGTCCTAACGTCACAGTTAACTCCTGCTAATAGAAGTCCGTTAGGGTCTGTGGTACTAGGGTTTTCTACCTGTCGCACCGTCGCGTTGGCCGATGCATTCTTCGATATGCAATCTTGCTATTCAAGTAGCCCCGCGACTGTCGTGTCTTTGATCTCTTCGGGGCTGGACAAGACGTCTTAAGTAATCTTCTAGGTAATATTACCGTCGAAAGTGTAGGGTTAGCATAGAACCTTAGCAAGGTTTTGGCAAGCATCAAACATGCTTCTTTATAATTTTTGGGGTGCTAAACAAACCCTAACCAAGATCTTAACTAGAGAATTAGGGTTAACTATGCATGTAAACAATTACATCTAAGAGAGAGGGATTACAACCTTTGTAGTCCGTTACTTCGCTTCATAAGTTCCGAGTAGTAGTCCCTTTGCCGCGATCTATGATCTTCCGGACTCAAGAGAGGCTCTACAAGTTGAATGAACCATTCTTGCTTGAAATCTTCCTTTTCGAAGATGATCTATCTTGAAGAATCTTAAACTCAAGCTCTCACTTCTCTAATCAAGTATTAGTGAAGTGAACACCCTAATCTAAGTGGCTAGAATAGATGAGGATGATGAAGTAGGAAGTTTACACTCTTTGTTTTCAATTTCTCACTTTAAATCATTACTTCACAAAAAGCTAGAAAGCTTTATCAAGGAGGAGGAGGAAGAAGAAAGCTTTTGTGATGAATAATGAATATTGTTATGGTTACAAATGACAACCATGAGTTAATAATATCAAGGCTTTAACTCATGTAGAGAATGAACTAGAGTTAAGGGTTTGGGTTGGGTTAAATAATATTTACATAAAATATCAAAGGAAAATGACGAAAGGAAAGCTTCATGAAGCTTCATGAAAAAGCTAACCCAAAAGCTAACCCAAATCCAAACCCTAACTTTGTTTAAACTTTACAACCATGTTGCATTTGTAACCCTAACATGTTACAATAATATATATCACATATACAATATATTTTGTAACAAAAGAAAATAATACAATTAACATATATCTCATATACATCAATGTATTATCCAATGAGAAAATGAATCAATAAAGCGAGCTTATATTAGTTAACGTAATGTAATATATCACATATATAATTATACATTAAATTATCGAATCAACTCTTGATCCGACAATCCGGCTATATTCCATATAACCGACTAATATAACATGTACCAATTCATCGAATCACACTTGATCCGATGACCCGGCTATATTACATATACCCGACCGATATCTCATATCGCGAGAATATAATACGGTATCTCATATCGTATCATTCTTGGTCCCGCACATATCATATATGTGCTCCTACTCCGTTTTGCCTGAGCCAGGAAACCTCTGTGTAGGACTCTAAAGAATCGTCAATACGCCGGCAGTAGGTGATGATCATATCAAACACCCACAAGCTGCAAGCGGTCAGCTAAATGTAACAGCCACCCGTGTATTGAGCAATCAGAAGATCAACAAGCAAGCCTGTACATTCTCCTGCAAATCCAATCAGTAACACTCCCGGGACAGTCCGATCTCTTCGTCTGATACGTTGCATATCTAGTCTAGGGGTGGTAAACGTCAGACCCCAGTAACCGATAAGTCATGTCGATATAAGGCTCATAACGGGTCGAGAAACTACTGATAACTCTTACTAGTAAATCTCCATATCAGCCCTGGCCAGGGACTTCCAGTTATAGCTAATCGAACACAGCACAACATCAACTCCCTATACTGGGAGAGACGAAACCCCTCCTATCGCTCATTGCCTCCATGTGATTCGGGACTGTACCCAAAAGACACCGTTTTGCACGCCCTTTTGGACGTAGTAAGGTGAAAATCAAAGCACAGTGGGAATCACACAAGACTCTATGACGATCTTGGGTCTACAGACTAACCTGTACCAGTGTCACCGGAGAACTGCTATCTGACGATAGGTATAATACCATCCAGGAGTTCTCGGTGAGTCTGTTCAGTGTACCCAGTCTCCACTGAGCACCCGTACACCATCTTTGATGTCCAACACCAATGGATATGGGATCAAGATGCGTATACGCTAGCCTACTCTGGAGTATCGATGCCCTGTCTCGATACACTCTCGACTAGTAACAGTTATAGGATGTACTCATAGACTACCCTGGCCCCACTAGTATGATCTGTATCATAGTCCTAGTAGTCGAGTACATATCCTAAGGGCTTTATCAACATGTGATCACAAAACAGTATTTGTTAACATGTTAAGATAAAGTGAAACCAGATAGCATACTATCATATCGAGCAAGAAAGTCATCTCTCTATATATACAAGCATCCACTATAATATACATTATATGTACAACAATGGCCTCTAGGGCATACATATAACTAACAATCTCCTACTTGCACTAAGGTCAGCTATTGTAGTATCTCATACCCAACATCTCGAAGAGTCTCTCAAATTGTATCTGAGGAATGGCCTTTGTGAGTAGATCCACAGTGTTGTCCTTCGTATCAACTCTCCTGACCTCGATCTTCCAGCGATCAACTATTTCTCGGATCAGGTGATACCGCTTCAGAATATGTCTGGACTTCTGATGGGACCTGGGTTCCTTGGCTAAAGCCACAGCTCCATTGTTATCACAATACAGAGGTATTGGATGCTTAATGGACGGAACCACACCAAGTTCAGCGATGAACTTCTTTATCCAGACAGCCTCTTTGGCAGCATCGTTGGCAGCGATGTATTCTGACTCCATCGTCGAGTCTGCCACGGTTTCCTATTTGGAACTCTTCCAACAAACCACCCCTCCATTTAGGGTAAAGACAAATCCCGAGTGCGACTTAGAGTCGTCCTTATCATTCTGGAAGCTCGAATCGGTAAAGGACTCCACCTGGAGTTCTCCGTTACCATACACCAAGAACATCTCTTTAGTCCTTCTCAAGTACTTGAGAATGTTCTTCACAGCTGTCCAGTGATTCTCTCCAGGATCTGCTTGATACCTACTCACTACACTTAGTGAGTATGCTATATCGGGTCTGGTACATAGTATCGCGTACATGATAGAGCCTACTGCCGAAGCATAGGGTATCCCTTGCATGCGAGCTTTTTCCAAATCAGTCTTGGGAGACATCTCTTTGGAGAGAGTGAGTCCAGAGATCGTGGGTAAGTTCCCACGCTTGGATCTTCCATACTAAACCTCTTTAGTATGGTGTCAATGTACCTGGATTGGGACAATCCCAGTATCCGTCTAGATCTATCTCTATAGATCTTAATTCCAAAAATGCAGGAGGCATCACCTAGATCTTTCATTGAGAATCTATGTGATAAGAAAAGCTTGACCAAGTGCAGTATAGGAATATCATTTCCTATCAAGAGTATGTCAGCCACGTACAATATGAGGAAGACAACCTTACTCTCTGCAACCTTCTTGTATATACAAGGTTCATCTATGTTTTTGATGAAGTCAAACTCTTTGACTACCACATCAAAACAGATGTTCCAACTCCGCGATGCCTGCTTTAACCCAAAGATGGATTTAAGCAGCTTGCACACCTTTCCGCCGCTCCCACTGTCTACGAAGCCCTCTGGCTGAGTCATGTACACGCACTCTTCCAAATCACTATTTAGAAAGGCGGTCTTAACATCCATTTGCCAGATTTCGTAGTCATGGTATGCAGCAATGGCAAGTAAGATCCTGATGGACTTAAGCATAGCCACTGGAGAAAAGGTTTCGTCATAATCTACCCCTGGTCGTTGACGAAAACCCTTTGCAACAAGCCTAGCTTTGTAAGTCTCAACTTTTCCATTTACACCAAGTTTCTTCTTAAAAATCCATTTGCTCCCAATGGGTTTTACCCCTTCAGGAGCAACTTCCAAAGTCCATACTTTGTTGGTGTACATGGATTCCATCTCAGATCGCATTGCATCCAGCCATTTCACAGAGTCACCACTCGTGATGGCATGCTCGAAACTAGTCGGGTCATCATCTTCCATGATGCAATCCTCGCTTCCACCATTGATGAGAAAACCGTAGTATCTCTCAGGTGGATGAGGAACCCTACTAGATCGGTGGAGAGACTGGGGTTCGTTGGGAACTACTGAATCATCCGGTTCCATTAAATCTTCAGTTGTAGTTTGTGGTGCTGGAACTTCTTCCAGCTCTACCGCTTCACCACTAATTTCTTTTACAAGAAATTCCTTTTCTAAAAAGGTAGCATGTCGAGAAACAGTCACCTTTTGTTCCTCGCCGTGGTAGAAAAGATATCCATGTAAACGTTTAGGATATCCCATAAACTTACAAAGAACTGACCGTGCCTCGAGTTTGTCCGGATTTTATGTTTTAACATAGGCCGGACAACCCCATATCTTAACACGTTTAAGACATGGTCTCTTCCCACTCCATATCTCATATGGTGTGGTAGGTACAGATTTAGACAGAACTTGATTCAATAGGTATGCCGCTGTCTCAAGCACATGACCCCAAAAGGAAATAGGTAACTCAACGGTACTCATCATAGAGCGCACCATATATAATAGGGTGCGATTCCTTCGCTCCGATACACCGTTGTGCTGTGGTGTATAGGGAGGAGTAAACTGAGAGAGAATCCCATTCTCTTTTAGATAATCCATGAACTCATTGCTCAAGTATTCTCCTCCTCGATCAGATCGAAGGATCTTAATACTTTTTCCCGTTTGGTTCTTTACTTCGTGCTTATATTCCCTGAATTTCTCAAAAGCTTCAGACTTGTTTTTCATCAAGAACACATGTCCGTATCTTGAGAGATCGTCAGTGAATGTAATGAAATAAGAAGAACCGTTCCTGGCATGTGTAGACATAGGACCACATACATCACTATATATCAGTCCCAGGAGTTCTGTAACTCATTCTCCGTGTCCACTAAACGGAGTTTTGGTCATTTTGCCTTTGAGACATGAATGACAAGTTTCATAAGATGATAATTCGAACGTATTTAAATAACCATCTTTATGTAACTTAGCAAGTCGTGTCGCATTGATATGACCTAGTCTACAATGCCACAAGAAGGATTCGTTCATTTCTGAACTCTTCCTCTTGTGTGTGTTCTGTATATTAAGAACTGTGTTTTGATTTAGAACGTATATGCCATTATGTAACGAGCCTGATCCAATCATCTTTTGATTTAGGAAGATGTTCATAACATTATCCTGTATTACAAAATTATATCCTTCTTTACTTAATAAAGAAACTGATATAATGTTGCATATCATGTTCGGTATATAATAGCATTCGTTCAGAATCAATGTATTACTACTTGGTAATACAAGGTGATTTTCGCCAATTGCTTTGGCTGCAACATTTGAACCATTCCCTACTCTTACGGAATGATCACCCATTCCCAGTTCTCTACCTTTCTTTAGCCCATGCAATATATTGCATATGTGGGATCCTGATCCGGTATCTAATGCCCAGGACGTAGAGTGAACTGAGAAACAGTTCTCGGTAACTAACACATCTGAAGAAGATACATCAACATGTTTATTCTTCGTTTGGGCAGCGTGTGAATTCTGGTATTCCCCTATTTCCTGTTCAGTCTTATAACAATTATAAGAAAGAACGGAACCAACGTTCCCCTGCTCATTATAACAAGCGGGTTCGGTCAATACATCCATATTATTATCTTGATTAAGGCCTGACATGGTCGCTACCTTGAGAGAGAGAGAGAAGAAAACACTTTAGTGTGCACTCTTGGAAGATTAGATTGGTTATTATCTTATCTAATCAGGATGGCTCCCACTGTTTTAATCAAATCTTCTTTCAAATCCTAAAAGGTAAGATTAGCCGGGATTAATTACACCCTACAAGTTCGCCAATCTTTCAGCCAGATCAGTGTTGGTACTTTGAGGGAGGTTCCCCGTGCTTTCGCACGGACCTAATTAAAATAAACTTCATTTTCCCAGAGGCATAACCCCGTTAACACCTTTCTAGACACCTACTTGATCGGCTAATTGTCATGTGTAAAACTCTCCCAGGAGTAACTCTTACTCACAGTGGGTATCGGGATCCAACTATCTCATAGAAGGTATGCAATCTCATTGCAAATTTCAACACTTGAAATTCCCGATAATATCTTTTACCCCTAACCCCCTATGACCTTGACAAAGGCTAACAAACCATAGGATGCTAGTCAAGTTCAACCTGTCATTTCTTGATTGAAATAAACCCACCCGCACGATCCTTGACAAAGGCCAACATGGCCGTACGACTACTCTAATCCAATCGCATCACATGCATAAACAGATAAGTACTAGTCAGCTACCGCACACTACGCATTGACAAAGGCCAACAAACGCAGCACGAATACTAAATAGTCTTTATCTGAAATGACGGAGGGCTACGCAGGTTTTTCTGAAAACCATGAGCGTAATGAACTTGATATCATTGTAAAAACAAGTGATTTTGAAAAAGGAATGTTTTTGAGGCTTTTTTAGTTTCGCTAAAGAGGTCACTCCCGGTGAAGGGATCTCGGCTCTTTCCTCATCGAATAAGGTGCAGGATATTTCGTAAATACTGCTGTGCAAAGCAAGAACTATAGAAGCAATCAAAAACTAAACCGTGAGTTTGTAGCATCTGCCAGTTTTGTTAAAGAGGTCACTCCCGGTGAAGGGATCTCGGCTCTTTCCTTATCGAATAAGGTGCTGGATATTCTATAAGGAATACCGCTATGCAAAGCAATAATTGTAGCTACCCTTTTTGAAAAATTTGATTCTACAATATCTTTTAGGTTTCTTTTCTTTTATTAATCTCATTAATAAAACCCATCATTTAAGCTTCCTAAGCATCACAGAAGAAACGAAAGCAGCAATATTTATATATCAACATATAGTATAAGCATTCGTCTTAGGCAGTAATATGATCTCATCACAGAACATTGCAGCAGAAGTCAACATATGAAATATTGGATATACTAGGACATCCGTGTTTTATTTTGAGCCTTTATAAAACACGGATTCCACAGTCACGATGAATAGCCAAACCCACATCCCTAGACCCCTACTAGAGCGGCAACTAACCCTGCCAAGGGTTAGGTGTCGGGACCCGGTTCTTGTTCACGGAGCAAAGTGCCACACAGAACAAAGTGCCACGCCAATTGTCATACCAAGAGGGCGGGGGCCACCTCTTGAATCTGTGGGGGCCACCTCTAGAGTCCGTGGGACCCACTGTAGAACAATGGGGAATCTTCGGAACACATTCCGAAAGAGGACCGAACTGCATTATAAATGTAATGATACCACCCTCAATTATAGAGGCGCCTTTTAAGTGAACCGGAACTACAGGAGCTTGAGAACTCCGTAGTTAAGCGTGCTCGGGCCAGAACGGACAATACCATCTGTACTGGAGCGTGGGGCGTTACATTAGGAGACCCGGTCTCGACTCCTCGAGATGGCCTCCCACTGGACCCTAGAACCCGGTTACTTATGCTCTCCGACTCGGGTCTATCCTAATGCGGAAAAGTAAATAATATACAACGGTGACATCATCCTCAACCCGGAAGTGTCCCAATAAAAGAATATTACATACAAATGACTTTTACATGAATGAAAAAGAAAACTCTCATCTTACATAAAACCCCGGCTATTCAATACACAACGATCCAATATAACATATCACAACAACACATAAACATCACAGATAACTAGGCGAAGTTAGATAATTCGACAGACACAACGAATTCCAAAAATACCCCAGTGAGCTCAACACCTGAGCAAAAATAAAAATTCCCAATAGCATGCCCCAACACCTATGGACCGTCGCTGAAGTGCCCGTCCCAAACCTCCACAGTGGCGCCGCGGAACCAGTGCCAAAACCAGGTTTTGGCCGCAGTTACGCGGTCACTGTAGCGAGTTAGGTACACTTTCTTCAGGTGGGTCTATAAAATTCCCTGCATGATTTTCTGAGTATTTTTAATATGAAAAATGTCAACTTTTTGAAAAATTTCCAGAAAAGGGGTCATTTCGGGGTTTCGGGGTTCGATTGGACTTCTAACTTCGTCTAGACAACTCCTAATGCTCTAGATTGGCTCTGATACCACTGTAGGGTTAGAATAGCACCTTAGCAAGGTTTTGGCAAGTATCAAACATGCTTCTTTATAATCTTTGGGGTGCTAAACAAACCCTAACCAAGATCTTAACTAGAGAATTAGGGTTAACTATGCATGTAAACAATTACATCTAAGAGAGAGGGATTACAACCTTTTTAGTCCGTTCCTTCGCTTCATAAGCTCCGAGCAGTAGTCCTTTTGCCGCGATCCATGATCTCCTGGACTCAAGAGAGGCTCCACAAGTCGAATGATCCATTCTTACTTGAAGTCTTCCTTTTCGAAGATGATCTACCTTGAAGAATCTCAAACTCAAGCTCTCACTTCTCTAATCAAGTATTAGTGAAGTGAACACCCTAATCTAAGTGGCTAGAATAGATGAGGATGATGAAGTAGGAATTTTACACTCTTTTGTTTTCAATTTCTTACTTTAAATCATTACTTTACAAAAAGCTAGAAAGCTTTTTCAAGGAGGAAAAAGAAGAAGAAAGCTTTTGTGATGAATAATGAATATTGTTATGGTTACAAATGACAACCATGAGTTAATAATATCAAGGCTTTAACTCATGTAGAGAATGAACTAGAGTTAAGGGTTTGGGTTGGGTTAAATAATATCTACACAAAATATCAAAGGAAAATGACAAAAGGAAAGCTTCATGAAGCTTCATGAAAAGCTAACCCAAATCCAAACCCTAACTTTGTTTAAACTTTACAACCATGTTGCATTTGTGAGCCTAACATGTTACAATATTATATATCACATATACAATATATTTTGTAACAAAAGAAAATAATACAATTAACATATATCGCATATACATTAATGTATTATCCAGTGAGAAAATGAATCAATAAAGCGAGATTATATTAGTTAATGTAATGTAATATATCACATATATAATTATATATTAAATTATCGAATCAACTCTTGATCCGACAATCCGGCTATATTCCATATAACTGACTAATATAACATGTACCAATTCATCGAATCAACACTTGATCCGATGACCCGGCTATATCACTTATACCCGATCGATATCTCATATCGTGAGAATATAATACGGTATCTCATATCGTATCATTCTTGGTCCCATACATATCACATATGTGCTCCTACTCCGTTTTGCCTGAGCCAGGAAACCTCTGTGTAGGACTCCAAAGAATCGTCAATACGCCGGCAGTAGGTGATGATCATATCAAACACCCACAAGCTGCAAGCGGTCAGCTAAACGTAACATCCATCCGTGTATTGAGCAATCAGAAGATCAACAAGCAAGCCTGTATATTCTCCTGCAAATCCAATCAGTAACACTCCCGTACAGTCCGATCTCTTCGTCTGATATACTGCATATCTAGTCTAGGTGTGGTAAACGTCAGACCCCAGTAACCGATAAGTCGTGTCGATATAAGGCTCATAACGGGTCGAGAAACTACTGATAACTCTTACCAGTAAATCTCCATATCAGCCCTGGCCAGGGACTTCCAGTTATAGCCAATCGAACACAACACAACATCAACTCCCTATACCGGGAGAGACGAAACCCCTCCTATCACTCATTGCCTCCATATGATTCGAGACTGTACCCAAAAGCCACCATTTTGCACGCCTTTTTGGACGTGGTAAGGTGGAAATCAAAGCACAGTGGGAATCACATAGGTCTCTATGACGATCTCGGGTCTACAGACTAACCTGTACCAGTGTCACCGGAGAACTGCTATATGACGATAGGTATAATACCATCCAGGAGTTCTCGGCCAGTCCGTTCAGTGTACCCAGTCTCCACTGAGCACCCGTACACCATCTTTGATGTCCAACACCAATGGATATGGGATCATCCATCGCCCATCATATGGGTGAAGATGCACATACGCTAGCCTACTCTGGAGTATCGATGCCCTGTCTCGATACACCCTCGACCAGGAACAGTTATAGGATGTACTCGTAGACTACCCTGGCCCTACTAGTATGATCTGTATCATAGTCCTAGTAGCCGAGTACATATCCTAAGGCCTTTATCAACACGTGATCACAAAACAGTATTTGTTAACATGTTAAGAAAAAGTGAAACCAGATAGTATACTATCATATCGAGCAAGAAAGTCCTTTCTATATATATCCAAGCATCCACTATAATATACATCATATGTACAACAATGGCCTCTAGGGCATACATATAACTAACAAAAGAGCAAGCGTTAGGGATATTCCATGTCACTTTTTACTTGAGGTTAGGCTCAATTTGGGAGCCCCGATGAGTCATGAACACTCCGCTCTGGAGTGGGATGATCTCCGATAGACTTTCAGGTCTCATTTGAGTTGCCGTCAAGACCCTGAAGCTAAGGATCTTCCTTTTCTTCGTTCGTTGACGTCGCGTCTGCATCCTGCTGGGAGGGAGGAAGAACGCTATTGTTGATCTCTAGGTTATGGATACTTCCGTCGAGACTTGGAACTAGGGACTTTGCCATGTCTCCGAGGTAGTCTCTAGGCTGTCTGTGAACCGTCGAGATTTGGAACTAGGGGACTGTAGGGTTCCTAAGCACGACAGCAAGGTTTTAGGTGGTATCATCCATGCCAATTTAAAATTTTGCCATGCTAAAAGAACCCTACCCTAGAATCTTTAACTAGAGATTTAGACGATACGATGTGTAAACTACTTTACATCTAAGTGAATATGGAATACAACCGTTGTAGACCGGTCCTTCACTTCAATAGCTCTGAGTGGTAGTCCCTTCGCTCCAAGTAGTTATCTTGCGGACTCTAGATCGGCTCCACAAGATGAAAAGAACAAGCTTGCACGATGTCTTCGAGACCGAAGAGGATCTACGTCGAGGAGACACTAACCCAAGCTACCTCTTCACTAATGTAGGATTAATGAAGCTAACACCCTAAACTAAATTGCTAATCTAGTAGAGGATGATGAAGTAGGATTTTTGCTCACTTTAGAAATCTTTTTCTCACTATTTTTTTGTTGGATATAGTGCCCTTTAAGTCAATTATTGGATCGCAGGTACGTGATTGCAATGATTGAGGGAGGACCTATACCGATATAACAGTCTTACTCGAGATGATAGTATGCTATCTGGTCTGTCTTTATCATCATATAGATGTTGATAGAGCCCATAGGATTCTTGCTTGACTACCAGCAGTATGATGGCGATCATATATGTGGGAGCTGGGGGTCTATAAGCACATCCTTAAAATGTCCCTAGTCGTGGGAGTTTCGAGACAGGGCATTGATACTCCGGAGTAGACTAGTGTATACATTCGAGACCCCGACGAGGGGCGGTGGTCGGTCTCACAAGCCACTGGTGTCAGTTGGATCACCTAAGATGTATACAGGTGCTCATTGGGTTATGAGTACACCGGACAGGACTCGCCGGGAACATGCTAGTTGGTATTATATATATCGTCAGATAGCAGTTCCCTGGTAACATGTGTACAGGTTAGTTCATCGACCTGAGGTCGTCATTTGTCTCGTGTGAGTTCCCACTGTGCTTTGATTTATACCCTACCACGGGTCAAAGGAGTCGTGCAAATAGGTATATTTTGGGTACAGTCCCGAGCCACATTGGAGGCAAGTGAGCAGATCGGCAGTGGATTCGTCTCTCCCGGTATTGGGGGTGAGATCGCTCTGTGTTTAGGAGAGCCATTACACGAAATCCCTGGCCAGGGTAATCGAGATATACTGGTAGGTATACCAGTAGTATCTCAGGGTGTTTTGGGCTGCTCTCTGACATGACTTATGCAGCTATTGGGGGTCTGACGTTTACCGACCCCCTAGGCCTAATATGCGATACTCATAGACGAATGTTCCGGACTGTATGAATATTGTCACTGTCGGGCTCAGTAGGGTTTATAGATGAGTTCGCTCATCAGCTTCCCTTCCAATCAATATATAGGCAAACCGTTACGTACAGCTTGTACCTCTGACGTACTAGTGGTTATACCCAGTGCCAGTGTATTGATGAGTCATTAGAGTCCCCCACAGACACTTTCCTAAGTTCGGGCGAAATGTTGTAGATGCCGTATGGGATTATGGCAATGTTCGGAAAATGCACGCGCGTTTTCGCACGCGTCATTTTTCGGGTAGATAATACTGGTAGGCTTTGGTTTAAGCCGGATCCCAGTATTATACTATGTAGATATAATATCTTTGTCTCAGTTGCATTTGTATTCAGTCGTAATACAAATGCGGGTATGTTTATACCATTACGGGGTTATCCTGAAATTCGTTTCAGGATCACTTTTGGAAGCTGCCAGTTTCCAGTTTTCTATCGGCCGTATTTAATATTCGGTTAAATGCGGATTTATCTTTTCGTCATTTGGGTGAGTCATGGTTCTAGAAGATTCTAGAAATGGTGACTAGGATTAGTGACTCATCATTTGCATTAATTGTGAGGTGAGGTGTTAAGTGAGGTGGCTTAATTCATTTAATGAGTTCATACTAGGTGTTATTTGTGACTCATTCTTTGTTATGATAAGTTTCATGGCTGAAGCTCACCCTCCCCTCTCCTACACTCACCCTCCCTTTTCTATATAGTGGCCGGCCCTTTCTAGTGAGGGTATGTGATTAATTTTTGAGAAAAAGATACAAGAAATTTAGTGTATGGAAATTTCATATAGTTCAATTTCCATTTACCCGATTCCAAAAGGCAACTTCATTAACCGTTCGTCCATAGCCTTGGACGTAACGAGACAAAGTATTCTACTCATTCTCTACTTCATCTTGGTCGTCTCTTTTAGCAAACTCGACGACCGAGTTGCCTCGATTCAAAGGCGGGAGCCCGTTTAAAGATCCGTCGACGTGGTGCCACCTGGACGACGAGACTGGAGTTTTCAGAAGATCGAAGCCGCCGCAACAAAGCGTGGGATGATGGTTAAAGACCGAAGGATTCGGATCGTTCGGTATAACAATTCTACCCTCTTTACAATATGTTAGTTTAGCTTTAATGGTAGATCCGGGTTATAATACGCGATAGCGCATGTTTATAAAAGTTTTGTTCCGCATATTAGCGTCTGTTAGACGGCCGGGGCGCTACCGTGGACTTACATTTTCTTTATCTCTCAAAAACCTAGAGAGCTCTCTCTTGAGCTTGAAGAAGATGAAGCAATAATAGATGAGAGAGTGAACGGCAACCATGAGTGAGTTTGTATCATATACTAACTCTTGTAGAGACATAACCATGGCTAATGAGAATGGTTGGGTTAATAAATATCTTAAGTAAAACAAAATTAGTGGACCAAGTCAGTGCATCTACAAGCTTCCACAAGCTTCATGCATGTGACTAATTTCCATCTAATTTTGATTTACTTTAAATAAATAATCCTCACATTATCATGAGCATGGTGTAAGTCTCATACACCCATGTAGTGTGTATCATCAACCATGACACTGAAAATGTACATTAATATATATCACATATACACTTATGCACACAAGTGAGAAAAAGAAATATTTAAGTGAGCTAATATTAGTTAATGTAAACTAGTATATCAAATATACAATTATACACTAAATTATCAAATCAACACTTGATTTAATAATCCGGCTCTATCACATATAACTGACTAATATTATGTGTATCAACATATCGAAGCAACACTTGATTCGATAACCCGGCTATATCATATATAACCGACCGATACAAATAAATCACGAGAATAGAATACAATATCACATACTCGCATTATTCTCGGTCCCGCACATATCACATATGTGCTCCAACTTTGTTTTGCCTGAGCCAGTAAACCTCTATGTAGGACTCTAAAGACTCGTCAATACGCCGGCAGTAGGTGATGGTCATATCAAGCACCCACAAGCCATCAGCGGTACTAGCTGGACGTAACGGCTACCCGGGTATTGAGCGATCAGAAGATCAACAAGCAAGACTGCTCCTATTCCTGAAAAGCCTGTCAGCAACACTACCGTATAGTCCGGTCTCTTCGTCTGATATGTTGCATATCTAGTTTAGGGGTGGTAAATGTCAGACCCCAGTAACCGATAAGTCGTGCCGATATAAGTCTCATAACGGGTCGAGAAACTACTGATAATACTTATCAATAAATCTCCGTATCAGCCCTGGCCAGGGACTTATCGTTATGGCCAATCGAGCACAGCGCAACATCAACCCCCAATACTGGGAGAGACGAATCCCCTCCTATCGCTCATTGCCTCCATATGATTCGGGAATGTACCTAAAAGCCACCGTTTTGCACGTTCTTTTGAACGTGGTAAGGTGGAAATCAAAACACAGTGGGAATCACACAAGACTCTATGACGATCTCGAGTCTACAGACTAACCTGTACCAGTGTCACCAGAGAACCGCTATCTGACGATAGGTATAATACCAACTAGGAGTTCTCGGTGAGTCCGTTCAGTGTACCCAGTCTCCACTGAGCACCCGTATACCATCTTTGATGTCAAACACCAATTTATGTGGGATCATCCATCGCCCATCATATGGGTCAAGAAGCATATACGCTAGTCTACTCTGGAATATCGATGCCCTGTCTCGATACACCCTCGACTAGGAACAATTATAGGATGTACCTGTGGACTACCCTTGGCCCCACAAGTATGATCATTTCGGCTATTTCTTTTTCTTTACTCATCCCTTTTTATTGCGAGTTGCCCAATCATTTTGGCTATTTTTATATGCATATATTTTACTTGCTGATTTTGGTTGCAAGTTGCCCTATCATTTCAGCTATTTAATATGCATTTTTGGCTCGCTGATTTTTTGCTGTGAGTATGGAACTCAAGATCTGATACCAATCTTAGCATCAGCATCGCTGCGACTGGAATATTGCCAGGAGCGAATCATCATTTGCCGTGAAAGGACTTGGAATTTGATACCGTTTTAGGCATCAGCATTACCACCACTGGGACATTGCTAGGAGCGAATCATCATTTGCCTTTGCCGATTCGAACAAAGGTGGCATAGCAAACAGGGTTAGGATCCTGTCGACTAAGGCTTTTGATTTCATGAGCCGTAAGGGTCTCATAAAGGTGTTTCTCCCTACAAGTCGTGATGATCTCGTAGGTGCGTTTTCTCCTTAGGAATCGTGAGGATTCTTAAGTGCGTGTTCTTTTATAAGTCGTAAGGATCTTACAAGAGTATTTTTTCCTTATAAGTCGAGAGGACTTACAAGTGTCGTTCACCACATGAGGACATTCCTCGTCGTTGGTGGGACTTGGTGGGGAAAACGTTTATTTGTGCCTATGGATTGTATACAAGGGTCAATATTGAACTGTTTGTAAGGCAAACTGGGGGATGTGATGGCTTAAGAATAGGTTTAGATCCCGGTAACTTAAGGCTTTCGAATCCTATGTGCCGTGAAGGTCTCATAGGGGGGAATTCTCCTTACGAGTCATGAGGATCTCGTAAGTGTAATTTCTCCTTAGGAATCACGGGGATCCCTAAGTGTGTTGCTCCCTTGTGAGTCGTAAGGATCTCACGCAGGTGTTTTCTTCTTACAGGGTCGAGAGGGCTTTGCGGGTGTTTTTATTTTAACGAGATTGCGCCCTTTCGAGTTTTCACAAGCTCGCCGGTAGCCCTGCTGTTTTTACTCACGGAGCCCTTTCGAGTTTTCATCTGTGCCCATTTCTCTTGTGGACGTACCGTTTTTTTTTGAAACTCTCGAGAATAATTTCGCCACATGTGGCCCATTTGTTTGTCGGTGGGATTTGAGTTGCAGTCCTCACCACTGGGACTTGTGGACTTGAACTCCACTATCATCGTGTTTGAGGCGACGTTGTTAGTTTAGGGACATCTCGGTCTGTTGTTAGTTTAAAGACATCTCGGTCCAATGTTAGTTTAAGGACATCTCAGTCTATTGTGAGTTTAAGGACATCTCGGTCTACAGCTAGTTTAAGGACATCTCGGTCCGTAGCTAGTTTAAGGACATCTCGGTCCAAATCATTTGAGGCGAGGTTTCACTGGATACTACTTATATAGTTTGGACTCAGGGAGATAGCGAGCGGACACGAGCGTCGTCATCCATCATTAACCTGAGACGTAACTTGTCAAGCGTAGTATTTCTTAAGGAACCGGCCGTTTATTGGCTTGAAGGGTCTTTCGCCATGCATATCCATGAGCAAGTAGGTCCCACTTTGGTAGACCTTGTCTATGATATACGGGCCCTCATAGTTCGGTTCGAATTTCCCCCGTTTAGCACGATTGGGGTTATAGGTCTTTTTACGACTAGCACGAGTTCGCCTTGGCGGAATGTTCTCGGCCTAGTCAATCTTTCGTATGAGCGCGTCATCCTTACTTTGTAAGCTTCTAGTTTTTGTTACGCCATGAGACGAGTTTCATCGAGGGCATCGAGCTCCTCAAGCCGAAAATGGGCATTTTCTTCATCCGTCAGTTCATACTGAACCGCCACTTGTAGAAAGGGTAGCTCTATCTCCAAGGAAAGTACCGCTTCCATGCCGAATACTAACGCAAATGGCGTTGTGTTTGTGGCCGTCTTGAACGTGGTCCGATAGGCCCAGGGAGCTTCATGCAATCTCTCATGCCAGTCTTTCTTATTTTTGGACACCGTTTTCTTTATGATCTTTGTTAAGGTCTTGTTGAAAGCCTCAGCTAGACTGTTAGCCCGGGGATTATAAACTAAAGAATATCTCCAATCTATATTACGCTGTTATGCGAAGCGACTGATCTTATGGCTTCTGTAGGCCGGCCCATTATCTGAGATGATCCATCGCGGAGTGTCTTGAAGAAATGGAGGATGATCTCCGTCTTCACCTCTCTTAACAATATTGCTTCTGCCCATTTAGAAAAGTAATCGGTTGTTGCTAGTATGAACCAATGTCCATTGGATGATGTTGGCTTGATGGGTCCGATTATATCGGTTCCCCATATTTCGAATGGCCAGCTAGCCAATGTTAGGTGTAGCGGATTTGGATGCTGGTAGATGAAGTCCCTGTGAATTTGGCACGAGTGACACTGCTTTGCATATTCTCCATCAACCAGACTATGTATATTTAGTAGACTTAGAAACCACTATTTGTATATTCGTTTGGCCTTAGAGTCGCGCTCATAGATATGTTATTGTTGTTTCTGGTTTTCCTGATGATGTTTAGTTTTCTTCCTTTCTTTCTGAGTTTTGATCCTCGCCTTCGGCGTTTTATATTTATATTTCTTGCGTGGTTGTTTCCTCCAATTGGCAAAGAGCTAGCTCCCGCTTGGGGATGCATATATTTATTGTTTATACCATTTTTCGGGTTAAAATATACAAAGGAGGTGCTGCCGAAATTTTAAATGACGAAACATGTTTTCAAGATAGCTACAAAACATTGTGCTTTCGTATACTATTGCTTATCTTTTAAAGAAAGAACTTGTTTTCATTACACCGTTGTTTCAAAACTTCACTTCCACTATTTTCCGTAAAAGGTTTAGATTTCTGGGCTTTTGGCTTACTTGTATTAGGTGTGGTCCTATAGACTTCACCTGATTCAAGTGCCAGTCACGTACCTTTTCCGGATTATGACAACTAACTAAGAATCGAAATAGAGAATTAGGGTTTGATAGCATGTAAACAAACTTTACACTAAGTGAATAGAGAATACAACCTTTGTAGACCGGTCCTTCACTTCTAAAGTTCTAAGTAGTAGTCCCTTAGCTCCAAGTAGTGCTCCCTAGAACTCTTCTTAGGCTTCACTTGGTGAAAGGAACAAGCTTGCTTCGTCTTCTTTGAGGTCGAAAATGATCCACCAAGAAACTACTCTAACTCAAGCTACCTCTTCATTAATCAAGGAATTAGTGAAGCAAACAACCTAATCTAATGGGCTAGATGAGATAAGGTTGATGAAGTAGAAATTTTGCTCACTTTAGAAATCTCTTTTTCTTTTTCTTTTCTCACCATTTGAAAAGCTAGAGAGCTCTTAAGAGATGAAGAAGATGAACTACTAGTGAACTAGGGTGAGAGAAATATCTCAAATGATAAGTAGATAGTTAACCATGGGCTAAATATAATGGTTAAGTTATAAAATATCTAGAGTAAAACAAAATTAGTGGAATGAGACATGACTTCTACATGCATCCACAAGCATCCAAGCCATCTCATTTCCACCTAATTTTTAATTTAACTCTAAATAAATATTCGCCCAAATTATCTTTAGTTTTGGTGTGAGTCTCATACACCCATGTCCAATGCATCATCCACTATGACACAATAGTAAATACATATATTAATATATATTACATATATATTAAATGTATTTCAAAGAGAAGAAAATCTTTAGTGAGCACAATATTAATTAATATATTAATATATCAAATATAAAAATATATATCAAATTATTAAATCAACAATTGATTCAATAATCCGGTCATATCATATATAACAGACTAATATAACATATATGTATATCACATTATTGAATTAACACTTGATTCAATAATCCGGTCACATCACATATAACCGACAAGTATCAAACATATATACATATAACATATCATTGAATCAACACTTGATTCAACAATCCGGTTATATCATATATAACCTAACCGATATCATATATCGCGAGATTAGAATACGGTATCACATACTCGTATTTAATCAAGCTCCCGCACATATCACCATATGTGCCCTACTTCATTTCGCTTGATCTAGGAAACCTCTGTATGAGACTCTAAAGACTCGTCAATACGCCAGCAGTAGGTAATGATCATATCAGTCACCCACAAGCCGTCAGCGGTACTAGCTGGACGTACGGGCTACCCAGGTATTGAACGAATAGAAGATCAACAAGCAAGCTTGTCCAAACTCCCGCAAAGCCTATAAGCAACACTTACCATACAGTCCGGTTTCTTCGTCTGATATGTCGCATATCAAGTCTAGGGGTGGAATCGTCATACCCCAATAACTTGATAATTCATGCCAATGTGTGGCCTATAACCATTCGAGAAACTACTGATAACACTTACCAGTAAATCTCATCAGCCCTGGCCAGAGACTTGCTGTTATAGTCAATCGAGCATAGCACAATATCAACTCCTAATACCGGGAGAGACGAAACCCCTCCTATTGCTCATTGCCTCCATATGACTCGGGATTGTACCCAAAATCCACCTGTTTGCACGCTCCTTTGAGCCGTGGTAAGGAAGAAATCAAAGCACAGTGGGAACCACACAAGACTCTATGACGATCTTGGGTCTACATACTAACCTGTACCAGTGTCACCAGAGATCTGCTATCTGACGATAGGTATAGCACCAACTAGGAGTTCTTGGCGAGTCCTGTTCGGTGTACCCATTCTCTAATGAGCACCTGTGTACAATCTTTGATGTCAAACACCAATGGTTGTGGGATCAACCATCACCCCTATACAAGGTCAAGAAACGTACACACTAGTCTACTCTGGAATATCGATGTCCTGTCTCGATACTACTTTGACTAGGAATGGTTAAAAGATGTGCTTATGGACTACACAAGCCCCACTAGTATGATCTGCATCATAGTCCTGGTAGTCAAGCTAACATCCTATGGGCTTTATCAACATGTATCAGAGAGACAGTATAATACTAGTGTACATGTTAAGATAAAGAGCAACCAGATAGCATACTATCATGTCGAGCAAGAAAGTCCTCTCTCTATATGTCCAAGCATCCACTATATCATACAATAATGGCCTCTAAGGCATACATATTCCTAACAATCCCCTACTTGCACTAAGACCGGTTGTTGTAGTATCTCATACCGAACATCCTAAAAAGTCTCTCAAATTGCATCTGGGGAAGGGCCTTCGTGAGTGGATCCGATGTGTTGTCCTTCGTGTCAACTCTCCTGACCTCGATCTCCCGGCGATCAACTATCTCCCGAATCAGGTGATACCGTCTAAGAATATGTCTATATCGCTGATGGGACCGGGGTTCCTTGGCCAAAACTACAGCTCTATTGTTATCACAATACAAAGGTATTAGATGTTCAATGGATGGAACCACACCAAGTTCAGCAATGAACTTCTTCATTCAGACAGCCTCTTTGGCAGCATCGTTGGCAGTGATGTATTCAGCCTCCATCGTCGAATCTGCCACGGTATCTTGCTTGGAACTCTTCCAACATACCGCCCCTCCATTGAGGCTAATGAAAAAACCCGAGACCGACTTACTGTCGTCCTTATCACTCTGGAAGCTCGAATCGGTAAAGGACTCCACCTGGAGTTCTCAGTTATCATACACCAAGAACATTTCTTTAGTCCTTCTCAAGTACTTAAGAATGTTCTTCACAGCTGTCCGGTGCTTATCCTCGGGATCTGATTGATACCTACTTACCACACTAAGTGTGTAAGCTACATCCGGTCTGGTACATAACATCGCGTACATGATTGACCCAACTACAGAAGTATAGGGTATCCCTTGCATGCGAGCCCTCTCCAAATCAGTCTTGGGAGACATCTCTTTGGAGAGAGTGATTCCTGAGCAAGCGGGTAAATTACCACGCTTAGAATCTTCCATACTAAACCTCTTTAGTATGGTTTCAATGTACCTGGATTGGGACAATCCGAACATCCGCTTAGATCTATCTCTATAGATCTTAATCCCTAGGATGTAGGAGACATCACTTAAATATTTCATGGAGAACTTTTGTGATAAGAAGAGCTTGACCGAATGTAGCATAGGAACATCATTTCCTATCAAGAGTATGTCATCCACGTACAATACGAGAAATACAACCTTGCTCTCTGCTACCTTCTTGTATATACAAGGTTCATCTACGTTTTTGATGAAGTCAAACTCTTTGACCACTACATCAAAACAGATGTTCCATCTCCGCGATGCTTGCTTTAATTCATAGATTTATTTAAGAAGCTTGCACACCTTTCTGCTGCTCCTACTGTCTACGAAGCCCTCTGGCTGTGTCATGTACACGCTCTCGTCTAAATCATCATTTAGAAAAGCGGTTTTGACGTCCATCTGCCAGATTTCATAGTCATGGTATGCAGCAATAGAAAGTATGATCCTGATAGACTTAAGCATAGCCACTGGAGAAAAGGCTTCATCATAATCAACACCTGGTCATTGACGAAAACCCTTTTCAACAAGTCTAGCTTTGAAGGTTTCAACCTTTCCATCTACACCAAGTTTCTTCTTAAAGATCCACTTGCTCCCGGAGGGTTTTACCTATTCAGGAGCAACTTCCAAAGTCCATATTTTGTTGATGTACATGGATTCTATCTCAGATCGCATAGCATCTAGCCATTTCACAAAGTCTCCACTTATGATGGCCTGCCCGAAGCTAGTTGGGTCATCATCTTCCATGATGCAATCATCACTCCCACCGTCTATGTGAAAACCGTAGTATCTCTCGAGTGGATGAGAAACCCTACTAGATCTGCGGAGTGGCTGAGGTTCGTCGGGGACTATTGAATCCTCCGGTTCTACCAAATCATCAGTTATAGTTTGTGCAGCTGGAACTTCTTCCAGTTCTAACTCGTTACCACTAATTTCTTTCACAAGAAATTCCTTTTCTAAAAAGGCGGCATTCCGAGAAACAAACACCTTTAGTTCTTCGGTGTGGTAGAAGATACACCCTCACGAATGTTTGGGATATCCTACAAACTTGCACAGAACCGACATTGCATCAAGCTTGTCTGGATTTTGCTTTTTAACATAAGCCGGACAACCCCATATCTTAATGAAATTAAGACATGGTCTCTTCCCCTCCCATATCTCATATGGAGTGGTAGGCACTGATTTGGTCAGAACCCTATTCAATAGGTATGCAGCTGTCTCAAGTGCATAACCCCAAAAGGAAATAGGTAACTCAACAATACTCATCATAGAGCGCACCATATCTAATAGGGTGTGATTCCTCCGCTCCAAAACTCCATTGTGTTGTGGTGTATACGGAGGAGTAAGCTGAGAGAGAATCCCATTCTCTTTTAAGTAGTCTTAGAATTCCATGCTCAAGTATTCTCCTCCTCGATCAGAACGAAGGACTTTAATATTTTTACCCGTCTGGTTCTTGACTTCGCACTTATATTTCTTGAATTTCTCAAAGCTTCAGATTTTTGTTTCAACAAGAACACATGTCCGAATCTTAAGAGATCATCGGTGAATGTAATAAAGTACGAGGAACCATTCCTGGCATATATAGACATAGGACCGCATACATCACTATGTATCAGTCCCAAGAGTTCAGTAGCTCTTTCTCCATGTCCAATAAACGAAGTTTTGGTCATCTTGCATTTGAGATATGACTGGCAAGTTTCATATGATGTAAATTCGAATGAATTCAAATATCCATCTTTGTGTAACTTCACTAGTCTTGTCGCATTGATATGACCAATTATACAACGCCACAAGAAGGATTCGTTCATTTATGAACTTTTCCTCTTGTGTGTTCTGTATGCTTAGAACTGTGGTTTGATTTAGAACGTATATACCATTACACAACACACTAAACCCAATCAACACTTGATTTAAGAAAATGTTCATAATATTTTTCTCAAGTACAATGTTATATCCTTCTTTATCTAATAAAGAAATTGATATTATATTTCACATCATCTTTGGTACGAAATAACAGTCGTTTAGAATCAATGTATTACCATTTGGTAATATAAGGTGATATTCGCCAATTGCTTTGGCTGCAACAATTGCACCATTCTCTACTACTAGAGATTTATCACCCTTTCACAGTTCTCTACTTCTTCTTAACCCATGTAACATATTACATACGCGGGATCCTGATCAGGTATCCAATACCCAGGATGTAGAGCATACTGAGAAACAGTTCTCAATAACAAACTCACCCGAAGAAGATGCATCATCATGCTCTTTACTCGTTCGGGTTGCATGGGGATCCGTATATTCCCCTATTCTTTACTCAGACTTATTACAATCATAAGATTGAGCGGAACCAACGTTCCCCAGCTCGGTAAAATAAGCGGGTTCGGTCAATACATCCATATTATTATCTTGATTAAGACATGTCATGGTCGCTACCTGGAGAGAGAGAGAAGAAAATACTTTAGCATGCTCTCTTACAAGATTATATTGGTGTTCCCCTCTGAAAGACACGACGAAGGCGCGTTAGACGTCTTGCCTGAAATTCGGGGCAGATGCTAATAGGTGCTATCCGTCCACCTCTCCGAAGATGCCAAGTTGATTTATGGCACCATGTATCGAAGGTTTAAACCGATGCGGCCGATGTAGCAGACTTTGTCAGATTCCCCCTCATTCGAGGGGTTTTTGATTGTGGGGACGCTTTTCCCTGCAGGCGCAAGCCCCTGCAGTTAATTATACCGCATCGCAGTAACAACTTTCTCCTTCTCCAGATGGTCAATTCGTGTCGTGGGTGTTTGTTTTGTTTGTGGTTGCCCGTGGATTGTATACGGAGACTAATTTATGTTGTCTCCCGTAGGACATGGATTAGTCCAAATCCGCATTTTCTTAGATTTGGGTTTGGGGTTTTGGTTTAAGGATACGTTAGTCTCATTTTTGGACTAAGATAAACTTAAACGTTTGTTAAGGATACATTAGTCTAATTTCCAGACTAAGATCAACTTAACATGATCATTTAGATCCAACAAAAGAGCATTTAGACTCTATTGTTTAGTTTACAGACATTTCGGTCGATTTCCAGTTTAAGGACATGGTGGTCCATTATAGTCCTGTTGCGCCACGGCAGCGCCCTGGCCTACTACTCGAGGCCAAAATGCGGAATCAAAATTTTTTCTTAACTTTAACCGGCGCTACCGCGGACAATATAACCCGGATCGTGACCATTAACCTAATGCTAGCAAACAAGAGAAGGGAAGAGAGTTATACCAAGCGATCCGTGTCTTCCGGTCTTCGTCTCCATTCCGATCTCCCGCGGAATCTGTGTCCGTCACCTCCTCGTCAAAAAGGGCACCACGTAGCCGGATTCTTTTACGGGCTCCCACCTCTGGACCGAGGCAACTCGGGCGCAAAGTTGGCTAGCCGACGCGTCCAAGGGTACTGTAGGTTGTAGTGTAGAGGCTTGTCTCTTTGGGGTTTGTGAAGTTGCCATGGATGGAGGAGAGAAAGAATTTCGGAGAGGATTAAGGTGTATCATTTTGCAAGCATGAAGAATGAGATGAATAAAATCCCACCACTAGAAAAAACCACTCTCTCATTCTCTCCCCAATAGTATATCTCTCTCAAGTGAGAATGGTGGAGGATAAAAACATCAACCATGAAGGGAGGTGATCGTAGTAAAAGGTGGAGGGTGACCACATCCAAAGCAATGATAACCATGTCACACTAAATCAAATCCATTTCTAATCAACATAAAGCAAGAAAATGATGATAGAAAAGAATGGTATCAAAAGATGCTATCATAATCAATCCATATGCAAGAAACCCCTCCACTATGTGTTATTTGCAAACTTGCAAATAACACCCTCCATCGAAAAGTCCGGTCGGGAAGGATCAAAGGAAAACCGGCCGGAACGGAATGCAAACTGGCAACTTTAGAAAACTGATCCCGTAATAAATTACAGGAAAACCCCACTACTGCACATACATGCCCGCATTTGTATTCCCACTGAATACAAATGCAACGAGACAAAATCTACACTGTCTAATACTAGGATCCAGCTTAAACCAAAACCGGCTAGTAAAAACCGTCCGATCACGATCCGTGCAATACCGCACGTATCTGATCGAACCCTGCCATATCTCCATACGGCCTCTACAGCGTTTCGCCCGAAACTTGAGTAACTGAGTGTGTGGTGGACTCTAAAGACTCGTCAATACTATGGCTGTGGATTTAACCACTAGCACGTCAGAGGTATTAGCCATACGTGACGGGCCACCAGCTATTGACCAAAAGGGACGTCGATGAGCGAACTCATCCTGACACCCTATTGAGCCTGTCAGTGACAATATTCGTACAGTCCGGTCCGTTCGTCTATGAGTATCGCATGGCGGGCCTAGGGGGTTGGTAAAAGTCAGACCCCCAAAAGCGGTACAAGTCGTGTCGGAGTGTAGCCCAGAACACCCTGAGATACTACTGGAATACCTACCAGTAAATCTCCTGCCTCGGCCTAGGGCTTTGTGTAATGGCTCTCCTAGACACAGCACGACCTCACCCCCAATACCGGGAGAGACGAACCCCTGCAGATCCGCTCACTGCCTCCATGTGGCTCGGGACTGTATCCAACTAAAACCTGTTTGCACGACTCCTTTGAGCCGTGGTAGGGTAGTAATCAAAGCACAGTGGGAACTCACACGAGACAAATGACGATCTCAGGTCGATGAACTAACCTGTACACATGTCACCAGGGAACTGCTATCTGACGTCTGGTATAATCCCAACTAGCAGGTTCCCGGCGAGTCCTGTCCGGTGTACTCATAACCCAATGAGCACCTGTATACATCTTAGGTGAACCAACTGACACCAGTGGCTTGTGAGACCGGCCACCGCCCCTCGTCGGGGTCTCGACTGTATACACTAGTCTACTAATGGAGTATCGATGCCCAGTCTCGAAACTCCCACGACTAAGGACCTTTTAAGGATGTGCTTATAGACCCCAGCTCCCACGTATATGATCGCCATCATACTGCTGGTCGTCAAGAAAGAATCCTAGGGGCTCTATCAACGTGTAATAGCGACCTGTCAGGTCACCTAAAGCAGTACACGATGATAAAGATAAACCAGATAGCATACTATCATCTCGAGTAAGACTGTCCTACCGGGATAGGTCCTCCCTCAATCATTGCAATCATGTGCCTGTGATCCAATAATTGACTCTGAGGGCACTATCTCCAACAAGTCCGTGGAATATATGGCTGTCGGGACCCATCACCTCTCTGAAGACGTTGAAGGATTACAACGACAAATATCAGAGGACTTCAGAGATGTACCCTTGAACCAATATTGGTTGGGAGATCTATAGTCCAATTTGGGACTAAAGTCTATTTGAAGGTTTATGAGCATATGGGCTCAATTGATATGAGTTGAACATTTTATTGTTCTGGCTGTTGAGCCTTTATTTGGACTCAGCCCTTTTATTAATGCATAGCATTGGGCTCTGTGATTAAATACATAGCATTTATCAGGAGCAAAATAGTGGTCTGATAGTGCGCCACGTGGCTTGTCAAGCACTTTGCGCCAATCAAAGAGCGCAATGCGCTAGCGCATGCGAAGGTGACACGTGTCACGCTCTGCGCTAAGCGCAAGTCTGTTAGCGCACTGCGCTTTCTGAGTGCGCTGCGCTAGTGTGCTGCGCCAGTGAATGACATGCGGCGCGCTCTGGCGCTATGCGCCAGTCCAAGAGTGCAGTGTGCTATTTTTTAGAAGCACAAAGCGCAAACCGTTCTGCGGTTGACACGTAGCGCGTTTTGGCGCAGTGCGTCAGTCCAATAAGCGCAAAGGCGCATTTCAAGAGTGCAAGGCACTGTCCAATAGCGCAGAGCGAATTTTGACCAAATTCAGATTAAAGAACAAGTTTTTTGTTCTGTTCTTCAAAAAGAGGCATTGCCTCAAGATCCAAGAACCAAGGTTCTTATTCTCATCAAAAGGCTATGCTTTTATAGATCAAAAGATCTATGAATGAAGTAAATTACTTCCTTTTAATCTTTTATAGTTAGATCTTTTTGATCTTTTCTTCTTTATTGAAGATCTTGATCTTGTTCTTAGATCTTTGATCTTTTTAGAAGAGGTTTCTTCTTTTTGTGAGATATTTTCATCTCTGTTCTTCAAGAAATATAATTCTTTACCTTTAAAGATGAAGAAAATGATCTTCTTTCTTCAAAGGCTTTCCTTTCTTCCTCTTTGAGTTTTTTCTCAAAGTTTGCAGAGGGTTCTTTTTTTTGTCCATGAGACTTGGAGTCTAGGGGCCTTTATATAGGGCCAATTGATTTGTTAAGTTAGTTACATAGATCTTTCTCTGATTGATCTGAGGATATTTCCCCACCGTTGGATCTTTGATCCTAAGGTCTCTGTTTTACAGAAGAAAATCTTCTTATTTTAATAAGATTGGAAAGATCTTTCTAGAATTTTAATTCTGATTAATTAATAATTTATTATTTAAATTCCAATGCTGACGCAATTGGCGCTAGCGCGCCTGTGTTTGACACGTGGCGCAGAGCGCAGCGTAACTGCGCTAGCGCACCTGCGTTTGACACGTGGCGCGCAGCGCGGAGTACAGCGCAACTGCGCTAGCACGCCTGCGTTTGACACGTGGCGCGCAGCGCGGAGCACAGCGCAACTGCGCTAGCGCACCTATGTTTGACACTTGGCGTGCAGCGCAGAGCACATGGGATCTGAAGCGTTGCTTCATTTTAAATTTTGAATTTTGAAACAGAGCTTTGCTCTGATTGGGGGTGCGCTGCCTTGGGCGCAGCGCTCCTGGCGCTGGCGTGTCTGCTTTTGATACGTGGCGCGCAGCGCAAAGAATCTGAAGCGTTGCTTCAATTTTTGAATTTTGAAATTCAAACAGAGCTTTGCTCTGATTGGGGGAAACAAATGTCCCCCCACCGTTGCGCTCACGTGGCGCACACGTGAGTGCAGCGGTGGCAACATCTGAGCCTTTGGATCAACTCAGAAGTTGAGGAGGCGCTTCAGCGCCTATAAATAGGACCCTTGGTCCTCAGATGATTATCATCTTCAAGAACTTTTATCTCGGAGCCTTACTCTCATTTCCAAGAACTTCAAGAGTTAAAACTCTAGAAAATTTTAGGTAAAAATTAAATTAGATTAAATTAATTTTAATTAACAGAGCCTTTCTCTTATAGATCTTTTAATCTAAAGAAAACCTCTTTGGGGTTTCATAAACAGAGCTTTGCTCTCAAGAACCCATAGATCTAAATAGATCTTTCCTTAGGGTTTCTTAGCCCATGGGTCAAAGCTTTGCTCTCATAGATCTTCTGATCTTTTGATGAAGAACTCTTAAGAGTTTTTTCATGGATCTTTAAGATCCCAGATCTTTAATTCTTAGGAATTAATTTTCTTTGATGGAATTTTCCATCATCATTACAGAGCTAGGCTCTTTAAGGAATTTTATTCTCTCGTGACCAGAGTTTGACAAGTGTCACTCTGTTATAGAGCTTTGCTCTGAAAGGGAGATTTTCTCCTTGTCTCGAGGGATTTCTCATTTAATGAGAATATTCTTTGAGGATTTCCTCATTAATTGACAGTCTCGTCCAATGATGAGGCTGTCTTATTAATTGATGCATAGTCATCTGGATTTTGTGGGTCCCCCTTTGGTCCTTTTTCCACTGCATTGCAGTGTGGTACAAATTTTAAGTAACAAGCGTCGGGATTTTAAAATTATAATACTGATAATTGAATTCCGTTCTTTTTGCAGGCAACATGTCTTTCGATGCTTCGTTTCTGTTCGTTCGATCGGAGGGAGGATTTCCTGGTGCACCCGTAGACCGGGAAGTCTTAGCTTTGATCAGAGACCATGATCCAAAACATAAGAATCTTCACCTTTGGGGGTCGTGGTACAATCAGGTTATTAGGGGTCGACAAAGATTTTCATGCGCGGTACCCTCGGAGCCCATCACGGCGATCCATTACGCCAACTCACCCCCGGTGAACTACGCCGTGGAGATGGTCAATTGGACCTCAGAAGGCCTTCTTCAGCCTGCCATGGCTTCGATTCCCGTTCAGCCTCCCATGGTTTTAGATACCTTGGGACGCCGTATTTGTCAAGGCGAGGCGCGGCCATGGGAGCAGCCATATAACATAGGTCTGATTCCTCGTCAACTGGCCGGTTATCTGCAATGGGCCCGCTACATTCTGTCAGCGAAGAAATCGCAGTTGATGAGGCTTGGGTTGTATACCGCCGTTTATGCTTCTCTCTTCCAATATCCTACGCTTCCCACCTGGTGGGTTAAGGCCTTTTTGGAGCAGTGGAATATCCCTACTCACACCTTCCTCTCACTGGACCGGGAAGTGTCGATCTCTTTAGAGGAGTTTGCAGAAGTTTCTGGCTTACCGGTCACAGGGGAGCATTATGAGGAGCTGCTTCCCACGGACGAATATGTCTTCGGTGCCAAGCCAGTGATAATGGGCCTTACTCCGGCGAATGCTGTTCAACACCAGTTTCCCAGTTTGATCAAGGTGTTGGACATCTACGAGCGCCTTTTTCTCGAATCTGGGAGCCGCGGGGTTAGCTTCGAGGATTTCATCGCTCGCTTCCTTCACCCACAAGTCTTCTCGAAGGAAGCCGTTAAATTCACTACGCTTGACGACCCTTTTGACTTAGGTTTGGACAACCTGCCAGCGACGGAGATAAATAAGAAGGGTTTCTTCTTTCCCAACTCTCCGGTTGTTCCTTTTGCGGAGATTGCAGTTCCTGGGATGGATGAGGAAGCATTCTTTCTAGGATTCCTTGGGCTATGGTTGAGCTGGTTCGCGCTCCCGATGCACCTTTGCCGTATGAGGCTATCTGTCTTTTACCCGGCTCACCGGATGACTATTGGGGTGAAAGTGGCTGTCGGGGTCACCGGCTTAGCCCATCTGTATTACGGCCTTAGTCAAGCGGCGGATACTACTGAACCTGGAGTACAACGAGTGAACTTCTCGATGCATTACTTCATGTTATGGTTCGAGCTACATGCACTTGGTGTTTCTGGTATCCACCGAAGGCCTTCATTCTATGACAGGTGCAGCTTCCCCCGGATTATGCGATTAGTCGGCGCCTCAATTGTAAATCCGTCACCGCGGGATGCTAGAGGTTTGCTCCTTCGTCCCCACATGGTTGGAGACGGGATGAACTTTACCGACAAGGTGTTAACCATCGGAAAAGAGTCTACCATAGGGGTGCGGCTACTGCAGGATATTTTCAAAGACGGAGTCTCAGTTCTGACAGCTCGAGAGACCCTCCATTTATATTCTATCAGACCGGGCTTCCTGGTGTTTAGGCAAAATGATGCGGCACTTTTTATGAGATATAATCTGCATCGTTTTGCCCAACAATTAAGCTATAACCAAGGAGTGCCGCTGGAGGCTTTTCTACTGGAGCCCACTATTACTGAAGAGGGGATGAGGAGCGCACTGCATCACTTCATGCGTTTGAATACGGGTTCACACTTTTTTATCAGCGAGCCGAGTTGCATTCCACGGATTCTTAATGTGTATACGGCATGGTACCAGCATTCGACGGGCGCCGTTGTTAAAGAAGAAAGGCGGTTGCTGCTCGATCGCAAACGTGCACTTCCTGCCAACGATCGTAAAGTCCCTCTGAAGCAACGGACCACTGTCCCTCCTTCATTCAGAGAAGTCGCTGCAGTCGAGCCTCCACGTGTGCTAAGCCCTCCGCATGGATTGCCCCGTGATACCGTGGAGACAGTAGATGTGCCATTTGTGCCCCGTGCTCCCATGGAGACGGTAAATGTCGCTTCACCCGAATCTGGCGTAGGCTCGGACATCGGGACTCGCCGTCCCAAAGTGGCCACTAAACGCAAGCTGGTGCTGGCTGCGACCGGAGCTCGTGCACAGAAGAAGAAGAAAAAGAAGAAGTCGGTCCTTTCTCTTGATGCTGTACTCGGCCTAGAGCCTCAGGCTTCTCATACCGAAGGCCTAAGTGAGTATGGAACAAATGAGGGTCTCTTCACAGCGCTAGAAGACACTGATCTCGACGCCGCTATTGCTATTTCTGCGTGACTCGCAAGCCACCAAGCGAAAATAGCCGCCCTCATGTAATCAAGAAAACATTAGTCACACTTTTGTCATTGCGTTTTATCTTTATTTTTATTATCATGTCTTGACTGACATTCTTCCTTTTGTAACAGGCTTCACTACTGAGGAAGCTCTGGCGGCTTCCCTCGGGACTTTCGAGGAGGAAGAGAGGAATCACGCTATATTGGGAATTGGTATGTCTCGGCTCATTGGGTCTTCATTCTTCTTTTTATGGACAATCTGACCCTTTCCTTATCTCATTGCAGGGACCACAATACCGGCCCCACAGGGTGATGCAGAGGCTCTTCCGGGCCAGCCACCGAAGTCCCGGCTTCTTCGGTACTGCCGAAAGAGGCCTTACTCAAACAACCGATGACGGAAGCCTTGACGGTTCCAGAGGTAACCCTGGGCACAGATGATGACGCCCTGTTGAGGGAGGCGACTAGAAGGTCTGCTTTAACGGCCCGGGAGGAAAGGAAACGTCAGAGGCGTGCAGCAAGGGAGCGTAATGCTACTCTAGCTGTGGGTGCAGGTTCGAGCGTCGTTGCTCCTACTGCTACTCCTTCAGAGGAGTCTCCGGTCGCCTTGTTTATTGCTTATAGACGGGTGGCACGCGCGGCTCGGGAAGCGAACGGTAAATCAACTCCAGGTAATGTGCCGTGAGGTCCCATTGTTAAAGCTTTAAACTACCTGTTCTTATATATCTTGTCCTGCAGGGCTGATCCCTATTGAAGGAGTGGTGGTGACCGCTGAGCCTGAGGGGGTAGTGGAGGAGGTAGCTGAGGAACCTGAGGCACCGGTAGGCTATGTAACCATAATTGCCGGGCCCGAGCTAGTGGTTAACGAGACAGTCACTACTGCTATGCCCGAGATGGCTACCAATGCCGAGCCCGAGGGGGCAGCGGGTGAGACGGCTGCTACGGCTGAGCCTGAGGCAGCAGTGGATGAAACGGCTGCGACTGCCGAGCCCGAGGTGGTAGCGGGTGAGACGGCTACTACGGTTGAGCTTGAGGCAATGGTGGATGAGGCGGCTGCAACCATTGAGCCTGAGGGGGTAACGGGCAAAACGGGCATGATCGCTGAGCACGAGATGGCCGCTCTTTCTCAAGAGTCGGGCACTGCTCCGATTATCGCTCTCCCTGCCTACGGTTCCTTGTCGTCTCCTGGCGTTGCTAGCGTGACGACGATTCCTGTGGAGTCAGGGGATGAGGCAACGGGAGGCGAGGCCACCCCAATGGAGGAGGGGGACGCCACTGTTGCATCAAGTGACGCCCATGTCACGGCTTCGGCTAGCGACTCATCAGGTAAATTTTGGGTTACCGTCCCTTTTTTATTCTGTAATCCTTCCTGACAGGGTTTATCTTATTTCTGATGCAGATGCGGCTAATGCTGATGCCACTTTAGCCGAGGGAGCGCCGTCAGTTACCGCTCTGACGGTGACCACTTCTCTTCCTTCTCTCGCATCATCGCAGATGCTGGACGGTATGGATTTGTGACCCACCAGTCTTATCTTGGCTGCATAATTTATGTACTGACGTTGTACTATTGCGTCTTTGCAGGAGTCCTTTTTGACCACCTGTACCAGGTGCTGCATCCCCACTTCTCCTTCCCGTCGGAGACGGCTTCATCTAGCGGCGCTGGTGAATATAGATTCCAATTAATGCTCTTTCTTTTACCGATAATGAACTTATTTCTGATTCTTCTTTGCCCTGATTGCAGTGCTACAGATTGAAAGAGGAGATGTAAGATCAGTTGCGCCACCGGTCCTCCCGGCTTTGCCACCTGCTGCAGCCGGTATAGTAGACTCTACTTTTTGCTTGTTTTCTTTATTTATTGAGCCGACACTTGATTATGATCTATTTTGCAGCAATCACATCGACTCCAACCCCGTTCGAGTCTCGTATAATAATGCCGGCCAGGCCCTTTTTAAGGCGTCCATCATCCAAAGGTGCTGCGACCAGCCTACGCATGCTAGGCGAGTATATCTAGGAGTTCGACGCAGAGGCTCCTACGTCTGCCGCGGATTTTGCTGCAGAGATTAACCCTATGCTGGCGACGCTCATGAACTTTCACGGTGAGGGCGTCGTTGAGTTTTGGGTTAATCGCTGCCGGGAGGTCGAGGCTTGCTCGCATGAGCTTGAGCTTAAGCGTCCGGCACCTAAGATTCTGGCCACGAGCACTCAACGAGTGGCATAGATCGAGCAGAGCGCTTCTTACTTCCGCCATCTCGAACAAGAAGTGGCTTTAAAGTGAAGAGAATGCAAAGAAACTTCAAGCGAGTCTGCTCGACTGCGTGCTGAGGTCGACGCGAACGTTGCCCAGGTGAAGGTTATCTTCGAGGGCCTTCTGCAATGTATCTCTAATGGGCTAACATTGAAGCAGAAGCTCGATATTGTTGAGCGTGATGCACAAGATCGCGAAGCAGCTCAGGGAGCCGTCAAGGAACAACTCTCATCTTACTTGCAGCAGCGAGCCCAGGTAGAAGCAGAGTTGGCCGCGGCAGCCGATTAAGAAGAGGGGCTGAGGGAAGTGTGCAAGCGGCTGGTCGGACTACTGAAAGCGCTTTCCTCTCAATAAAATTTTTGTATCATTTGTAATTGTGAATAAAATGTATTTGTTCTTTTATTCTTTAACACGATGTATTTTGTACTCAATTGAATTCATGAATAAAAGATATACGTTCTTCATAATGTCTTGTGTCATTTCTCTGCTTTCTTCTTTCTTACTGTGTTGTTTGCCATATGACTTTAGCAAGTGTGGTCTCACGAGTCGAGACGAATCGTGCATCACTCGCAAGAATATCCTAACACACAGTTAACTTCAACTCTTTACGACAGAGGTCCGTTAGGGTCTGTTGTACTAGGGTTTTGTCCATCGTACCGTCGCGTCGGCTGATGTATTCCTCGATAGGCAACCTTGCTGTTCGAGTAGCCTTGCGACTGTCGTGTCTCTGATCCCTACGGGGCTGGACAAGACGTTTTCAAGCAATTCTCCTAGGCAGTTTGACCGTCAAAAGAGCAAGCGTTAGGAATTTTTCCATGCCGCTTTTTACTTGAGGTTAGGCTCATTTTGGAGAGCCCTGATGAGTCATCCATAGGATTCTGCTTGACAGCCAGCAGTATGATGGTGATCATATACGCGGGAGCTGGGGTCTATAAGCACATCCTTAAAGTGTCCCTAGTCGTAGGAGTTTCGAGACAGGGCATCGATACTCCAGAGTAGACTAGTGTATACAGTTGAGACCCCGACGAGGGGCGATGGCCGGTCTCACAAGCCATTGGTGTCAGTTGGTTCACCTAAGATGTATACAGGTGCTCATTGGGTTATGGGTACACCGGACAGGACTCGCCGGGAACATGCTAGTTGGTATTATACATATCGTCAGATAGCAGTTCCCTGGTGACATGTGTACAGGTTAGTTTGTCGAGCTGAGATCGTCATTTGTCTCGTGTGAGTTCCCACTGCGCTTTGATTTCTACCCTACCACGCTCAAAGGAGACGTGCAAGCAGGTAGTTTTTGGGTACAGTCCCGAGCCACATGGAGGCAGTGAGCGGATCGTCGGGGATTCGTCTCTTCCAGTATTGGGGGTTGATGTCGCACAGTGCACGGGTGGCCATCACTAGAAATCCTCGGCCGAGGTAGTGGAGAATTACTGATTTGGATCAGTAGTTTCTCAGATGGTGATGGGTTTCATGCCGACACGATTTATCGCGTTATTAAGGGTCTGACTTTATCCACCCCCCTAGACTCGATATGCGATACTTTTTAGAAGAACGGACCGGACTGTACGGATATTGTCACTGTCAGGCTCAGTAGGGTTTATGGATGAGTTCGCTCGTCAGCTTCCCTTCCAATCAATACATAGGCGACCGTTACGTACAGCTAGTACCTCTGACGTGCTAGAGGTTATACCCAGTGCCAGTGTGTTGATGAGTCATTAGAGACCCCCACAGACACTTTCCCAAGTTCGGGCAAAACGTTGTAGAGGCCGTATGGTTTTATGGCAAGGTTCGGAAAATGCACGTGCGTTTTCGCACGTGTCATTTTTCGCGCAGATAATACTGGTAGGCTTTGGTTTAAGCCGGATCCCAGTATTATACTGTGTAGATATAATATCTTTGTCTCAGTTGCATTTGTATTCGGTCGTAATACAAATGCGGGTATGTTTATACTGTTACGGGATTATCCTGAAATTCATTTCAGGATCACTTTTGGTAGTTGCCAGTTTCCAGTTTTCTATCACCCGTCTTTAATATTCGGTTAAAGACGGATTTATCTTTTCTTGAGATGAGTGTGGAAGCTTCTAGATGATGACTAGGATGGTGAGGTGTTAAGTGACTCATTTGTTCATTAATTGTGCATTTAATGGATTATGACTTGGTTAGATGATTCATGGTTTGCAATTAATATGTTCATACAAGGTGTATTATGAATCATCCTTTCTCATTTATTGTTGTGGTCACCCCCCTCTCCTACACTCACCTCCCTCATCCTATATAGTGGCCGGCCCCTCTCCTTGAAATATGATGGTTGTTCATTTGGAAAAAAGATTAAGAATTTGTTTCATGGAAATTTCATATGCCCATTTCTCATTTCCCCGATTCAAAAGGCAACTTTATTAACCGTTCGTCCATAGCCTTGGACGTAACGAGGCAAAATGTTCTACCCATTCTCTACATCAATCTTGGTCATCTCTTTTAGCAAACTTGATGATCGAGTTGCCTCGGTTCAGAGGCGGGAGCCCGTTTAAAGATCCGTCGACGTGGTGCCACCTAGACGAGAAGATTGGAGATTCAGGAGATCGGAGCAGCCGCAACAAAGCGTGGGATGATGGTTGAAGACCGAAGGACTCGGATCGTTCGGTATAACATTTCTACCCACTTTGTAGTTTGTTAGTTTAGCTTTAATGGCATATCCGGGTTATAGTACGCGATAGCGCCAGTTGTAAAAGTTTTTGTTCCGCATTTGGCATCTGTTAGACGGCCGGGGCGCTACCGTGGACTTACAGTGGTATCAGAGCTTCACCGTTAATCTATACTAACTTGTGCTAACACATTTAAAATATCGATCGAACGGAATTTAAAAATCACAATTTTCAGTGTAAAAGTTTCTGTCGATTTTTAAAAGGGTATAAAAATTATTTTACATATCACAGAATACAGAGTAGGATTTTTTAAGCATTCTGGGAAAATTTGGGCACGTGATCCCACAGTACCACCGCGGATCCGTGGTCAAACCTAGGGTTTGACCGCGGAACCGCGGCCAGTATGTGGGAACAGCGCATGAAATTTTTCCAGTGAGCTTTATATGCTTAATTGTGGTTTTTGGTATATTTCTTTTGGGCCCAGTTTTTGTTACTGTACAGCAGATGTTTGTGGGGCCCACTTTGGGATATTTAGTCGATCGAAATTTAAACGTGTTAGTTTACAGTACTTACTTTATATCTCCAACCGGGAATGTCATTTGAGCGGTAAACCGCGTCTAATTGCTATAGTTCTTTTAGACGGGTTTGCGAACGTGACATTCGCGTTAATGTTGTTTGTTGTGCTGTGATGTTGCGGATTTGTCGTGGTGGATAGCAGGGTGCAATGATAGTGCAGTTTGGATTTATTTGTATATTTGATATTGCAGGGCGAGCGTCCAACATGTGGACTGCCGTCACTGCCTGTTTGTATAATATTCTTTTGGGGCACGACCGGGTTGAGGTCGATGTACCCATTGTACATTTTTTTATTTCGGTACTAGGTTTATCCCGCGAAGGAGTGCACGGATAGCTGGGTTCTGGAGGGCAACGGGTCCGTATCTCATGGCTTTGAGAGGCAAAGGGACCTCACTCTAGAATTGGCAGACTATTCGCCGCACTCGTAGGGGGTACAGGTTGACCCAAGGAGGGGTGCTCAATTTACCGGATTCCGTGAAGTGTCGGGTGTTCCATTCACTATGCTGTAGGGGACTACCTCGCTTTAGGTTTTGGCGGGTAACTTACCGCTCCCGGAGGGGTCTAGGTTTCATTGCACAGGCTATCCACACGACCAGGGGAATGTCAGGTTTCAGTAGCGGCTCTGTGAAACCCGGGGATCCTAGATTATCTGTATTGTTCTGTGATGCTTATTACTTTTCTGTAATGTTGCATATTATCATGCCTGGAGCGATTATTGTATATTGGTATATATACTATTAGATGTTGTATATGTTTTACACCCGCGCTAGTCCAGCCCCTGCTCTGTCGTTAGTTAAGTAACCTAACGAGTGATGACGGGACCCAGTGACGAATGCGGATGGCATATACGTACATTTTATTTTCGTTCTTTTCTGGTGTGATTGTTTGATGGGAATGCATTGATTCTTATCAATGCAAGGATAAAACAAACCTATATTTGATGTTGTTGGAACAAATTTTAAAAGGTGTTATTACAAAGATATTTACTTTTGTTTTGCATAGCGGTATTCAGTTGGAATAATCTGCACCTCATTCGACGAGGCAAGGGCCGAGATCCCTTCAACGGGAGTGACCCCTTGGGCAGAAGTTTACGTCAGGGTAATAACTTCAATATAGTCGATTACAAGTTGCTTTGCATCGCGGTATTCAGTTGGAATATCCTGCACCTCATTCCATGAGGAAAGAGCCGAGATCCCTTCACCGGGAGTGACCTATTTAGCAAAAGGTTTTCGCCACTATATCTTTATAAATAGCTATCAGGTTCCTTCAACGAGATCAAGTTCATTACGTTAAAGGTTTTTCGCCAAAAACCAGCCGTAGCCCTCCGTCATTTCTTTTGGGTATTCAGTAGTATTCAAGCTATGTATTTTGGCCAAAGTCAAGGCATAGTGTTTGGTAGCTGCTGGGTATTCATTTGTTGCATAGATAGATGAGTTGGTTTGGGACAGTCGTTCTGCCATTTTGGCCAAAGTCAAGGGCATGTACGGGTGGGTTCAAATTGACCTGGATAGTGACGGGTAGAACTTGGCATGTGACTTATGACATTTTGACCAAAGCCAAGGTCATAAGAGCATGGGGCAAAAATCACATCGGGAGTTTCAAACATACAGGAAACTTGTCAGGTATGCGCATACCTTCTGGAGTGTGATAACTTGAGTGGATTCTATCAAGTTATCATGCGATGATAGTTGGATCCCGATTCTCTTCGGGTGATCCCGACTAATTCTTCTTTCAGGTTTGGAGGAGAATTTGAGATTACAGTGAGAGGTTTCCTGATTAGATAAAGTGATAACCATTCTGATCTAGGTTAGAGTGCACGCAGAGTGTTTCTTTTCTCTCTCTCTCTCTCTTTGGCAGCGACCATTGACCGACCCTAGACTATGACTCAGTGACCAATTTGACCGAACCTTCTTAAAATACTGGCTTTTGGATTGTCTAAAGTTGCATAAGTCATTGTCGCTCCTTCTTTTACCTTTTGCATTTATCAGAACACCCCGTATTACTACGGATATCCACTTCCATTGGATAGATCCATCGTATGGTTATATACGAACTCGAAGGGACTTCTTCGAGGATGGATCCAGGTTTAGGAGAATAGAATTAGTTTATTCAGTTGTCTTTTATTATCAACTTCTCTCAGGTTGCGAGGGCTCCTTAGTTTAGGAGAGTACACCTATTACGCTTATTGGATAGTCTTATTCCAAACCATAGGCAGGTGCCGAAAGGTAGGGAATGAAGAAAACCAATTAGCCTAAGTAGGGTGTGCAAAAGGTAATATGTAAAGACAAATAAAGGGATTAGAAAGAGGGCAAAGTAAATTGCGACTGTTATCATTCACGACCAAAACACGTACTTCATCGCCACTCCTATTTCACCTTTGCGTTTTTTCCCAGTTCGGGAGAAATAGAATAAGGTATTATTCAGTTGTCTTTTATCATCACCTTCTCTCAAGTTGCGAGTACTCTTAGGATTAGGAGAGTACACCCATTATGCTTACTGGATAGTCTTCTTCCAAACCATAGGCTGGTGCCGAACGGTAGGGAAGGAAGAAAACCATTTAGCCTAACGTTGGTGTACAGAAGGTAATGAATAAAGACAAATAAAGAGATTTGGAGAGATGGCAATAAAATATACGGTTAAAGTCATGAATTGGATTATGGAAGAGGCATTACTAGGAATACCAGGATACCCCTACGAAACATATTTATGTTTCAGTGCATTGTTAAAGGAAAAATGATTTCCCGATTAGATACTTACTCCAGGGTATGTATTTACCAGATATAATTCTCATATCTGTATGGTTTTTACAGATGATGAGTGGGTGTAAGTTATTGGGAATTAGGTGATCATCCTCATTATATCGGAATTCGTTGTAATCGGTGATATTTGAGGAAATCTCCTGGGTATAGTTTTCAACCTACGATGCACAGGTTTTGAGTTATTCAACACAGCGGACTTATACAGAGTATTGTATATTGTCCAGAGTCCGTCAGGACAAAGGGGTTGGTTCTCGTACTATGTTCTGTTTACTTATGACTTCTCTAGTTTTTAGACAAGTGTTTCGTAGAAATACAAGGTCTAAGTTTTGAGAAGTTGTGGGTATAAGAATAAAGTAGAGAACCAGGTGTCATAAGTATCAGGATTCTTCAAAGAGATAAAAGATGTAGATACTTGTGATTGGTATTCAGTAGATAGTAATGGTTTTGAGAAACTTGTTTCTCTTTCAGGTTACTCATAATTGGATATATTCCTAAGTTGAGTAATGCTGATTATCCTTTCTCCATTAAGTTGATATGCACTGGAGACAGCTGCATGATTTGAATCTGGTTCCAATTAAATAAGTGCCAAAGTTTCTATATTGGATATAGAATAGTTCTTATCTTAACGATGTTAAGGTACGGGGAGTTGTCCAACTTATGCTTAAAACCAGACACTGGATAATTCAAGGCACGTTTCTGTAATGGCAGTTTGTGGGTTGACCCTGGCTTCGACGAGGGTTGATTTTCTACCATCTGGAAGATCAATAGTGATATTGTTCTTGACTGGCCACAGTTTTAGTAAAAATGAATTTTTTCAGAAAACAGTAGTGGGAGTATGGTAGAACTGGAAGTGATTCCAGAACTGCAAACGATTACGGAAAATTTAATAGAACCTATATATTCAATCAGGTATGACATTCCAATAGCCACTCCACAGATATGGTGGGTAACCTCAGACATTCGAGAGGTACTCAGGTAGCCTCAAGGAAGGTGACAGGGAGGTTCTTGTTTACCCAGACTTGACACTACTGTTGTTCCCGACTATGAGACCCGGCAGAAGTATAAGTATAGCGTCGTTCTAAAATAGCTTTAGAAGTGTACGTATATATTATTCTGCCAGAGGGTTGTCGTAGTCAGTGGGAGCAGCGGAAGAATAGTGGGCAAGTAGCTTATGTCTATTTATAGGCTTGAGCAGATATAGCGGAGATAAGATCATCTATTTTTGATGTGACAGTCATGGGTTTGACTTCATCAGAACAGGGGATGGATCTGTTACGAAGGTAGTAGGGTGTGATGTCCTGGTATTTGGATGACATACACAGAGTAGGAAGTAAAATTCCTATACTACGATCGGTTGTACTTTGGTCGTCACACAGTTGTTTCTCCACAAAGGATATGGATATAATATCAAACATTTTGGTTACTAGATCTATGGTTTTAGATCTAGATTTGGGTAGTTTCCCAATATGGGTATTTTGACAGTATTCTAATGGTATTTTAGAATAGATGACTCCTGGCATGGTGGTGTACCTGCAGGTGATGGAGTCACCCTCTCTAAAGGTGTCTTACAGACTAAAGGAGAGAGTGATGTGCATGATTGGCAGATCACTTGCTTAGGCAATTGAGTCAATCATGAGATGTCAAATACCACACCAGATGTTGTTTTTGCACTTGATGCGATAAGTTTATATTAATCCAATCCTGAAGAAACATAAAGAAGCAGTTTTAGAACATAAATGCTTGTTCTACGGATTTGATGACGGCAGCCTCCTTCGGGAGACGGTTATCATTCCAGGCTTCAAAGGTGACATGGATGACAGAGTGATTGTCAGAGTTATAGTTTTCCCTCTGACGAGGGACAGTATTATGGACAGGTGGTCCAAGAGGATACTGTGGAAGGCATGGTGCTGGATACTGATTAGGTTCAGTTATCAATAAAGTCTAAGAAGTTTGGATTTGGAGTTCATTTATGAACTAGGTCCCATCAGATATTCAGACATATTCTAAGACAGGAATTACTCGATTTGGGAGATGGCTTTTTCCGCGAACTTGAGATTAAGAGAGACATAGAAAGAAACATCAGGGCGGATCCACTCACTGAGGCTATTTCTCGAACATAAGAGTTTTACAAACTAGCTTTGTGAAACTGATTAGAAGAGAAGTTGGATGTTCAGTATCACACGGGCTGTGAGTATGCGACATCGCAATAATTAGCCTTAAGTGCAAGTGGGAGATTGTTGGAGATAGTGCCCTCAAAGTCAATTATTGGATCGCAGGTACGTGATTGCAATGATTGAGGCAGGACCTATACCGATATGACAGTCTTGCTCGAGATGATAGTATGCTATCTGGTTTGTCTTTATCATCGTAAACATGCTTTAGTTCACTATTGCATGATGATAGAGCCCATAGGATTCTGCTTGACAGCCAGCAGTATGATGGTCATCATATACGTGGGAGCTGGGGTTTATAAGCACATCCTTAAAGTGTCCCTAGTCGTAGGAGTTTCGAGACAGGGCATCGATACTCCAGAGTAGACTAGTGTATACAGTCGAGACCCCGACGAGGGGCGATGGCCGGTCTCACAAGCCATTGGTGTCAGTTGGTTCACCTAAGATGTATACAGGTGCTTATTGGGTTATGGGTACACCGGACAGGACTCGCCGGGAACATGCTAGTTGGTATTATACATATCGTCAGATAACAGTTCCCTGGTGACATGTGTACAGGTTAGTTTGTCGACCTGAGATCGTCATTTGTCTCGTGTGAGTTCCTACTGTGCTTTGATTTCTACCCTACCATGCTCAGAGGAGACGTGCAAGCAAGTAGTTTTTGGGTACAGTCCCGAGCCACATGGAGGCAGTGAGCGGATCGTTGGGGATTCGTCTCTCCCGATATTGGGGGTTGATGTCGCACAGTGCACGGGTGGCCATCACTAGAAATCCTCGGCCGAGGTAGTGGAGAATTACTGATTTGGATCAGTAGTTTCTCAGATGGTGATGGGCTTCATGCCGACACGATTTATCGCGTTATTAGGGGTCTGACTTTATCCACCCCCTAGACTCGATATGCGATACTCTTTAGACGAACGGACTGGACTGTACGGATATTGTCACTGTTAGGCTCAGTAGGGTTTATGGATGAGTTCGCTCGTCAGCTTCCCTTCCAATCAATACATAGGCGACCGTTACGTACAGCTAGTACCTCTGACGTGCTAGAGGTTATACCCAGTGCCAGTGTGTTGATGAGTCATTAGAGACCCCCACAGACACTTTCCCAAGTTCGGGCGAAACGTTGTAGAGGCCGTATGGTTTTATGGCAAGGTTCGGAAAATGCACGTGCGTTTTCGCACGTGTCATTTTTCGGGCAGATAATACTGGTAGGCTTTGGTTTAAACCGGATCCCAGTATTATACTGTGTAGATATAATATCTTTGTCTCAGTTGCATTTGTATTCGGTCGTAATACAAATGCGGGTATGTTTATACTGTTACGTGGTTATTCTGAAATTCGTTTCAGGATCACTTTTGGAAGTTGCCAGTTTCCAGTTTTCTATCACCCGTCTTTAATATTCGGTTAAAGACGGATTTATCTTTTCTTGAGATGAGTGTGGAAGCTTCTAGATGATGATTAGGATGGTGAGGTGTTAAGTGACTCATTTGTTCATTAATTGTGCATTTAATGGATGATGACTTGGTTAGATGATTCATGGTTTGCAATTAATGTGTTCATACAAGGTGTATTATGAATCATCCTTTCTCATTTATTGTTGTGGTCACCCCCCTCTCCTACACTCACCTCCCTCATCCTATATAGTGGCCGGCCCCTCTCCTTGAAATATGATGGTTGTTCATTTGGAAAAAAGATTAGGAATTTGTTTCATGGAAATTTCATATGCCCATTTCTCATTTCCCCGATTCAAAAGGCAACTTCATTAACCGTTCGTCCATAGCCTTGGACCTAACGAGGAAAAGTGTTTTACTCATTCTCTACATCAATCTTGGTCATCTCTTTTAGCAAACTTGATGATCGAGTTGCATCGGTTCAGAGGCGGGAGCCTGTTTAAAGATCCGTCGACGTGGTGCCACCTGGACGAGAAGATTGGAGATTCAGGAGATCGGAGCAGCCGCAATAAAGCGTGGGATGATGGTTGAAGACCGAAGGACTCGGATCGTTTGGTATAACATTTCTACCCACTTTGTAGTTTGTTAGTTTAGCTTTAATGGCAGATCCGGGTTATAGTACGCGATAGCGCCAGTTGTAAAAGTTTTTGTTCCGCATTTGGCGTCTGTTAGACGGCCGGGGCGCTACCGTGGACTTACAGTCATAACCACTCCGCTCTGGTGTGGGATGATCTCCGATAGTCTTTCAGGTTTTATATGAGTTGCCGTAAAGACCCTGAAGCTAGGAATTTGGCCTTCGCTTCGTTTGCTGGCATTGCGTCTGCTGTATCGAGACGAATGTCGCGGTGGAGCTGGGATTTTGCTGTGGCTCCGTTGTTTGATTGTCACGTCTGAATCCTGCTGGACAAAGATCGCTGTAGTGACATCTCATCTGCTGTATCGAGACGAATGTCGAGGTGGTGACCACCCCATGTGGATGTGGGATGATCTCTGATGGTCTTTCAGGTTTTATATGAGTTACCGTCAAGACCCCGAAGCTAGGAATTTGGCCTTCGCTTCGTTTGCTGGCATTCTGTCTGCTGTATCGAGACGAATGTCGCGGTTGTCTCTAGGTTGTTGGTGAACCGTCGAGATTTGGAACTAGGGATTTTGCCATGGCTCCGTTGTTTGATTGTCGCGTCTGAATCCTGCTGGAGAAAGAACGCTATGGTGACATCTCGTCTGCTGTATCGAGACAATGTCGAGGTGGTGACCACTCCATGTACTCCATGTAGATGTGGGATGATCTCCGATGGTCTTTCAGGTTTTATATGAGTTACCATCGAGACCCTGAAGCTAGGAATTTGGCCTTCGCTTCATTTGGTGGCACTGCGTCTGCTGTATCGAGACGAATGTCACGGTTGTCTCTAGGTTGTTGGTGAACCGTCGAGGATTGGAACTAGGGATTTTGCCATGGCTCCGTTGCTTGATTATCGCGTCTGAATCCTGCTGGAGAAAGAACGCTGTGGTGACATCTCGTCTGCTGTATCGAGACGAATGTCGAGGTGGTGACCACTCCATGTGGATGTGGGATGATCTCCGATGGTCTTTCAGGTTTTATATGAGTTACCGTCGAGACCCTGAAGCTAGGAATTTGGCCTTCGCTTCGTTTGGTGGCACTGCGTCTGCTGTATCGAGACGAGTGTCATGGTGGAGCTAGGATTTTTCCGTCACTCCACGTTGTTTCGACTATGGGGTCTTTCGCTGACGTTGCATCTGTATCCTTTTGGACTGCGAAAGAACGCCGTTGTTGACATTGCGTCTGCTATAACGAGACGAAAGCCGAGGTGGAGCTAGGATTTTGCCGTTACTCCGCTTTGTTTCGTTGTGTCGCTTCCGTGCCTTGCTGGATAAGGAGGAACGTTGTTGTTGGCCTTCTGAGATGCAGATGTGACCGTCGAGACTTGGCTCTTTTTCGGATAGAGCCTGGTGGGATTATATGGTTCCCTCTTTGTTTGTGCCCATGGATTGTATACATGGATCGATGTGATCTCACCTGTAGGGCATAAATTTCATCTTTTCTTTATTTCTTTCCGCGATGCTCTATCATTTCAGCTTTTACATCGCGAAATGTCGCGATCGCCCAATTATTTCGGCTATTTTTCGTGGTGCCCAATCATTTCGGCTTTTTATTTTATTTTTACTCGCTGCTTTTTATTGCGAGTTGCCTAATCATTTCGGCTATTTTGCACGCATACATTTTTACTTGCTGGTTTTGTTGCAAGTTGTCCCATCATTTCGGTTATTTCATATGCATACGTGGTTTGCTGGCTTTTCGCTGTAAGCCTGGAATTGGACACCGATTTCGGCATCAGCACCACTACAACTGGGATATTTCCAGGAGCGATTCATCATTTGCCTCTGTCGATGTCGAACAAAGATGGCTAGCGAACAGGGTTAGGGTCCTGTCGACTAAGGCTTTTGACTTTACGAGCCGTAAGGGTCTCATAAAGGTATTTCTCCCTACAAGTCGTGAGGATCTTGTAGGTGTGTTTTCTCTTTAGGAATCCTGAGGACTCCTAAGTTTATGATCTCTTATAAGTCATAAGGATCTTACAAGAGTATTTTCTCCTTATAAGTCGAGAGGACTTACAAGGGTTGTTCACCGTGTAGACATATCCCTAGTCACGGATGGGACTTTGTTAAGGAAATGTTTATTCGTGCCCGTGGATTGTATACAGGGGTCAGCATTGAGCCGCTTGTAGGACAATATCGAAGGTTGTGGGGGTTGCTTAAGAACAGGTTCAGGTCTCTGTAGCTTAAGACTTTCAAATCTGATGAACCGTGAGGGTCTCATAAGAGGATTCTCCTTACGAGTCCTGAGGATCTCGCAAGTGAAGTTTCTCCTTAGGAATCGTGAGGATTCCTAAGTGTGTTGCTCCTTTGTGAGTCGTAAGGATCTCACGCAGGTGGTTTCTCTTCAGAAGGTCGAGAGGACCCTGTAAGTGTCTTTTAACGAGGCTGCGCCCTTTCGGGTTTTCACAAACACTCGCTAGTAGCCCTGCTGTTTTTACCCACAGAGCCCTTTTGGGTTTTCATCCGTGCCCATTTTGCTTACGGACATACCGTTTTCTCTTTTTTTTCTTATTTTTTATTTTCTTTTTATTTCTTTTTATCATCAGCTTTAGGATGCTGCGATCCCCCGTAGTTTCTCGACATTTCGTTTAACAGCTAGTTTTAGGACATAGTGGTCCGTTGTTAGTTTAAGAACGTTTCAGTCCACTGTCGCCGTATTTGAGGCGAATCTCTAGTTTACTGACTTCTCGGTTTATGGGGCTTTCCCTATGAATGAGCATGATGCCCCCGGCGTATCCATCTTTCTCGGAGCATGTGGTTATGGCGGGCTCACCTTCCAGTTTTCGGATAGCGCGAACTTGCCCTGTTGGTATTAGTTTTCAACCCAGTTTTTGAAGACGTAACAGTTTTCGATCGGATGGCCCAATACTTGGTGGTAAGGGCATTAATTAGGATTGTTGATATCATTCAGTTGTAGCTGGCGTTTCGGCTCCGGTAGAGTGATAAGCCTGTTGCGCACTGCTAGTTCGAACAGCCTCCTTGTTTCATCCTGAGGAAATGAGTAAGGACGTTTCAATTTCTCATAGAGGGGTTGCCGCTTGTTGCTTTGGCAAACAACCGGTCTAGGGTCACTCGATTGTTGCTGAGCGTTGGCGACGAAGGGCGTTTTTTTCCTTCCCTTTATCCTTTTTGTTCGATCCCTTATTTGCGGGTCCGAGATTCTTTCCGGGTAGCGTGCAATTGCACGGCTGAATGTTCTCGCAACTCCTCAATTCTTTCGTTTCAGAGATGGATTCCTTGAAGAGAGGGCCTAGGGCTACTTTTTCGTCGGAGTCGCTCCAGAAGGTGAGATCCCGCGGTCCCTCGGGATCAACCCTATGACAATTGCCGGCAATTCTTTTATGCTCATCTGTCGCATTTTTCCGCCGTCTACAAGCTTCACGCTTTGTCCTGTTGAAGTGTTGCCTGTGAGCGATATATTCTTGCCACCAACACTTAAAGGAGTTGCAGTCTTCAGTAGGATGTGCGATCTTCTGATGATATAAACAGAAGTTAGGATGCACGTCCGCTTCATCAAGATGTATACCACCAGGAGAATGTTCTCTGAAAGAGAGCAGCCTCATCCCCATTGATACGGCTTTGGCGAATCGTTTCCTTATCTTGATCCTGCTTTCATTTGCGGCGGATGTATTTTGATCTGGTGGGAGTGTTTCGACCCTTTTGTCTAGTCGCCGGCGTTTGGCCTTTTCAAATATGGCCATCTCACGCTCCCGATCGGCTTTACTTTTCAGATGAATTTCACTCAGGAAGGCGTCGATCATTTCGTCTGACGGCCATAGAAGTTCTGGTTCAGGACTTGCCCCCCGTCTCTCAGTGCAAGGAGCTTCTTTATCGTCTATTGACGAGTAAGAGATCACATGGCAGCTTGCCACATAATCCTCAGATTTATCTGACGAGTCTTTGTCATCATCTCCGTCCTCAAGGACGTGGCTGAGGGATTCTTGGAGTGTGACTGGGGTTAGTGCCTTCTAATTATATTCTTCCAGTGCGTCAATATGTTTTTGCAGATCTGTGCGCTTGTCATCAAACTTCGCGGGCTTTTGGGTCTTCTCCTTCTTCTTCGAAGATTTTGACGGCTGGGTGTGAGCGCTTTGACCATCACCACCGGATTTTGTAGTTGGGCGCGGTTTCAGCATTCCCTCGACGACCTCGGGTTCCAGTGAATTTTTCCACCTGATTGCCGGGCACGTTTGGAGATCCTTCAGCACCCTTTTCGTCTTGGCTGAAAGAACGACCTCTCATGGAGCTTCTTCAACAAAAAAGCATGCTGCCCCCGGCATGTCCACCTTTTTAGGAGCATGAGGCTGCGGCGGGTTCACCTTCCAGTTTTTGGATAACACGAACTTGCCTTGTTGGTATTGGTTCTCAATCCAGCCTTTGAAAACGAAGCAATCTTCGATTGGATGGTTTACTGCTTGATGGTAAGAGCAGTAATTAGGATTGTTGAGCAATCTTCGATTTGATGGTTTACTGCTTGATGGTAAGGGCAGTAATTAGGATTGTTGAGATCCCCTGGCTGCATTGGACGTTTTGGACTCGGCAGATTGATGAGTCTGTTGCGCACTGCCAGCTCGAACAGTCTTCTCGTTTTATCTTGAGGAAACGAGTAAGGACGTCCCAGTCTCTCCTCGAGGGATGGGCGTGGACGCATATTGTTTTGACGGACAACCGGCTTTAAGTTGCTCGGCTGTTGTTGAGTATTAGCGACGAAAGTTGCTTTCCCTTTCCCCTTTTCATGCCGAGGATCCGTCTTTGAAGGAGATGGTGTGTGACCCATCTGATCCATTTGGGCCAACTTGTCAATCAAGGCCTGGAAAGTAGTTGGCTTGAAGAACATCATGAATTGTGAGATGGTCGCTTGTGGATCAAGAGTGCCCACGAACATGCCTACCACAGGTGCTTCTTCGATGCTTTGTTCGCACTTCGACCATAAGTTTCGCTACCGTATTGCGTATTGAACCCATATTTCGCCTGGCCTTACCCTGGCGTTGATCAATGTGGTGATTGGGGTGTGCTCGCTGGCGCTTGCAAATCTTTGTGTAGACAGCAGCTCCATCTCCGCAAATGTTTTGACAGAGTCGTTAGGTAGCTCCGAATACCATTCGAAGGCCGTTTCCGCTAAGCTGCCGACGAATTGGCGAAGCAACAGTTTATCATCGCCTCCAGTGTTGCCGCATAAGTCTCTGAATTGAGCGACATGCTGGTGCGGGTTTCCCGTCCCTTTATATACATGGAATTTAGGGATCGTATATCTGACGGGTAACTGATTTGGTCATACCAGCCCGGGTATGGTCGCCCAGTCTTCACGACCTGGCCAGCCGCTTCATTTGCCTGGTGAACTCGCATTTGTTGAGCAATATAAAGGGACCAGGAAAATGAAGCGGCTTTCCTTGGCCTCCTTCTTCTTTGAGCAGTTGATGTTGAGGGAGCCGTTGCAGTGGGCACCCAGCCGGCTGACGTCTCCTGTGGTACCACGAGATGGCTCTTTTCTTGATGAGCTTTGAGCTTCTTTGGCCGGCGAGAGTAGTCCTGGTTAATCACAGATTCCTGGACCTGTCGCTATACTTTATAAATTTTGGAGGACATCCGCTGAGGAGGTTGCTCCGGCTTCTTCTCTGTATCATTCTCCATGGGTGGAGGAGATCTTTTCAGCACTGCAGTGGGTGAATTCCTGCGCACCTTATTAAGCAGCTCAAAGATATTTCCAGTTGGAACAACAGCATTGACTTCCACCATTGGGGCTGGTGGAATTAGCCCAGAGGGGGAGTTGCCCCCGGCCTTCCTCACCCGGCGCCAGTGGCGACGTCGAGCATGTCGAGCTGATGGAGTTAGCTTGGTGACGAGGATGGCCTGGTCGTGCCCCCTGTTCAGGTGAAGGGCCGTTGCTGGTGTCAACCTGTTAAAGACTGATGTCCTTTGAGTAGGAGGAGCGGGAGTTTGAACGGTCAGTCTTGTAAAGACTGACCCTTTAGCAGGAGAAGCCGTCTTGACGACTTCAGGAGCAGGGATGGCTATCTTCTTTGGGATGGCCACTTCAGGTATAATGGGCTTCTTAGCAGGCCCATCAGAGTTCAGGCTCAGCCTTCCGAAGACTGATGCTGCTAGCTTGACATTGGACGACCCGTTGAGAGGGGCCGTGGTAGTAGTGAGTTGATCAAAGACTGACTTCTTTTGCGCTTCCAGAGGCAGCAGGATATTAATGTTCACTGGCGGGAGTATGGTCCCGAAGAACAGACCGGTGGTAGCCTAAGTCACTTGTTCCACCGGTATAGCGAAGATGGAGGCCGCTTGAGGCCCGTAAGTCACTCCTCCGGACGGGACGGAGTAAGAGTTGCAGTTGCAGTTAGTGCAGTTTGAAGCCATTGATCTTCTGCTTTCTGCACGGAGCAAGACACCAAATCTTAGTGCCTCGAATCCACAGGCAACCACAGCAAACCGCGATTCGTTTGCGAACACGACACACGAAGTGTGGAGTGGAAAGAGGAAGAGGACCCACCGGGCGTGCCAGAATCTGTTCCCCTCCGAAAGACGCGACGAAAACGCGTTAGACGTCTTGCTTGAAATTCGGGGCAGATGCTAATAGGTGCTATCCATCCACCTCTCCGAAGATGCCAAGTTGATTTATGGCACCATGTATCGAAGGTTTAAACGGATGCGGCCGATGTAGCAGACTTTGTCAGATTCCCCCTCATTCGAAGGGTTTTTGATTGTGGGGACGCTCTTCCCTGCAGGTGCAAGCCCCTGCAGTTAATTACGCTACCGCATCGCGGTAACAATTTTCTCTTTCTCCAGATGGTCACTTCGTGTCGTGGGTGTTTGTTTTATTTGTGGTTGCCCATGGATTGTATACGGAGACTAATTTATGTTGTCACCCGTAGGACATGGATTAGTCCAAATCCGTATTTTCTTAGATTTGGGTTTGGGGTTTTGGTTTAAAGATACGTTAGTCTCATTTTTGGACTAAGATCAACTTAAACGTTTGTTAAGGATACATTAGTCTAATTTCCAGACTAAGATCAACTTAACAGGATCATTTAGATCTAACAAAAGAGCATTTAGACTCTATTGTTTAGTTTACAGACATTTCGGTCGATTTCCAGTTTAAGGACATGGGTCCATCATAGTCCGTGGAATATATGGCTGTCGGGACCTATCACCTCTCTGAAGACGTTGAAGGATTACAACGACAAATATCAGAGGACTTCAGAGATGTACCCTTGAACCAATATTGGTTGGGAGATCTATAGTCCAATTTGGGACTAAAGTCTGTTTGAAGGTTTATGAGCATATGGGCTCAGTTGATATGAGTTGAACATTTTATTGTTCTGGCTGTTGAGCCTTTATTTGGGCTCGGCCCTTTTATTAATGCATAGCATTAGACTCTGTAATTAAATGCATAGCATTTATCAGGAGCAAAATAGTGGTCTGATAGTGCGCCACGTGGCTTGTCAGGCGCTTTGCGCTAATCAAAGAGCGCAATGCGCTAGCGCATGCGAAGGTGACATGTGTCACGCTCTGCGCTAAGTGCAAGTCTGTTAGCACACTGCGCTTTCTGAGTGCGCTGTGCTAGTGCGCTGCACCAGTGAATGATACGTGGCGCGCTCTGGTGCTATGCGCCAGTCCAAGAGCGCAGTGCGCTATTTTTTAGAAGCGCAAAGCGCAAACCGTTCTGCGGTTGACACGTGGCGCGTTCTGGCGCAGTGCGTCGGTCCAATAAGCGCAAAGGCGCATTTCAAGAATGCAAGGCACTGTCCAATAGCGCAGAGCGCATTTTGACCAAATTCAGATCAAAGAACAAGTTTTTTGTTCTGTTCTTCAAAAAGAGGCATTTCCTCAAGATCCAAGAACCAAGGTTCTTATTCTCATCAAAAGGCTATGCCTTTATAGATCAAAAGATCTATGAATGAAGTAAATTACTTCTTTTTAATCTTTTATAGTTAGATCTTTTTTATCTTTTTCTTCTTTATTGAAGATCTTGATCTTTTTCTTAGATCTTTGATCTTTTTAGAAGAGGTTTCTTCTTTTTGTGAGATGTTTTCATCTCTGTTCTTCAAGAAATATAATTCTTTACCTTTAAAGATAAAGAAAATGATCTTCTTTCTTCAAAGACTTGCCTTTCTTTCTCTTTGAGTTTTTTCTCAAAGTTTACAGAGGGTTCTTTTTTTTTGTCCATGAGACTTGGAGTCTATGGGCCTTTATATAGGGCCAATTGATTTGTTAAGTTAGTTATAGAGATCTTTCTCTGATTGATCTGGGGATATTTCCCCACCGTTGGATCTTTGATCCTAAGGCCTCTGTTTTACAGAAGATAATCTTCTTATTTTAATAAGATTGGAAAGATCTTTCTAGAATTTTAATTCAGATTAATTAATAATTTATTATTTAAATTCCAGTGCTAGCGCAATTGGCGCTAGCGCGCCTGCGTTTGACACGTGGCGCGCAGCGCAGAGCGCGCTAGCGCAAGTGATCTGAAGCGTTGCTTCATTTTAAAATTTGAATTTTGAAACAGAGCTTTTGTAAGGTTCCTAGGCACACTAGTGAGGTCTCCCAAGCCATCAACCATGGCAATTTCAAAAATTATGGTGCCTACAAACCCTAAACTACGGATCGATAACTAGAAGTCTAGGCGAAAAGAACTAACTAGTTAACACTTAACTAAGAGATACGGAAATACAACCTTTGTAGATCCGGTGCTCCACCTCCACGGCTCCGCAACGAGGTCCTCTCCGCTGTCCAAATCAAATCCGGGCTCTAGAGTCGGCTTCGTCGGAGAAAAAGGGAGCTAGGTCGTCGATGTCCATGCCGAAGATGATCTACGTCGAGGCATCGCTAGATCAAGCTCACAACTTCACCAAGTCAAGAAACTTGTGAAGTAAATGTTGGTGTATATGCCCTAGAGGCCATTACTGTATCATACTAGTATGTATATTACTTGATGGAAGCTTGGGATATTCACAGTTGTACAGACAATCTTGCTCAATATAGTAGTTTGCTACTTGGTTTGTCTCTGCTTTAATGTGTACATGTGTGTTTATTTATCACCTATACGCATTAGTAGAGCCCTTAGGATCTTTTGCTTGATTACCGGCGTTGTGATGGCGATCACACTCGTGGGGGCTGGGTAATCTACAAGCACATCCTTATACACGTCCCTAGTCGTGGGAGTATCGAGATAGGGCATCGATACTCCAGAGTAGACTAGCGTATGCGCTTCTCATCCCAGCACGGGAGACGGTCTGTCCCACAGCCGTCAGTACGTCGTACTTGAGATAGTATGCGGGTGCTCGTTAGGTTACGAGTACACTGGACAGGACTCGTCGGGAACTGATGGTTGGTATTATACCTTTCGTCAGTTATCAGTTCCCAGGTGACATGAGTACAGCTTAGTCCGCTGACTTGACACTGTCACTTCGCCTCGAGTGTGTTCCCACTGTTCTTTGATTACTACCCTACCACGGCTCTACTGAGTCGTGCAAACAGGTAGTAGTTGGGAGCAGTCCCGAAGCACTTGGAGGCAGTGACGGTTAGACAGGATTCGTCTCTCCCGGTATTGGGGGTTGACATCGCGCTGTGTCTAGGAGAGCCATTACACGAGTAGTCCCTGGCCAGGGCAAGCGAGATATACTGGTAGGTTTCCAGTGTTATCTCAGGGTGTATTGGGCTTCACTCCGACACGACTTGTACCGCTATTAGGGGACTGACGTTCACCGCCCCCCTAGGCCCGCCATGCGATGTATCAGACGAACAGACCGGACTGTACGGAGATTGTCACATACAGGCTCAGTAGGAGTTCGGATGGGTGTACCTCATCGGCCTTCTTATCGACATCTACCTGGGGACCGTTACGTACAGCTAGTGCCGCTTGCGGTCTGTGGTTAAACCCACTGCCAGCGTAGTGTCGAGTCTTTAGAGTCCCACACAGAGAGTTTCCCTGCACTGAGCGAAACGTGTAGAGGCCGTATGGTTTTACGGCAGGGCTGCGATCAATTACGTACACTTGTGTGCGTATGGTGTTCGGGCAGGCAATACTAGTGGGCTTTGGTTTAAGCCGGATCCTGGTATTGCATGGATGGATTTGTTTTGTCTTCTGTGCATCCGCATTCTACGGAATACGGATGCAGGTGTGTATGCACAGTTTTCTGGAGCGATGAAGGAGGAGGTGCCTCATTAGGGTTTTGGCAGTTGGTTCGGCCAAAACCATTATGTGGCAGGCTCATTAGGGTTTTGACAGTTCGTTTGGTCAAAACCATTATGAGCAGCGGACATCATTTACTAATCCTATTAGTGATAATCTTATGATGGCTAATTGCATTGACCATTTGACCCCGTTGACCCCCTCTTGACTTTGTTGACCGGTTGACCGAGTTGACCATTGACTTTCAAGAGGATTCCACACTCTTCTTTTTATTTTCCATTTTCTTTTGGATTATGATAATGGTCATTTCAATTGTAGCCATCAACTTTATCTTGATGGAATTAGAAATGATGTGGTTTTTGCATTATTGCAACCATGGTTAGCTTTTCTCTTGGTTAAGCTTATCATAATTTCACTCTCTTTCTCTCTCTTGAAAAGAGAAGCTCCATGGTTGCTAAAAATCTCCTTCTTCTTCCTCCTCTTGTTTTCTCCTTTGATCTCATGTGTTGAGAGAAAAAGGTTTTCACTTGACAAACACATCCATACATCCTCTCTACACAACCTAGAGCTTCTAGATTAGCAATCTCCTTGCCCTAGTTACCTCGGCTTGAGGTGGAGCTCGGCGCACATCTCTCGGGTGGATCGTCTTCGACTCAAGGAGGCCGCGGAGGTGACCGAAGTCCGGATCAACCTTTGAGCAAGCCATGAAAAGAACAACAAGAAGAGAAGAACATCATAGAAGAACAACAACTAGAAGTGAAGGAGTTCAAGTTGAGGTATAACCCCTAACCGAGTAGATACATCTCTTGTTAGGTTGCTAGTTTATAGTTTAGTAAAGATCCGGCTTTTACGGTCCATGTTACAAAGCTTAGAAAAAATTTTTGATTTACCGTTTCCGCAACCCCGAAAGTACCGGGAGAGGTAACGTGGACCTAACAGTGGTATCAGAGCCTAACTAAACATAAACTAGCTTGGTAGTAAAGTGTATCGAAGTTCGAAACGGAAAAGTCGAAAAAACCAAGTTATAAAAAATCTGAGTTTCTGTTAAAACTTTTTCTGGTCAAAACAAAATTTGTTATATCCCAAAAATCATCTCAGGCTTTTTAGAAGAAACCCACCAAAAACGACACAGTAACTCACCAGATCGGCCGCGCTTCCGCGGCAATAGCTTGCTATTGCCGCGGAAGCGCCGCTCTCTGGTAGAGTTGCTGTATCGTTTTTGGTGCAGTGTGTTTCTGACATGGTTTTAGGATTTTTCAGATATATTATATGTGCCCAGATTTTCCAGAACACAAATTTGTTTTTGGGGGCCTATAATTCCGTATTTTTTTCCGAACTTCAATATACTTTGACTATAGAGGTTATATCTGTGATGTTCTTATGTATTGAACGTCGGCTAATCGCTATATGTCGATTAGTCGGGGTTATACATATCTGTGATCTGTGATTGTTGTTGATGGTTTGTGTATATGAACTCGTTGGATTGTCGCGGATGAATAGCCGGGGTGGATGTGAGATGAGAGTTTCTTTTTCTTTCATTCATGTAATAAATTTGTAAATTGATGTAATATTATTTGTTTGGCCGCACAACCGGGTCGGGGTTGTAGCCGTCATTGTATAATTCTTTTTACTGTTTTTGCTCCTAGGATAGACCCATGGAGGGGTGCACAAACTACCGGGTAGCTCGAAGTGCCGAGTGGCCTACTCATGGCATTGAGGGAGGTTGCTTCGCTTCGGGTACTTGGCGGGTAGTTTGCCGCACCCGTAGGGGTTTTGGGTGGGGTATTGGCTATTCATCGCGACCGTGTAATCCGTTTTTCGTTGCAGGCTCGAACGAATTGCGGATTCCTAGTATATCCAAAGTGTTCATCTGTGATCTGGATTGGCTATCATTGCTATATTGCTATATATAATAACTATTTAGGCGTTGCTTATGTTTTTCAGCCGCGCTAGCCCAGCCCCCGCTCTGTCGTTAGTTAAGTAACCTAACGGGTGATGACGGGGCCCCGTGGCGAATGCGAATGGCATAAGCGTACGTCATATTTTGGTTGTTTTCTGCAATGGTAGGTTTTAAATGATGGGACGCATTAAAAGAACTAATGCAAGAAAATAAACCTAAAAGACGTTGTTGGAACAATTTTTCAAAAAGCTGTTATTGCAAGGACGTTCATTTTTGTTTTGCATCGCGGTATTCAGTTATGAATGCCCAGCACCTCAGTCGACGAGGCAAGGGCCGAGATCCCTTCACCGGGAGTGACCCCTTGGACAAAACTTTGCGTCAGGGTAATAACTTCACCATAGTCGATTATTCTTGCTTTGCATCGAGGTATTCATCTTACGAATGCCCAGCACCTCACTCGACGAGGAAAGAGCCGAGATCCCTTCACAGGGAGTGACCTCTTTAGCAAAAGTTTTCGCCACTATGTTTTTCAAAAACACTACCAGGTTCCTTCAACGATATCAAGTTCATTACGTTAACGGGTTTTTCGCCAAAAACCCAGCCGTAGCCCTCTGTCATTTCTTACAAGTAACACTTAGTATTCGTGCTGCGTTTGTTGACTCCGTCAAGGCGTAGTGTACGGTAGCTAAGTGCTGCTTGTTTGTATCGGTATATGGGATTGATTAGGACAGTCGTATAACCTTGTTGACTCCGTCAAGGGTTATGCGGGTGGGCTTAATGCAATCCAGATAATGACAGGTTGAACTTGACTAGGACTCTTTGATTTGTTGACTCCGTCAAGATCACTTGGGTCCTAGGGGCAAAAACCACATCGGGAGTTTCAAAAGTACTGAAACTTGCAGATTTAGCATACCTTCTGGAGTGTGGTGACTAGAGTGGATTCCATCTAGGTCATCACACAATGATGGTTGGATCCCGATCCCACTGATGAGTTGGATTACTCTCGGGAGATTATTTCACTTAACGATCAATGCTATAAACCTAGTAGGTGCCTAGAAAGGTGTTAGCGGGGTTACGCCCCCAGGGAAAAGAGGTTCTTTAATTAAGGAACTTCGCGAAAGCGTTGGAAAACCTCCCTCGAAGTACCGACACTAGCCTGGCTGAAAGGTTAAGCAAGTATTGTGACGTGAATTAAAACCCGGCTAGTTCTTCTTTTAAAAGGTTTTAAGAAGAATTTGAGTAAACAGTGGGAGACATCCTGGTTAGATAAATTAATAAACCAATCTAATCTTGCAAGAGCATACGCTGAGTGTTTCTTTTCTCTCTCTCCAGGCAGCAACCTTTTCACGCCCTAATCAAGATAATAAAATGTATCGCTTGACCGATCCGAATTCTTATTCGGGACTGGGGAAAGTTGGTTCAGCTCTAACTTGTGACAACAGTCATAAGTATGAGAATGGGAAAGAGGAAAGTATGGATTTCCAGGATACCCAGTTGAAGAAGAAGCATGGTTTTGCATCTACTTCAGGTGTTCTTGTAATTGAGAACTGTTTTACGGTCAGCCCTACCTCCTGGGTACTTGATACCGGATCAGGATCTCATATCTGTAATTTATTGCAGGGACTGAGAAAAAGTAGGAAAGTTGCACCGGGTGATATGTCGCTCAGAGTAGCGAACGGAGCACAAGTTAATGCGGCAGCCGTCGGTGAATATCACCTAGTATTGCCTAATGGCAAGACTATGATTTTGAACGATTGCTACTATGTACCCTCCATGGTTTGCAACATCATATCAGTTTCTTTACTCGATAAAGATGGATATGACTTTGTTCTTGAAAAGAATATCATGAACATTTACCTTCATAAGGTACTGGTTGCAGAGGGTACACTGTGTAATGGTATCTACGTTCTAAATCAGAATACAGTTCTCAATATACAAAACACACGCAAGAGGAAGAATTCAGATACGAATGAATCCTACTTGTGGCATTGTAGGCTTGGTCATATCGGAGAGAAAAGACTGAGTAAGTTGCATAAAAATGGACTCTTGAATACGTTCGAGTTTTCATCTTATAAAACTTGTCAGTCTTGTCTCAAAGGGAAGATGACCAAATCTCCGTTCACCGGACATGGAGAAAGAGCAAGAGAGCTCTTGGGACTCATACACAGTGATGTATGTGGTCCGATGTCTATACATGCAAGGGGTGGGTTCTCGTACTTCATCACATTCACTGACGATCTCTCTAGGTTCGGATATGTGTATCTATTGAAACACAAATCTGAAGCTTTTGAGAAATTCAAGGAATTCAGAAAGGAAGTAGAGAACCAGACAGGCAAAAGTATCAAGATCCTCCGGTCTGACAGGGGAGGGGAGTACTTAAGCACGGAATTCCTAGATTACTTAAAAGAGAATGGTATTCTCTCTCAGCTTACTCCTCCTTATACACCACAGCACAACGGTGTTTCGGAGCGGAGGAATCGTACCCTATTGGATATGGTTCGCTCCATGATGAGTAGTGCTGAGTTGCCTCTTTCATTTTGGGGACATGCGCTTCAGACAGCGGCGTACCTATTGAACTATGTTCCATCCAAATCAGTGCCTAAGACTCCATATGAAATATGGAGTGGAAGAAATCCGTATCTTAAGCGATTTAAGATATGGGGTTGTCCGGCCTATGTGAAAACACAGAAACCGGACAAGTTAGAGGCACGGTCAGTTCTCTGTAAATTTGTGGGATATCCTAAAGACTCACTAGGATATCTGTTCTACCACACTGAGGAACAGAAGGTGTTTGTATCTCGCCACGCTACCTTCTTGGAAAGGGAGTTTCTTGCAAAAGAAACTAGTGGGAGTTCGGTAGAACTGGAAGAAATTCAGCGACCACAAAATGTAACTGAAAATTTGGAGGAACCGCTAGATTCAATAACCCCAAACGAACCTCAGCCACTCCGCAGATCTGGTAGGATTTCTCATCCGCCCGAGAGATACTACGGTTTTCTCATAGACGGGGATCGAGAGGATTGCATCTTGGAAGAAGATGACCCTACCAGTTTCAGGCAGGCCATTATCAGTAGGGACTCTGATAAGTGGCAGGAAGCAATGCAATCCGAAATGGAGTCCATGTACGCCAATAAAGTGTGGACCTTGGATATTGCTCCAGCCGGGGTAAAACCCGTTGGATGCAAATGGATCTACAAAAGGAAACTTGGTGTAGATGGGCAGGTGGAAACCTATAAAGCTAGGCTCGTTGCAAAAGGTTTCCGTCAAAGACCTGGTTTGGACTATGACGAAACTTTTTCTCCGGTGGCTATGCTCAAATCCATTCGGATCCTACTTGCCATTGCTGCCTTCCATGACTATGAGATCTGGCAGATGGATGTTAAAACGGCTTTCCTAAACGGTTGTTTGGAAGAGTGCGTTTACATGGATCAACCAGAAGGTTTCGTAGACAGTGAGAGCAGCGGAAAGGTGTGCAAGTTGCTTAAATCCATTTATGGATTAAAGCAGGCATCGCGGAGCTGGAACATCTGTTTTGATGAGGCAATCAAAGAATTTGATTTCATCAAGAACGAAGATGAACCCTGTGTTTATAAGAAGATTGTAGGACGAACTGTCGTATTCCTAGTCTTGTACGTGGACGACATTCTTCTGATAGGAAATGACATTCCTATGCTACAATCGGTCAAGCTGTTTTTGTCACAAAGGTTCTCCATGAAGGACCTGGGTGATGCCTCGTACATTCTGGGGATCAAGATCTATAGAGATAGATCCAAGAAACTATTGGGACTTTCGCAGTCCAGGTACATAGAGACCGTACTAAAGAGATTTAGTATGGAGGATTCCAAGCGCGGTAACATACCCGCATTGCACGGAATTACCCTCTCCAAGAAGATGTCTCCTAAGACTGACGAGGAGAGGGTTCGCATGAGCACTATACCCTACGCTTCGGCGGTAGGATCTATAATGTATGCGATGCTATGTACAAGACCAGATGTAGCTTACGCGTTGAGCACGGTGAGCCGGTATCAGTCGGACCCAGGGGAGGACCACTGGACAGCAGTGAAGAACATTCTCAAGTACCTGAGAAGGACTAAGAAGATGTTCCTGGTTTACGGTAATGGAGACCTTAGGGTCGAGTCCTTTACCGATTCAAGCTTCCAGAGTGACAAAGATGATAGCAAGTCCGTCTCGGGTTTTGTGTTTACCCTCAACGGAGGGGCGGTATGTTGGAGGAGTTCCAAGCAGGATACCGTCGCAGACTCGACGATGGAGGCTGAATACATTGCTGCAAGCGATGCCGCAAAAGAAGCGGTCTGGATTAAGAAGTTCATTAGTGAACTTCAGGTGGTTCCGTCCATTGTTGACCCAATACCTTTGTATTGCGATAACAATGGGGCTATAGCTTTAGCAAAGGAACCAAGGTCCCATCAGAAATCCAGGCACATCTTAAGGCGGTATCACCTGATCAGGGAGATCATTGATCGACAAGAGATCGAGGTGCGGAGAGTGGACACAAAGGACAACACTGCGGACCCATTCACGAAGGCTTTACCCCAGACTCAGTTCGAGCGGCTGATCGAGATGATAGGTCTTCGATACGCCAGTACATGGCCTTAGTGCAAGTGGGAGATTGTTGGTGTATATGCCCTAGAGGCCATTACTGTATCATACTAGTATGTATATTACTTGATGGAAGCTTGGGATATTCACAGTTGTACAGACAATCTTGCTCAATATAGTAGTTTGCTACTTGGTTTGTCTCTGCTTTAATGTGTACATGTGTGTTTATTTATCACCTATACGCATTAGTAGAGCCCTTAGGATCTTTTGCTTGATTACCGGCGTTGTGATGGCGATCACACTCGTGGGGGCTGGGTAATCTACAAGCACATCCTTATACACGTCCCTAGTCGTGGGAGTATCGAGATAGGGCATCGATACTCCAGAGTAGACTAGCGTATGCGCTTCTCATCCCAGCACGGGAGACGGTCTGTCCCACAGCCGTCAGTACGTCGTACTTGAGATAGTATGCGGGTGCTCGTTAGGTTACGAGTACACTGGACAGGACTCGTCGGGAACTGATGGTTGGTATTATACCTTTCGTCAGTTATCAGTTCCCAGGTGACATGAGTACAGCTTAGTCCGCTGACTTGACACTGTCACTTCGCCTCGAGTGTGTTCCCACTGTTCTTTGATTACTACCCTACCACGGCTCTACTGAGTCGTGCAAACAGGTAGTAGTTGGGAGCAGTCCCGAAGCACTTGGAGGCAGTGACGGTTAGACAGGATTCGTCTCTCCCGGTATTGGGGGTTGACATCGCGCTGTGTCTAGGAGAGCCATTACACGAGTAGTCCCTGGCCAGGGCAAGCGAGATATACTGGTAGGTTTCCAGTGTTATCTCAGGGTGTATTGGGCTTCACTCCGACACGACTTGTACCGCTATTAGGGGACTGACGTTCACCGCCCCCCTAGGCCCGCCATGCGATGTATCAGACGAACAGACCGGACTGTACGGAGATTGTCACATACAGGCTCAGTAGGAGTTCGGATGGGTGTACCTCATCGGCCTTCTTATCGACATCTACCTGGGGACCGTTACGTACAGCTAGTGCCGCTTGCGGTCTGTGGTTAAACCCACTGCCAGCGTAGTGTCAAGTCTTTAGAGTCCCACACAGAGAGTTTCCCTGCACTGAGCGAAACGTGTAGAGGCCGTATGGTTTTACGGCAGGGCTGCGATCAATTACGTACACTTGTGTGCGTATGGTGTTCGGGCAGGCAATACTAGTGGGCTTTGGTTTAAGCCGGATCCTGGTATTGCATGGATGGATTTGTTTTGTCTTCTGTGCATCCGCATTCTACGGAATACGGATGCAGGTGTGTATGCACAGTTTTCTGGAGCGATGAAGGAGGAGGTGCCTCATTAGGGTTTTGGCAGTTGGTTCGGCCAAAACCATTATGTGGCAGGCTCATTAGGGTTTTGACAGTTCGTTTGGTCAAAACCATTATGAGCAGCGGACATCATTTACTAATCCTATTAGTGATAATCTTATGATGGCTAATTGCATTGACCATTTGACCCCGTTGACCCCCTCTTGACTTTGTTGACCGGTTGACCGAGTTGACCATTGACTTTCAAGAGGATTCCACACTCTTCTTTTTATTTTCCATTTTCTTTTGGATTATGATAATGGTCATTTCAATTGTAGCCATCAACTTTATCTTGATGGAATTAGAAATGATGTGGTTTTTGCATTATTGCAACCATGGTTAGCTTTTCTCTTGGTTAAGCTTATCATAATTTCACTCTCTTTCTCTCTCTTGAAAAGAGAAGCTCCATGGTTGCTAAAAATCTCCTTCTTCTTCCTCCTCTTGTTTTCTCCTTTGATCTCATGTGTTGAGAGAAAAAGGTTTTCACTTGACAAACACATCCATACATCCTCTCTACACAACCTAGAGCTTCTAGATTAGCAATCTCCTTGCCCTAGTTACCTCGGCTTGAGGTGGAGCTCGGCGCACATCTCTCGGGTGGATCGTCTTCGACTCAAGGAGGCCGCGGAGGTGACCGAAGTCCGGATCAACCTTTGAGCAAGCCATGAAAAGAACAACAAGAAGAGAAGAACATCATAGAAGAACAACAACTAGAAGTGAAGGAGTTCAAGTTGAGGTATAACCCCTAACCGAGTAGATACATCTCTTGTTAGGTTGCTAGTTTATAGTTTAGTAAAGATCCGGCTTTTACGGTCCATGTTACAAAGCTTAGAAAAAATTTTTGATTTACCGTTTCCGCAACCCCGAAAGTACCGGGAGAGGTAACGTGGACCTAACAGTAAACACACTCTACTACTTGGCAAGAGGTAGAGGATGAAGAAATAGGAAGTGGGTAGACTTTAGAATTGGATTTCTCACTCATTTGCATCAATCACCATTGATGACCTCAAGCTTCTTCAAAGGAGAAGAAGAAGAAGAAGAAGAAAGAGTTATGATAAGATATTAGAAAATGAAAAGAAAATGAATTCTTATCATAATTTTAACTAGAGTTAAGTGTAGAGAATGAATCATGGTTAGTGGGAATGGTTAGGGTTAAGGATGAGATAAGAATGGTTGACTTAATCAAAGATTCATGAAGCTTCAAGTAAACTCCAAAATAAGCCACCATTCTTTTCTCCTCTTTTCCAAAATGAACAAACAAATAAATAAATGAATAAATAAAGGAAGTGAAACCCTAACCATTCTTTTAACCATGGTTTATTCTTTGCACTTAACCAAGTAAACTTGTATCATCAAACATGATACATACAAGTGCACAAAATCATATCGCATATGTAATGCGCACACCCGAGTGAGAAAATCCATCTTAAGTAAACCGATACTAGTTGATGCAAAGTAATATATCAAATATATAAATATGCATTAAATCATTAAATCAACACTTGATTCAATGACCCGGTTATGTCGCACACAACCGACTAGTATACAATATATCGGCTTATCGAATCAATGCTTGAATCGATAACTAGGTTATATCGCATACAACCATTCGATATATTTATCGCGAGAATAGAATACGGTATCACATACACGCATTATTCTCGGTCCCGCACATATCTCATATGCGCTCCTATTTCGTTTCGCTTGAGCCAGGAAACCTCTGTGTAGGACTCTAAAGACTCGTCAATACGCCGGCAGCAGATGATGATCATATCAAACACCCACAAGCCGCAAGCGGTCTGCTAAACGTAACGGCCACCCGGGTATTGAGCGATCTGAAGATCGACGAGCAAGCCCGCTCACACTCCAGTGAATCCGACTAGTAACACTACCGTACAGTCCGGTCTGATCGTCTGATCTGTCGCATATCTCGCCTAGGGGTGGTAAACGTCAGACCCCAATAGCTCAATAAGTCGTGTCGATATGAGGTCTATAACTGTTCGAGAAACTACTGGTAACACTTACCAGTAAATCTCAGCAACCCTGGCCAGGGATTTCCTGTTATAGCCAATCGAACACAGCGCAACATCAACCCCCATATACCGGGAGAGACGAATCCCCTCCTATCGCTCATTGCCTCCATGTGACTCGGGACTGTACCCAAAAACCACCGTTTTGCACGCCCTCTTGGACGTGGTAAGATGGAAATCAAAGCACAGTGGGAACCACACAAGACTCTATGACGATCTCGGGTCAACAGACTACTCTGTACCAGTGTCACCAGAGAACTGCCATCTGACGTGAGGTATAATACCATCTGGGAGTTCTCGGCGAGTCCGTCCAGTGTACCCAGTCTCTACTGAGCACCCGTATATCATCTCTGATGTCAAACACCGATGGATATGGGATCATCCATCGCCCATCTGTATGGGTCGAGAAGGTACACGCTAGTCTACTCTGGTATATCGATGCCCCGTCTCGATACACCCACGACTAGGGACTTTGAAGGATGTACTTATAAACTACCATGTCCCCACTAGTATGATCCGCATCATAGTCTAGGTAGTCAAGTACAGATCCTAAGGGCTTTACCAACATGTAACAGAGAGACAATCAGCATACACGTTAATGTAAAGGGTAACCAGATAGCATACTATCATGTCGAGCAAGAAAGTCCTCCCTATATATGTCCCAGCATCCACTACAATATACATCCTATGTACAGTAATGGCCTCTAGGGCATACATATAACTAACAATCTCCCACTTGCACTAGGGCCATCTGTAGCAGTGGTTGCAGTATCTCATACTCAACCATCCCATAAAAGTCTCTCTCTGGGAACAGGCCTTTGTGAGTGGATCCGCTGTGTTGTCCTCTGAGTCTACTCTCCTAACCTCGATCACCCTGGAGATCAACCATCTCCATGATCAGGCGATGCTGCCTTAGAATAAGTCTGGATCACTGATGGGACCGGCGTTCCTTGGCATAAGCCATAACTCCATTGTCTCACAATGGTAGGAACATAGTTCATCTCATGAACCAATATACACCCAAACAGCCTCTTTGGTAGCATCTTAAGTAGCGATGTATCGTGCCTTTATCGTCTAGTATGTCACGGTATCTAGCTTGGAACTCTTCCAACATACCGTCCCTTTACTGAGGGTAAAGACAATGCCTGCGACTGACACTCAGTCGTCTTTATCACCCTGGAACACTTCCAGTGATTCTCCTCAGGATCGGTTGATACCATCTCACTACAGCTAGTGAGTATCCTAACATCCAATTAGATCTATCTCATAGATCCAAAATCCAGGATTTAGGAGGTATCACTTTGATCCTATATGGAGAATCATTGTGATAAGCGGAGATTGATCGAGCGTAGCATAGGAAACTCCTTCCATATCAAGAGTATGTCATCCACGTACTCTACGAGGATCGTCACCATACTCCCTACTACCTTCTTGTTTATACAAGGTTCATCTACCATTTTGATGATGTCAAACTCTTTGACTAATTCATCAAAACAGATGTTCCAACTCCGCGATGCCTGCTTTATCCTATATAGCATCTTGCACACGTTTCCGCTGCTCCCACAGTCTACGAAGCCCTCTGGCTGTGTACTTATAGACGCTCTCTTCTAAATCATCATTTAGAAAAGCAGTCAAGACACCCAACCACCAGATATCGCAGTCATGGTATGTAGCCACGACAAGTAGGATCTGGATGGACTTAAGCATAGCTACTGGAAAAGATTTCATCATTATCCACGCCTGGTCGATGACGAAAACCTTTAACAATTCTAGCTTTGAAAGTCTCAACTTTTCCATCTACACCAAGTAATCTTCTCAAGATATACTTGCTCCTGATGGGGATTTAACCCTTCAGATATAGCAACCAAAGTCCATACTTTGTTGGTGTATAAGGATTCCATCTCAGATCGCTAAACATCCAGCCATTCTTACAGAGTCTTACTCTCGATGGCCAGCTCGAAGCTAGTTGGGTCATCATCTCATGATGCAATCCTCGCTCCCACTGTCATAGAGAAACCAATGTATCTCTCAGGTGGGTGAGAAAACCCTACTAGATCGGCGGAGAGGCTGAGGTTCGTTGGATTCTACTGAATCCTTTGGCTCTATCAAATCATCATCTGTGGTTTTCATAGCTGGAACCTTTCCAGTTCTACATTACAGACCTTTCCTCGAGCTTGTCCGGATTATGCTTTTAGACATAGGCCGGACAACCCCAAATCTTAACTAGCTTAAGACATGGGCTCTTCCCTTTCCATATCTCATATGGAATGGTAGGCAACTGATTTGATTGGAACCCTATTCAATAGGTATGCAGCTTCTTAAGTGCATAACTCCCAAAAGGAAATAGGTAACTCAGTAGTACTCATCATAGAGCACACCTTATCACATAGGGTGTAATTGCTCCACCCCGATATGCCATCGTGCTATGGTGTATACGAAGGAGTAATGCTGAGAGAGAATCTCATTCCCCTTTAGAATGGTCCAGGATTTTCGTGCTCAAGTATTCTCCTCCTTGATCTCATCAAAGGACATAATACTTATACCCTTATTCTAGTTCTCTACTTCTCGCTTATATTCTGTGAATATCTCAAAAGGTTCGGACTTGTGTTTCAACAGGAACATAGGTCTGAAACTCGAAAGAGATCATCAGAGAATGTAATGAAGTACAAAGAACCAGTCCTGGCATGTGTAGACAGGGGACCTAACATACATCAACATGTATCATCCCAAGAGTTCACTAACTCTTTCTCTGTTTCTTAGTAAACAGGGCTATGGTCATCTTATCTTTGTGACATGATTGGCGAGTTTCACAAGATGTAAATTCAAACTAATTTAAATATGCATCTTTATGTAACTCTAGCTAGTCGGGTCACATTGATCTGACCTAGTCTACAATGCCTCAAGAAGAATTCGTTCATTTCTGAACTCTTCCTCTTGTGTGTGTTCCATATAATAAGAACTGTAGTTTGATTTAGAACATCAACGCTTTTAGATATCGTGCCTGAACCGATCAACTTTTGATATAGGAAATGTTCAAAACATTATCCAGCAATACAAAATTATATCCTTTCTTTACTAATAAAGAGACTGATATGATTTTGTATATCAGGTTCGGTATCTAACAACATTCGTTCAGAATCAATGTATCGGTAATACAGGGTGACAGTGACCGACAGACTTGGCTGCAACTCTTGCCCCGTTTTCTGCCTCATGAAACTTATCACCCGTTCTCAGTTCTCTACCTTTCTGTAGCCCTATGTAACATATTACATATCTGGGATCCTGATCTGGTATCATATACCCAGGACGTAAAGGATACTGAGAAACAGTTCTGTATAATGAACACACCCGAAGATGATGCATCAACATGCACTCTCTTCGTTTGGGCGGCACGGGAAATCTGGTATTCTCCAATTTCCTTCTCTGTCTTATAACAATTATAAGTTGGAGCGGGACCAACTTACCCCAGCTCAGTATAACAAGCGGGTTCGGTCAATAATCCGTATTATTATCTTGATTAAGGCGTGATATGGTCGCTACCTGGAGAGAGAGAGAAGAAAACACTCAGCGTGCGCTCTGTCAAGAATAGATTGGTTATTATTTTATCTAATCAGAATGGCTCCCACTGCTTTTTATCAAATCTTCCTTCAAACCCTAAAAGGAAAGACTAGCCGGGATTAATTACACACTACAAGTTCGCCAATCTTTCAGCCAGGCCAGTGTCGGTACTTTGAGGGAGGTCCCCCGTGCTTTCGCACGAACCTAATTAATGTAAACCTCGTTTTCCCAGAGGCGTAACCTCGTTAACACCTTTCTAGACACCTACTTGATCGGCTAATTGTAATGTATAAAACTCTCCCAGGAGTAACACTTACTCGCAGCGGGTATCGGGATCCAACTATCTCATAGAAGGTATGCAATCTCATTGCAAATTTCAACACTTGAAATTCCCGATAATATTTTGCCCCTAACCTCCTATGACCTTGACAAAGGCCAACAAACCATAGGATGCTAGTCAAGTTCAACCCGTCATTTCCTGATTGAATTAAACCCACCGGCACGGCCCTTGACAAAGGCCAACAAGGTCGCACGACTACCCTAACTCAATCTGCATCATATGCATAAGCAGATAAACACCAGTTAGCTACCGCACACTGCGCCTTGACAAAGGCCAACAAACGCAGCACGAATACTAACTACTACTTATCTGAAATGACGGAGGGCTACGACAGGTTTTTCTGAAAACCTATTGCGTAATGAACTTGATATCGTTGTAGAATCAAATGATTTTAAAATGGAGTGATTTTGAGGCTTTTCTAGTTTTGCTAAAGGAGTCACTCCCGGTGAAGGGATCGTCGGTCCTTTCCTCGTCGAATGAGGTGCGGGATATATCATATATATCACTGTGCAAAGCAAAAACTCTTAAAAGCAATCAAAAGACAAACCGAGTGTGTAGCATCTGCCAGTTATTGCTAAAGGAGTCACTCCCGGTGAAGGGATCTCGGTCCTTTCCTCATCGAATAAGGTGCAGGATATATCACATATACCGCTATGCAAAGCAAGAACTGTAGCTACCTGTTTTATTTTGAAATTCGATTCTACAACATCTTAGGTTTCTTTTATTTCATCAATCACATTAATGAAGTCCCATCATTTAAAATGTACCTAAACATCACAGATAAATACGACGTACACTTATGCCATCCGCATTCGCCTCGATGTCCCCTCGTGCACCGTTAGGTTAGGTAACTAACGGCAGAGCGGGGCAGGGCTAGCGCGGGTGTAAAACATAAGTAACGTCTATATAATATATCATATATACTATATACTGTATCTATCACAGAACATCACATGATCTCATCACAGATATCGCAGCAGAAGAATCATATGAAATATTGAATATACTAGGACGTCCGTGTTTTCAATACGAGCCAGTATAAAACACGGATTCCACGGTCGTGATGAATAGCCAAACCCACACCCCTAGACCCCTACGAGAGCGGCAAGCAACACTACCAATTCTAGAGTTAGGAGACCCGGACTCGACTCCTCGAGTTGGTCTCCCACTGGACTCCAGAACCCGGTTACTTGTGCCCTCCTCCTTGGGTCTATCCTAGTGCGGAAAAGTAAATAATATACAACAGGTGACAACTTCCGCAACCTGGAAGTGCCCCAATAAAAGAATATTACATACAAGTTTTTACATGAATGAAAATGAAAAACACTCATCTCACATAAAAACCCCCGGCTATTCAATCGCGACGATCCAATATAACATATCCAGCAACACATAACATCACATGTCATCAACGTAAGTAAATATGCGCATCCCAATTGTCGTTGACATATAGCAACGAAACCGGCGATATCACATATTACACTTACGGTCACAGAAAAGAAAGTGTAAAACTACAACAGTTGGAATCCGCAACCACCTCAGACATCGCATGCCTGATCAAATGAATTACTTAGACATCGCATGCCTAACAATTATAAACCCCGCATTTTAGTCTCAAAATCGAAAACTCTTTTCAATACCAAGTCGGGCAATTCAACAGGATTCCCGACATCCTGATCGAATGCTCGTCGCAAACTTCTGTAGACTGCCGCACCCCCGATACCGTCGACGAAGTGCACCAAGGCAGAACACCGCTGCCGGGAGCACCCGAACGGATGCTTTCGGCGACGGGGTTCTCCTACAGTCACTTGGTCGGGGCTATGGAGTGAGGCTGTCTATTAAGTTTACCCGGCGAGTATCCGCGTACGCTACGTGACTGCGACGGACTTTTGATCACATCAAAATTCCGTGGCAACCGATCAAGTGAGACTAAACTGCTACGTTTATAACATTCATTTAGTTATCACATAACTGTTTGTGAATTCCAATTATTGTATCCCATTCCAGATAAACAGAAAATGTCAAACTTTTCGATCGAACAATCGAACACCCAAGTTTTCCCGAAACTGATCAACACATGAAACTAGTCAAACAACATTCAGTTCGTACCTCAGTACCAACGGTCCAGCCGTAGAAGGGTCAAGCCAACGCCTCACATGTGGCACGCCGTACTGCCCCAAACCCGAAGGTTCAAAGGGCAGTTCAAGACGGTCACATAATCGAGTTAAGGTTTGTGTCTTCTAGAGGGACCATCGCGTTACTTGCACTACTTAGAACGTCATTAAACTACGGAAAAATCCAACACTTGGAAATTTCCCGACAGGGGAAAAATTGGGTATTTATATCCGGTCGAACTTTTTAACATATTCTAAAATTTATCCAGAAAGCCACACAGACAAAATTTGATATCCCGATCGAAACACCGAATTCCCAAAACAACCCAGAACATTCAACTCTGTTATAAATATTAAAAATTCCCAGAAAATCCAGCATTAATAATTATGAGATACTGTGTAAAAAGTACTGAATAAACAGGCCGTACCGCCGCGCAACCGCCGCACGAGGCTAGCTCGTGCCGCGGGAGCGCGGCAAGATGAAGGAATTATGGGCACGAATTTCACAGTATTTCATATATTCACCTGCTGATTTTTCTGAACATTTTTAATGTGGAAAAAGACCAGATTTTAAAAATTGGACAGAGAGCAATTTTCCGGGTAGGGTTTCGGTTCGATCGGACTTCAAATCGCGTCTGGACTTCGCCTAAGGCTCTAGCTAGGCTCTGATACCACTGTAGGGTTCCTAGGCACACTAGTGAGGTCTCCCAAGCCATCAACCATGGCAATTTCAAAAATTATGGTGCCTACAAACCCTAAACTACGGATCGATAACTAGAAGTCTAGGCGAAAAGAACTAACTAGTTAACACTTAACTAAGAGATACGGAAATACAACCTTTGTAGATCCGGTGCTCCACCTCCACGGCTCCGCAACGAGGTCCTCTCCGCTGTCCAAATCAAATCCGGGCTCTAGAGTCGGCTTCGTCGGAGAAAAAGGGAGCTAGGTCGTCGATGTCCATGCCGAAGATGATCTACGTCGAGGCATCGCTAGATCAAGCTCACAACTTCACCAAGTCAAGAAACTTGTGAAGTAAACACACTCTACTACTTGGCAAGAGGTAGAGGATGAAGAAATAGGAAGTGGGTAGACTTTAGAATTGTATTTCTCACTCATTTGCATCAATCACCATTGATGACCTCAAGCTTCTTCAAAGGAGAAGATGAAGAAGAAGAAGAAAGAGTTATGATAAGATATTAGAAAATGAAAAGAAAATGAATTCTTATCATAATTTTAACTAGAGTTAAGTGTAGAGAATGAATCATGGTTAGTGGGAATGGTTAGGGTTAAGGATGAGATAAGAATGGTTGACTTAATCAAAGATTCATGAAGCTTCAAGTAAACTCCAAAATAAGCCACCATTCTTTTCTCCTCTTTTCCAAAATGAACAAACAAATAAATAAATGAATAAATAAAGGAAGTGAAACCCTAACCATTCTTTTAACCATGGTTTATTCTTTGCACTTAACCAAGTAAACTTGTATCATCAAACATGATACATACAAGTGCACAAAATCATATCGCATATGTAATGCGCACACCCGAGTGAGAAAATCCATCTTAAGTAAACCGATACTAGTTGATGCAAAGTAATATATCAAATATATAAATATGCATTAAATCATTAAATCAACACTTGATTCAATGACCCGGTTATGTCGCACACAACCGACTAGTATACAATATATCGGCTTATCGAATCAATGCTTGAATCGATAACTAGGTTATATCGCATACAACCATTCGATATATTTATCGCGAGAATAGAATACGGTATCACATACACGCATTATTCTCGGTCCCGCACATATCTCATATGCGCTCCTATTTCGTTTCGCTTGAGCCAGGAAACCTCTGTGTAGGACTCTAAAGACTCGTCAATACGCCGGCAGCAGATGATGATCATATCAAACACCCACAAGCCGCAAGCGGTCTGCTAAACGTAACGGCCACCCGGGTATTGAGCGATCTGAAGATCGACGAGCAAGCCCGCTCACACTCCAGTGAATCCGACTAGTAACACTACCGTACAGTCCGGTCTGATCGTCTGATCTGTCGCATATCTCGCCTAGGGGTGGTAAACGTCAGACCCCAATAGCTCAATAAGTCGTGTCGATATGAGGTCTATAACTGTTCGAGAAACTACTGGTAACACTTACCAGTAAATCTCAGCAACCCTGGCCAGGGATTTCCTGTTATAGCTAATCGAACACAGTGCAACATCAACCCCCATATACCGGGAGAGACGAATCCCCTCCTATCGCTCATTGCCTCCATGTGACTCGGGACTGTACCCAAAAACCACCGTTTTGCACGCCCTCTTGGACGTGGTAAGATGGAAATCAAAGCACAGTGGGAACCACACAAGACTCTATGACGATCTCGGGTCAACAGACTACTCTGTACCAGTGTCACCAGAGAACTGCCATCTGACGTGAGGTATAATACCATCTGGGAGTTCTCGGCGAGTCCGTCCAGTGTACCCAGTCTCTACTGAGCACCCGTATATCATCTCTGATGTCAAACACCGATGGATATGGGATCATCCATCGCCCATCTGTATGGGTCGAGAAGGTACACGCTAGTCTACTCTGGTATATCGATGCCCCGTCTCGATACACCCACGACTAGGGACTTTGAAGGATGTACTTATAGACTACCATGTCCCCACTAGTATGATCCGCATCATAGTCTAGGTAGTCAAGTACAGATCCTAAGGGCTTTACCAACATGTAACAGAGAGACAATCAGCATACACGTTAATGTAAAGGGTAACCAGATAGCATACTATCATGTCGAGCAAGAAAGTCCTCCCTATATATGTCCCAGCATCCACTACAATATACATCCTATGTACAGTAATGGCCTCTAGGGCATACATATAACTAACAGCTTTGCTCTGATTGGGGGTGCGCTGCCTTGGGCGCAGCGCTCCTGGCACTGGCATGTCTGCTTTTGACACGTGGCTCGCAGCGCAAGAAATCTGAAGCGTTGCTTCAATTTTTGAATTTTGAAATTCAAACAGAGCTTTGCTCTGATTGGGGGGAAACAAGTGGTTATTATCTTATCTAATCGCCCCCACTGTTTTTATCAAATCTTCCTTCAAACCTTAAAAGATAAGACTAGCCGAGATTAATTACACCTTACAAGTTCGCTAATCGGTCAGCCAGGCAGGTATTGGTACTCCGAGGGAGTCTCCCCATGATTTCGCTTGGAATTAATTAAATAACCTCGTTTCCGCAGGGGCATGACCCCGTTAACACCTTTCTTAGACATCTACCGGATCAGCTAATTGTAAAGTGCAAAACTCTCCCAAGAGTAACTCTTACTCGCAGTGGGTATCGGGATCCAACTATATCATAGAAGGTATGCAATCTCATTGCAAATTTCAACACTTGAAATTCCCAATATCTATTTTTACCCCTAACGTCTTATGACCTTGACGGAGGCCAACAAACCATAGGCCGCTAGTCAAGTTCAATCCGTTCATTTCGTGATTGAATTAAACCCACCCGCACGATCCTTGATGGAGGCTAACAAAGTCGTACGACTACCCTAATCCAATCGCATCATATGCAGCAGATAAGCACTAATTAGCTACCGCACACTACGTCTTGACAGAGACCAACAAATGTAGCATGAATACTAAAATAGTCCTTATCTGAAATGACGGAGGGTTACGACAAGTATTTAAGAAAACCTTTAGCGTAATGAACTTAACATCATTGTAGAATCGAGTGATTTGAAAAGGAGTGGTTTATGCTCCGCTTTTAAAATCGAGTAGTTTTCAAAAAAAACCGAGTGGGTTGTAGCATTTGCTAGCTTTTGCTAAAGAGGTCATTCCCGGTGAAGGGATCTCGGCTCTTTCCTCATCGAATGAGGTGTTGGATATCCATCAAGGAATACCATTATGCAAAGCAATAAGTAGAGCTACCTTTTTGAAAAATTTGTTTCTACAACATCTTTTAGGTTTCTTTTCTTTCATTAATCTCATTAATGACGTCCTATCATTTATGTTTCCTAAACATTATAGAAGAAACGAAAATAGAACGTACGCTTATGCCATCCGCATTCGCCACACGGCCCCGTCATGCACCGTTAGGTTACTTAACTAACGGCAGAGCGAGGGCTGGACTAGCACGGGTGCAAAACATAAGCAATGTTTATTATATATATCATATATATAGCATTCGTCTCAGGCAGTTATATGATCACATCACAGAACTCAGGCAGCAGAAACAAACATATGAAATATTTGATATACTAGGAGGTTCGTGTTTTAAATTCAGCCAGTAATGAAAAACACAGATTCCACGGTCGTGATGAATAGCTAATCCCACATCCCTAAACCCCTATGAAAGTGGCAAGCAACCCTGCCAATTCTACAGTTAGGAGACTCGGTCTCGACTCCTTGAGATGGTCTCCCACTAGACTCTAGAACCTGGTTACTTATGCTCCCCGTCTTGGATCTATCCTAATGCGGAAAAGTAAATAATATACACCAATAGAAACATCATCCTCAACCCGGAAGTGTCCCAATAAAAGAATAATACATACAACTTTTACATGAATGAAAATAGAAAAACTCTCATCTCACGTAAAAAAAACCCTCAGCTATTCAATCACGATGATCGAATATAACATATCACAGCAACACATAATATCACATGTCATCAACGTAAGTAAATATGTGTATCCTGAATGTCGTTAACGTATAGCAACGAGATCGTGGATACACCACATATTACACTTACGGTCGCAGAAAAGAAATGAAAAATACAATAATTAGAATCCGCATCAAACCTTAGACATCATAAACTCGGAATATCTCATATCTCGGATTTCATGCCTAACACTTTAAATCTTGCATTTATGTCTCGAATTGAAAACACTTTTCAATATCATTCGGGTAATTCAACAAGATTCCCGATATAATGATCGAGTGCTCGTCGGGAACTTTAGTAAATTGCCGCACCCCCGGTGCCATCAACGAAGTGCACTTAAGCGGAACACCGTGGCCACAAGCACCCGACTGGATGCTTTTGGCCTCGGGTTTCTCCTACAATCACTTGGTCGGGGATTTAGGGCATAGCTATTTAGTAGTGTTTCCCGGCGACTATCCACGTACAATACGAGATTGCGACGAAATTTTGATCCGAATCGAAACTCCGTAGCAATCGATCAAAAGAGACTAAAACGCGAGATTTACAAAACATAAACTAGTTTTCACAAAACTAATTAATGTGGATTCCAAATATTGTATCATTTATCATATGTATCTAGACGATGTTAAACATTTCAATCGATATCTCAAACACCCATAAATCACAGAGACCTCAACACTTAAGTCTTAATAAAAACACCCAGAAAGTGTCAAATTAGATAATGGAGCAGCACAAGAGAATGGAGTCCCAAACTCACCAAGAATGCCGTGGAACCGCGGCTAAACCCATGGTAAAGCCGCGGTTTCGCGGCTACTTGGTCGAGTTGGGCTCTCGTTTTCTTGGGGCTCCATAGAAAACCCTGCACAATTTTCTGAATATTTTTAATCTGGAATAATTCAACTTTTGAAAATTTGGACAGAAATTTTGAAAAATTGGGGTTTTAAAGTTCGATCGAACACTTTAACGTCGTTTAGACCAAACCTAATGCTCTAGCTTGTCTCTGATACCATGAAAGTATGCCTTAGCACCTCTACTAGGTTTCCATATGTATCAAGTATGTAATTTTTAAAAATCTAGAGGTTTAAGCTATACTAACCAAGAATCGAACTAGAGAATTAGGGTTTGATAGCATGTAAACAAACTTTACACTAAGTGGATAAAGAATACAACTTTTGTAGACCGATCCTTCACTTTTAAAGCTCCAAGTAGTAGTCCTTTAGCTCCAAGTAGTGCTCCATAGAACTCTTCTTAGGCTTCACTTGGTGAAAGGAACGAACTTGCTTCGTCGTCTTCGAGGCCGAAAATGATTGTAACATTTTAAAAATCGTTTAGATTAATTGTCCGATAATTAGTAATACAACACGTGTTTTCCGTAAAACCTAGTTATAATTATTTTAAATATGTAATGGTTTATGTATGGGTGTTTTATTAGTTACTTATTTAATTGCTAGTTTATTTAATTATTTTCCTTAAGTATTTATTTTAAATATTATTTTGATCATGCACTTACACATTTAATTAGTGATAATTACAAATTAGTAAGGGTTAATTACAAATGAGTGCACCATGATAATTTAACACTTATTGTGTAACATGTTTTTTTTCTTTCTAAAATTTTCTCAAGGGTTCTAGACAATTTTAAGTAAAACTAGGAAAATAAAATAATTAAGAAAATGAAAACAATAATGAGCATGGTGCAAAAAATGAGCATGGTGTGTGTGTTTGTGGAGGTAAACTTACCTCACATCTTCACTCTTTTCCTCTCTCTCCTATTCCGGCAGTTCCTCTCCCCTCTTCAACCTCATTTTTCATTGCAAAAATCTTAACTACCTCACTCAAAAACTCCACAAATCAATAACTAATTTCTTGTAAAATCATCATAAAAATTCCTTGGCCTAAACTAAATTTGGATCTTGAAGCAAGATAGCATTTTGGGTGGCCAAATTAGCAAGTTAGATCTCCAAATTCCTAGGGTATAAACCTTAACACAATTGTTACTTTGTTAATTAATTACTTTAATCTAATTTTAATTAAGTGTTAAAATAGTTTTATTTACAAGATTTGAGTTTTAAAGAGAAGGGTTTGGGTTAAAATTAGGGGTTTTACCACTTACTTAAGTCAGCTAAGTGTAATTTATTATCTAGTGGCTTTACAAATCTAATCTAGTTGATTACTTTGCTAAAATGGCTTTTAATTATTTTAATTAGGAGTTCATGTAATTAAATTAATTATTAGTGTGTGTTTAAGTGAGATTATATTTAATTAAGTGTTGCATGGCTTGATTAGAATATTCATGTGTGATTAGTGGCTACTAGACTTGCTAATCCATCTAGTTTTGCACTAAAAATGGCTTAAGGTTGCTTACTAGGTTTTTTTTTTAAAAGAAAAGGGTTTTAATTAAGTTTGAGGTTGCGATGATCTACGACCTATTTTCCTAAATTCTAGTGCGATGTAAATACGCGATTAGTGTGATCAAATTCTAGTTGTGGTGTTTGCTACGCATAGCAACCCCTAGTTGTGGTTTGTGGCGATGTCGCGCACGCGTTTTGTGCACCAAGTGCATGCGCGTCTAGTTAGTACGCGTTGGTTGTCTTGTATCATTGTGTGTACGCGTCTATTTAAATGTTTAACCTCATATATACTATTTGTACGATTCTAGGATAGGTTGCGGAGACGTCGGACGCGACAAGGAAAGGAAATGCTGTGATTGGATCAGATTAGCCGAGGCGTCCCGGTGAGTGGATGTACACATCCATGGGGGGATCGTCTGGGTAGCGCAAGGCGCCCGATAGTTAGGATTACTAGCAGTTCTTGTATTCATATGCGTAGTCTCAAGCATTCATAGCATGGCATTGCATCTTCTTATACATGATATTATTACCTAGGACACTTGCACCATTACCATTGGTTCATGCCGCACGTGCACTATTTATGCGAACACGCACGCCATTGGTAATTGATATATCACGAACACTATAGAACTTGCTAAAGTTGGTATTTGTGCATTTGCATCATGTATTATGTGTAGACTTTTAGTTGTATTCTTTTCATAGAATGGATATACAGTTTTGTTAGCAATATACCTCATCGTACCATCATTCATACATAGCTTCTAGTCATGCATTGCATTGTATATTATCGTATCATAGACATCCATCATTACCGACATGTTCATATATTGGGATTTTCTTGGAGATTTCAGCATTTATGAGATTTCTGAATTTTGGGGAAAACCGCAAGAATTTTATAAACTTATTATCATTTTAAAAATGCAAGTTGCGGTTTTCTCGTGATATGATGTATGTGGAGTCCACCATGAGTTTTCCTGATTTGAGTTGGTTTTCGAGACCCGATTCGAGGAGTAGGATGAACCGTCTCGGGTACATGGTGGACCCGGTATGGTACCCTGGGGCGAGAAGCTCGAGTTGTAGATGATGAGCCTGGCAGGGGAGCACGACCTACCGGTGATTATTGGCTCGACGGTTATCCGGAGGATACCGACCGGAGTCGTGGGATGTGATAGATTTGAGAGCCGATCTGATGGACGGCTATTGAGATATTGTGATATTGTGATATTGAGATACATATATTGGGTCGATGCTTGACACGGATTTTCTGTCGATTTCATCGATGATACTCCATCTTTATTATACAAAGGTTTTACTAAGATATGGATATAGATTTTCTCATACCAGATATATCCGGATTTTGTGTTTGATTATTCATTCATGTCGCATTCATACTAGTGCATCGCGTTATAATTTTATATGTAGGTTGTGATGCATTTCCGTGCATGCTTACGATAGCCTTATTAAATGTTACTTACTACTCACGAGTTGGAAACTCACCTCCGTCGTGCCACAGTATCTTGCAGGTCCGACCCGTCAGCATAGTAGCGGCGGGTATATTTTGTTCTTCTGTTTCCTTTGCATCGACTTGCTTGTAGGTGGGTTGTGAGGATATTCTTTTATTCCACCATGTATACTTATTTTGTATCTAGTTTACTCCATCTACCCTTGTATATTGGATTAGACAGTGAGACTGTGAGACTTGTGTTTTTTTTTGTATCTGGTGTCGAGCTCGTGTGAGACGACTTATATTATATTTGGTTTTCGTTTTCTTGCTTTTCAATGTTGGTTTCATTCTTGTATGATATGTCTTACATGTGGTTATGATTCCGCCGTTCGGTGAAGAGCTAGCTCCCCCTTGGGGATGCCTTTCTTCATTACTTGTATATATTCATGTTTGTACCCGTTTGGGGCCAGTATTTACAAAGAAAACTCTGCTGAAATTTTTATAAAAACTTGAGCTTATTATATAGACTTTCAAAGTGATTTTCTATATTAACTTAACTTTTAAACAAGTTTTCCTTCATTCTATTTTCTTTAAATGGTTTAGATTTCTAGGTTTGGCTTACTTAAATTACGTTACGCCTCTAGACGTTGCGTAATTTAAGTGCCAGTCACGTTCCATATATTCGGGTCGTGACAATGATCCACCTTGAAGTTACTCTAACTCAAGCTACCTCTTCATTAATCAAGGAATTAGTGAAGCAAACAACCTAATCTAATGGGCTAGATGAGATAAGGTTGATGAAGTAGGAATTTTGCTCACTTTAGAAATCTCTTTTTCTTTTTCTTTTCTCACCTCTTGAAAAGCTAGAGAGCTCTTGAGAGGAGAAGAAGATGAACTACTAGTGAACTAGGGTGAGAGAAATATCTCAAGTGATAAGTAGAGAGTTAACTATGGGCTAAAGATAATGGTTAGCTTATAAAATATCTAGAGTAAAACAAAATTAGTGGAATGAGACATGGCTTCTACATGCTTCTACAAGCATCCAAGCCATCTCATTTCCACCTAATTTTTAATCTAACTCTAAATAAATATCCATCCAAATTATCTTTAGTTTTGGTGTGAATCTCATACACCCATGTCCAATGTATCATCCACCATGACACAATAGTAAATACATTTATTAATATATATCACATATATATTAAATGTATTTCAAAGAGAAGAAAATCATTAGTGAGCACAATATTAGTTAATATATATTGATATATCAAATATAAAAATATATATCAAATTATTAAATCAACACTTGATTCAATAATCCGGTCATATCATATATAACCGACTAATATCACTTATATGTGTATCACATTATTGAATCAACACTTGATTCAATAACCCAATCATATCATATATTACCAACAAGTATCAAACATATATACATATAACATATCTTTGAATCAACACTTGATTCAACAATCTGGTTATATCATATATAACCTAACTGATATCACATATCGCAAGATTAGAATAGAGTATCATATACTCATGTTTAATCAAGCTCCCGCACATATCACCATATGTACCCTATTTCGTTTCGCTTAAGCTAGGAAACCTCTTTGTGGAACTCTAAAGACTCGTCAATACGCCAGTAGTAGGTAATGATCACATCAGTCACCCATAAGCCATCAGCGGTACTAGCTTGGCGTAACGGCTACCCAGGTATTGAACGAATAGAAGATCAACAAGCAAGCTTGTTCAAACTCCCGCAAAGCCTATAAACAACACTTACCATACAGTCCGGTCTCTTCGTCTGATATGTCGCATATCAAGTCTAGAGGTGGAATCGTCAGACCCCAGTAACTTGATGTAATACTCCAGGTGGAGTTGGGGCTAAATACCAGCTACCCCGTGAGAAGTGAGATGTTATCCAGTATCGAGGTGAGGATGTAACCGATACGGATGCATACGGGGACCCACCAGAACAATGGGGAATATCGAATTCCATTCCGAAAGAAGGCACGATCTGAACTATAAATGGAATGATACCACTCTTATAACATAGAGGCACCTTTTGGATGAATCGGAATTCCAGAGTTTGAAAAACTCTGTAGTTAAGCATGCTTGAGCCAGACAAATTTTGTAACACCCGAGCCCAATGCTACTATTTTCAGTTACTGTTTGAGCATAATATGGTACTCATTTCATTTAGCTTGCTTGTTTGTTGCTTACTGCAAATTTTACCTGGCAAAGTCATTTCTACATATAACAAATTTTGGTATCTAAAATAAAATTAAAAATATTCATCTTGGCCTACTTGACACCCCTAACCCCGTTGTAGCATCCGTGCATCGTGTTCTCGTCCCGTTCAGTGAAACGGGCGAGTTTGGATGGCTACGTGCACGTACGTGTGTCCGTTTTGGGGGTATGCTTTTTAATCATAAGACACTTAATTTTAAAATTTGGATCCTACTTAAAATCCTATTATTTCAATTTCAAATTTTTGGACCCGACCCGGGTGCGATTTGGAAATGTTTTACTTTGCGCCAAAATCCCAAATTTTAATATAGTTGAACAGTAGAATATATTCTTCTTAACTATATAGTTACTGTTCACGCAAATCTTTAAATCCCTTTAAATATTTTTTTCTGTTTCATTTTATCCTCCAAAATTTTTCCCTCAGCCAATCCAATCTCTCTATTTAACCGTGGGCCCCACCTCCTTAATCTCTCTCCCATATTCTCTCTCTCTCACCGTCTCTCTCTCTTTCTCTATCTCTCTCTCCCCCTCAAATCTCTTTCTCTCTCTCCTTTATTTAAACCCCGTTCCCTCCTCTCCTTTTTATTCCTCACGAGAAAACCCAGAGAACCCCATCGCAGCGCTGCCCTACCGCCGCCGTCTCCTTCCTCGCCGCCGCAACCCCAATGCCGACGACACCAGCACCTTTGCCTCATCTTCCTCGTCTCAACTACAACCCCTCTTCCTCCTTTTCCCGCGTTCCCAACCACCTGCACCCTCAGCCGCGGCCGCCTGCAGTTTTCCCTGCACACCGTCGGACCGCCTGCGTCGCCGCCGGTGACCACCGTCATCTTGTCCCCGACTTCGCACACTCCTCGGTAAGTTTCACCTACCCTCCTCCCTTCATTTCTCCTTTCTCTACTGATCTGTAGGATTTTTCTTGATATCGGCAGTTTTCCCCGCGGTCACTGTAGGCCACCGCCGGAGCCCGTCGACCTCGTCGTCGTTCTTGCGTCTCCTCTCTGTAACCACAGAACAGCCCCTCGTAAGCCTCCTCTTCTTCTTCTTTATTCCTTTCTTGTTGCAAAGTTCTTGACATTCACTGTTCACTTTCTCGCCGGAATCCGGCCGTGCCGACGACGTGACCCGACATTCCAGCGGGGTACCCTGACCCGCATGGTTCCATTGTTCGTTGTTTGGGTTCAATCCGTGAACCGAGCGGCCGTCGCGAGTTTCCCCGCCGACATTACGATCCGTTTTTCCCGGTTCGCAACCCGTCGAGGCAAGTACCCCTTGCTACATGCTATACAATATTTACATATATATATATTGACACCCTAAACCTGTAAAATTTAACTTGGTACAATCGTTTCCCATTTTCGGGTACAATATTGCATTATATCATTTTACTGTTAAATATGGAACTTACAGTTTGCAAATTGAACCTAATAATCATATTTACCTGTTCAATCACATTTTACTGTTAAAATAGCTTGTGGCATTTATCCCTGTAGTTCTGTTACATTCGGACACTCGTATGCATTTAACCTGAAATAGCTGTACTGAACCGTTACATAAATTATTGCACCTCTAAGGGTTCTTAAACCTGTTAACATGACTAAACGGCTATATTTGTCTTACTGCACTCTTGTAATCATCTCTGTAACAAATTGATATATGTATTACAAATTGAATGAAACTGCTTATTACTTAATTCATTGCTTATCTCATATTGTTAATACCCATGTTTGATTATATATCTGATTGTGAGCACACCCACGATATTGTTTACATCTTGACCTGACATTGCTACACATATATATATATATATATATTGATATACCTGACATGGTACCGAATACTATTGAATTGACCTGATGTACCATGACCCGACCCGTTACCTGATCTTGTGTCTAATGCCAACAAACCTGACATGTAGTCCTCATGGACCATTCCTGTTGTCTATCCAGACAAACCTGCTTTTACCTGATCCTGTGTTGGCATTAGTTCTTGATTACTGAATACCTGACTCGACATATATAACTTGGGGGTATGGGGAAATCAAAGGTGAAACCTGACTTGTAACTCAACAGTTCGATACCTGTTTTGATCAGTCTTACGGGCTAGGCTAGCCCCGGAGTGATGATGCTGACATCACTCGCCCATCCTGCTACCTGTTACTGCCCAGCGGCACGTCTCGGATTCATCCCCGAGAGTCTTGACCGTGGTCCCGGGCATGCACGGGATACTATTGAGTTACATCGACGATTCATCAATTTGGTTTCAAAGACTTTAGAATAGAAAACCCGATAGAACAGTTTAGTTTACCCACTGCACACTACCCTGTACTGATCTGATTCATATTATTATTATTCTTGCTGTATTCATGTTTATATTACATTGCCTGCTACACTGTTCATATTATATTACTTGATGACATGACGCGCTGACGTATGGGTTTTGCATGGCCCAGATTCCGTACCGCTGTCGCAGTCCGATCAGGAGTATTTCAGCCAGCAGGCTGAGCTGTGAGTTCAGTAGTAGTTAGTTTTATTTCCTGCATTTATTTCCTGATGTGAGCCCGCATTATGGGACACACATTTCAGTTATTTGTATTGGATCATTTGCTTCCTCATTTATTTATCATTGACTCCTGTTATTCTGGATTATGGACATGTTTTAGATAGTTTTAACTTGTTCTTGATATCTCTGCAGCCGTAATGTGACTGTGGATGGATACTTCCTACCCACAGGTAGCATGGTTGGCTATGTCACGTGCCCAATCTAGCGTACTCTGGGAAGCGGGGCGTGACAAATTCTGGGATGGGTGACCTACTGGGAAGTAGCCCCGGGTTCATTCAAAGGGACAAAACCATGCGGCTTCGGCCAGAGCGGACAATACCATCTGTGTTTGGGGGTGGGTCGTGACACTTGATAAGTCATGCCGATGTGTAGCCTATAACCATTCGAGAAACTACTGATAACACATACCAGTAAATCTCATCAGCCCTAGCCAAGGACTTGCTGTTATAGCCAATCGAGTATAGCGCAATATCAACTCCCAATATCTGGAGAGACGAAACCCCTACTATCGCTCATTTTCTTCCATGTGACTCAGAACTATACCTAAAATCCACCTGTTTGCACGACTCTTTTGAGCCGTGGTAGGAAGGAAATCAAAGCATAGTGGGAACCACACAAGACTCTATGAAGATCTCGGGTCTACAGACTATCCTGTACCAGTGTCACCAGAGAACTGCTATCCGACGATAGGTATAGTACCAACTAGGAGCTTTCGGCGAGTCCTGTTCGGTGTAACCATTCTCTAATGAGCACCCGTGTACAATCTTTGATGTCAAACACCAATGGTTGTGGGATTAATCATCGCCCCCATACAGGGTTAAGAAACGTACACACTAGTCTACTCTGGAATATCGATGCCCCGTCTCGATACTCCCTCGACTAGGAACGGTTAAAGGATGTGCTTGTGGACTACACAAGCCCCACTAGTATGATCTGCATCATAGTCCTGGTATTCAAGCTAACATCCTTAGGGCTTTATCAACATGTATCAGAGAGACAATATAATAATACTAGTGTACATGTTAAGATAAAGAGCAACCAGATAGTATACTATCATGTCGAGTAAGAAAGTCCTCTATATATATGTCTAAGCATCCACTATATCATACAATAATGGCCTCTAGGGCATACATATTCCTAACACTATTGCATATCTAGTTGCATACCGGAACACCCTGATGTCTTTTCACTATTATATTATCATGCCATGTTGTCTAGCTTACATCATAAGTAGTCATGGATATATATAGGTTATTACAGATAGACACATGCATCCTGACATCAGCACTTGTTACCGTGATCCCGATATTGTTTACAGTTTTGCTTTTGGTATCCACTTGATACATATACACCATAAGACTTGCCTCGATACACTACATGACGTGTTACTTGATTTTGTTACTAATGCCGACAATCCTGACTTGTTATCCTGACAGACGTAATATGTTGTCTACATAGACAAACTTGTACCTGCTTGATCCTTGTTGGCATTAGCTCCATATTATCAATACCTGACTAGTTTCGTTTAAGAAAACATCTAACTTTCTTGGTTTTCTTAAATCTTCCAATCTTTTAAATGTAATTTTTCACTTTCTAATCTTTTATTATAAAAGTATTTTTTTTGAAAATTTTGTGCTTATGCAAAATGTAATGCAAAATAATGCGTAAATAAGTACAAACCTCCCCCAAACCTGTTTACAACAGTGTCCTCACTGTTGTCATCTTTTAAATCTCAAAAACCTGTAGACTTGGAAGGTAAAGTTATTAATGGGGTACAAGAATAAATGAAAGTGAAAATCTCCTCCAAACTTATTTTTAATCATATGGATATTCGGTTAAGTCCTTTTTAACTCACCTCCATTCTTATGATAAGACAATATTATCGAGACATGAAGGTGAGGTGGAGGAAATTCAGTTATGATAAAGCGGCTCTTATAAAAACAGGAGCTCCTCCGTGGGGTCAGTGGAAAAATACGGTTTTAATCTATGCCCATTCACTTTAAAAATATAACCGTTTTTAATATTTTCAACTTCAACTACCTCGTTCGGGTATACATACCGCACCACAAATGGTCCTTTCCAACGAGATTTTAGCTTACCCGTATGAAGATGGAGACAGGAATCGTAAAGAAGGACTTGTTGTTCTGAGATAAAAGTTTTTCTCCAAATATTTTCATCCTTAGTCCGGTTCTTTACTATAACCGCATTATCGTATGCTTCATCGCAGAGTTCACTTAGCTCATTTAATTATAGCTTCCGAAAGTTGCAGGCTAGATTTAAATCGAAGTTAAGTTCTTTAATGGCCCACATTGCTTTATGTTCGATCTCGATAGGAAGGTGGCAAGCCTTTCCAAACACTAGGCGGTAAGGAGACATACCAAGATCAGTCTTATAAACGGTACGAAATAGAAATTGATGATTGTCTTGTTTAGACCATTCACTGGGAATAAGTCCTGTTGCTAGATAATTCACAATATCCACGAACCAAAGTTCGCAGGATACAGTCAAGAGCTGTTCGTCAGGGAAAGAGTCGTTTATTGGCAAGGTCACAATAGGTGAAGAAGAGATGCGTGAAAGATGGTCAGCTACTACGTTTTCACATCCTCTTTTATATCGTATGACAAGATCAAATTCTTGTAATAACAGGATCCAACGTATTAACCTGGCCTTAGCATCCTTCTTAGATAAAAGATATTTTAGGGCGGAGTAATCGGTGTAAACCACAATCGGTGATCCAATCAAGTAAGGCCTGAATTTTTCTAATGCAAATACAACTGCCAAGAGTTCTTTCTCGGTGGTTGTATAATTAATTTGGGCATCATTCAAGGTCTTACTTGCATAATAAATTGCATGTGGCATATTATTAATGTGTTGTCTTAAGACTGCACCAATAGCAAAATCTGATGCATCACACATTAGCTCAAACGGGTGGTTCCAATTAGGAGATGATAGAACAGGGGCTGTAGTGAGAGATCTTTTAAGTGATTCAAAAGCAACCTCACAATCCCAATTGAAGTGAAATGTAGTATCCTTGGCCAAGAGAAGAGTTAAAGGTCTAGTAATTTTGCTAAAATCCTTAATGAATCTCCTATAAAATCCTGCATGACAAAGGAAAGATCGTATATCTTTAACGCATTTAAAATGAGGATGGTTATGGATGACATCTATTTTAGCTTTGTCTACCTCAAATCCTTTTCGTGAAATGACATGTCCAAGCACAATACCTTCTTGGACCATGAAATGACATTTTTCCAAATTCAAAGTTAAGTTCTTATCCTTACAGCGGGTAAGAACCGCGTCAAGATGACGTAGGCAATCCTCAAATGAGTCCCAAAATATAGAGAAATCGTCCATGAAAATCTCCAGAAAATTCTCGACCATGTCTGAGAATATCCCCATCATACACCGCTGAAATGTAGTGGGAGCATTGCATAACCCAAAGGGCATGCATCTATAAGCAAAGGTACTAAAAGGACAAGTAAACGAAACTAGTAATAAGTAGTTATGAGCCGTTGTCCCAAGGGTTAGTAAGATAAAGAAAGTCACTAATCTGAGGATAAAAATAAGTCTGAAAAATAGTTCCTATTCTGGAGGCCAAACATCTGAACATTTGATACCCTACTATACGCACTTACACACGTCTTGAAACTCGGGATAGTAGAGGATACCTTAAAATGCTCTTGTCTAAAAGCCAAAGTACGAAAAAATAATAATAAATGAAGCATAAAAGTTAAAATGGTAAAGAATAATGAACACTGGTTTTGTAATCACCAAGACAGCATAAAAAAATATAGCGAGGGTGCGTCATCACCTAGTGCCTTAGACCAACTGATTTGAAAGCCACTGCTAAGCCTTAGGTGTTGCAAGATAAGGAAATTGCTAATTACGCCTAATAAGTGAGCACATTTAGTAATCGGTCGGTTAGTACCTCAAGAAGTATTAATGGTCGCTTGAAGAATGTATGAGCAATTCCATCTAAAATATTCACCGACTAAAAAGTACTGAGGTAGATGGACCAGAGTATGATAGCTTGAATTGAATTCTCCGAATGTAGGGATGTATTTTACACTCATGTAGGGGTATATGATCGGTGTTTGGAAGAAAGGTAGAGATGAAGAATAAAGGCGATATTTTATTGAGGGATGATGTGATTTCTAATATCTTTTCATGACTATTAAGAAAGGGCTCATGACAACCGAAAAGCTAGTATAGTTGAAAACTCTGATTTTCAAGTTCCTTCTTTTACAGTTCTTATCTTTATATGTAACTTTCACGGTCTTTCTTTTATTATAGGATTTTGTGGGTGCAATCCGCTGAAAACCCTCAGGAGACAACACTACTCCTACTAGGGACACCTAGAGATTTAAAGGCTTGTTGCACGTGCTCAGTGCAATCGTTTTGCCTACGAAAATGTGCTAGTTAGTTTTTCTTTTTCTCCTTCTCTTGTATAAATAAAGTTTGCTCGCGACGATCAAAATCAAGTTTGGGGGTATTTGTTCAGTCGAAAATAGTGCACTTTTAACATGATAATTTCCTTACTATTCTTAATCATCTAAAGGTATTTTCTTTAAATATAACACATATTAGAAGTTCATTTGAAAAATATCATTTACCATGTGTTATACATTATAATCAACATTATGAAGGAAATTGTATGTTTAATATTTTTACGCATAATATTTTTTGTATCTCACATTCTTCATTGAGATCTTGTGCAAGGTTAGCTCAGGTCAGATATCGGGAATCAGAAATCTGCCGATAAAATATAGGAAACCGAAGAATTAAATTCTGGCAGAGACTCAGAAACGATTAGAAGATTACAGATATCACAAGAAGACCCAAAGACCAACAGAAGAAAACACCTGAAGTTTCAACCAATGAAGCTACCAATTGGCTGCGGAACCGCGGCCGATTCAGGGTCTTCGGGGTCGGTAACTCTCTGGAAACTTCTTATCAACATCCTAGCTTGCTGGGGAAGCCTCGCTGTAACAACCTTGTTCTGGAAACTTCTCTATAACAATCTAGCTTGTTGGGGAAGCTTAAAGAGGGGGCTATAAAAAGGACATAGGTCATGAAGAGAAAGGTTCCCAATTAGTTCCTAATTTTGTCTCAAATCTTTCATCCAATTCAACACAAATCCAAGAACAACATCAAATCCAAGATCAAGAATCATCGAGAAGTTCATCAAGCGATTCAACAAAAGATCCTTTACACGAAGCCGATCATCATCAACGAGCACGCGATCCATGACAGGTCCAAGACTCACGGTGATCGAGCAACGTGAAGATCGACGGAAAAATTACCTCTTCAAGGGAGTGATCGAGAGCAATTCTTTTTATAAATCTCGAATTAAAGAAGTTGTAATTTGAAGTTGATTAATAAAGGTGATAATTAGTTTCAATTTCGCTTTCTTTTAATTTTCGCATTATGAGTTCTTTTTCTAATCTTTCTTCGATTTTCATGATGCGCGAGTAAAATCTCCGCTTGATAAGGTTCGTAGGATTAGGGTAGATCGATGGATGATAGAATTCTATACTTTTCTTTAGTCATATGAAGTTTACAAACCTTCGCAAAAGAATCGTTAACATTCTCATTGGGTACGATATCAAATTATGGATTATCTTGACCACGATGAGAGATAAGATTGACGATCTTTTTGTGAAGGGCTAGAAAATGAATAGGATCAATGAAAGGACAAGAGACTATAGTGAAGAAACCTTAGTTTCTTCCAAGAAACCCTAATCCGCATTCATCGCCATCAATCTAGCGTTAAACTGTCAATAGAAAAGATAAGTTATATTTATTAGTCATCCATGGCTACTAAATCCGATCGAATCCTACAAACCTTCTTCATATTTTCTTGATAATTAGATCTTGAACATTTTCTTGATTTCCTTTCTTAAAAACGATTTCTTGATTTTCTTGAAACTATTACTTCAACTAAATCTTGAGCTATTTCTTAAATTTCTTCACTAGTTCTTTAGACTCAACTAAAACAAGAATTTACGAATTCCTCGAATCCCAGAGGACGACCCGTGCTCACTAACACTCGCTACACGCGATACCGTTATTGATTGCGGTTACTTTACTACCTATTCTTTTTTTTTAGCAAAATCATACCCGAAACCTTAATTCTATCCTATAAATACCACCCCATACCCTATCCCCCTCTATTCTGAAATCCATTATCAAAACTCTCGAAGTTTTCCAAGTCCAAAAAGTAATATAAGTGGAGTTAGCCCAAGGTCAAATTTCAATGACGATTCGGGACAAATCCGGCGACACCACGACTCCACGAAGTTCATAACTTGTTCCTATACCTCTTCTCTCTTCTCCAAACTCGTAAGTTCTCTCTCCTTTCCTCTCTTCCATTCTAAAACAATCTCTTATTAAAACTCGTTGGAAGCGGAGTTATTCCGATTTCTGATTCTAATTTCATTAAAAACCCAAATTTTCTTAACAACAAATCAATCATCTCTTAATATCTTGTTTAGCAACCATAATACAATACATAGAACAAGTTTCAATTCAAAATAAAATGCTATGCAACTTGTATTACACTTTTTCGTTTAAATACCACAAAGTTTACCTACGACATTAATTCATCACATTATTCATATTATCTTTAGAAAACTCACGAAGTAATGACCTACATCATCACAACACTCATCATGACATAACACGATGGTTTGAAAACTATATTTTGTGGCTAAGGCAAATTTTACAGTTAAATACCATAAACTATCAAAACCGTATTTCTTTTAATTGTTTTAATCAAATTCCATTCAATTATGTCCTTACAACCCATTTTAGGGAATCCGACTTGGTTGGTGCGAGTTATCGCATATCCATCGGACTAGTAGGGTGAGATGCAGACCTTCTCACGGAGCATACAATCTCGATGGAATTTATATTACAATTTTTAAGAAAACTTGATTTCTATTTAATGAATAAATTTATTTTCTAATAGTTATATATAATATTATCAACCTATCTATTTTAAATATATATAAAAATATCCATGTTTTCTAAACAAAGGAATCCCAAATTTCATGAATCTACCATCACAAATCAATACAAGTTAATTTATATGAAAATACCATATACTATTCAATTTAGGTTTATATCCACTGGAATATCTCATCTTATAAAAATTACATCTATGAAAACCCTAAAGACGATAAATAAATACTTGAGATTTTTTGAAAATATATCAAAAATATTTTTCATAAAACCCCCTCAAGTTATATTAATTTATAATAAGGACCCTAGTAAATATAGGTTTAAGCGGGACCAATTCTCTTGAGCCTCAGGGAGCCGGAGAATGTGGGTGTTTGCCTATTTAAGGTAGAAAACTAAAACGGGGTTATCAATACGGTAATTGTCTTGGAAAAACACACAAATCCTGCAGTCCATGTGCAGCAGTTACCGATAACTCCAAAACTTAATTCAGAACTTCAATTCTGTTTAAGTGTCTGACTCAGACAGAGTCACAGTTTAATTTGAATACAATCTATACTTGATACAATTCTATTACAACATGAATCCATCAATATCAACATGACTTGATTTGACCGAACCATGGATATACATTGATTTGTTTACATGACTATCCGTTTATATCCTTATCCATTTACATGAACAATTGATATCATGGTTTCAGCAAGTCTTATATCTACAAATCACTACATAACAATACAATAAACATTACGGGGTTTAAAAGGGGTAGACTGGTACGGAATGTGTTAAAAGTGGCACGATGATGGTCACTTTAATACACCTAACCTAAATATATGTTGCTGTTGTTCCGTGGCTTAACGGTTCTTTGTGCTCTGTATACCTTAGTCCACGGAATAGTTGGACTCCTCTCATATACACCGGCATATTCTGTACCAAGCTACAAATAACAGTGATAACATAACAAACATACATTATTTCAGTTATACTCTCTATCCGTCTATTCTATTTTTATCTCTCTTTGGGACTTACCGAGCGATTGTTTGCTGACGCCATTCCTTTTCTATTCTTTCTTTAGAATGTTGTCAGGAGGACCCGACTCTCTGGAGATCGAGCCCAGCTCAGAAGACTTGGAGCAGTTCATTGAGGACCCCAATCTTTAGTTCACCTGTATATACTTTACTTTCAGTTCATGCTATTGTTTAGGCATTGCTTTCCATATTTTATTTACTTTTGAGTTGCATTGTAAATAATGCTTAATAAATAAAAAGTTGTTGTTCTTTTACATATCATGTCTTTCTTGTGCACATTTACATTATATTGCTTATTTACGCTTAGCGTGTTTACTTCTGAGTAAATACGTCACGGGCCAGTCACGTCTCCTTATCCGTACACCGGGAAGCGGGGCGTGACAAGAACAACTTGACCAATTGAAGCATAGGAATGTCATTTCCTATCAAGAGAATGTCGTCCACGTACAAGACTAGGAATACGACAGTTCTTCCTACAATCTTCTTATATATACATGGCTCATCTTCATTTTTGATAAAGTCAAATTCCTTGACTGTCTCATCAAAATAGATGTTCGAGCTCTACGACGCTTGCTTTAATCCATAAATGAATTTAAGCAACTTGCACACATTTCCGCTGGTCCCACTTTCTATGAATCCCTCCGGCTGATCTATATAAACGCACTCTTCTAAACTTCCATTTAGAAAAGTCGTTTTAACGTCCATCTTCCTGATATGATAGTCATGGTAGGCAGCAATGGAAAGTAGGATCCGAATGGATTTCAACATAGCCACTGGAGAAAAGGTTTCGTCATAGTCCACTTTTGGTCTTTGACGAATACCTTTTGCAACAAGTCTAGCCTTATAGGTTTCTACCTGTCCATCTGCACCAATCTTCTTTTTGAACATTCACTTGCATCGAACGAGTTTTACCCCAGGAGGAGCAACATCCAAAATCCAAACTTTGTTAGTGTACATTGACTCCATTTCGGATTGCATAGCGTCTAGCCACTTCACAGAGTCACGACTGTTAATGGCCCGCTCGAAACTAGTAGGATCATTTTCTTCCAAGATGCAATCATCTCGATCCCCAACTATGAGAAAACCGTAGTATCTCTCGGGCGGACGAGAAATCCTACTAGATCTGCGGAGTGGCTGAGGTTTATCGGGTTCTATTTAATTCTCTGATTCCACCAATTCTTCAGTTATAGTTTGTCCTTCTGGAATTTCTTCCAGTTCTACCGTGCTCCCACTAATTTCTTTTTCAAGAAATTCCTTCTCTAAAAAAATGGCGTAGCGAGCAACAAACACCTTCTGTTCCTCGGTGTGGTAGAAGAGATGTCCTTATGATTGTTTAGGATATCCTACAAACTTACACAAAACTGACCGTGCCTCGAATTTGTACGGGTTCCGCTTCTTTACATAAGCTAGACATCCCCATATCTTAACAAAATTAAGGTATGGTCTCTTCCCCTCCCATATTTCATATAGGGTGGTAGGCACGGATTTAGCCGGGACTCTATTCAATAAATATGCTGCAGAGTCTAGTACATATCCCCAGAATGAAAAAGGTATCTCAGCATTACTCATCATGGATCGAACCATGTCCAAAAGGATACGATTCTTCCGCTCCGATACATTATTGTTCTGTGGTGTATACGGAGGAGTAAGCTGAGAGAGAATACCATTCTCTTTTAGGTATTTTAGGAATTTCGTGCTTATGTACTCCCCTCCTCTATTAGATATGAGGATCTTGATACTTTTACCAATCCGGTTCTCTACTTCGTTCTTATATTCTTTGAATTTATCAAAAGCTTCAGATTTGCGTTTCAAAAGATACACATATCCGAACCTAGAGAGATCGTCGGTGAATGTAATGAAGTATGAGAACCCACCCCTCGCATGTATTGACATCGAACCACATACATCACTGTGTATGAGTCCTAAGAGCTCTGTAGCTCTTTCTCCGTGTCCCATAAACGGAGTTTTGGTCATCTTTCCTTCGAGACGGGACTGGCAAGTTTTATAAGATGAAAATCCGAATGAATTCAGAAATCCATCCTAATGCAACTTAGCTAGTCTTTTCTCATTAATATGACCAAGTCTACAATGCCACAAGTATGATTCGTTCATTTCTTAACTCTTCCTCTTGCGTGTATTTTATATATTGAAAACTGTGTTTTGATTTAGAATGTAGATACCATTACACAGTGTACCTTCTGCAACCAATACCTGATTAAGGTAAATGTTCATGAAATTTCTATCTAGAACAAAGTTATATCCATCTTTATCAAGTAAAGAGACTAATATGATGTTGTAAAGCATGGAAGGTACATAGTAACAATTGTTCAAAATCATAGTATTGCCGCTTGGCAATACTATGTGATATTCATCGAAGACAGTAGCATCAACTTGTGCTCCATTCCCTACTCTGAGGGACATATCACCCGGTCCAACCATTCTACTTTTTCTCAGTCCTTGTAATAAATTACATATGTGATATCCTGATCCGGTATCTGTTGGATATGTATTCCCTATAGGTCATTATTGTATATGTATACATGTGGATGCTGGGGATATGTATGTACAGGACATTCTTGCTCAGTTATATAGTATATTATTTGAGTTGTCTTTATCAGGATATGTGTATTTATTTCTATTGATGTTTTATCTAGCTTGCACATATTGATAAAGACTTGATATAGTAGTATACTATTATGGTTTGACTTTATCTTAACATGTGCATATGTTATACTCGTTATTACATATAGCGGTTACATGTTGATAAAGCCTGTAGGATCTTACTTGACTATTTGGGTTGTGATGGCGATCATACTTGTGGAAGCAGGGTAGTCCATAAGCACATCCTTAAATGGTCCCTAGTCGTGTGAGTTTCGAGACTGAGCATTGATACTCCAGAGTAGACTTGTGTATACGTTTCTAGACCCCCGACGAGGGGCGATGGTTGGTCCCGCAGCCATTGGTCTGATGCACCTAAGATCGTATACAGGTGCTCACTGGGTGTGAGTACACTGGACGGACTCGCCGAGAACTTCCAGATGGTACTATAGCTATCTTCAGATGGAAGTTCTCAGGTGACATGTGTACAGATTAGTCTTCGGACCTGATATCGTCATTTATCCCGTGTGAGTTCCCGCTGTGCTTTGATCATTACCTTGCCACAGCTCTACTGAGTCGTGCAAACAGGTTTTGGTTGGGTACAGTCCCGAGCCACATAGAGGCAGTAAGCGATTGTTGGGGATTCGTCTCTCCCAGTATTGGGAGTCGATATCGCACTGTGTTCGATTGGTCAGGACCATAAGACCTTAGCCAAGGCAGTTGGGATTTACCGATAGATTGATTAATAGTTTCCTAGATTGGTCCTGAGCCGCATCAGCACGAATTATCGGGTTATTAGGGTCTGACGTTTACCACCCCCTAGACCCAGTATGCGATACTCTTAGAAGAAGAGACTGGACTGTATGGAGATTGTCACGGATAGGCTCGGTAGGAGTTCAGACGAGTTTGCTCGTCGGCCTTCTTTTCGACAGGTACCTGGGTAGCCGTTACGTGCAGCTAGTACCGCTGACTGCATGTTGTTAAACCCTCTGCAAGCGTACTGTCGAGTATTTAGAGTCCTACACAGAGGGTTTCCCTGCTTCGGGCGAAACAATATAGAGGCCGTATGGTTTTACGGCAGGGGTTCGATTACATACGTGTACTTGTGCACGTATGGTGTTCGAGCGGATAATACTAGCGGGTTTTGGTTTAAGCCAGATCCTAGTATTATATTCTTGGATTTGTTTTGTCTTTTTGTATTCGTATTTTTTAGAATACGGATATGGGTATGTATATACGATGAGGGGTATTCTTGTAATTGTGCAAGATACTTCTATAAGAAGACACCTCATTATTGTTTTAACCATTTAGTTTAAATGATTAATGGGGTGGAGGTATGAGGTGTTGTTTTTACATTAAATGAAGTATGACTACTTGGTGACTCATGGGGTGACTCATGGTTTACTATTGATTCATGCTTGATATTTTGTGTTGTGAATTATTGGTTTGCATTATTAGTTCACAAAACTTAGCCATTTTCATTCTATGCTCACTCTACAGTCTTATCTCCTTAAGCTTCATCTTCTTCTACCTCAAACCGTAATAGTCTCATATGTTGAGAAACCTAGGGTTAGTGAGACAAATCAATCCATCATCACTCTCTACATCATCTAGACTACTTAGATTAGCATACTAAGTACCCTAATTATCTCGATTTGGAGGTAGGAGCTCAAAGTACACACTCTTAGGTGGATCATCTTGGACGCGAGGAGGCCGTCGATCAAGCGCGATCCGTACGTCCTTTGAGGAGCTAAAGGAGAGGAGTGAAGACCCGAAGGACTTGTTTCTTTAGGTATAAATTTCTATCATAATAGATAGAATCCTTTAGCTTGCTAGTTAGGTTTATGGCAGATTCGGGTATTAGGTTATTCTAGCACCAGTTTAAACTTGTATAAATTTTTTGTTTTGCAAACCGGCTACGGTTGATGGCCAGAGCATTAGTGTAACCCAACATGGTATCAGAGCCAGCCCATAAACCCTTAACTAGCAGTTTTAAACGATGTTAAAGTAGCGAAACCGAAACAACTCCGAAACAAGCCGATGAATATTCAAGTTTCTGTCGATTTTTTATAGTCTTCAAAAAAAATTTTAAACAATTGCAGAAGGCTATTTTAGTGATAATTCGAACACCACCAAAACACGAGACCCAAACACCAAAATTGGGCCGGTGAGAATGCTAGAAATACCGGCCTAGCCGGTCCAGTTTGATGGTTTGGTCTTGATATTTTTTTTGGTGTTCTGTACTCTTGAATATTGGTTCTCAAGTATTGTTTGATTTTACCCAGGTTGGATATTCTGTTATCTTTGGTATTGGGGCAATACGGAGTATTTCGAAGTCGCTATTTTTTTACATTGTTTAATAGTTTCAGTACATACATTTCTATCTTCGACCGTGAATGTCATTAGAGCGGTATAACCCTTCTAACTTCTATATGTTCTATTAGACGGGTTTGCAAACATGACATTCACGTTGATGTTCTGTGTTTGTGCTGAGGTTGTGGTTGGATTGTCATGGTGGATAGCTTGCGGTGCAATGGTAGTAGTATAGTTAAGATTCATTTGTATATTTGTTATTGCGAGGTCAGCATACGATATATGGACTGTCGTCTTTGCCGGATTGTATATTATTTGATTGGGGTATGACCGGGTTGAGGTCGATGTCACCTTTGTACATATATTTTCATTTTCTGTACTAGGATTACCCTGCGATGGAGTGCACGAATAGCCGGGTTCTAGAGGGCAACAAGCCGGCATCTCATGGCGTTGAGATGGAGTGAGCTTTGCTATAGAATTGGCGGGCTATTCGCCGCACTCGTAGGGGGTATAGTATGACCCACGGAGGGGCGCCCAAGTTACCGGATTCCGTGAAGTGCTGGTGGCCCATTCACTTTGTTGATTGGGGTTGCCTCACTTCTGGGATTGGCGGGTAACTTGCCACGCTCGTAGGGGTCCAGGTTTTCATTGCACAGGCTATCCACATGACCGGGAACGTCGGGTCTCATTTGCGGCTCAAATGAAACCCGAGACTCCAAGATTATCCACCATTCTGTGTTGCTTGCTGAGATTCTGTGATGTTGCTTCTTATCATGCCCAGGATGAATGTTATATATATTTATATATATACTAGTAGATGCTGTATATGTTTTGCACCCGCGCCAGTCCAGCCCCCACTCTGCCGTTAGTTAAGTAACCTAACGGTGAATGACGGGCCCCGTGGCGAATGTGGATGGCATATACGTAAATTGTATTTTCATTCTTTTTTGGTGTGATAGGTTTAATTGATGGGACCGCATTAATTTTGATTAATGCAAGAAAAGAAACCCAAAAGATGTTGTTGGAACAAATTTCGAACAACTACAGTTATATTCTTTTTCTTTGCATAATGGTATTCGGTCATGAATATCGAGCACCTCATTCCAGGAGGCAAGAGCCGAGATCCCTTCGCGGGGAGTGACCTCTTGAACAAAAATCTATACTGTAGATTACTCAGTTTTTTCAAAACCACCAGTTTTCAGAAGCGAAGCCTAAACCACTCCTTTTCAAAACTGCTTAGGTTCCTTCAACAATATCAAGTTCATTACGTTAAAGGGTTTTTCGCTAAAAACCCAGCCATAGCCCTCCGTCATTTCAGATAATTAGTATTTAGTATTCTTGATGTGTTTGTTGGCATCCGTCAAGGCATAGTGTATGGTAGCTGAATAATACTTATTTGCTGCATTGAGATGCATTAATTTAGGACAGTCGTACAGCTTTGTTGGCATCCGTCAAGAGCGAGTACGGGTGGGTCTAAATTGATCAGGACAATAACGAGTAGAACTTGACTTGCGCTTTATGATTTGTTAGCATCTGTCAAGGTCATAAGACGCCTGGGGGAAAAACCACATCGGGAGTTTCAAATATACAGGAAACTTGTAAGTGCTGCATACCTTCTGGAGTGTGGTGACTAGAGTGGCTTCCATCTAGGTTATCACACGATGATAGTTGGATCCCGATCCCACTGATGAGTATGATTACTCTTGGGAGATTGTCTCACTTAACAATCGATGCTATAAACCAAGTAGGTGTCTAGAACAGTGTTAGCGGGGCTACGTCTCCAGGGAAAAGAAGTTACATAATTAAGGACCTTCGCAAAAGCGTTGGAAAACCTCCCTCGAAATACCAACACTAGCCTGACCGAAAAGTTAAGCAAGTATTGTAATGGGCGATTAATCCTGAGTAGTTCTCCTTTTAAGGTTTGATGGAGAATTCGAGGAAACAATCCTGATTAGATAAACTAATAACCAATCTAATCTTGCAAGAGAGCACGCTAAGTGTTTCTTTTCTCTCTCTCCAGGTAGCAACCATTTCACGTCCTAATCAAGATAATAAAATGTATCACTTGACCGATCCGAATTCTTATTCGGGGCTGGAGAACATCGGTTCGGCTCTAACTTATGACAATAATCATGAGTATGAGCACAGGAAAGAGGATTGCATGAATTTCTTGAAGACCCCAACAAAGAAGAAGCATACTATTGCGTCTCTTTCAGGTGTTTTTGTTATTGAGGACTGTTTTTCGGTCAGTCTTACCTCCTGGGTACTAGATACCGGATCAGGATCTCATATCTGTAATTTATTGCAGAGACAGAGAAAATGTCACGACCCGGAAAAGGCACGTGACTGGCACTTGAATCAAGTGAAGTCTACAGGACCCCACCTAATTCAAGTAAGCCAAAAGCCCGGAAATCTAAACATTTTTAGGGGAAAATAGTAGATGTGCAGTTTTGAAATAAGGTTTTACTGAAATCAAGTTCCTTCTACAAAACATACATAATAGTCTACAAAACACAATGTTTATATTTAACTTGAAAATATTTTCTTCGTTGAAAATTTGGGCAGCACCTCCTTTGTATATTTTAGCCCGAAAATGGTACAAACAATAATAAATATAGGCATCCCCAAGCGGGAGCTAGCTCTTCGCCGAAAGGAGCAAACAACCACGCAAATATATAAAAATATACAATGCCGAATGACGAGGATCAAAACACAGAAATAAGGTAAAGAAAACTAATATCATCAAGAAAACCAGAAACAGTAATAAATACACAAGCGCGACTCTAAGACCGAAAGAATATACAACTGTAGGTATCTGAATCTACTAAATATACAAGTCTGGTTGATGGAGCTTTAACTAGATACAACTGAAATAAATATACAAATATATACCAGTGGTCACGAAGCAATTGTATCCCACCTATCCAGCAATCACCCGGAAGAAAGTGAAGTGCCAGCAAGCCGCTACGGAATCTGTACGGCTGAACCTGCAAGAACTGTGGCACAACGGGGGTGAGTTGCCAACTCGTGAGTAGAAGACATCACCGAGTAGAAATCGCATGTATGACGATCTCCTAGGTCATACCATACGCTAAGTATATAAATAGACATCAAGTAACGGTATAGATGATAATATAGACATGTGTGTAAGGTCAGGTACTCGTGTCTGTGTCATAAAATAACTACATGTCACATGTATGACGTATGAACGCATCACTAAATGAGCGTGTCCAGCAACGACACAGAAAAATCAGGATAAACCTGAGTGCCAAGCATCGACACTCGAAAATGTCATGAAAACCGTGTCTATCAGCGACGCAAAATCCTCATAAATCTTGGGCTCCGTCAGTCCGGATCGGCCCAAATCATCTGATCACATGACTACGGTTGGTATCCTCCGGATGTCCGCCGTGCCAAATATCACCGGTCGGTAGTGCTCCTTTGTCGGGCCCAACGCCTTCTCAATACATCCATCTTGCCCCAAGGTACCTCACCGGGTCCACCATGTACCCACAAACGGTGCATCCCACTCCTTAAATCGGGTATGTATACACACATAGCTCAAGAACCGAGAAAACTCATGGTGGACGCCACACACATCATATCACGAGAAAACTGCAATTTTGCATTTAAAAAAAAAAAAAGATTATAAGTTTATGAATTTCTTTGCGGTTTTTCCCCAAATCCAGGAATCTCATGAATACTGAAATCTCCAAAAGAATCACATTCTATGAATATACAATGTGATAATAAATACCGACGCAAAGCCAATGATCAGTGCGCAACTAAAATGTATGGATGCAATTGCATGTGGTATCTAAGAAATACAATGTCTACACTAGCATTTAAGATCATGAATGTGAAACAATACTACTTCTACAGATAGTCGATCATATGAATGAAGTAAAGGTTCTCTAGCGTGTACATGACATGGCAATTACTGATGATGATGTGTGTGAGCCGGCAAGCAAGTGTACGTGCAACATACGCATCATCGGTAATAGTGTTGGTGTCCTAACAGACGAGATCATAATAGCTAAAGGAAACACATTTAATCTACAATGCAAAGAATGACAGGAAATAAGCAATAATGCAACATTATAAAATATAAATCTATATATGAGCCATGCAGTGATAGTGTTGGAAGTAGCACGAATCGTTGTTTTTAGAAAAGTAGGGGCTACGGTATTTTGAAGTATGAATACCATATTAAAAATCCATAGTATCCCTCGGTTACCCACTTGAAAATACCCATGATTCGCTAGTTTTGAAAATAGGTATGAATCGACTATACTCTAACATCTACTTAATAATTTAAGAAACTAACTAAAAGCTAAACTAAAACCTGGGTCAAGTAGTGGAAGACCATACGTATCCGAGTCAATATATCTAGTAGTCGGCGATCCAGCCTCATATCATCACGTACGGTAATATCTATCGTACGACATCCTCAAAATCGAGAGTACGGGTCAAATATTATATATATATATATCATTTATATGGTTTCATCATCGTACAATATCATGGTTAGGGGTACAGTTCTAAAGTCTCCTACATTCTAATATCAAAGATTCATATATTATCGCATGTATGAATACATATCGTCCAACGATCCATTATAATATCATATCATAAATGTTACTACAACTCAATCATCTATCACAATCTCACGGCATCATGCCCGATCATATCGACTCATCTCCAATATCAAATACTATCATCATCACACGTGTAAACATACACACATACATATACACACACACACATATACACACAAAATCAAGTGTGCGCGCGCGCGCGCATGTGTGACTACAAATAGACTACGATTCGCTACCAAGGTAGTATCCTTATGGATAGGTTTTCCTAGACTAAACCTAATCTAACCTAAGGTCTCCTAGATACCTTATTCGCTAAGTATCCAAAAGTCGCATCCAAATTTGATAATATAGTAATATCCTATTCTATAGTTGTGGGGGTGCTATACGCCATCCACCCGACATCCCCTGTAGATATACATCTACTCACCTTGATCCTCGCTTGCCGAAGTCGATAACGCCATGCTCTCCCTTGTCGTATGATGTCTACGTGGGGTACCTACAGTTTTCAATATGTTATATCGTATACACGAATCGAATACGAAAACCAAAACGGCACACGAAGCACACATAGGTTAGAACCTATGGTCTACGGGTGCAAGAATAGCCAACAACTCTCGACATCGACGTACAAATTCCAATCGATCAAGATAAAACACAATATCAAAACTCAGGTTATTAAAATCCACAAAACTTAAAACAACAACTTAGAAAACTAGCTCCATATTTTGACTCAAGTAATTTAGGGCTAAACAAACAATACAGGGAATAGTTTACGAGGTAATTGAGCTACAGACCAACCCTAACACCAACCCTCTCCACAAAACCGGCGAGAAGGCCAAAAAGCCCGGTGCCGCCGGCCATACTAAAGAATTGGGATCTCGTCCTTTGGCGGTGGTCTCCTAAGGTTCTAATTAGGTCTTTGGGGTTGTTTGATTATCCTAAAAGGGTCTAAGATTGCTCCAGATATCCTGCAGTCCCCAATATTTTCACAAAACCGACATTTGAAATATCTAAACTCATGTTTTGGGTTTTCTACACTAAGTGTTGGTCCAAAATTGACACTAGAGGAGTTGTAGTCATGACTAAACCTCAAATACACCTTATCAATTCAAAATAAACCCTAACCTCAACTTGGAAAATTCTATCATCACTAAACTATATCGTTTTGGCTCAAAACTACAATAGAATACAAGGAAAGCTACAATCTTGACTAAAGATGTGGATTTATACCTCATTTGGTAATTTAAGAATTTTCTTGAGTTGCTCAAAGTCTTCAAAGTGGCAACTTGATCCATCCATAGTGTTTGTAGTGAGCTTGTGCACCATTTTTATGAAGAGAGATGAGATTTTGATTGAGTTTGGGGTTGATTTGTGGGGGTGTAGTAGAGGTGAGGGAGATGAAGAAAAGAATGATGAAGAAGGAATGAAGAATGAGAAATGAAATGGGGAGCCATGGCAAGGAACCCCCCCTTCTCTCTCTCCTTGCCCATACCTCTTGTCCCCTCACTCTCAAAATATCTCACATTTAAATTTCCATTTTCTTTTTCCTTTTTTTTAAAACAAAACCATATATAAAGGCAAATAAGGAAATTTAGGCTATGGTTAAACAAATAAAATGTAATAAGTCTCATGCAACATATTATGTTGCATGTCACATGCATAAACAAAATTAATGCACAATTAATGAAATATTAATCGAGCTTAGTATATAGTTAGTTGTATAAATAAATTATGAAATACCCAAATCGACCTAACACCCTCAAAAATCAATAATCATAATAATTTTTCAAATATTTTCCGAATTATCGGTATATAGTTATACCATATCATTTAAAACTAATCTCCATACTTTAAAATATTCATAATATTTATTATTTTAATTATTTAAATTCCTAAAAATAATATTTTATTTTCTGAAATGTTACAATCTTCCCCCCTTAAATCAATTCGGTCCCCAAATTTAAATTTAAAACTCCCCCAAATACAAAAACATTCAGCAAAGCAATCAAGTCGTCGAGGCTCCGAATCATGAATACTTAAAACATAATGCAATCATCGGAGTCATAGCGAAAATACAATGTCAAAATCCAATACGAAAACCAACATGATATAATCAAAACTATAGCATGTATATAGTACGCATCGTGGTAAAATCGTCTAAACAACCGAATAAAAGTGCATGTCAAATCCTTTTCAAATCGCCGTGTGATGCGTGTATCACGGCATAAGTAGCGGACGTTCATTATAAGAAAATAGCTATATATATCCTTTGTTTAACATATACGTTACGCTTTTTTGAAAATGATTTTGAAGGGTTCCCTTCATAAAGTTTCGTGTCGGTATGGACACGTAAGAAAATATTAAGACTATAGCTCCTTTTTGGAAATTCCTTCGGCAACTATCGATGCATGCAAAAATACTCAGGTACTGTCCTCAGACCAGTCCTGTTCGGTTACTAAACCGTAGTGTATATCATGAAAAATATAGTGCTCGAAAGAAAATCAATCTCAAAATAAAGTATACAAATACCATGTGTGTCAGGTGCACACGGAAATCGAAACCAAATACAGGTGCCACAAATGTGTACAGAAACAGAAATAAGAGCAACGGGCGTGCACAAAAACATGTGTCAAGCGCAACGTGTGTGCACGACAACAATATCAGGTGCATCTGATATGCATGAAGAATCTCGATTTAGTGCATCTAGTGTGCACAAAATCGCATCAAGTGTGCCAAGTATGCGCAAGAATATCAATCAAGTGCACATGAATATCGAGTATAAAAATCGAAATCAACGGTATACGACATACACCAATTCAAATCAAGTATACCGTGGCATAAAGACCCATAAACCTGTGCATCTGCGTGCACCAAAACCAAGTCAAAGTGCTGAAAGCTCACATAAACTGCTCGAATGCATAATTCAAATCATGTGCATACCATATGCATGAAATCAAATCGATTAAATCAAGGTGTACAAAATCAAAATCAAATACCTCGTAATGTGTAAGAATCAAAATCAAGTGCAATGGGTACACACAAAAACAATCATCAGTACGACTGATACATAAAAATATGAATCAAGTGCAACTGTGGTGCACAAAAGAAATATCAATCATAAAAGGAACCGTCGAAATACCGAAATCCAAAACAATGGAAACATGATATTCGAATCACCAAATCGCAAATCATAAATACTATCGTCAATATGCCCCTCCTTCAAGGTCGAAGGGTGCCGGTGCATCCAAGCTAGCAGAGCTAGTTATCTACTTGCCTCATGTTCACGGTCTGGCGCCTCTGCTCCTATGTCCTCGTCTCTCACTGCGGATCACCAGATACTTGACTCCTCGGCTCAACGTCCCGATACGGAGTGATGACGGAAATAGTTCCGCTCTTGCGCATCCTCTGAAGATCCCCTGACTAATTAACATGGCCACCCGTAACGTATCACATCAGCGATGGCAGTCTCTAGCCCAATAAGTAGGTGTGATACAACCGATCTTGAGTCTAAGTCTTATCGCGTAGTGTTCCAGAAGTATCCTGTCGGGGTCTCTTTCCAATACCATCTCTGCCGGACTGCCCGGAAGTTAGCACTCTTTACTTAACCCGTTTCTTGTTCCGAGACGGTTGTATTCTCATCATGACTTTCCTCTGGAATCACGGCTATATACAATGCCTCTGCATGCATATCAAGCTCCTGGCATTTGCGAAGTGGAATGTCAACTCGTTAAAATCTCGTACGAACCTCTTACTCCTCTTCCCTTCGGTATAGACCAATTCGGAATCATCTCTTCATAGCTGTATGGAGTGCGCTCTAATTGACTATTGTCATATCTAGAGTCTCTTTTTCCGAAGCTACAACTCGATATCTCTAATATCCTATAGTAAGCATCTAGCCAAAAGGTCTTCGGGACTAGTCCAACTCATCAGAGTGATACGCTTACGCTCGTCCTGGCTCGATCGACTCACAACATGCCTGTGTGAGGTCATCTTCTAACTGAAGCTTATCGATCTGATGTTCTCGTATCGGAGTATCCAAACAAACAACATGTCCTAGTCATTTATCCAGGGATGACTAGCAATCTTCTATCCTATCCCCATGTATAAACTCATGCTGCAATAGATTCAATGATCTGGGGACGATATCTTAACAACTCAGCAACAGCTAGCTCGCTTGTTCGCACGGTAGACAATACCTCAAACATCTGTAGTAGACGGTACATCAACAGTCTTCACATTCTGGCTGGCCTCTAGCAATGGCCTGATCATCTGGTGTAGATCTCGAACGCTCGCGTCAACGAGAAAACATAGTAAAACGATATATCGAAATGCTCGTGTCAACGGATTAACATAGTAAAACAATGTATCAATACGTGCGTATGTTACCGGAATACATCCTGGTCAGTCCTCGTTCCTGACGAGCTCGCTTTGACCGCATCTCTAGCCGCATCTCTCTCTGCTCGTATAGCCATGGTAACGGAAAACATGATCAAACATCGATGAGAATAGATCATAGGAACGAATAGAATATGGTGCATAAGAAATGTACATCCTAAGGCTTCTTAAGTAGAGTAGCGTATCGTAAGTATGCCGCGGAACATACACACGGTATGTCACTCTACTTAAGTCACCTAGTCCATCAACCAAAGTCAACCTACGCGATGAAAGTTCGGGTCTAATACCCCCTCGGCCAAGTCTAACATCCGTAAGGTCAAGCCTAGATTCCGAATATAAATATACGCCCTAGACTCCGCATAGCCAAACTTAGACTTCAACTAAGGTTAAACCTAATGCTCTGATACCAACTTTGTCACGACCCGGAAAAAGCACGTGACTGGCATTGAATCATGTAAAGTCTACAGGACCCCACCTAATTCAAGTAAGCCAAAAGCCCAGAAATATAAACCTTTTTAGGGGAAAATAGTAGAAGTACAGTTTTGAAATAAGGTTTTACTGAAATCAAGTTCCTTCTACAAAACATACATCTACAAAACACAATGTTTATATTTAACTTGAAAACGTTTTCATCGTTGAAAATTTGGGCAGCACCGAGTTTGTATTTTATCCTGAAAAACGGTACAAGCAATAATAAATATAGGCATTCCCAAGCGGGAGCTAGCTCTTCGCCGAAAGGCGGAAACAACCACGCAAATATATAAAAATATACAACGCCGAATAGTGAAGATCAAAACACAGAAATAAAGTAAAGAAAACTAATATCATCAAGAAAACCATAAACAGTAATAAATACACAAGCGCGAATCTAAGGCCGAAAGAATATACAACTGTGGGTTACTGAGTCTACTAAATATACAAGTCTTGTTGATGGAGCTTTAACTAGATACAACTGAAATAAATATACAAATATATACCAGTGGTCACGAAGCAATTGTATCCCACCTATCCAGCAATCACCCAGAAGAAAGTGAAGTGCCAGCAAGCCGCTACGGAATCTGTACGGCTGAACTTGCAAGAACTGTGGCACAACGGGGGTGAGTTGCCAACTCGTGAGTAGAAGACATCACCGAGTAGAAATCGCATGTATGACGATCTCCTAGGTCATACCATACGCTAAGTATATAAATAGACATCAAGTAATAGTATAGGTGATAATATAGACATGTGTGTAAGGTCAGGTACTCGTGTCTGTGTCATAAAATAACTACATGTCACATGTATGACGTATGAACGCATCACTAAATGAGCGTGTCCAGCAATGACACAGAAAAATTAGGATAAACCTGAGTGCCAAGCATCGACACTCGAAAATTTCATAAAAACCGTGTCCATCAGCGACACAAAATCCTCATAAATCTCGGACTCCGTCAGTCCGGATCATCCCAAATCATCTGATCATATGACTACGGTCGGTATCTTCCGGATGTCCGCCGCGTCAAATATCATCGGTCGGTAGTGCTCCCCTGCCGGGCTCAACGCCTTCTCAATACGTCCATCTTGCCCCGGGGTACCTCATCAGGTCTACCATGTACCCGCAGATGGTGCATCCCCATCCTTGAATCGAGTATGTGTACACATGTTGCTCAAGAACCGAGAAAACTCATGGTGGACGCCACACACATCATATCACGAGAAAACCGCAATTTTGCATTTTTAAAAAAAAGATAATAAGTTTATGAATTTCTTTGCAGTTTTTCCCCAAATCCAGGAATCTCATGAATACTGAAATCTCCAAAAGAATCACATTCTATGAGTATACAATGTGATAATAAATACCGACGTAAAGCCAATGATCAGTGTGCAACTAAAATGTATGGATGCAAATGCATGTGGTATCTAAGTAAGAAATACAATGTCTACACTAGCATTTAAGATTATGAATGTGAAACAATACTACTTCTATAGATAGTCAGATCATATGAATGAAGTAAAGGTTCTCTAGTGTGTACGTGGCATAGCAATTACCGATGATGATGTGTGTGAGCCGACAAGCAAATGTATGTGCAACATACGCATCATCGGTAATAGTGCCGGTATCCTAACAGACGAGATCATAATAGCTAAAGGAAACAAATTTAATCTACAACGCAAAGAATGACAAGAAATAGGCAATAATGCAATATTATAAAATATAAATCTATATACGAGCCATACAGTGATAGTGTTGGAAATAGCACGAATCATTGTTTTTAGAAAAGTAGGGGCTACGGTATTTTGAAGAATGAATACCATTTTAAAAATCCGTAGTATCCCTCGGTTACCCACTTGAAAATACCCATGATTCGCTAGTTTTGAAAATAGGTATGACTCGACTATACTCTAACATCTACTTAATAATTTAAGAAACTAACTAAAAGCTAAACTAAAACCTGGGTCAAGTAGTGGAAGACTATACGTATCCGAGTCGATATATCTAGTAGTCGGCGATCCAACCTCATATCATCACGCACGGTAATATTTATCATACGGCATCCTCGAGTCAAGAGTGCGGATCAATCATCATATATGCCTAGTACGGTAATATCAATCGTACGGCATCCTCAAAATCGAGGGTACGGGTCAAATATCATGTATCATATCATATCATATCATATCATACACACACACACACACATATATATATATCATTTATACGGTATCATCATCATACAATATCATGGTCAGGGGTACGATTCTAAAGTCTAGTACATTCTAATATCATCGATTCACATATTATCGCATGTATGAATACATATTACCCAACGATCCATTATAATATCATATCATAAATGTTATCACGACTCAATCATCTGTCACAACCTCACGGCATCATTCCCAATCATATCGACTCATCTCCAATTTCAAATACTATCCTCATCACACGTGTATATGTATGTATGTATGTATGTATGTATAAACATACACACATACATATATACACACACACATATACACACAAAATCAAGTATGTGTGTGCGCGCGCGTGTGTAACTACAAATAGCCTGCGATTCGCTACCAAGGCAGTAACCTTATGGATAGATCTTCCTAGACTAAACCTAATCTAACCTAAGGTCTCATAGATACCCTATTCGCTAAGTATCCAAAAGTCGCATCCAAATTTGATAATATAGTAATATCCTATTCTATAGTTGCGGGGGTGCTATACGCCATCCACCCGTAGATATACATATACTCACCTTGATCCTCGCTTGCTGAAGTCAATGATGCCACGCTCTCCCTTGTCTTACGATGTCCACGCGGGGTACCTACAGTTTTCAATACGTTATATCGTATACACAAATCAATTACGAAAACCATAACGGCATACGAAGCACACATAGGTTAGAACCTATGGTCTACGGGTGCAAGAATAGCCAACAACTCTCAACATCAATATACAAACGCCAATCGATCGAGATAAAACACAATATCAAAACTCAAGTTATTAAAATCCACAAAACTTAAAACAGCAACTTAGAAAACTAGCCCCGGATTTTGACTCAGCTAATTTAGGGCTAAACAAACAATACAGGGGATAGTTTATGAGGTAATTAAGCTACAGACCCAACCCTAACACCAACTCTTCCACAAAACCGGGGAGAAGGCCAAAAAGCCCGGCGCCGCCGTCCATACTAAAGAATTGGGATCTCGTCCTTAGGTGGTGGTCTCCTAGGGTTCTAATTAGGGCTCTAGGGTTGTTTGATTATCCTAAAAGGGTCTCAGATTACTCCAGATATCCTGTAGTCCACAATATTTGTTGGATATGTATGCTGTAGAGGCCAGTATTGTATATGTATACATATGGATGCTAGGGATATGTATGTACAAGACAATCTTGCTCAGTTTTATAATATATATTATTTCAGTTGTCTTTATCAGATATGTGTATTTGTTTTTATTGATACTTTATCCAGCTTGCACATATTGATAAAGACATGATACGGTAGTATACTATTATGGTTTGTCTTTATCTTAACATGGCATATGTTATACTCGTTATTACATATTGCGGTTACATGTTGATAAAGCCCGTAGGATCTTACTTGACTACCTACGTTGTGATGGCGATCATACTTATAGGAGCAGGGTAGTCCATAAGCACATCCTTAAATGGTCCCTAGTCGCGTGAGTATCGAGGCTGGGCATTGATACTCCAGAGTAGACTAGTGTATATGTTTCTAGCCCCATCGGGGGATGGTTGGTCCCGCAGCCATTGGTCTGATGCACCTAAGATCGTATACAGGTGCACACTGGGTGTGAGTACACTGGACAGACTCACTGAGAACTTCCAGATGGTACTATACCTATCGTCAGATGGAGGTTCTCAGGTGACATGTGTACAGGTTAGTCTTTGGACCGGAGATCGGCATTTGTTTCATGTAAGTTCCCACTGAGCTTTGATCACTACCCTACCACGGCTCTACTGAGTCGTGCAAACAGGTTTTGGTTGGGTACAGTCTTGAGCCACATGGAGGCAGTGAGCGATTGTTAGGGATTCGTCTCTTCCGGTATTGGGAGTTGATATCGCACAGTGATCGATTAATCAAGACCATAAGACCTTGGCCAAGGCAGTTGGGATTTACTGATAGGTTGATCAGTAGTTTCCCGGATTGGTCCTGAGCCACATCAGCATGACTTATCGGGTTATTAGAGTCTGACATTTACTACCCCCTAGACCCGGTATGTGATATTCTTTGACAAAGAGACCGGACTGTACGGATATTGTCACGGATATGCTCAGTAGGAGTTCAGACGAGTTTACTCGTCGGCCTTCCTTTTCAACAGGTATCTGGGTAGCCGTTATGTACAGCTAGTGTCGCTGACGTGCTTGTGGTTAAACCCACTGCCAGAATATTGTCGAGTCTTTAGAATCCCACATAGAGGGTTTCCCAGCTTCGGGCGAAACGAGTAGAGGTCGTATGGTTTTACGACAGGGTTCGATCACATACATATACTTGTGTGCGTGTGGTGTTCGAGCGGACAATACTAGTGGGCTTTGGTTTAAGCCGGATCCCAGTATTTGATTATTGGATTAGTTTCGTTTCATAGTATTCGTGTTTCTCGGAACACGGATGTGGGTATGTATATACGGATGAGAGGAGGTATAGAAGGAGACACCTCATTAAGGTTTTGACCATTGACTTGGTCAAAACAAAAATGAGGTGGAGAAAAGAATTTGTTATTTTTGGTAAATGATAATTTTATATGGCATGGCTACTTGGGTTGACCTTTTGACTTGGCTTGACTTGTTGACCTTAGATATTTTGATGAGATATTTTTGACCTGGATATTTTGGTGAGATATTTTCCATGCCATGCTTGAGGTCATATATAAGTTAGCCATTCTATTTTTATTATCATTATCATAAATGCTTTCTCTTTCCTCAAGCTTGCTCTCTCCTTCTTCCTTTCAAAACCCTAAGTATATCATGTGTTGATAATCAAGGGTTAATAAGACTTAGCCACTCTAAATCACACTCTACTCACTCTAGTTTACTTAGATTAGCAAGCTAAGTATTCTAGTTATCTCAACTTGGAGGTTTAGCTCAAGGTTGGAACTCTCGGATGGATCATCGTTGACACAAGGTGGCCGAAGTTCAAGCACGATCAATACTTCCATCGAGGAGCTTAAGGAGAGGATCAAAGACCCGAAGGACTTGGGTTTCTTTAGGTATACTTTCTATCATAGTAGATAGAACCCTAACATGCTAATTAGGTTTATGGTTAAAGATCCGGTTTAAGTTTATTCTAGCGCTAAATTTCTAATCGTAGTAAAATTTTTGTTCCGCATTTAGCCACGGAAGATGGCCGGGGCGCTGGCGTAACCCTTCATGGTATCAGACCCAGCCCATAAACCCTACACTAGCAAGTTTAAACAATGTTAAAACAACGAAACCGAAATGACTCCGTAACATCAAAACCCAAACTGCAATTTCTGTTGATTTTTTAAAGGCTTCAAAATTTTTTTTAAACAAGTGCAGAGTGATCCTTAGACTATGAGATGTACCCAGAATAAAAACGATGCATTTCTACCATGATATGGCCGGCCACAACCCCCTAAAATCTGGCCTCCTCGGTTCAATAGTGGAGAAATGGGTCAAGTTTTGTTCTGGGCTCTTATCTCGAGGAGTTTGGGTTTCAGGTGATGCTAGTTTTTTGCCCAATTTTGATTCTCTGTTGTTTTCAGTATGGGGCGATTTGGAGTGTTTTGAAGTCGTTATATTTGACACTGTTTAATAGTTTACAGTACATTCACTTTTATCTGCGACCGTGAATGTCATTCGATCGGTAAACCCGTCTATCTACTATATGTCATTTTAGACGAGTTTGCGAACATGACATTCGCGTCGATTGTAACGTTTTAGAAATCGTTATGCGAATTTTTCCGTTTTAGGGTAAAATTGTCGGTGTTTTTTTTCCGTTTTAACCCGACTGTGATCAAACGTCCATATAGACTTGCCGGCACCTAGTTTAGCTAAAATAAAGCTAGTGCGCAAGCTTTGGGGGTATGTGGGATGTTTTGGTTCAATTTGAATTGTTCCCAATTTTAATATTATTTTAATGCGGTATTCACATTTTGGGAAATTTCTCTTAAGTCATATTTTCAACAAATTAAGTTTAAGTTAATAAAACCCTTCACATAGTATCTAGATATTTGTATGGAGAAAAAGAAAAGAATTGAGTGAGGTGCATGCATGTGTGTGTGAATGCATTTATGAGCATTAATCACTAGAAATTGCTAGGAAATTCCACACAAACCCTCCCCTTCCTCACTTGGCCGAGATCCCTCTTCCCCCTTCTGCTCTTGATCATTTCCCTTCCATTTTTGCATAATCCTAGCACACTAAATCTCCAAAATTCCATTTTTATCTCACAAAATACTTCAAGTCTTGGTTTTTGCTTCTTGATCACTTGGAGCTAGGAAAGCTAGGATCTTGGGAGCAAGAGTTGATAGGTATGATCCCTACTCTGTTAAATAGGAGTTTTTATGTTGTGTAGCTCGTTGGTTGTTGCGTAGAACACTTAAAGTAATCGAATTGTGAAATATCGTATTTTTAGGGTCTTTTTGAAACTCTGAGAACTGCTGTGACCTGGAAATTTTACTGAGTAACCAAACAAAATTGTAGTGATGTACTAGTGACCTTGGAGCACCACCTAAGACACGAGCACCACCCCACCGGCCATGACCGGCGACGCAAGGAGAAATTCCGGCTACACTGGCTATTGAGGGAAGTGCTGGGGTTTGGTTTTTGTGAGTAGTTGTCTGCTGTTGGTTAGGGGTGTTTGGTACTGTTTACTTTTTAAGTAATTGCAGTATGAAAAATCTGGGATCGTTTTCCTATAATCTAGTGTTTTGTGTCCGCGCGATACGTTATACGACACGGGTCGTGCACTTTGTGTGTTTTTGCTCTTAGGTTGTTTCCGTCATGTCGCTACGCACGTTAGCCACAATACGAACACTTGAGAGTATATTTTATGTTATTGCGTCGGTTAAATGTAGTTTGTGCATGTTTTTAGTCGATTATTAATATATACTTGTGTTATCGTTGTGTTGTTTTAGGTTCGCAGGCGGGGACTTCGGACACTGCTACCAGGGGAAAACAAGTGGTTGGCTTCATTTAGCCAGGAGCGTTAGTGAGTAGATTTAACATCTACAGGGGAATCGCCCGCATGGAGTTATGCGTCTTGGATAGAAATGACTTGACTTGTCGCATATTCTATTTTATATTTAGAATTGAGCATTCACCCTACTGCTTACTTAAGTGTTGTGCTTGGACTAGTATCCTCAGGACACTGCACTATTATTGACGGCTCATATTGCACGAGCACTGATTGTATGCCACACACACCGTCAATAATTGCCATGTCATGCACAACCCACATATAGAAATGATATTGTTTGGTTAGGGACATTGAGACATTGATTCATATTTTTTTATGCATATGACTTATAGCATACCTGTATACCTACATGCTTACATATATGCCCTGGCATGCTTACATGCTAGTTAACCATATACCTATAGGGTGGTGTACCATTAGTGATAGGTATATACACATATGAGACATAGCTACATATACATCTGGCATACATACATACATACATATACCTGGAGGGTATTATGGATAAGCATAGAGACATATCTTGCTATACCAACATGGTTTCGCATACCTTGTTATAGCTACATGTTCACCTGTCTTTATTGTTGCATCTGATTTCGGGGAAATCAGGAACCGCGTGATATATTTAGTAACTTGTTGCAGTTAAATAGTTGTTTTTCTTTATATGCTCATATTACTGTTTCATGTTACATATACTACATTCATAGATGTCATATGATGTTCTCTGATATTTTTACTACTATGTATATATAACAGTGGAATGGGACACTGTTATATATGTCTATACACATATATTAGTAGAATGGGACGCTAATATGTATGTATTGATTCATGCATTCATACGTATTCACTACTTGATGTTTTCTGGATTTGAGGACCGTGGTTGTTTCATGAAATTATGCATTATTTGAAAAACCCGGTTCCTCTTGATATGATATTTGAGCTTCCACCATGAGATTTCTCGGTTCTGAGCTTATATATACCCCATGCGAGGAGTAGTCGTGGGCCGTATGCGGGTACATGGTGGAGCCCGGTTGGTTCCCCGGGGCAAGAAGATCGAAGGTCCATGCCGTTGAGCCCGGCTGGGGGCGTTTGCCACCCGGTGACAGTATTTGGACTCGATGTATATCTGGGGGATATCGATCAAGGTTATGTACGTACATGCCTTGCAGATTGCGGGTGGTGCTTACCCAGGTTATTAAGATGTACGTACATGACATTGGAAGGCCAGTCCCAGGTGATGGCGCCTCAGAGGTTAGTATTTTGGTGTCGATGGTTGACACTTGTTTCATGATATTTTGGGTGTGGATGTTAGACACTCACCTTATATGAAATTTACTTTATACCGATATTGTACACACTGGATATATGAGATTTACTTGATGTTGTACATTCAGGATATATGAGATTTACTTGATGTTATACATTAAGGATATATGAGACTTACATGATATGAGAGCCAATTTGGGGGCTGATTTATGGAAATTGGGAATTTGATTGTCTTGTTGGATTTTGGTCCTACCACGAGGTTAGGATTTCTGTGGAAACAACATGTTTTATTCCATACTCCACATTTATTGTTTAAGCACTGCTTCATATATTAGTTGTACCTGATAGAGTACTTTCCATGACTGTTGCATTTACATACTATTATATGCATTGTTTCATGTATTATTTGTACTGGATAGAGTACTTTACATGATTATTGCACACCGATTGTCATATTATTGTTTCATGTATTAGTAGTACCTGCTAGCGTACCTTTCATGATTGTTGCATTACATATGACCATTCATTGCTATTAGATGCTTATGTTAGATTCGCGTTGTACGTGCATACTCGCGATTACCTACATATGTTATTTACTATTCACGAGTTGGCAACTCACCCCCATTGTGCCACAGTGTTTTGCAGGTGTTCCTCAGGATAGTCAGAGGTAGAGCTATTTCCATCCATCGTATCATCTTTGCTGCGGATACCGCTTCGCCTGACAGTGTGCAGTTTTGCTTAGGTAGGTTTTGCGGTTATCCGATATTGCTTATTGTATATTCGTTGTATCATGTACTCTCCATCTACCATTATCTTGTATGACTTAGAGACTTGATATGAGGACGATATTGTATATTATTTTGTGACTTGGAGGTTTTTATGCAGTTTTATTTATATCGTCTCTATCTTCGCTACGGCGTCGTATATCTGTTGTGGTGGTTGTTTTCCGCCTTTTGGCATGGATTTGCTCCCGTTAGGGATGCTTTTACTTTATATTTATGTTGTACCCATTTTTGGGGTTGGTTTTTACAAAGGAGGTGCTGTCGAAATTTTTAAGAAGGTAAATTGGACTTAAAGAATTTATACTTGAGATTTTCAAGAGTTTAAATAATGTTTCTTATCTTTTCTTGTCTTTTATTGGTTTAGATTTCCGGGTTTTGGCTTTCTTTTACTGCGTTACGCCTGTAGATGTTTCGTAGTATTAGGGCCATCACGTGCTAATTTCGGGTCGTGACATCGATGTTTTGTGCTTGTGCTGTGATTGTAGTTGGATTGTCGTGATGGATAGCATGTGGTGCAATGTTAGCAGTACAATTTATATTCATTTGTACATCTGTTATTGTGGCGCGAGCGTCCGACATGTGGACTGTAGTCTTTGCCGGGTTGTATATTATTTGATTAGGGCACGACCGGGTTGAGGTTGATGTCAGCATTTGTACATATTGTTTTCTTTTTCTGTACTAGATTACCCTGCGGTGGAGTGCAGGAATAGCCAGGTTCTAGAAGGCAACAAGCCCGTATCTCATGGCGTTGAGATGGAAGGGGCTTCATTCTAGAATTGGCGGGCTATTCTCCACACTTGTAGGGGGTATAGGATGACCCACGGAGGGGCGCCCAAGTTACCGGATTCCATGAAGTGCAGGGTGACCCATTAACTTTGTTGAAGAGGGCTGCCTCACTTTTGGGATTAGCGGGTAACATGCCGCGCTCGTAGGGGTCTAGGTTTTCATTGCACAGGCTATCCACACGACCGGGAACGTCGGGTTTTATTTGCGGCTCAAATGAAACTCAGGGCTCCAAGATTATCCACCATTCTGTATTGTTGGCTGTGATTCTGTGATGTTGCTTATTATTATGCCCGGGAAGAATGTTATATATATTTATATTTACTAGTAGATGTTGTATATGTTTCGCACCCGCGCTAGTTCAACCCCCGCTCTGTTGTCACGCCCCGCTTCCCAGAGTACGCTAAGATAGGCACGTGACAGAGCCAACCATGCTTCATGTGGATGGGAAATATCCCTTCACAGTCACATTACGGATGTAGAGATATCAAGAACAATAATAAACAACTATCTAATACATGTCCATGGGCCAGAATAACGAGTCAAGAATAAAATAATGCGGAAGCTAAAAGATCCAATACAATAATAAACTGGAATGTACGTCCCATAATGCGGGCTCACATCAGGAATGAAAATTCTGAAAGGAAACTAAACTAAACTAATAACAGGTCCTTACTGCTCGGCCTGTTCACTGAAATGCTCCTACTCGGCCTGCAGCAAAGGTAAAGAATCTGGGCCATGCAAAACCCAGACGTCAGTGCGTCATAACATCAAGCAATAATAAAATCAAGGAGTAGCAAGGCATGCAGGTATGAGTATGAACGGTAAATAAGATATAACAGGAACATAAATAAGGACAGTGAAGGGTAAGGCACAGGTGATATACAGTGAGTAATCTAAACTGGTCTACTGGGTTAACTACTCTCAAGTCTTTGAAATCAATTTGATGAATTATCGATGTAACTCAATAGTATCCCGTGTGTGCCCGGGACCACGGTCAAGACTCTTGGGCTGAATCCGAGACGTGCCGCTAGGCAGTAAAAGGTAGTATGTAAAGACGAATGATGTCAGCAGCATCATTCCGAGGCTGGCCTAGCCCGTAAGACTGATCAGTAAAAGGCATCGAACTGTCGAGTTACAAGTCAGGTTTCATCATTGATTTCCTTATACCCCCAAGTTATGTGTTCAAGTTAGGTATTGATAAATCTGGAGCCAATGCCAACACAGGATCAAGCAGGTACAGGTTTGTCTGAACAGACAACAGGAAATGTCCGTAGGGACAATAGGTCAAGGTTGTCGGCATTAGTAACAAGATCGGTATCAAGTCAGGCTGTGATACTGTTAGGTCCACGTTACCTCTCCCGGTACTTTCGGGGTTGCGGAAACGGTAAAACAAAAATTTTCTAGACTTGGTAACATGGACCGTAAAAGCCGGATTTTTGCTAAACTACATACTAGCATCCTAACTAGAGATATATCTACTCGGTTAGGGGTTATACCTCAACTTGAACTCCTTCTCTTCTTGTTGGTCTTCTCCTTGCTTGCTCCGAGGGTTGATCTGGACTTTGGTCACCTCCGTGGCCTCCTTGAGTCGAAGACGATCCACCCGAGAGATGTACACCGAGCTCCACCTCGAGCCGAGGTAACTAGGGTAAAGAGATTGCTAGTCAAGAAGCCCTAGGATGTGTAGAGGAGATGTATGGATGTGTTTGTCTTTGTGGGATCTTTTTCTCTCAACACATGAGATCAAAAGATGAGATCAAGAGGAGGAAGAAGAAGGAGAAACTTAGCAACCATGGAGCTTTCCTTTTTCTTCTCACTTCATGAGAGAGAATGAGAAGAGAATAATGAAAAGATTATGCCAAATGAAATGAATCATGGTTGCAATAATACACTAAAATCATCATTACTAATCCTATCAAGATAGAGTTGATGGCACATTGAATTGACCATTATCATAACTCAAGAATTAAAAAGAAAATGAAAGAAGAGTGTAGATCTCTCTTGAAGGTCAATGGTCAACACGGTCAACGGGTCAACAAAGTCAAGAGAGGTCTAAGTGGTCAAATGGTCGGTGCAATTAGCCATCACAAATCTATCACTAAAAGGATTAGTAAACAATGTCTCCGGCTCATAACGGTTTTGACCAAACGAACTGTCAAAACCCTAATGAGTGTGCCACATTACGGTTTTGGCCGAACCAACTGCCAAAATCCTAATGGGGCACCTCCTCCTTCATCGCTCCTCAAAACTGTGCATACACACCCGCATCCGCATTCCGTAGAATGCGAATGCACAGAAGACAAATCAAATCCATCTGTGCAATACTAGGATCTGGCTTAAACCAAAGCCCACTAGTATTGCCTGCCCGAACAGCATACGCACACAAGTGCACGTAAGTGATCATAGCCCTGCCGTAAAACCATACGGCCTCTACACGTTTCGCTCAATGCAGGGAAACTCTCTGTGTGGGACTCTAAAGACTCGACACTACGCTGGCAGTGGGTTTAACTACAGACCGCAAGCGGCACTAGCTGTACGTAACGGTCCCCCGGTAGATGTCGATAAGAAGGCCGATGAGGTAAACCCATCCGAACTCCTACTGAGCCTGTATGTGACAATCTCCGTACAGTCCGGTCTGTTCGTCTGATACATCGCATGGCGGGCCTAGGGGGCGGTAAACGTCAGTCCCCTAATAGCGGTACAAGTCGTGTCGGAGTGAAGCCCAGAACACCCTGGGATAACACTGGAAACCTACCAGTATATCTCGCTTGCCCTGGCCAGGGACTACTCGTGTAATGGCTCTCCTAGACACAGCGCGATGTCAACCCCCAATACCGGGAGAGACGAATCATGTCTAACCGTCACTGCCTCCAAGTGCTTCGGGACTGCACCCAACTACTACCTGTTTGCACGACTCAGTAGAGCCGTGGTAGGGTAGTAATCAAAGAACAGTGGGAACACACTCGAGGCGAAGTGACAGTGTCAAGTCAGCGGACTAAGCTGTACTCATGTCACCTGGGAACTGATAACTGACGATAGGTATAATACCAACCATCAGTTCCCGACGAGTCCTATCCAGTGTACTCGTAACCTAACGAGCACCCGCATACTATCTCAAGTACGACGTACTGACGGCTGTGGGACAGACCGTCTCCCGTGCTGGGATGAGAAGCGCATACGCTAGTCTACTCCAGAGTATCGATGCCCTGTCTCGATAATCCCACGACTAGGGACGTGAATAAGGATGTGCTTGTGGATTACCCAGCTCCCACGAGTGTGATCGCCATCACAACGCCGGTAATCAAGCAAAGATCCTAAGGGCTCTACTAATGCGTATAGGTGATATAATAAATAAACACACATGTACACATTAAAGAAGAGACAAACCAAGTAGCATACTACTATATCGAGCAAGATTGTTTATACAACTGTGAATATCCCAAGCTTCCATCAAGTAATATACATACTAATATGATACAGTAATGGCCTCTAGGGCATATACACTAACAATCTCCCACTTACACTAAGGCCATGTACTGGCGTATCGAAGACCTATCACCTCGATCAGCCGCTCGAACTGAGTCTGGGGCAAGGCCTTCGTGAATGGGTCCGCTGTGTTGTCCTTTGTGTCCACTCTCCGCACTTCGATCTCCTGGCGATCAGTGATCTCCCTGATCAGGTGATACCGCCTTAAGATGTGCCTGGATTTCTGATGGGACCTTGGTTCTTTCGCTAAAGCTATAGCCCTATTGTTATCGCAATACAAAGGTATTGGGTCAACAATGGACGAAACCACCTGAAGTTCACTAATGAACTTCTTCATCCAGACCGCCTCTTTTGCATCATCGCTTCCAGCAATGTATTCAGCCTCCATCGTCGAGTCTGCGACGGTATCCTGTTTGGAACTCCTCCAACATACTGCCCCTCCATTGAGGGTAAAAACAAAACCCGAGACAGACTTGCTGTCATCTTTGTCACTCTGGAAGCTTGAATCGGTAAAGGACTCGACCCTGAGGTCTCCATTACCATAAACCAGGAACATCTCCTTAGTCCTTCTCAGGTACTTGAGAATGTTCTTCACTGCTGTCCAGTAGTCCTCACCTGGGTCTGACTGATACCGGCTTACCGCGCTCAGCGCGTAAGCTACATCTGGTCTTGTACATAGCATCGCATACATTATAGATCCTACCGCCGAAGCGTAGGGTATAGTGCGCATGCGAACCCTCTCCTCGTCAGTCTCAGGAGACATCTTCTTGGAGAGGGTAATTCCGTGCAATGCGGGTATGTTACCGCGCTTGGAATCCTCCATACTAAATCTCTTTAGTACGGTCTCTATGTACCTGGACTGTGAAAGTCCCAGTAGTCTCTTGGATCTATCTGTAGGGTTCCTAGGCACACACTAGAGGTCTCACAAGGCATCAACCATGCCAATTTCAAATTTTACAAGTGCCGAGAAACCCAAATACGGATCGTTAACTAGAATTTTAGGCGAAAAAGGAAACTAGTTAACAACTTAACTAAAAGAACGGAAATACAACCTTTGTAGATCCGGTCCTCCACCTCCATAGCTCCGTGTAGACGTCCCTCCGCTGTACAAATCGGATCTTGGACTCTAGTGTCGGCTTCATCGAAGAAATAGGCGGGCTCGGTCATCGACTACGATGCCGAAGATGATCTACGTCGAGGCATCACAAGATCAAGTTCCCACTTCACCAAGTCATGAAACTTGTGAAGAAAACACCCTATACTACTTGGCAAGAGGTAGAGGATGAAGAAATAGGAAGTGGGTTCACTTTAGAATTGGATTTCTCACTCTTTTTCACTAGTTGCCATTGATGGAGGCAAGCTTCTTCATCTTGAAGAAGAAGAAGAAGATAATGAATATGATAAGTGTTATTCCAAAAAGAAAAGAATATGAATACTTATCATATACAAACCATGCTTAGGTGTAGAGAATAAACTATGGTTAGTGGGAATGGTTAGGGTAAGGAGATGAAGACAAAATGGTCACTTGGTCAAATCTTCATGAAGCTTCAACAAGCTTCAAGTTTGAAAGCAACCATTTTGTTTTCTTTCCTTTTATCTTTTAACCAAAAAGAATAGATAAATGAATAAATAAATAAAAACAAAACCCTAACCATTACATAACCATGGTTTAATCTAAACATACACCCAAACATGCATGTATCATCAAACATGGTACAAGCAAGTGCACAAAAATATATCATATATACAATGTGCACATCAAGTGAGAAAATCCATTTAAAGTGAACAAATATTATTTAATGCAAAGTAATATATCAAATATATATAATTATACATTAAATCATTAAATCAACACTTGATTTAACGATCCGGTCATATCGCATGCAACCGACTAATATCCAATGTATCGGCTTATCGAATCAATCATTGATTCGATAACTAGGTTATATCACATACAACCATTCGATACATTCATCGCGAGAATGGAATATGGTATCACATACACGCATTATTCTCGGTCCCGCACATATCTCATATGCGCTCCTATTTCGTTTCGCTTGAGCCAGGAAACCTCTGTGTAGGACTCTAAAGACTCGTCAATACGCCGGCAGCAGGTGATGATCATATCAAACACCCACAAGCCGCAAGCGGTCTGCTAAACGTAACGGCCACCCGGGTATTGAGCGATTAGAAGATCGACGAGCAAGCCCGCTCATACTCCTGTGAATCCAACCAGTAACACTTACCGTACAGTCCGGTCTCGTCGTCTGATATGTCGCATATCTCGCCTAGGGGTGGTAAACGTCAGACCCCAACAGCTCGATAAGTCGTGTCGATATGAGGTCTATAACAGTTCGAGAAACTACTGGTAACACTTACCAGTAAATCTCAGCAACCCTGGCCAGGGATTTCCGGTTATAGCCAATCGAACACAGCGCAACATCAACTCCCTATACCGGGAGAGACGAATCCCCTCCTATCGCTCATTGCCTCCATGTGATTCGGGACTGTACCCAAAAACCACCATTTTGCACGCCCTCTTGGACGTGGTAAGGTGGAAATCAAAGCACAGTGGGAACCACACAAGACTCTATGACGATCTCGGGTCAACAGACTACTCTGTACCAGTGTCACCAGAGAACTGCCATCTGACGTAAGGTATAATACCATCTGGGAGTTCTCGGCGAGTCCGTCCAGTGTACCCAGTCTCCACTGAGCACCCGTATATCATCTCTGATGTCAAACACCAATGGATATGGGATCATCCATCGCCCATCTGTATGGGTCGAGAAGGTATACGCTAGTCTACTCTGGTATATCGATGCCCCGTCTCGATATACCCACGACTAGGGACCTTGAAGGATGTACTTATGGACTACCATGTCCCCACTAGTATGATCCGCATCATAGTCCAGGTAGTCAAGTACATATCCTAAGGGCTTTACCAACATATAACAGAGAGACAATCAGTGTACACGTTAAGGTAAAGTGCAACCAGATAGCATACTATCATGTCGAGCAAGAAATTCCTCCCTATATATGTCCAAGCACCCATTACAATATACATCCTATGTATAGTAATGGCCTCTAGGGCATACATATAACTAACAATCTCCCACTTGCACTAGGGCCATCTGATAGCAGTGGTTATAGTATCTCATACTCAACCATCCCTTAATAGTCTCTCTCTGGGAAAAGGCCTTTGTGAGTGGATCCGCCGTGTTGTCCTCTGAGTCAACTCTCCTAACCTCGATCAACCTGGAGATCAACTATCTCCATGATCAGGTGATGCTGCATCAGAATACGTCTGGATCACTGATGGGACGGACGTTCCTTGGCATAAGCCACAACTCCATTGTCACACAATGGAAGGAACTAAGTTCATATCATGAACAAATATACATCCAGACTGCCTCTTTGGTAGCATCTTAAGTAGCGATGTATCCAGCCTTTATCGTCTAGTATGCCACGGTATCTAGCTTGGAACTCTTCCAACATACCGTCCCTTTACTGAGGGTAAAGACAATGCCTGCGACTGATTTTCAGTCGTCCTTATCGCCCTGAAACCCTTCCAGTGATTCTCCCCAGGATCGGTTGATACCATCTCACTACAACTAGTGAGAATCCTAACATCCAATTAGATCTATCTCATAGATCCAAAACCCAGGATTTAGGAGGTATCATCTTGATCCTATATGGAGAATCATTGTGATAAGCGGAGATTGACCGAGCGTAGCATATGAAACTCCTTTCTTATCAAGAGTATGTCATCCACGTACTCTACGAGGATCATCACCATACTCCCTACTACCCTTTTGTTTATACTGTAGGGTTCCTAGGCACTCTCAAGGGGTCTCACAAGGCATCAACCATGCCCGTTTCAAAATTCTACGGTGCCGAGAAACCCTAGTGTACGGATCGTTTGCTAGATGTCTAGGCGAAAAACTAACTAGTTAACACTTAACTAAAAGTTTAACGGAAATACAACCTTTGTAGATCCGGTGCTCCACCTCCAAAGCTCCGCAACGAAGTCCTCTCCGCTGTCCAAAAAGAATCCGGGCTCTAGCGTCGACTTCATCGGAGAATAAGCGAGCTAGGTCGTCGATGTTCATGCCGAAGATGATCTACGTCGAAGCATCGCAAGATCAAGCTCTCACTTCACCAAGTCAAGAAACTTGTGAAGGAAACACACTCTACTACTTGGCAAGAGGTAGAGGATGAAGAAATAGGAAGTGGGTAGACTTTAGAATTGGATTTCTCACTCAAATCATCAATCCACCATTGATGACCTCAAGCTTCTTCAATGAAGAAGAAGATGAAGAAGATGAATATTGTTATGATAAGAATAATAGAATAGAAAATAAAATCCATTCTTATCATAATATTAACCTTAGTTTAGTGTAGAGAATGGACCATGGTTAGATATGATGGTTAGGGTTAAGGAAGAGATAAGAATGGTTGACTTGATCAAAGTTTCAAGAAACTTCAACATAAAACAAAATAAGCCACCATCCTTAAATAATTTCCAAAATGAATATATATATATAAATAAATGAATAAGATAATCAAAACCCTAATCATTAAGTAAACCATGGTTTAATCTTTACACTTAACCAAGTTAATATGCATCATCAAACATGATACAAACATGTGCATAAAAGTATATCACATATACAACTTGCACAATCCAAGTGAGAAAATCCATTTAAAGTGAACCATTACTAGTTAATGCAAAGTAATATATCAAATATATAATTATACATTAAATCATTAAATCAACACTTGATTCAATGATCCGGTCATGTCGCACACAACCGACTAGTATACAATGTATCGGCTTATCGAATCAACGCTTGAATCGATAACTAGGTTATATCGCATACAACCACTCGATACATTCATCGCGAGAATGGAATACGGTATCACATACACGCATTATTCTCGGTCCCGCACATATCTCATATGCGCTCCTATTTCGTTTCGCTTGAGCCAGGAAACCTCTGTGTAGGACTCTAAAGACTCGTCAATACGCCGGCAGCAGGCGATGATCATATCAAACACCCACAAGCCGCAAGCGGTCTGCTAAACGTAACGGCCACCCGGGTATTGAGCGATCAGAAGATCGACGAGCAAGCCCGCTCACACTCCTGCGAATCCGACCAGTAACACTACCGTACAGTCCGGTCTGATCGTCTGATATGTCGCATATCTCGCCTAGGGGTGGTAAACGTCAGACCCCAATAGCTCAATAAGTCGTGTCGATATGAGGTCTATAACTGTTCGAGAAACTACTGGTAACACTTACCAGTAAATCTCAGCAACCCTGGCCAGGGATTTCCTGTTATAGCCAATCGAACACAGCGCAACATCAACCCCCTATACCGGGAGAGACGAATCCCCTCCTATCGCTCATTGCCTCCATGTGACTCGGGACTGTACCCAAAAACCACCGTTTTGCACGCCCTCTTGGACGTGGTAAGATGGAAATCAAAGCACAGTGGGAACCACACAAGACTCTATGACGATCTCGGGTCAACAGACTACTCTGTACCAGTGTCACCAGAGAACTGCCATCTGACGTGAGGTATAATACCATCTGGGAGTTCTCGGCGAGTCCGTCCAGTGTACCCAGTCTCTACTGAGCACCCGTATATCATCTCTGATGTCAAACACCGATGGATATGGGATCATCCATCGCCCATCTGTATGGGTCGAGAAGGTACACGCTAGTCTACTCTGGTATATCGATGCCCCGTCTCGATACACCCACGACTAGGGACTTTGAAGGATGTACTTATAGACTACCATGTCCCCACTAGTATGATCCGCATCATAGTCCAGGTAGTCAAGTACAGATCCTAAGGGCTTTACCAACATGTAACAGAGAGACAATCAGTATACACGTTAAGGTAAAGTTCAACCAGATAGCATACTATCATGTCGAGCAAGAAAGTCCTCCCTATATATGTCCCAGCATCCACTACAATATACATCCTATGTACAGTAATGGCCTTTAGGGCATACATACAACTAACAATCTCCCACTTGCACTAGGGCCATCTGTAGCAGTGGTTGCAGTATCTCATACTCAACCATCCCATGAAAGTCTCTCTCTGGGAACAGGCCTTTGTGAGTGGATCCGCTGTGTTGTCCTCTGAGCCTACTCTCCTAACCTCGATCACCCTGGAGATCAACCATCTCCATGATCAAGTGATACTGCCTTAGAATATGTCTGGATCACTGATGGGACGGGCGTTCCTTGGCATGAGCCACAACTCCATTGTCACACAATGGGAGGAACATAGTTCATCTCTTGAACCAATATACACCCAAACAGCCTCTTTGGTAGCATCTTAAGTAGCGATGTATCCAGCCTTTATCGTCTAGTATGTCACGGTATCTAGCTTGGAACTCTTCCAACATACCGTCCCTTTACTGAGGGTAAAGACAATGCCTGCGACTGACACTCAGTCGTCTTTATCACCCTGGAACACTTCCAGTGATTCTCCTCAGGATCGATTGACACCATCTCACTACATCTAGTGAGTATCCTAACATCCATTTAGATCTATCTCATAGATCCAAAACCCAGGATTTAGTAGGTATCATTTTGATCCTATATGGAGAATCTTTGTGATAAGCGGAGATTGATCGAGCGTAGCATAAGAAACTCCTTTCTTATCAAGAGTATGTCATCCACGTACTCTACGAGGATCGTCACCATACTCCCTACTACCTTTTTGTATATACAAGGTTCATCTACCATTTTGATGATGTCAACTTCTTTGACTAATCCATCAAAACAGATGTTCCAACTCCGCGATGCCTGCTTTATCCTATAAAGCATCTTGCACACGTTTCCGCTGCTCCCATTGTCTACGAAGCCCTCTGGCTGTGTACTTATAGACACTCTCTTCTAAATCATCATTTAGAAAAGCAGTCAAGACACCCAACCACCAGATATCGTAGTCATGGTATGTAGCCGTGGCAAGTAGGATCTGGATGGACTTAAGCATAGCTACTTGAAAAAGGTTTCATCATTATCCATACCTGGTCAATGATGCACACTTTTAACAAGTCTAGCTTTGAAAGTCTCAACTTTTCCATTTACACCAAGTAATCTTCTCAAGATATACTTGCTCCTGATGGGGATTTAACCCTTCAGATATAGCAACCAAAGTCCATACTTTGTTGGTGTACATGGATTCCATCTCAGATCGCTAAGCATCCAGCCATTCTCACAGAGTCTTACTCCTGATGGCCAGCTCGAAGCTAGTTGGGTCATCATCTCATGATGCAATCCTCGCTCCCACTGTCATAGAGAAACAGAAGTATCTTTCAGGCGGGTGAGGAACCCTACTAGATCGGCGGAGAGGCTGAGGTTCGTTGGTAACTATTGAATCATTTGGTTCTTTCAAATCATCAGCTGCAGTTTGTATAGCTGGAACATTTCCAGTTGTACATAACAGACCTTGCCTCGAGCTTGTCCGGATTTTTCTTTTCAGACATAGCCCGGACAACCCCAAATCTTAACCAACTTAAGAGATGGGCTCTTCCCTTTCTATATCACATATGAAGTGGTAGGCAACTGATTTGATTCGAACCCTATTCAATAGGTATGCAGCTTCTCAAGCGCATATCTCCCAAAAAGGAAACAGGTAACTCAGCAGTACTCATCATAGAGCACACCATATCAAATAGGGTGTATCTGCTCCGCCCCGATATACCATCGTGCTATGGTGTATGCGGAGAAGTAATGCTGAGAGAGAATCTCATTCTCCTTTAGAAAAGTCCAGGATTTCCGTGCTCAAGTATTCTCCTCCTAGATCACATCAAAGGACATAATACTTATACCCTTATTAGTTCTCTACTTCTAACTTATATTCCGTGAATATCTCAAAAGGTTCGGACTTGTGTTTCAACAGGAACATAGGTCTGAATCTAAAGAGATCATCAGAGAACATAATGAAGTATAAAGAACCAGTCCTGGCATGTGTAGACAGGGGACCTACATACATCAACATGTATCATCCCAAGAGTTTACTAACTCTTTCTCTGTTTCCAGTAAACGGAGCTATGGTCATCTTATCTTTGTGACATGACTGGCGAGTTTCACAAGATGTAAATTCAAACTGATTTAAATATGCATCTATATGTAACTCTAGCTAGTCGGGTCACATCGATCTGACCTAGTCTACAATACCTCAATTAGGATTCGTTCATTTCTAAACTCTTCCTCTTGTGTGTGTTCAGTATACTAAGAACTGTAGTTTGATTTAGAACATTAATGCTTTTAGATAACGTGCCTGAACCGATCAACTTTTGATATAGGAAATGTTCAAAACATTATCCAACAATACAAAATTTTATCATTTCTTTACTAATAAAGAGACTGATATGATTTTGTATATCAGGTTCGGTATCTAATAACATTCGTTCAGAATCAATGTATTGTAATACAGGGTGACAGTGACCGACAGACTTGGCTGCAACACTTGCCCCGTTTTCTGCCTCATGAAACTTATCACCCGTTCTCAGTTCTCTACCTTTCTGTAGCCCTATGTAACAGGTTACATATCTGGGATCCTGATCCGGTATCATATACCCAGGACGTAAAGGATACTGAGAAACAGTTCTGTATAATGAACACACCTGAAGATGATGCATCAGCATGCACTCTCTTTGTTTGGGCGGCACGGGAATTCTGGTAATCCCCAATTTCCTACTCTGTCTTATAACAATTATAAGTTCGAGCGGGACCAACGTTCCCCAGCTCAGTATAACAAGCGGGTTCGGTCAATATTCCGTATTATTATCTTGATTAAGGCGTGATATGGTCGCTACCTAGAGAGAGAGAGAAGAAAACACTCAGCGTGCGCTCTGTCAAGAATAGATTGGTTATTATTTTATCTAATCAGGATGGCTCCCACTGCTTTTTATCAAATCTTCCTTCAAACCCTAAAAGGAAAGACTAGCCGGAATTAATTACACACTACAAGTTCGCCAATCTTTCAGCCAGGCCAGTGTCGGTACTTTGAGGGAGGTCCCCCGTGCTTTCGCACGAACCTAATTAATGTAAACCTCGTTTTCCCAGAGGCGTAACCTCGTTAACACCTTTCTAGACACCTACTTGATCGGCTAATTGTAATGTGTAAAACTCTCCCAGGAGTAACTCTTACTCGCAGCGGGTATCGGGATCCAACTATCTCATAGAAGGTATGCAATCTCATTGCAAATTTCAACACTTGAAATTCCCGATAATATTTTGCCCCTAGCTCGCTATGACCTTGACGGAGGCCAAACAACCCATAGTCCGCTAGTCAAGTTCAACCCGTCATTTCCTGATTGAATTAAACCCACCCGCACGACCCTTGACGGAGGCCAAACAACGCCGTACGAATACCCTAATCCAATCGCATCATATGCTAGCAGATAAGCACTAGTTAGCTACCGTACACTACGCCTTGACGGAGGCCAAACAACCGCAGCACGAATACTAACTAGTACGTATCTGAAATGACAGAGGGCTACGACAGGTTTTTCTGAAAACCTATTGCGTAATGAACTTGATATCGTTGTAGAATCAAATAGTTTTAAAATGGAGTGCTTTTGAGGCTTTTCTTGTTTTGCTAAAGGAGTCACTCCCGGTGAAGGGATCGTCGGTCCTTTCCTCGTCGAATGAGGTGCGGGATATATCATATATATCACTGTGCAAAGCAAAAACTCTTAAAAGCAATCAAAAGACAAACCGAGTGTGTAGCATCTGCCAGTTATTGCTAAAGGAGTCACTCCCGGTGAAGGGATCTCGGTCCTTTCCTCATCGAATAAGGTGCAGGATATATCACATATACCGCTGTGCAAAGCAAGAACTGTAGCTACCTGTTTTATTTTGAAATTCGATTCTACAACATCTTAGGTTTCTTTTAATTTCATTAATCACATTAATGAAGTCCCATCATTTAAGTACTTAAACATCACAGATAGATATGACGTACACTTATGCCATCCGCATTCGCCTCGATGTCCCCTCGTGCACCGTTAGGTTAGGTAACTAACGGCAGAGCGGGGCAGGGCTAGCGCGGGTGTAAAACATAAGTAACGTCTATATAATATATCATATATACTATATACTGTATCTATCACAGAACATCTCATGATCACATCACAGATATCGCAGCAGAAGAAACATATGAAATATTGGATATACTAGGAAGTCCGTGTTTTCAATACGAGCCAGTATAAAACACGGATTCCACGGTTGTGATGAATAGCCAAACCCACACCCCTAGACCCCTACGAGAGTGGCAAGCAACCCTACCAATTCTGGAGTTAGGAGACCCGACCTCGACTCCTCGAGTTGGTCTCCCACTGGACTCCAGAACCCGGTTACTTGTGCCCTCCTCCTTGGGTCTATCCTAGTGCGGAAAAGTAAATAATATACAACAGGTGACAACTTCCGCAACCTGGAAGCGCCCCAATAAAAGAATATTACATACAAGTTTTTACAAGAATGAAAATGAAAAACACTCATCTCACATAAAAACCCCCGGCTATTCAAACACGACGATCCAATATAACATATCCAGCAACACATAACATCACATGTCATCAACGTAAGTAAACATGCGCATCCCAATTGTCGTTGACATATAGCAACGAAACCGGCGATATCACATATTACACTTACGGTCACAGAAAAGAAAGTGTAAAACTACAACAGTTGGAATCCGCAACCACCTCAGACATCGCATGCCTGACCAAATGAATACCTTAGACATCGCATGCCTAACAATTATAAACCCCGCATTTTAGTCCCATTATCGAAAACTCTTTTCAATATCAAGTCGGGCAATTCAACAAGATTCCCGACATCCTGATCGAATGCTCGTCGCAAACTTCAGTAGACGGCCGCACCCCCGTTACCATCGACGAAGTGCACCAAGGCGGAACACCGCTACCGCGAGCACCCAGACGGATGCTTTCGGCGACGGGGTTCTCCTACAGTCACTTGGTCGGGGCTATGGAGTGAGGCTGTCTATTAAGTTTACCCGGCGAGAATCCGCGTACGCTACGTGATTGCGACGGACTTTTGATCACATCAAAATTCCGTGGCAACCGATCAAGTGAGACTAAACTGCTACGTTTATAATATTCATTTAGTTATCACATAACTATTTGTGAATTCCAATTATTGTATCCCATTCCAGATAAATAGAAAATGTTAAACTTTCCGATCGAACAATCGAACACCCAAGTTTTCCCGATACAGATCAACACATGAAATAAGTCTAACAACATTCAGTTCGTACCTCAGTACCAACGGTCCAGCCGTAGAAGGGTCAAGCTAACGCCTCACATGTGGCACGTCGTACTGCCCCAAACCCGAAGGTTCAAAGGGCAGTTCAAGACGGTCACATAATCGAGTTAAGGTTTGTGTCTTCTAGAGGGACCATCGCGTTACTTGCACTACTTAGAACGTCGTTAAACTACAGAAAAATCCAACACTTGGAAATTTCCCGACAGGGGAAAAATTGGGTATTTATATCCGGTCGAACTTTTTAACATATTCTAAAATTATCCGGAACGACACATAGACAAAGTTTGACAATCCGATCGAATAAATGAACTCCCAATACAACCCAAAATACTCAACTCTTTATTTCAGATTAAAAATTTCCAGGAAAACCAGCACTGAAAAATAGGAGTTACTGTGCAAAATTGAGTGCCTAATAAGACAAAACGGCGGCGGAAGGGCCGCATTAGCACGCTAATGCCGTGGTTCCGCCGCACTTTAGAAAGATCATTAGGTAATTTTTGCATCATAATTCTTAGATTTACCTGCTGATTTTTCTGCATATTTTTAATTTGCAAAAATCCACATTTTACAAAAAAGTACAGAGAGCAATTTGGAAATCGGATTTCGGTTCGATCGGACTTCAAACTCCGTCTACGCTTCGCCTAAGGCTCTAGCTAGGCTCTGATACCACTGTAGGGTTCCTAGGCACTCTCAAGGGGTCTCACAAGGCATCAACCATGCCCGTTTCAAAATTCTACGGTGCCGAGAAACCCTAGTGTACGGATCGTTTGCTAGATGTCTAGGCGAAAAACTAACTAGTTAACACTTAACTAAAAGTTTAACGGAAATACAACCTTTGTAGATCCGGTGCTCCACCTCCAAAGCTCCGCAACGAAGTCCTCTCCGCTGTCCAAAAAGAATCCGGGCTCTAGCGTCGACTTCATCGGAGAATAAGCGAGCTAGGTCGTCGATGTCCATGCCGAAGATGATCTACGTCGAAGCATCGCAAGATCAAGCTCTCACTTCACCAAGTCAAGAAACTTGTGAAGGAAACACACTCTACTACTTGGCAAGAGGTAGAGGATGAAGAAATAGGAAGTGGGTAGACTTTAGAATTGGATTTCTCACTCAAATCATCAATCCACCATTGATGACCTCAAGCTTCTTCAATGAAGAAGAAGATGAAGAAGATGAATATTGTTATGATAAGAATAATAGAATAGAAAATAAAATCCATTCTTATCATAATATTAACCTTAGTTTAGTGTAGAGAATGGACCATGGTTAGATATGATGGTTAGGGTTAAGGAAGAGATAAGAATGGTTGACTTGATCAAAGTTTCAAGAAACTTCAACATAAAACAAAATAAGCCACCATCCTTAAATAATTTCCAAAATGAATATATATATATAAATAAATGAATAAGATAATCAAAACCCTAATCATTAAGTAAACCATGGTTTAATCTTTACACTTAACCAAGTTAATATGCATCATCAAACATGATACAAACATGTGCATAAAAGTATATCACATATACAACTTGCACAATCCAAGTGAGAAAATCCATTTAAAGTGAACCATTACTAGTTAATGCAAAGTAATATATCAAATATATAATTATACATTAAATCATTAAATCAACACTTGATTCAATGATCCGGTCATGTCGCACACAACCGACTAGTATACAATGTATCGGCTTATCGAATCAACGCTTGAATCGATAACTAGGTTATATCGCATACAACCACTCGATACATTCATCGCGAGAATGGAATACGGTATCACATACACGCATTATTCTCGGTCCCGCACATATCTCATATGCGCTCCTATTTCGTTTCGCTTGAGCCAGGAAACCTCTGTGTAGGACTCTAAAGACTCGTCAATACGCCGGCAGCAGGCGATGATCATATCAAACACCCACAAGCCGCAAGCGGTCTGCTAAACGTAACGGCCACCCGGGTATTGAGCGATCAGAAGATCGACGAGCAAGCCCGCTCACACTCCTGCGAATCCGACCAGTAACACTACCGTACAGTCCGGTCTGATCGTCTGATATGTCGTATATCTCGCCTAGGGGTGGTAAACGTCAGACCCCAATAGCTCAATAAGTCGTGTCGATATGAGGTCTATAACTGTTCGAGAAACTACTGGTAACACTTACCAGTAAATCTCAGCAACCCTGGCCAGGGATTTCCTGTTATAGCCAATCGAACACAGCGCAACATCAACCCCCTATACCGGGAGAGACGAATCCCCTCCTATCGCTCATTGCCTCCATGTGACTCGGGACTGTACCCAAAAACCACCGTTTTGCACGCCCTCTTGGACGTGGTAAGATGGAAATCAAAGCACAGTGGGAACCACACAAGACTCTATGACGATCTCGGGTCAACAGACTACTCTGTACCAGTGTCACCAGAGAACTGCCATCTGACGTGAGGTATAATACCATCTGGGAGTTCTCGGCGAGTCCGTCCAGTGTACCCAGTCTCTACTGAGCACCCGTATATCATCTCTGATGTCAAACACCGATGGATATGGGATCATCCATCGCCCATCTGTATGGGTCGAGAAGGTACACGCTAGTCTACTCTGGTATATCGATGCCCCGTCTCGATACACCCACGACTAGGGACTTTGAAGGATGTACTTATAGACTACCATGTCCCCACTAGTATGATCCGCATCATAGTCCAGGTAGTCAAGTACAGATCCTAAGGGCTTTACCAACATGTAACAGAGAGACAATCAGTATACACGTTAAGGTAAAGTTCAACCAGATAGCATACTATCATGTCGAGCAAGAAAGTCCTCCCTATATATGTCCCAGCATCCACTACAATATACATCCTATGTACAGTAATGGCCTCTAGGGCATACATACAACTAACATATACAAGGTTCATCTACCATTTTGATGATATCAAACTCTTTGACTAACACATCAAAACAGATGTTCCAACTCCGCGATACTTGCTTTATCCTATAAAGCATCTTGTACACGTTTCCGCTGCTCCCACTGTCTACGAAGCCCTCTGGCTGTGTACTTATAGACGTCCTCTTCTAAAACATCATTTAGAAAAGTAGTCATGGCACCCAACCGTCCGATATCGTAGTCATGGTATGTAGCCGTGGCAAGTAGGATGTGGATGGACTTAAGCATAGCCACTTGAAAAGGTTTCTTCATTATCCACGCGTGGTCGATGACGAAAACCTTTAACAAGTCTAGGTTTGAAAGTCTCAACCTTTCCATCTACACCAAGTAATCTTCTCAAGATATACTTGCTCCTGATGGGGATTTAACCCTTCAGATATAGCAACCAAAGTCCATACTTTGTTGGTGTACATGGATTCCATCTCAGATCGCTAAGCATCCAGCCATTCTTACAGAGTCCTACTCCTGATGGCCAGCTCGAAACTAGTTGGGTCATCATCTCATGATGCAATCCTCGCTCCCACTGTCATAGAGAAACGAAAGTATCTCTCAGGTGGGTGAGAAACCCTACTAGATCGGCAGAGAGGCTGAGGTTCGTTGGTAACTATTGAATCCTTTGGTTTTATCAAATCATCAGCTGCAGTTTGTATAGCTGGAACATTTCCAGTTCTACATTACAGACCTTGCCTCGAGCTTGTCCGGATTTTGCTTTTCAGACATAGCCCGGACAACCCCAAATCTTAACTAACTTAAGATATGGGCTCTTCCCTTATCATATCAAATATGAAGTGGTAGGCAACATATTTGATTTGAACCCTATTCAATAGGTATGCAGCTTCTCAAGTGCATAACTCCCAAAAAGGAAATAGGTAACTCATTAGTACTCATCATAGAGCACACCTTATCATATAGGGTGAGATTGCTCCGCCCCGATATACCATCGTGCTATGGTGTATACGGAGAAGTAATGCTGAGAGAGAATCTCATTCTCCTTTAGAAAAGTCCAGGAATTCCATGCACAAGTATTCTCCTCCCTGATCTCATCATAGGACATAATACTTATACCCGTATTTTGGTTCTCTACTTCTAACTTATATTCTGTGAATATCTCAAAAGGTTCGGACTTGTGTTTCAACAGGAACATAGGTCTGAATCTCGAAAGATCATCAGAGAATGTAATGAAGTACAAAGAACCAGTCCTGGTATATGTAGACAGGGGACCTTACATACATCAACATGTATCATCCCAAGAGTTTACTAACTCTTTCTCTGCTTCCAGTAAACAGAGCTATGGTCATCGTATCTTTGTGACATGACTGGAAAGTTTCACAAGATGTAAATTCAAACTGATTTAAATGTGCATCTACATGTAACTTCAGCTAGTCGGGTCGCATTGATATGACCTAGTCTACAATGCCTCAAGAAGAATTCGTTCATTTCTGAACTCTTCCTCTTTTGTGTGTTCAGTATACTAAAGAACTGTAGTTTGATTTAGAACATCAATGCTTTTAGATAACGTGCCTGAACCGATCAACTTTTGATATCGGAAATGTTCAAAACATTATCCAACTATACAAAATTTTATCATTTCTTTACTAATAAAGAGATAGATATGATTTTGTATATCAGGTTCGGTATCTAATAACATTCGTTCAGAATCAATGTACTGGTCATACAGGGTGACAGTGACCAACAGACTTGGCTGCAACACTTGCCCCGTTCTCTGTCTCATGAAACTTATCACCCGTTCTCAGTTTTTCTACCTTTTTGCAGCCCTATGTAACAGATTACATATCTGGGATCCTGATCCGGTATCAAATACCCAGGACGTAGAGGATACAGAGAAACAGTTCTTTGTAATGAACACACCTGAAGGAGATGCATCATATGCACTTTCTTCGTTTGGGCGGCATAGGAATTCTGGTATTCCCCAATTTCCTGCTCTGTCTTATAACAATTATAAGTTGGAGCGGGACCAACGTTCCCCAGCTCAGTATAACAAGCGGGTTCGGTCAATAATCCGTATTATTATCTTAATTAAGGCGTGATATGGTCGCTACCTGGAGAGAGAGAGAAGAAAACACTCAGCGTATGCTCTTGCAAGATCAGATTGGTTATTATTTTATCTAATCAGGATGGCTCCCACTGTTTTTATCAAATCTTCCTTCAAACCCTAAAAGGAAAGACTAGCCGGGATTAATTACGCACTACAAGTTCGCCAATCTTTCAGCCAGGCCAGTGTCAGTACTTTGAGGGAGGTCCCCCGTGCTTTCGCACGAACCTAATTACAGTAAGCCTCGTTTTCCCAGAGGCGTAACCCCGTTGACACCTTTCTAGACACCTACTTGATCGGCTAATTGTAATGTGTAAAACTCTCCCAGGAGTAACAATTACTCGCAGCGGGTATCGGGATCCAACTATCTCATAGAAGGTATGCAATCTCATTGCAAATTTCAACACTTGAAATTCCCGATAATTTTGCCCTTAGCGTCCTATGACCTTGACGGAGGCCAAACTACCCATAGTCCGCTAGTCAAGTTCAACCCGTCATTTCCTGATTGAATTAAACCCACTCGCACGACCCTTGACGGAGGCCAAACAACGCCGTACGAATACCCTAATCCAATCTTATATGCTAGCAGATAAGCACTAGTTAGCTACCGTACACTACGCCTTGACGGAGGCCAAACTACCGCAGCACGAATACTAACTAGTACTTATCTGAAATGACGGAGGGCTACGACAGGTTTTTCTGAAAACCTATTGCGTAATGAACTTGATATCGTTGTAGAATCAAATGATTTTAAAAATGGAGTGCTTTTGAGGCTTTTCTAGTTTTGCTAAAGGAGTCACTTCCGGTGAAGGGATCGTCGGTCCTTTCCTCGTCGAATGAGGTGCGGGATATATCATATATATCACTGTGCAAAGCAAAAACTCTTAAAAGCAATCAAAAGACAAACCGAGTGTGTAGCATTTGCCAGTTATTGCTAAAGGAGTCACTCCCGGTGAAGGGATCTCGGTCCTTTCCTCATCGAATAAGGTGCAGGATATATCATATATACCGCTGTGCAAAGAAAGAACTATAGCTACCTGTTTTATTTTTGAAATTCGATTCTACAACATCTTAGGTTTCTTTTATTTCATTAATCTCATTAATGAAGTCCCATCATTTAAGTACCTAAACATCACAGATAAATACGACGTACACTTATGCCATCCGCATTCGCCTCGATGTCCCCTCATGCACCATTAGGTTAGGTAACTAACGGCAGAGTGGGGCAGGGCTAGCACGGGTGTAAAACATAAGTAACGTCTATATAATATATCATATATACTATATACAGTATCTATCACAGAACATATCACATGATCACATCACAGATATCGCAGCAGAAGAAACATATGAAATATTGGATATACTAGGACGTCCGTGTTTTCAATACGAGCCAGTATAAAACACGGATTCCACAGTCGTGATGAATAGCCAAACCCACACCCCTAGACCCCTACGAGGGCGGCAAGCAACCCTACCAATTCTAGAGTTAGGAGACCCGGACTCGACTCCTCGAGTTGGTCTCCCACTGGACTCCAGAACCCGGTTACTTGTGCTCCCCTCCTTGGGTCTATCCTAGTGCGGAAAAGTAAATAATATACAGAGGGTGACATCTTCCGCAACCTGGAAGTGCCCCAATAAAAGAATATTACATACAAGTTTTTACATGAATGAAAATGAAAAAACACTCATCTCACATAAAAACCCCCGGCTATTCAAACACGACAATCCAATATAACATATCCAGCAACACACAACATCACATGTCATTAACGTAAGTAAATATGCGCATCCCAATTGTCGTTGACATATAGCAACGAAACCGGCGATATCACATATTACACTTACGGTCGCAAAAAAGAAAGTGTAAAACTACAATAGTTGGAATCCGCAACCTCCATAGACATCGCATGCCTAATCAAATGAATTACTTAGACATCGCATGTCTAACAATTATAAACCCCGCATTTTAGTCTCATTATCGAAAACACTTTTCAATATCAAGTCGGGCAATTTAACAAGATTCCCGACATCCTGATCGAATGCTCGTCGCAAACTTTAGTAGGCGGCCGCACCCCTGACGCCGTCGACGAAGCGCACCAAGGCGGAACACCGCTGCCGCGAGCACCCGAACGGATGCTTTCAGCGACGGGGTTCTCCTTCAGTCACTTGGTCGAGGTTATGGAGTGAGGCTGTCTATTAAGTTTACCCGGCGAGTATCCGTGTACGCTACGTGATTGCGACAGACTTTTGATCGCATCAAAATTCCGTGGCAACCGATCAAGTGAGACTAAACTGCTATGTTTATAACATTCATTCAGTTATTTCATAACAATTTGTGAATTCCAAATATTGTATCACATTCCGAATAAGATAGAAACTGTTAAACTTTCCGATCGAACAATCGAACACCCAAGTTTTCCCGAAACAGCTCAACACATGAAATAAGTTCAAAGACATTCACTTCATGCCTCAGTACCAACGGTCCAGCCGTAGAAGGGTCAAGCCAACGCCTCACATGTGGCACGCCGTACTGCCCCAAACCCTAAGGTTCAAAGGGCAGTTCAAGACGGTCACATAATCGAGTTAAGGTTTGTTGTCTTCTAGAGGGACCATCGCGTTACTTGCACTACTTAGAACGTCCTTAAACCACAGAAAAATCCAACACTTGGAATTTTTCCGACAGGGGAAAAGGTGGGTATTTATATCCGGTCGAACTTTTTAACATATTCTAAAATATCCGGAAAGCCACAAAGACAAAGTCTGATAATCCGATCGAATCATCTAAGTTTCAAAACACCCCAGAAAACTCAACTCTTGAGTTCAAATTAAAAATTCCCAGAAAACTCAGCACTAGAAAACATGAATTACTGTGCAAAATTCATAAAATAATGTGACAAAATGGCCGCGGAACCGCCGCACAAGCCATGCTTGTGCCGCGGTTACGCCGCGCTTTAGATGAATTAGCCCCACGAATTTCACAGTAATTCAAATAAGCCCCTGCCGAATTTTTTATCAATTTTTAATTCACAAAAAACCCAATTTTCAGAAAATTTCCAGAGAGCATTTTAGAGTTAGGGTTTCGGGTTCGTTCGGATTTCAAACGTCGTCTAGACTTCGCCTTCGGCTCTAGCTAGGCTCTGATACCACTGTAGGGTTCCTAGGCACACACTAGATGTCTCACAAGGCATCAACCATACCAATTTCAAATTTTACAAGTGCCGAGAAACCCTAATACGGATCGTTAACTAGAATTTTAGGCGAAAAAGGAAACTAGTTAACAACTTAACTAAAAGAACGGAAATACAACCTTTGTAGATCCGGTCCTCCACCTCCATAGCTCCGTGTAGACGTCCCTCCTCTGTACAAATCGGATCTTAGACTCTAGTGTCGGCTTCATCGGAGAAATAGGCGGGCTAGGTCATCGACTACGATGCCGAAAATGATCTACGTCGAGGCATCACAAGATCAAGCTCCCACTTCACCAAGTCATGAAACTTGTGAAGAAAACACCCTATACTACTTGGGAAGAGGTAGAGGATGAAGAAATAGGAAGTGGGTTCACTTTAGAATTGGATTTCTCACTCTTTTTCACTAGTTGCCATTGATGGAGGCAAGCTTCTTCATCTTGAAGAAGAAGAAGAAGATAATGAATATGATAAGTGTTATTCCAAAAAGAAAAGAATATGAATACTTATCATATACAAACCATGATTAGGTGTAGAGAATAAACTATGGTTAGTGGGAATGGTTAGGGTAAGGAGATGAAGACAAAATGGTCACTTGGTCAAATCTTCATGAAGCTTCAACAAGCTTCAAGTTTGAAAGCAACCATTTTGTTTTCTTTCCTTTTATCTTTTAACCAAAAAGAATAGATAAATGAATAAATAAATAAAAACAAAACCCTAACCATTACATAACCATGGTTTAATCTAAACATACACCCAAACATGCATGTATCATCAAACATGGTACAAGCAAGTGCACAAAAATATATCATATATACAATGTGCACATCAAGTGAGAAAATCCATTTAAAGTGAACAAATATTAGTTAATGCAAAGTAATATATCAAATATATATAATTATACATTAAATCATTAAATCAACACTTGATTTAACGATCCGGTCATATCGCATGCAACCGACTAATATCCAATGTATCGGCTTATCGAATCAATCATTGATTCGATAACTAGGTTATATCACATACAACCATTCGATACATTCATCGCGAGAATGGAATACGATATCACATACACGCATTATTCTCTGTCCCGCACATATCTCATATGCACTCCTATTTCGTTTCGCTTGAGCCAGGAAACCTCTGTGTAGGACTCTAAAGACTCGTCAATACGCCGGCAGCAGGTGATGATCATATCAAACACCCACAAGCCGCAAGCGGTCTGCTAAACGTAACGGCCACCCGGGTATTGAGCGATCAGAAGATCGACGAGCAAGCCTGCTCATACTCCTGTGAATCCAACCAGTAACACTTACCGTACAGTCCGGTCTCGTCGTCTGATATGTCGCATATCTCGCCTAGGGGTGGTAAACGTCAAACCCCAACAGCTCGATAAGTCGTGTCGATATGAGGTCTATAACAGTTCGAGAAACTACTGGTAACACTTACCATTAAATCTCAGCAACCCTGGCCAGGGATTTCCGGTTATAGCCAATCGAACACAGCGCAACATCAATTCCCTATACCGGGAGAGACGAATCCCCTCCTATCGCTCATTGCCTCCATGTGATTCGGGACTGTACCAAAAAACCACCGTTTTGCACACCCTCTTGGACGTGGTAAGGTGGAAATCAAAGCACAGTGGGAACCACACAAGACTCTATGACGATCTCGGGTCAACAGACTACTCTGTACCAGTGTCACCAGAGAACTGCCATCTGACGTAAGGTATAATACCATCTGGGAGTTCTCGGCGAGTCCGTCCAGTGTACCCAGTCTCCACTGAGCACCCGTATATCATCTCTGATGGAAAACACCAATGGATATGGGATCATCCATCGCCCATCTATATGGGTCGAGAAGGTATACGCTAGTCTACTCTGGTATATCGATGCCCCGTCTCGATATACCCACGACTAGGGACCTTGAAGGATGTACTTATGGACTACCATGTCCCCACTAGTATGATCCGCATCATAGTCCAGGTAGTCAAGTACATATTCTAAGGGCTTTACCAACATGTAACAGAGAGACAATCAGTGTACACGTTAAGGTAAAGTGCAACCAGATAGCATACTATCATGTCGAGCAAGAAAGTCCTCCCTATATATGTCCAAACACCCACTACAATATACATCCTATGTATAGTAATGGCCTCTAGGACATACATATAACTAACACTATCTCTATAGATCTTGATCCCCAGAATGTACGAGGCATCACCCAGGTCCTTCATGGAGAACCGTTGTGACAAAAATAGCTTGACCGATTGTAGGATAGGAATGTCATTTCCTATCAAAAGAATGTTGTCCACGTACAAGACTAGGAATACGATAGTTCGTCCTACAATCTTCTTATAGACACAAGGTTCATCTTCGTTCTTGATGAAATCAAATTCCTTGATTGCCTCATCAAAACAGATGTTCCAGCTCCGCGATGTCTGCTTTAATTCATAAATGGATTTAAGCAACTTGCATACCTTCCCTCTGCTCCCACTGTCTACGAAACCTTCTGGCTGATCCATGTAAACGCACTCTTCTAAACAACCGTTTAGGAAAGCCGTTTTAACATCCATCTGCCAGATTTCATAGTCATGGAAGGCAGCAATGGCAAGTAGGATCCGAATGGATTTGAGCATAGCCACCGGAGAAAAAGTTTCGTCATAGTCCAAACCAGGTCTTTGACGAAAACCTTTTGCAACGAGTCTAGCCTTATAGGTTTCTACCTGCCCATCTACACCAAGTTTCCTTTTGTAGATCCATTTGCATCCAACGGGTTTTACCCCAGGTGGAGCAATATCCAAGGTCCACACTTTATTGGCGTACATGGACTCCATTTCGGATTGCATTGCTTCCTGCCACTTATCAGAGTCCCTACTGATAATGGCTTGCCTGAAACTGGTAGGGTCATCTTCTTCCAAGATGCAATCCTCTCGATCCCCGTCTATGAGAAAACCGTAGTGTCTCTCGGGCGGATGAGAAATCCTACCAGATCTGCTAAGTGGCTGAGGTTCGTCTGGGGTTATTGAATTCTAAGGTTCTGTCAAATCTTCAGTTTCATTTTGTGGTCACTGAATTTCTTCCAGTTCTACCGAACTCCCACTTGTTTCTTTTGCAAGAAATTGCCACTCTAAAAAGGTGGCGTGGCGAGATACAAACACCTTCTGTTCCTCGGTGTGGTAGAACAGATATCCTGTGGAGTTCTTAGGATATCCCACAAATTTACATAGAACTGAACGTGCCTGAAGTTTGTCCGGATTTTGTACTTTTACATAGGCCGGACAACCCCATATCTTAATACGTTTAAGATACGGCTTTTTACCATTCCATATATCGAACGGTGTCTTAGGCACAGATTTAGACGGAACATCGTTCAATAGATATGCTGCTGTCAACAGCGCATGTCCCCAAAATGAAAGAGGTAACTCGGCATTACTCATCATGGAGCGAACCATATCCAGTAGGGTATGATTCCTCCGCTCCGATACACCATTGTGCCGTGGTGTATAAGGAGGAGTAAGCTGAGAGAGAATACCATTCTCTTTTAAGTAATCTAGGAATTCTGTCACGACCCGAAAGTACGGAACGTGACCGGCACTTAGATTACGAAGCGTCTAGAGGCGCAACGTAACCTAAGTAAGCCGAAGCCCAGAAATCTAAACCATAAAAGAAGAAGAAGTAAAAGAAAACAGAAAGGAAACAAGTTTAAGAGCATCAGCAATTTTCCCAAAAATTTCGGCAGAGTCTCCTCTATAAAAACTGGCCCCAAACGGGTACAACAAGTACAATATACATAAACAATAAAAAGCATCCCCAAACGGGAGCTAGCTCAACGCCAACAGGCGGAATCAACCACAACCAGCACAATAATATACAACGCCAAAGGGCGAGGCTCAAAAACTCAAAAGAAAACAAATCCACCAAATCAGAATAATACAAGCGCGACTCTAAGGTCGAAATAAATAACTGGTCCAATAAACTTATCAAGTAATACAAGTATGGTTGATGGAGCTTACTAGATACAAATGAAAAAATAAAAGTACAATGGTGGTTCAGATACAAGTGAACCAACCTACCGTGCAAATCACCCTGAATGAAATGATGTGCCAGCAACTGCCAGGGAAACCTGTACATCGAACCTGTAATAAAATTTGGCACAACGGGGGTGAGTTGCCAACTCGTGAGTAGAAGACATCTACGAAAAGAAATCGAATGCACGACGCTATCCTAGGTCATAAAATAATACACTACTATATCCTAATCATCTAGTAATAGCAAGCTAAAAACTACGTGTAAATACAGATACTCCGTGCTCGTGTCAGTGCCTCATATAATACTATGTCATATGAATGGATATGCATGCACCATGAATATAAAATAATCAATCCTGAAATCCAGATATATCTGTATAAGAAATCTTTAGCTGTTATCATAGCAAAATGTGTATAAGAATCTGAAATCTCACAATGAAATCCATGGAAATCCGTGTCAAGCATCGACACAAACATGTAAATCTCAACCTTCATAGTCTCAATACCTCGGGCTCCGTCAGTCCGGATCAGCCCATATCATCAAATCTCATGACAACGGTCGGTATCCTCCGGATATCCACCGCGCCAGACATCACCGGTAGGTAGCCTTCCCCTGCCAGGCTCATCGTCTACAACTCGATCTTCTTGCCCCGGGGTACCATACCGGGCCCACCATGTACCCGAGACGGTTCATCCATTCCTCGAATCGGGTCTCGAAATCCAACAGAAAACATGAAATCTCATGGTGGACGACACATACATCACGAGAAAACCGCATCTTATGTTTTTTAAAAAGAGAGGAGGAGGAGAGAGAGAAGTTTTTATATATTCTTGCGGTTTTCCCCAAAATCCAGAAATCTCATAGAAACCCAAATCTTAAAATCATGAGTAAGTATATGATAAGTGTCGGCATATGCCCATAATACTGCATGATAACATGAAAATATGAATGCAAGAATGTCTAAGTAATAAATACCATGTCTATACTAACATCAGAGAGTAATCACAATATTATATCGGTCTAGTTGTTAACTGATTCTATCAGTAAAAGATAATATGATCTAAAGTGTACGTGACATAGCAATTACCGATGATGATGTGTGTGAGCCGGCAAATAAGTGTGCGTGGAATATGTGCATCATTGGTAATGGTGCTGGTGTCCTAACAGGCAAAGTTTTATGCTGATTATAGAAACATATATATATGAACATGCACTTTATGATTATGGTATAAATGTAAAGACAGATGTGCATTATCCACTCCTCTGCGATATACGAGTACAACTATCACTATATGAATTGAACCTAAACTAGTGTCCATCTAACCTCCTAATGAACTAAACCTAAGAAACTAGTCAATAAGAAACAAGAGTCTACCTAAGGTCTGAATCAATATCTCTAATAGTCGGCGATCCAGCCTCAATAGGGTCACATACATAGTACGGCTTCCTCGAATCAAGAGTGCGGATCAATCATCATATCTATGCCTCGTACGGTAAAATCCATCGTACGGCATCCCAATATCGGGGTACGGGTCAAGTATCTCCTAGATGTCTCATCATTCGTATAATGTCATCATCAACACAATTCATGATCAAGGTGCTAAACTGTAATCGCATACATCAATCATATATCATTGCCATCATAATATGCATCATTAGTTTATCCTCAGAAATATCATGTCATATGTATCATATTGTGATTAAGTCATACTGATATCATATCGTCATCAAGTCACACCTATATGATATCGACGTCAGGTCACACCTATATGATGTCGTAATCAAGTCGTACATATATCATATCGTGATCAGTCACAAGTTACAGTTCGGGATCTATTTTAGAGTTCCATGTACCTAAATATCATCACTACCCATTATAATTTATGTATACCTGTTCATTATCTCATTCTCTAATGATCCGCTAACACTTTAATACGACCGTATAGTCAAGAATCACGGCATCAAGCCCAGTTATACTGTTTCATTCCCGTGTATCATATCACATCAATGTATCCCACATACGTGTTGTATATATATATATATATACCTATACCTAGTCCTATATATATATACACATATCCTTATACACCATGTCGAGTTTCAGTGTGTGCGTGTGTGTGTTTCTATCTGAAACCTACGAACCTCTTCCAAGGTATTCATCCTCTGGTATGGTTTTCCTAAATCAGTCTAGCCCAGCCTAGGGTCATTACTAGGATCCTACTCATTAAGAATCTAGGGTCACATCTGGTTTCCTAATGGCAATAAGTACTATTCCTATTCTACGTTGCGGGGGTGCTAAACGCCATCCACCCGACTTCCCCCCGTAGATATACATCTACTCACCTGGTCCATGTCTGCCGAAGACGGTGTCGCCATCCTCCTCTTCATCGCCCGCAGTCCACGTGAGGGGTACCTAAACGCAAACATATAAATAGTATCGTAAATGGAATCACATACAAAAGTAGAAACGATGCAAGGAACAAGCATAGGTCAAAACCTATGTCCCGTCCACGCAAAAGAACCAAATATCGCTCGATATCGGCGTACAAACTCTGATGGATCGAGATAAACATCAACAAATAACTCGTAGTTTTAAAACTCATTACTTATATTATAAAACATGATTAAATCCATCGAAACACTGAAATCCATCAAATCACCCGATTTCGTAAAACCCGAAAATGCCAATTTACCGTTTTTCATCAAAACTTGACATCTAAATGAAACCAATGGTCATAAAACTCATCAAATAGTATAACTATACTATACAACCTCTTACTATATTTTTATTACACAAATTTGCATTAATTTGAAATTTCTAGTTTGCAACCATTAGAAATTTTCAACCTCTTTCAAGCAAAATTCACAATTCCACAACAAAACATGATTTTGCATGAATTAATGTATTAAACTACACTTCATGATGATAATGATATGATGAAACCATAATTATATTTTTAATCTCATTTATTTAGGAATTTCCAAAATCTAGTTTGCAAAAACTAGCAATATTAGCATATTTATCACACTTTACTAACTAACAATTGAAACTAATAACTAGATTAGGTTTTGCATTCCACTAACATGTTAATATCCCTATTAAAACCATAATATAATGATAAAAACCTTAATTAGAATTTTATCTCACCCACATATACATTTATAAAAAACTAGTTAGCTAATTAGCATAATTAAATCAATTTTTGGATAGCAATTTATTATACCACAACCATGCAAGAATTTTCCACTCTAAAAGATGTTAAACTAGCTATTATAACCCTAATTAATTAATAAAAACCACTACTTGAATTTGCAAACCCTAACTTGAATTTTAAAATTGGCAACTAGAATTAATATAATAAATCTAATTATGCTTTAAAAGAACATCTAATAGAAATAAATCAAAAGAGAAGGATTTATACCTCCACAACCTAAAGTCCAAACACGAAAATGAGCCTCCAAAATGCATGCTTTCCCACTCCAAAATCCATGTAAAAATAAGCAAAGAATGAAGGGTAGGAAATAAATAGGATTTTGTGGATTTTTAATTGAATTTTTGAAGGATTTTTGATGAATTTTGAACAAAAAATGAAGTGGAAATTGGGGGGCTGCCATGGTAGTGAGGCCGGCCATTATTTGGAGGTGAGGGAGAGAAAGAAGAGAGTGAAAAAGTTGTGTAGAAGTTTCCCCCAAATATCACTTCATATTGTCTTTTCATGAATTTCTTTATTTTCTTTTATTTCTTTACTATAGCAACTCAAGAAAACTCTAGAAAATGGAAAAATTTGCAAATAAATTTTGCATGATACACACTAAATTATAATATGCCATGGTTCATTTTTACAAATTAAAATCATTCAAATTTGTAAGTTACACTAATTTAGTGTAAAAATAAAGCTTATGTTAATATTTAAAATAATTAATTTAGGAAAAATATTTAATTGAACTAAAAATTTATAAGTGCCTAAATAAACACCATTTACTAGTAATTGCATAATTAAAATAGGTATTTTTGAAATTTTAATGAAAAACAATCACGGTTTGGTTTTACGAAAAATACATTTTACTTTACCGAAAATCATAAAATTCACTTAAACAATTTTATTCATTTAATTATTTATTTAATTATTTTTAAAACGTTACAATCTTCCCCCCTTTAAGAAATTCGGTCCCCAAATTTAAATTAAAACTCCCCCTCCAAATACTAAAGCATTTAGCAAAACACTCAAATCGTCGGGGCTCCGAAATCATCAATACATAACAAAAATCAACTCCGTCAAGCATAACGCAATCATCGGAGTTATGGTGAAAATAAAATATCAAAATCCAGTACGAAACCTAACGTAATATATATCAAAACTATAACTCATATATAGTGCGCATCATAGTAAAATCGTCCAAATATCTGGATAAAGAAATATGCAAAAAAACCTTTTGAAAATCGCCGTGTGATGCACGTGTCACGGCATAAGTAGCGGACGTTTATTTAAAAAAAATAGCTATATATATATATATATCTTTTATTTAACATACACGTCCTGCCTGGTTACTAAATCAAATAGTAATGATTATAAAAACACACTGCTCAAACTGAATTCAATCCCAATCACATCAATAAAATATCATGTGCGTCCGGTGCGCACTGAAATTGAAACCAAATACAGATACCATGAATACACACAAAAACAAAATAAGTGCAACAGGTGTGCACCAAAACATCTGTCAAGTGCAACGGGCGTGCACGACTCAAAATCAGGTGCATCTAATCTGCACAAAACCCCGATTTAGTGCATCTGGTGTGCACAAAATCGCATCAAGTGCACCAAGTATGCGTAAGAATCCTAATCAAGTGCACATGGTGCACGAAAACATATATCGAATGTCAAAATCGAAATCACAGAACAAAAATATATGAAAACTAGGTCGAAACATATGTTAAAATCATGCGTAACCCATATGCACGAAATCAAATCAAAATCTCAAAATGTATTAAAACCAATTCAAGTGCACTGGGTATGTACTGAATAACATCAATACAACTGATATATGAAACACAGATAGAATGTAATGAAGGTACATACATGAAATACCAATCATAGAACAAAGTCCTCAAAATACCAAAATCCAATCAACGAAAATATGAAATTCAAATCACTAAATCATAATCATAAACACTATCGTCAATGTGCGCCCCTTTCCTCTGATGTCGGCTGCTTCAAACTTGTCCCTTCATAAGTGTGCTGACTGCACTACCAACGGCAATACTCATATGTAGAGTCTCCCACGTAGTCGATCCCTTCACTTGATATCCGGACTACATTAAACTTTTCGATCGATCCATCAAAATCCCATAATTCCCCGAGAGCTCAACACTCAAGTACAGTTTAAAAATATCCGGTACATACCCCAGCATCGATGATCCAGCCGTAGAAGGGCAAACACAAGCCTCACTAATGGCACCGCGGAACTGCCATAAACCCTAAGGTTCAAGGGCGTTCTCGTGGTCATTATGTCGAGTTAGGGTTTCATTCTTCTAGAGGGTCCATCGAAATACCTGCATGTTCTTCCGAATACCTTAAACTTGGGAAAATGGTTTTCTGATAATCGTTCGAACCCTTTAACTTCGTCTGGACGGCATGTGAATACGCTTCATCCGCACGCTAAACAATGCTTCAATCCTCAAGAATAACCAATACTCTAATGGTTATCGCATTCGAGCCGCAGCTCCCTCTGCCCGTACGCCCGTGGCAACAGAAACCACCCTCCGACATCGATGAAGATAGATCAAAGGAACGAATGAAATACGGTGCAAACAAATGTACATGCTAAGGCTCCTTAAGCAGAGTAGCGTATCGTAAGTATGCCGCGGACCATACTCACGGTACGTTACTCTACCTAAATCGCCTACTCCATCAACCAAGGGTCACCTAGACTTATACAAGGTTAAACCTAGCACTCTGATACCAACTTTGTCACAACCCGAAAGTAAGGAACGTGACCGGCACTTAGATTACGAAGCATCTAGAGGCGCAACGTAACCTAAGTAAGCCGAAGCCCAGAAATCTAAACCATAAAAGAAGAAGAAGTAAAAGAAAACAGAAAGGAAACAAGTTTAAGAGCATCAGCAATTTTCCCAAAAATTCCGGCAGTCTCCTCTGTAAAAACTGGCCCCAAACGGGTACAACAAGTACAATATACATAAACAATAAAAAGCATCCCCAAACGGGAGCTAGCTCAACGCCAACAGGCGGAATCAACCACAACCAGCACAATAATATACAACGCCAAAGGGCGAGGCTCAAAAACTCAAAAGAAAACAAATCCACCAAATCAGAATAATACAAGCGCGACTCTAAAGTCGAAATAAATAACTGGTCCAATAAACTTATCAAGTAATACAAGTATGGTTGATGGAGCTTACTAGATACAAATGAAAGAATAAAAGTACAATGGTGGTTCAGATACAAGTGAACCAACCTACCGTACAAATCACCCTGAATGAAATGATGTGCCAGCAACTGCCAGGGAAACCTGTACATCGAACCTGTAATAAAATTTGGCACAACGGGGGTGAGTTGCCAACTCGTGAGTAGAAGACATCTACGAAAAGAAATCGAATGCACGACGCTATCCTAGGTCATAAAATAATACACTACTATATCCTAATCATCTAGTAATAGCAGGGTAAAAACTACGTGTAAATACAGATACTCCGTGCTCGTGTCAGTGCCTCATATAATACTATGTCATATGAATGGATATGCATGCACCATGAATATAAAATAATCAATCCTGAAATCCAGATATATCTGTATAAGAAATCTTAAGCTGTTATCATAGTAAAATGTGTATAGGAATCTGAAATCTCACAATGAAATCCATGGAAATCCGTGTCAAGCATCGACACAAACATGCAAATCTCAAGCCTCATAGTCTTAATACCTCGGGCTCCGTCAGTCCGGATCGGCCGATATCATCAAATCTCACGACAACGGTCGGTATCCTCCGGATATCCGCTGCGCCATACATCACCGGTAGGTAGCCTTCCCCTGCCAGGCTCATCGTCTACAACTCGATCTCCTTGCCCCGGGGTACCATACCGGGCCCACCATGTACCCGAGACGGTTCATCCACTCCTCGAATCGGGTCTCGAAATCCAACAGGAAACATGAAATCTCATGGTGGACGACACATACATCACGAGAAAACCGCATCTTATGTTTTTTAAAAAGAGAGGAGGAGGAGAGAGAGAAGTTTTTATATATTCTTGCGGTTTTCCCCAAAATCCAGAAATCTCTTAGAAACCCAAATCTCAAAATCATGAGTAAGTATATGATAAGTGTCGGCATATGCCCATAATACTGCATGATAACATGAAAATATGAATGCAAGAATGTCTAAGTAATAAATACCATGTCTATACTAACATCAGAGAGTAATCACAATATTATATCGGTCTAGTTGTTAACTGATTCTATCAGTAAAAGATAATATGATCTAAAGTGTACGTGACATAGCAATTACCGATGATGATGTGTGTGAGCCGGCAAATAAGTGTGCGTGGAATATGTGCATCATCGGTAATGGTGCTGGTGTCCTAACAGGCAAAGTTTTATGCTGATTATAGAAACATATATATATATGAACATGCACTTTATGATTATGGTATAAATGTAAAGAAAGATGTGCATTATCCACTCCTCTGCGATATACGAGTACAACTACCACTATATGAATTGAACCTAAACTAGTGTCCATCTAACCTCCTAATGAACTAAACCTAAGAAACTAGTCAATAAGAAACAAGAGTCTACCTAAGGTCTGAATCAATATCTCTAATAGTCGGCGATCCAGCCTCAATAGGGTCACATACATAGTACGGCTTCCTCGAATCAAGAGTGCGGATCAATCATCATATCTATGCCTCGTACGGTAAAATCCATCGTACGGCATCCCAATATCGGGGTACGGGTCAAGTATCTCTTAGATGTCTCATCATTCGTATAATGTCATCATCAACACAATTCATGATCAAGGTGCTAAACTGTAATCGCATACATCAATCATATATCATTGCCATCATAATATGCATCATTAGTTTATCCTCAGAAATATCATGTCATATGTATCATATTGTGATTAAGTCATACTGATATCATATCGTCATCAAGTCACACCTATATGATATCGACGTCAGGTCACACCTATATGATGTCGTAATCAAGTCGTACATATATCATATCGTGATCGGTCACAAGTTACAGTTCGGGATCTATTTTAGAGTTCCATGTACCTAAATATCATCACTACCCATTATAATTTATGTATACCTGTTCATTATCTCATTCTCTAATGATCCGCTAACACTTTAATACGACCGTATAGTCAAGAATCACGGCATCAAGCCCAGTTATACTGTTTCATTCCCGTGTATCATATCACATCAATGTATCCCACATATGTATTGTATATATATATATATATATACCTATACCTAGTCCTATATATATATACACATATCCGTATACACCATGTCGAGTTTCAGTGTGTGCGTGTGTGTGTTTCTATCTGAAACCTACGAACCTCTTCCAAGGTATTCATCCTCTGGTATGGTTTTCCTAAATCAGTCTAGCCCAGCCTAGGGTCATTACTAGGGTCCTACTCATTAAGAATCTAGGGTCACATCTGGTTTCCTAATGGCAATAAGTACTATTCCTATTCTACGTTGCGGGGGTGCTAAACGCCATCCACCCGACTTCCCCCCGTAGATATACATCTACTCACCTGGTCCATGTCTTCCGAAGACGGTGTCGCCATCCTCCTCTTCATCGCCCGCAGTCCACGTGAGGGGTACCTAAACGCAAACATATAAATAGTATCGTAAATGGAATCACATACAAAAGTCGAAACGATGCAAAGAACAAGCATAGGTCAAAACCTATGTCCCGTCCACGCAAAAGAACCAAATATCGCTCGATATCGGCGTACAAACTCCGATGGATCGAGATAAACATCAACAAATAACTTGTAGTTTTAAAACTCATTACTTATATTATAAAACATGATTAAATCCATCGAAACACTGAAATCCATCAAATCACCCGATTTCGTAAAACCCGAAAATGCCAATTTACCGTTTTTCATCAAAACTTGACATCTAAATGAAACCAATGGTCATAAAACTCATCAAATAGCATAACTAGACTATACAACCCCGTACTATATTTTTATTACACAAATTTGCATTAATTTGAAATTTCTAGTTTGCAACCATTAGAAATTTTCAACCTCTTTCAAGCAAAATTCACAATTCCACAACAAAACATGATTTTGCATGAATTAATGTATTAAAATACACTTCATGATGATAATGATATGATGAAACCATAATTATATTTTTAATCTCATTTATTTAGGAATTTCCAAAATCTAGTTTGCAAAACCTAGCAATATTAGCATATTTATCACACTTTACTAACTAATAATTGAAACTAATAACTAGATTATGTTTTGCATTCCACTAACATGTTAATATCCCTATTAAAACCATAATATAATGATAAAAACCTTAATTAGAATTTTATCTCACCCACATATACATTTATAAAAAACTAGTTAGCTAATTAGCATAATTAAATCAATTTTTGGATAACAATTTATTATACCACAACCATGAAAGAATTTTCCACTCTAAAAGATGTTAAACTAGCTATTATAACCCTAATTAATTAATAAAAACCACCACTTGAATTTGCAAACCCTAACTTGAATTTTAAAATTGGCAACTAGAATTAATATAATAAATCTAATTATCTTTTAAAAGAACATCTAATAGAATTAAATCAAAAGAGAAGGATTTATACCTCCACAACCTAAAGTCCAAACATAAAAATGAGCCTCCAAAATGCATGCTTTCCCACTCCAAAATCCATGTAAAAATAAGCAAAGAATAAAGTGTAGGAAATAAATAGGATTTTGTGGATTTTTAATTGAATTTTTGAAGGATTTTTGATGAATTTTGAACAAAAAATGAAGTGGAAATGGGGGGGCTGCCATGGTAGTGAGGCCGGCCATTATTTGGAGGTGAGGGAGAGAAAGAAGAGAGTGAAAAAGTTGTGTAGAAGTTTCCCCCAAATATCACTTCATATTGTCTTTTCATGAATTTCTTTATTTTCTTTTATTTCTTTACTATAGCAACTCAAGAAAACTCTAGAAAAATGGAAAAATTTGCAAATAAATTTTGCATGATACACACTAAATTATAATATGCCATGGTTCATTTTTACAAATTAAAACCATTCAAATTTGTAATTTACACTAATTTAGTGTAAAAATAAAGCTTATGTTAATATTTAAAATAATTAATTTAGGAAAAATATTTAATTGAACTAAAAATTTATAAGTGGCTAAATAAACACCATTTACTAGTAATTACATAATTAAAATAGATATTTTTGAAATTGTAATGAAAAACAATCACGGTTTGGTTTTACGAAAAATACATTTTACTTTACCGAAAATCATAAAATTCACTTAAACAATTTTATTCATTTAATTATTTATTTAATTATTTTTAAAACGTTACAAATTCCGTGCTTAAGTACTCCCCTCCTCTATCAGACCGGAGGATCTTGATACTTTTGCCAGTCTGGTTCTCTACTTCGTTTCTGAATTCCTTGAATTTCTCAAAAGGTTCAGATTTGTGTTTAATCAGATACACATATCCGAAGCTAGAGAGATCGTCAGTGAATGTGATGAAGTACGAGAACCCACCCCTTGCATGTATAGATATCGGACCACATACATCACTATGTACGAGTCCCAAGAGCTCTGCTGCTCTTTCTCCATGTTCGGTGAACGGAGATTTGGTCATCTTCCTTTTGAGACAAGACTGACAAGTTTCATAAGATGAAAACTCGAACGCATCCAAGAGTCCATCTTTATGCAACTTACTCAGTCTTTTCTCTCCGATATGACCAAGTCTACAATGCCACAAGTAAGATTCATTCGTATCTAAATTCTTCCTCTTGCGTGTGTTTTGTACATTGAGAACTGTATTCTGATTTAGAATGTAGATACCATTACACAGTGTACCTTCTGCAACCAGTACCTTATGAAGGTAAATGTTCATGATATTTCTATCAAGAACAAAGTTATATCCATCTTTATCGAATAAAGAAACTGATATAATGTTGCAAACCATGGAAGGTACATAGTAGCAATCGTTCAAAATCATAGTCTTGCCATTTGGCAATATTAGGTGATATTCACCGACGGCTGCCGCATTAACTTGTGCTCCGTTCGCTACTCTGAGCGACATATCACCCGGTGCAACTTTCCTACTTTTTCTCAGTCCCTGCAATAAATTACAGATATGAGATCCTGATCCGGTATCAAGTACCCAGGAGGTAGGGCTGACCGTAAAACAGTTCTCAATTACAAGAACACCTGAAGTAGATGCAAAACCATGCTTCTTCTTCAACTGGGTATCCTGGGAATCCATACAATCCCCTTTCCCTTGTTCATACTCATGACTGTTGTCATAAGTTAGAACTGAACCAACGTTCCCCAGCCCCGAATAAGAATTCGGATCGGTCAAGCGATACATTTTATTATCTTGATTAGGGCGTGAAATGGTTGCTACCTGGAGAGAGAGAAAAGAAATACTTAGCGTGCGCTCTTGCAAGTTTAGATTGGTTTTTAATTTATCTAAACAGGATGGCTCCCACTGTCTCTAGAATCCCTCCTCAAACCATAAAGGAAGAATTAGTCGGGATCAATCTCACCGTACAATACTTGCTTAACCGTTCAGCCAGGCCAGTGTCAGTACTTCGAGGGAGGTTTTCCAACGCTTTCGTGAAGTTCCTTAATTAAGTAACCTCTTTTCCCTGTGGGCGTAGCCCCGCTAACACCTTTCTAGACACCTACTTGGTTTATAGTATTGATCGTTAAGCGAGAAAGTTCCCGAGGAGTAGCATATACTCACAGTAGGATCGGGATCCAAATATCATCGCGTGACAAAACTGAAGGAATCCTACCAGAATCATCACACTCCAAATGGTATGCAACACTAGCAAGTTTCAGTACTTTTGAAACTCCCGATGTGGTTTTTGCCCCTAGGACCCAAGTGACCTTGACCGAGCCAACATATCAAAAGGATCCTAGTCAAGTTCAACCCATCATTATCTTGACTGCATTAGACCCACCCGTACGAGTCCTTGACTGAGCCAAAATGACCGCACGACTGTCCTAACCAATCACTTTGTATCCTACGGAAAAATATTACATAGCTACCGTACACTACGCCTCGGCTAAGCACGAAATACGTAGCACGAATACTAAGCAATATCAATCCGAAACGACGGAGGGCTACGACTGGGTTTTGGCGAAAACCCGTTAACGTAATGAACTTGATATCGTTGAAGGAACGTGATACAGTTTTTGAAAATATAGTGACGAAAACTTTTCTAAAGAGGTCACTCCCAGTGAAGGGATCTTGGCTCTTTCCTCGTCGAGTGAGGTGCTGGGCATTCATAAGATGAATACCTCGATGCAAAGCAAGAATAATCGACTATAGTGAAGTTATTATCCTGACGCAAACTTTTGTCCAAGGGGTCACTCCCGATGAGGGGATCTCGGCCCTTTCCTCGTCGAATGAGGTGCTGGGCATTCATAACCGAATACCTCGATGCAAAACAAAAATGAACGTCCTTGCAATAACAGCTTTTTGAAAAATTGTTCCAACAACGTCTTTTAGGTTTCTTTTCTTGCATTAGTTCTTTTAATGCGTCCCATCATTTAAATCCTACCATTGCAGAAAACAACCAAAATATGACGTACGCTTATGCCATTCGCATTCGCCACGGGGCCCCGTCATCGCCCGTTAGGTTACTTAACTAACGACAGAGCGGGGGCTGGGCTAGCGCGGCTGAAAAACATAAGTAACGCCTAAATAGTTATTATATATAGATATATAGCAATGATAGCCAATCCAGATCACAGATGAACACTTTGGATATACTAGGAACCCGCGATTTGTTCGAGCCTGCAACGAAGAGCGGATTACACGGTTGCGATGAATAGCCAATACCCCACCCAAGACCCCTACGGGTGCGGCAAACTACCCGCCAAGTACCCGAAGCGAAGCAACCTCCCTCAACACCGTGAGTAGGCCACTTGGCACTTCGAGATACCCGGTAGTTTGTGCACCCCCTCCATGGGTCTATCCTAGGAGCAAAAACAGTAAAAAGAATTATACAATGACGGCCACAACCGCGACCCGGTTGTGCGGCCATACAAATAATATTACATCAATTTACAAATTTATTACATGAATGAAAGAAAAAGAAACTCTCATCTCACATCCACCCCGGCTATTCATCCGCGACAATCCAACGAGTTCATATACACATACCATCAACAACACAGATCACAGATATGTATAACCCCCACTAATCGACGTATAGCGATTAGTAGACGTTCAATACATATATAACATTACAGATATAACCATTAGCCAAAGTCTACAGAACATCGACCAAAAAATACAGATTTTTGAGCCCCAAAAACAAATTTTGCTTTCTGGAAAATCTGGGCGGAAAAATCATATTCCAAAAATCCCAAAATACCCATATATGAACACTGCAGGAAACTCGATTCACAACCGAGCTAACTCAGCCGCGGTTCCGCGGCATAAGCATGTTAGTTGTATGTATGCCCTAGAGGCCAGTATTGTACAGATGATGTATATTATATTGGATGCTTGGACATATATATAGATGACTTTCTTGCTCGATATGATAGTATGCTATCTGGTTACTCTTTATCTTAACATGTACACTTGTCTCTTTAAACTGTCTAATAGTTACATGTTGGTAAAGCCCTTAGGATGTGTACTTGACTGCCTGGACTATGATGCAGATCATACTAGTAGGGACATGGTAGTCTATAGGTACATCCTTCAAAGTCCCTAGTCATAGGTGTATCGAGACGGGGCATCGATATACCAGTGTAGACTAGCGTATACGCTTCTCGACCCATGAGATGGGCGATGGATGATCCTATATCCATTGGTGTTTGACATCAGAGATGGTGTACGGGTGCTCAGTGGAGACTGGGTACACTGGACGGACTCGCCGAGAACTCCCAGATGGTATTATACCTCACGTCAGATGGCAGTTCTCAAGTGACACTTGTACAGGTTAGTCTGTAGACCCGAGATCGTCATAGAGACTTGTATGATTCCCACTGTGCTTTGATCTCCACCTTACCACGTCCATGAGGGCGTGCAAAACGGTGGTCTTTGGGTACATTCCCGAGTCACATGGAGGCAATGAGCGATAGGAGGGGTTTCGTCTCTCCCGGTATTGGGGGTTGATGTTGCGCTATGCTCGATTGACCGTAACAGGGAAGTCCCTGGCCAGGGCTGATCAGAGATTTGCTGGTAAGTGTTACCAGTAGTTTCTCGACCCGTTATGAGCCTCACATCGGCACGACTTATCGGTTACTGGGGTCTGACGTTTACCACCCCTAGACTTGATATGCGACATATCAGACGAACAGACCGGACTGTACGGTAAGTGTTACTGGTTGGATTCACAGGAGTGTGAGCGGGATAGCTCGTCGATCTTCTGATCGCTCAATACCCGGATGGCCGTTACGTTTAGCAGACCGCTTGCGGCTTGTGGGTGCTTGATATGATCATCATCTGCTACCGGCGTATTGACGAGTCTTTAGAGTCCTACACAGAGGTTTCCTGGCTCAAGCGAAACGAAATAGGAGCGCATATGAGATATGTGCAGGACCGAGAATAATGCGTGTATGTGATACCGTATTCCATTCTCGCGATGAATGTATCGATTGGTTATATGCGATATAACCTAGATATCGAATCAAGAATTGATTCGATAAGCCGATACATAAGATACTAGTCGGTTATATGCGATATGACCGGATCGTTAAATCAAGTGTTGATTTAATGATTTAATGTATAATTATATATTTGATATATTACTTTGCATTAACTAGTATTCGTTCACTTTAAATGGATTTTCTCACTAGATGTGCAAGTTGTATATGTGATATACTTTTGTGCACATGTTTGTATCATGTTTGATGATACTTGCTCATTTGGTTAAGTGTAAAGAATTAAACCTTGGTTAAGTAAATGGTTAGGGTTTTTATTTATTCATTCTTTTATCTTTTTAATTTGGATTAAAAAAGAAATGGCAAAAGAAAAACAAAATGGTTGCTTTCATTCTTGAAGCTTGTTGAAGCTTCATGAAGCTTTGACCAAAGTGACCATTTTGTCTTCATGCTTAACCCTAATCATTCATCTAACCTTAGTCAATTCTCTACACCTAACCATGGTTTACATTATGATAAGTATTCATTTTCTTTTTCATTTTAATATACTTAACATAATCATCTTCATCTTCTTCTTCTTCATGAGATAAAGAAAAAGCTTGCCACCATTAATGGCATGTTGAGCAAAAGTGTGAGAAATCAAATTCTAAAGTGAACCCACCTCCTATTTCTTCACCCTCTACCTCTTGCCAAGTAGTATAGGGTGTTTTCTTCACAAGTTTCACAACTTGGTGAAGTTGGAGCTTGATCTTGTGTAACCTCGACGTAGATCATCTTCGACACGAAGCCGACGACCTTGCCCGCCCATTTCTCCGATGAAGCCGATGCTTGAGTCCGGGATTCGAGACGGACAGCGAGAGGACGTCTACGTGGAGCTAAGGAAGTGGATAACCGGATCTACAAAGGTTGTAGTTTCCTACTTTTAGTTAAGATGTTAACTAGCTTAACTTTTCGCCTAAAATTCTAGTTAACGATCCGTATTAGGGTTTCTCGGCACCGGAAAAGATTAAAATTGGCATGGTTGATACCTTGTGAGACCTCTATAGTGTGCCTAGGAACCCTACAGTGGTATCAGAGCCTAGCTAGAGCCTTAGGCGAAGTGTAGACGACGTTTGAAACCCGATCGAACCCGAAACCCTAATTTTTCCATGCTCTCTGGACTTTTTTCAAAAACTGGGATTTTTCCAGATTAAAAATTGCTAAAAAATTCAGCAGGGAAATCTATGAATTATGGTGCAAAAATCAATTAATGAAGTGTCTACAGTGCGGCGGAACCGCGGCAGAAGCCTTGCTTCTGCGGCGGAACCGCGGCAGAAGCCTTGCTTCTGCGGCGGTTCCGCGGCCAATTTATTGAATTATCATATAATTTTTGCACAGTAACTGATTTCTTCAGGTGTTGGATTTTCTGGGAATTTTTAAAATTTATTCAAGAGTTGAATTTTCTGGGGTGTATTGGGAGTTCGTAGATTCGATCGGATTATCAGACTTTGTCTATGTGTTTTTCCGGATATTTAAGAATATGTTAAAAGGTTCGACCGGATATAAATACCCACTTTTTCCCCTGCCGGAAAATTTCCAAGTGTTGGATTTTTCTGTGGTTTAAGGACGTTCTGAGTAGTGCAAGTAACGCGATGGTCCCTCTAGAAGACAACAAACCTTAACTCGATTATGTGACCGTCTTGAACTGCCCTTTGAACCTTCGGGTTTGGGGCAGTACGGCGTGCCACATGTAAGGCGTTGGCTTGACCCTTCTACGGCTGGACCGTTGGTACTGAGGCATGAAGTGAATGTCTTTGAACTAATTTCATGTGTTGAACGGTTTCGGGAAAACTTGGGTGTTCGAATGTTCGATCGGAAAGTTTAATATTTTCTATTTATCCGGAATGGGATACAATAATTGGAATTCACAAGCAGTTATGAGATAACTGAATGAATATTATAAATCTAGCGGTTTAGTCTCACTTAATATTGAAAAGAGTTTTCGGTAATGAGACTGAAATGCGGGGTTTATAATTGTTAGGCATGTGATGTCTAAGTATTTCATTTTGATTAGGCATGCGATGTCTAAAGCGATTGCGGATTCCAATTGTTGTAGTTTTACACTTTCTTTTCTGTGACCGTAAGTGTAATATGTGATATCGCCGGTTTCATTGCTATATGTCAACGACAATTGGGATGCGCATATTTACTTACGTTGATGACATGTGATGTTATGTGTTGCTGGATATGTTATATTGGATTGTCGTGTTTGAATAGCCGGGAGGTTTTATGTTAGATGAGTGTTTTTCATTTTTCATTCATGTAAAAACTTGTATATAATATTCTTTTATTTGGGGCACTTCCAAGTTGCGGAAGATGTCACCTTTTGTATATTATTTACTTTTCCGCATTAGGATAGACCCAAGGAGGGGAGCACAAGTAACCGGGTTCCAGGGTCCAGTGGGAGACCATCTCGAGGAGTCAAGACCGGGTCTCTTAACCCTAGAATTGGTAGGGTTGCTTGCCGCTCTCGTAGGGGTCTAGGGGTGTGGGATTGGCTATTCATCACGACTGTGGAATCCGTGTTTTATACTGGCTCGTATTGAAAACACGGACGTCCTAGTATATCCAATGTTTCATATGTTTCTTCTGCTGCGATATCTGTGATGTCATCATGTGATGTTCTGTGATAGATACAGTATATAGTATATATGATATATTATATAGACGTTACTTATGTTTTGCACCCGCACTAGCCCTGCCCTGCTCTGTCGTTAGTTACCTAACCTAACGGTGCACGAGGGGACATCGAGGCGAATGCGGATGGCATAAGTGTACGTCGTATTTATCTGTGATGTTTAGGTGACTTAAATGATGGGACTTCATTAACGTGATTAATGAAAGAAAAGAAACCTAAGATGTTGTAGAATCAAATTTTAAACAAAACAGGTAGCTACAGTTCTTGCTTTGCATAGCGGTATATATGATATACCCTGCACCTTATTCGATGAGGAAAGGACCAAGATCCCTTCACCGGGAGTGACTCCTTTAGCAATAACTGGCAGATGCTACATACTCGGTTTGACTTTTGATTGCTTCTATAGTTTATGCTTTGCACATCGATATATATGATATATCCCGCACCTCATTCGACGAGGAAAGGGCCGACGATCCCTTCACCGGGAGTGACCCCTTTAGCAAAACTAGAAAAGCCTCAAAATCACTCCATTTCAAAACTTCATTTGATTCTACAACGATATCAAGTTCATTACGCTCATGGTTTTCAGAAAAACCTGCGTAGCCCTCCGTCAATTCAGATATGTAATATTCAGTATTCGTGCTACGGTTGTTTGGCATGCGTCAAGGCGTAGTGTACGGTAGCTGATTATTACTTATCTGTAGCATGAGATGCGATTGGATTAAGGTATTCGTACGGCGTTGTTTGGCATGCGTCAAGGGTCGTACGGGTGGGTTTAATTCGATCACGAATTGTACGGGTTGAACTTGACTAGTGGACTATGGGTTGTTTGGCATGCGTCAAGGTCATAGCACGCCAGGGGCAAAATATTATCGGGAATTTCAAGTGTTGAAATTTGCAATGAGATTGCATACCTTCTTTGAGATAGTTGGATCCCGATACCCACTGCGAGTAAGAGTTACTCCTGGGAGAGTTTTACACATTGCAATTAGCTGATCAAGTAGGTGTCTAGAAAAGTGTCAATGGGGTTACGCCTCTGGGAAAACGAGGTTTACATTAATTAGGTTCGTGCGAAAGCACAGGGGACCTCCCTCAAAGTACCGACACTGGCCTGGCTGAAAGATTGGTGAACTTGTAGTGTGTAATTAATCCCGGCTAGTCTTTCCTTTTAGGGTTTGAAGGAAGATTTGATAAAAACCAGTGGGAGCCATCCTGATTAGATAAGATAATAACTAATCTGATCTTGCAAGAGCATACGCTAAAGTGTTTTCTTCTCTCTCTCTCCAGGTAGCGACCATGTCATGCCCTAATAAAGATAATAATATGGATGTATTGACTGAACCCGCATGTTATACTGTGCTGGGGAACGTTGGTTCCGTTCTTTCTTATAAGAGTTATAGGAATGAACAGGATATAGGGGAATACCAGGATTCCCGTGCCACCCGATTGAAGAAAGTACATGATGATGCATTTTCTTCGGGTGTGTTCGTTACAGAGAACTGTTTCTCCATTTGCCCTATGTCCTGGGTATTAGATACCGGGTCAGGATCCCATATATGTAATCAGTTACATGGGCTTAGAAAAGGTAGAGAACTTGAAGAAGGTGATAAAGACATTAGAGTTGGAAATGGTGCAATTGTTGCAGCTAAGACTGTCGGGGAATATCACCTTGTATTACCAACTGGTAATACATTGGTTCTGAACGAATGCTATTACATGCCGAACCTGATATGCAACATTATATCGGTTTCTTTGTTGAGCAAAGAGGGATATAATTTTGTATTACAGGACAATGTTATGAACATTTTCTGTAACCAAAAGTTGGATGGATCAGGCACGTTGTGCAATGGCATTTATGTTCTAAATCAATCAACAGTTCTGAGCATAACAAACACACACAAGAGGAAGAGTTCAGAACTGAACGAATCCTTCTTATGGCATTGTAGACTGGGTCACATCAATGCGACACGACTAGCAAAGTTGCATAAGGATGGATATTTAAATCCGTTTGAATTTTCATCTTATGACACTTGCCAGTCATGTCTCAAAGGCAAGATGACCAAAACTCCGTTTATGGGACACGGAGAAAGAGTTACTGAACTCTTGGGACTAATACATAGTGATGTATGCGGTCCCATGTCTACACATGCCAGGGATGGTTCATCGTACTTCATTACATTCACTGACGATCTCTCTAGATTCGGATATGTGTTCCTGATGAAACACAAATCAGAAGCTTTTGAGAAATTTAGAGAATATAAACATGAAGTCGAGAACCAAGCCGGAAAAAGTATTAAAATCCTTCGATCTGATCGAGAAGGTGAATACTTGAGCAATGAATTCCTGGACTTCCTAAAAGAGAATGGGATTCTCTCTCAGCTGACTCCTCCATATACACCACAGCACAACGGTGTATCTGAACGGAGAAACCGCACCCTATTAGATATGGTGCGCTCAATGATGAGTACAGCTGAGTTACCTATTTCCTTCTGGGGATATGCGCTTGAGACAGCCATGGACCTATTGAATAGAGTTCCTACCAAATCAGTGCCTACCACTCCATATGAGATATGGAAAGGGAAGAGACCACATCTTAATTATATTAAGATATGGGGTTGTCCAGCCTATGTCAAAAGACAAAATCCGGACAAACTCGAGGCAAGATCTGTCTTATGTAAGTTTATAGGATATCCCAAAAATTCACAAGGGTATATCTTCTACCATCCCGAGGAACAAAAGGTGTTTGTTTCTCGACATGCCACTTTCTTAGAAAAAAGTTTTCTTATGAAACAGATAAGTGGCATTGAGGTAGAACTGGAAGAGGTTCCAGCGACACAAACTATAACAGAAGACTTGGTAGAACCAGAGGATTCAGTAGTACCCGACGAACCCCAGCCTCTCCGCCGATCTAGTAGGGTTCCTCGCCAACCTGAGAGATACTACGGTTTTCTCATGGATGGTGGGAGCGAGGATTGCATCATGGAGGATGATGACCCAACTAGCTTCTAGCAGGCCATCACGAGTAGGGACTCAGTGAAATGGCTGGATGCTATGCGGTCCGAGATGGAATCCATGTACACCAACAAAGTATGGACTTTGGATGTTGCTCCTGAAGGGGTAAAACCCATTGGGAGCAAATGGATCTTCAAGAAGAAACTTGGTGTAGATGGGAAAGTGGAGACTTTCAAAGCTAGACTTGTTGCAAAGGGTTTTCGTCAAAGACCAGGTGTGGACTATGACGAAACCTTTTCTCCAGTGGCTATGCTTAAATCCATCCGGATCATGCTTGCCATCGCTGCATATCATGACTACGAAATCTGGCAAATGGATGTTAAGACCGCCTTTCTAAATGGTGATTTAGAAGAGTGCGTGTACATGACTCAGCCAGAGGGCTTCATAGACAGTGGGAGCAGCGGGAAGGTGTGCAAGCAGCTTAAATCCATTTATGGATTAAAGCAAGCATCGCGGAGTTGGAACATCTGCTTTGATGTCGTTATCAAAGAGTTTGATTTCGTCAAAAATCCAGATGAACCTTGTATCTACAAGAAGGTGGCAGAGAGTAAGGTTGTCTTCCTCGTATTGTACGTGGACGACATACTCTTGATAGGAAATGATATTCCTATGCTGCAATCGGTCAAGCTCTTCTTAACACAAAGATTCTCAATGAAAGATCTTGGTGATGCCTCCTGCATATTGGGAATTAGGATCTATAGAGATAGATCCAAAAGGATATTGGGATTGTCCCAATCCAGGTACATTGACACCATACTAAAGAGGTTTAGTATGGAAGAATCCAAGCGTGGAAACTTGCCCACGATCTCTGGAGTCACTCTCTCCAAAGAGATGTCTCCCAAGACTGATTTGGAGAGAGCTCGCATGCAAGGGATACCCTATGCTTCAGCTGTAGGCTCTATCATGTATGCGATGCTATGTACCAGACCTGATGTAGCATACTCACTAAGTGTAGTGAGTAGGTATCAAGCTGATCCTGGAGAGAGTCACTGGACAACTGTGAAGAGCATTCTCAAGTACTTGCGAAGGACTAAAGAGATGCTCTTGGTGTATGGTAACGGAGAACTCCAAGTGGAGTCCTTTACCGATTCGAGCTTCCAGAGTGATAAGGACGACTCTAAGTCGCAGTCGGGATTTGTCTTTACCCTTTACGGAGGGGCGGTTAGCTGGAAGAGTTCCAAGCAGGAAACCGTGGCAGACTCGACGATAGAGGCTGAATACATCGCTGCCAACGATGCTGCCAAAGAGGCTGTCTGGATCAAGAAGTTCATTACTGAACTTGGAGTGGTTCCATCCATTGAGCATCCAATACCTTTGTATTGCGATAACAATGGAGCGGTGGCATTGGCCAAGGAACCCAGGTCCCATCAGCGATCAGGCATATTCTGAGGCGGTATCACCTGATCCAGGAGATAGTTGATCGCCGGGAGATCGAGGTCAGGAGGGTTGACACGAAGAACAACACGGCGGATCCACTCACGAAGGCCATTCCCCAGACGCAGTTTGAGAGACTCTTCGGGATGCTCGGTATGCGATACTACAGCAGCTGGCCCTAGTGCAAGTGGGAGATTGTTAGTTGTATGTATGCCCTAGAGGCCAGTATTGTACAGATGATGTATATTATATTGGATGCTTGGACATATATATAGATGACTTTCTTGCTCGATATGATAGTATGCTATCTGGTTACTCTTTATCTTAACATGTACACTTGTCTCTTTAAACTGTCTAATAGTTACATGTTGGTAAAGCCCTTAGGATGTGTACTTGACTGCCTGGACTATGATGCAGATCATACTAGTGGGGACATGGTAGTCTATAGGTACATCCTTCAAAGTCCCTAGTCGTAGGTGTATCGAGACGGGGCATCGATATACCAGTGTAGACTAGCGTATACGCTTCTCGACCCATGAGATGGGCGATGGATGATCCCATATCCATTGGTGTTTGACATCAGAGATGGTGTACGGGTGCTCAGTGGAGACTGGGTACACTGGACGGACTCGCCGAGAACTCCCAGATGGTATTATACCTCACGTCAGATGGCAGTTCTCAGGTGACACTTGTACAGGTTAGTCTGTAGACCCGAGATCGTCATAGAGTCTTGTGTGATTCCTACTGTGCTTTGATCTCCACCTTACCACGTCCATGAGGGCGTGCAAAACGGTGGTCTTTGGGTACAGTCCCGAGTCACATGGAGGCAATGAGCGATAGGAGGGGTTTCGTCTCTCCCGGTATTGGGGGTTGATGTTGCGCTGTGCTCGATTGGCCGTAACAGGGAAGTCCCTGGCCAGGGCTGATCAGAGATTTGCTGGTAAGTGTTACCAGTAGTTTCTCGACCCGTTATGAGCCTCACATCGGCACGACTTATCGGTTACTGGGGTCTGACGTTTACCACCCCTAGACTTGATATGCGACATATCAAACGAACAGACCGGACTGTACGGTAAGTGTTACTGGTTGGATTCACAGGAGTGTGAGCGGGATAGCTCGTCGATCTTCTGATCGCTCAATACCCGGATGGCCGTTACGTTTAGCAGACCGCTTGCGGCTTGTGGGTGCTTGATATGATCATCATCTGCTACCGGCGTATTGACGAGTCTTTAGAGTCCTACACAGAGGTTTCCTGGCTCAAGCGAAACGAAATAGGAGCGCATATGAGATATGTGCAGGACCGAGAATAATGCATGTATGTGATACCGTATTCCATTCTCGCGATGAATGTATCGATTGGTTATATGCGATATAACCTAGATATCGAATCAAGGATTGATTCGATAAGCCGATACATAAGATACTAGTCGGTTATATGCGATATAACCGGATCGTTAAATCAAGTGTTGATTTAATGATTTAATGTATAATTATATATTTGATATATTACTTTGCATTAACTAGTATTCGTTCACTTTAAATGGATTTTCTCACTAGATGTGCAAGTTGTATATGTGATATACTTTTGTGCACATGTTTGTATCATGTTTGATGATACTTGCTCATTTGGTTAAGTGTAAAGAATTAAACCTTGGTTAAGTAAATGGTTAGGGTTTTTATTTATTCATTCTTTTATCTTTTTAATTTGGATTAAAAAAGAAATGGCAAAAGAAAAACAAAATGGTTGCTTTCATTCTTGAAGCTTGTTGAAGCTTCATGAAGCTTTGACCAAAGTGACCATTTTGTCTTCATGCTTAACCCTAACCATTCATCTAACCTTAGTCAATTCTCTACACCTAACCATGGTTTACATTATGATAAGTATTCATTTTCTTTTTCATTTTAATATACTTATCATAATCATCTTCATCTTCTTCTTCTTCATGAGATAAAGAAAAAGCTTGCCACCATTAATGGCATGTTGAGCAAAAGTGTGAGAAATCAAATTCTAAAGTGAACCCACCTCCTATTTCTTCACCCTCTACCTCTTGCCAAGTAGTATAGGGTGTTTTCTTCACAAGTTTCATAACTTAGTGAAGTTGGAGCTTGATCTTGTGTAACCTCGACGTAGATCATCTTCGGCACGAAGCCGACGACCTTGCCCGCCCATTTCTCCGATGAAGCCGATGCTTGAGTCCGGGATTCGAGACGGACAGCGAGAGGACGTCTACGTGGAGCTAAGGAAGTGGATAACCGGATCTACAAAGGTTGTAGTTTCCTACTTTTAGTTAAGATGTTAACTAGCTTAACTTTTCGCCTAAAATTCTAGTTAACGATCCGTATTAGGGTTTCTCGGCACCGGAAAAGATTAAAATTGGCATGGTTGATGCCTTGTGAGACCTCTATAGTGTGCCTAGGAACCCTACAAAGCAAGCTTATGCCGCGGTTCCGCGGCGCTTTAGCCGAGTTAGGGGATCGTTTTTCTCCAGTGTTCTAACAAAAGCCTGAGCCGATTTTTAAGACATGATTTATTATTTTTTGAGCAGAAAAAAATTCGGCAGAAACTTAGGGTTTCCGGGGTGTTTTGCGGTTTTTTTGTTCGGTCGATATTCTAAATACTTTGCTAACATGCTAGGGTGTGTTTAGTTAGGCTCTGATACCACTGTTAGGTCCACGTTACCTCTCCCGGTACTTTCAGGGTTGCGGAAACGGTAAAACAAAAATTTTCTAGACTTGGTAACATGGACCGTAAAAGCCGGATCTTTGCTAAACTACACACTAGCATCCTAACTAGAGATATATCTACTCGGTTAGGGGTTATACCTCAACTTGAACTCCTTCTCTTCTTGTTGTTCTTCTCCTTGCTTGCTCCGAGGGTTGATCTGGACTTTGGTCACCTCCACGGCCTCCTTGAGTCGAAGTCGATCCACCCGAGAGATGTACACCGAGCTCCATCTCGAGCCGAGGTAACTAGGGCAAAGAGATTGCTAGTCAAGAAGCCCTAGGATGTGTAGAGGAGATGTATGGATGTGTTTGTCTTTGTGGGATCTTTTTCTCTCAACACATGAGATCAAAAGATGAGATCAAGAGGAGGAAGAAGAAGGAGAAACTTATCAACCATGGAGCTTTTCTTTTTCTTCTCACTTCATGAGAGAGAATGAGAAGAGAATAATGAAAAGATTAAGCCAAATGAAATGAACCATGGTTGCAATAATACACTAAAATCATCATTACTAATCCCATCAAGATAGAGTTGATGGCACATTGAATTGACCATTATCATAACTCAAGAATTAAAAAGAAAATGAAAGAAGAGTGTAGATCTCTCTTGAAGGTCAATGGTCAACACGGTCAACGGGTCAACAAAGTTAAGAGATGTCTAAGTGGTCAAATGGTCGGTGCAATTAGCCATCACAAATCTATCACTAAAAGGATTAGTAAACAATGTCTCCGGCTCATAACGGTTTTGACCAAACGAACTGTCAAAACCCTAATGAGTGTGCCACATTACGGTTTTGGCCGAACCAACTGCCAAAACCCTAATGGGGCACCTCCTCCTTCATCGCTCCTCAAAACTGTGCATACACACCCGCATCCGCATTCCGTAGAATGCGAATGCACAGAAGACAAATCAAATCCATCTGTGCAATACTAGGATCTGGCTTAAACCAAAGCCCACTAGTATTGCCTGCCCGAACAGCATACGCACACAAGTGCACGTAAGTGATCGTAGCCCTGCCGTAAAACCATACGGCCTCTACACGTTTCGCTCAATGCAGGGAAACTCTCTGTGTGGGACTCTAAAGACTCGACACTACGCTGGCAGTGGGTTTAACCACAGACCGCAAGCGACACTAGCTGTACGTAACGGTCCCCAGGTAGATATCGATAAGAAGGCCGATGAGGTAAACCCATCCGAACTCCTACTGAGCCTGTATGTGACAATCTCCATACAGTCCGGTCTGTTCGTCTGATACATCGCATGGCGGGCCTAGGGGGGCGGTAAACGTCAGTCCCCTAATAGCGGTACAAGTCGTGTCGGAGTGAAGCCCAGAACACCCTGAGATATCACTGGAAACCTACCAGTATATCTCGCTTGCCCTGGCCAGGGAATACTCGTGTAATGGCTCTCCTAGACACAGCGCGATGTCAACCCCCAATACCGGGAGAGACGAATCCTGTCTAACCGTCACTGCCTCCAAGTGCTTCGGGACTGCACCCAACTACTACCTGTTTGCACGACTCAGTAGAGCCGTGGTAGGGTAGTAATCAAAGAACAGTGGGAACACACTCGAGGAGAAGTGACAGTGTCAAGTCAGCGAACTAAGCTGTACTCATGTCACCTGGGAACTGATAACTGACGATAGGTATAATACCAACCATCAGTTCCCGACGAGTCCTGTCCAGTGTACTCGTAACCTAACGAGCACCCGCATACTATCTCAAGTACGACGTACTGACGGCTGTGGGACAGACCGTCTCCCGTGCTGGAATGAGAAGCGCATACGCTAGTCTACTCCGGAGTATCGATGCCATGTCTCGATAATCCCACGACTAGGGACGTGAATAAGGATGTGCTTGTGGATTACCCAGGCCCCACGAGTGTGATCGCCATCACAACGCCGGTAATCAAGCAAAGATCCTAAGGGCTCTACTAATGCGTATATGTGATATAATAAAGAAACACATATGTACACATTAAAGAAGAGACAAACCAAGTAGCATACTACTATATCGAGCAATATTGTTTATACAACTGTGAATATCCCAAGCTTCCATCAAGTAATATACATACTAGTATGATACAGTAATGGCCTCTAGGGCATATACACTAACAGATACATCAGGTTATGTCAGGTAGTGTACATGTATTCAAATCATGTCAAGTAGTGCACATGTATCAAGTTGTGTTAAGTAGTAGTGTATCAGGTAGTGCACAAGTGTCGAGTGGGTGCTCATAATCAAACTGTAATAAGTATGGGTACAAAAAATCAAGTATGGAGTACTAATATAACAATAAAATGGAATAATGTGATATGGTATGCCAATAGATATAAATTCAAAGATATGGATGCACAATTATCGATTAGGGTTACATTTATAGTTCCAATACTAATTGGGATGCACTTTATTAAACATAGGGTGTTAATATCACAGTATTATGTATTAATGTGATTTATAGATGCAGTTATATATATTTTGAATGAGATGGATGGAAACGGGTATCCGAAAACAGTAAAACTGTAAAATGGTATTGTGGGATGTATAACTAAGCAATATGTGATGTAAATATTGATATGGATGCAGTATATTGTAATTTAGTATGTAACAAGATAGGTTTTCATGACCTAGATCTAAAATGATATGAATGGATGCAAACGGAATATCGAAAAGTTATAAAACTAAACATGGGGTGCATGATTTTAAATACAGGTATGATATTTATTTAAATAGGTATATAATGAGTTATATAGCATGTAGCAAGATTAACTTGCCTAGACGAAACATGAAACGGATGTGTACGGAACGTCCTACGTCGGCGAAATGTCGCAACGCGCGCACGGTACACGGAACGGGTCTAAATAACGCACGAGGGTGATCACGCAGTCAAGGCACGTTCGCTGGGTCGTCTTGATCGTCGGCGTCATCACGGCTCCGGCGAACTATAGAAATCAAGAATTAAAGAAAGAAAAGAAAAGAAAGAAAGAACAGAAGAAAGAGAAGAAAGAAAGAGGAAGAAGAAGAATGAGAAGAAGAGGGATGCTCACAGGGTTTGCAGAGAGGGGTCGTAAGGGTGTCGACGGCCGTGAACGATCTCCGGCGAAGCTAGAGTTTGGTGTTAGGGTTTCGGTTAGGGTTTGTGTTTTTGTTTGCTGGGGGTTTGGTGCAGGAATTCTTATGAAGGAGAGAGGGCAGAGGAGAGAGGAGAGAAGAGGAAGGAGATGGTGAAGATGTGGGATGATTGACGACGAGGTGTTCAAGGGGGTGATGATGGGTTTTGTGGGTGTGCAGGGTGTTGATGAGGGCTCGGGAAGGAGGAAGAAGGAGAAGAAAGAAGAAGGAAAGGTGACGAGAAGAAGGAGGCAGGGAGTTTAAGGGTGTAGAGGCGATTGGGTTAGGGTTTGAGGAGGAGTGAGGAGGCTCGGGGTTCGTGGCGAGGCTGCTCGGTTTAATAGAAAATGGAGGAGGGAGAAAGAATATATAGGGATATTGCGAAGGGAGGTGACGGGATCTCCAGGGAGGTGACGGGATCACTCTCACCGCGAGATGAGAGAGAGAGAGAGGTGCGAGATGAGAGAGAGAGAGAGAGAGAGAGATAGAGAGGGGAGAGAGAGGGAATGAACAGTGAGGAGAAAGAAAATTGGATTTAGTGGGGAGAGAGAGAAAAAGGAAGAGAGAAAGAGAGAGGCTGAGAGAGAGGGAGAGAGAAAGGTGGGGCCGGGGTTTAGAGAGAGAGAGAGAGAGTGAAGTGCTGGATAGTTTAATTTGTTTTGATTTTTAATTTTTAAAAGATTTTAGTTAGTTGTGAAAATATTATCAGTTACGAGATTAAATGTAAAATTTAAAATAAATATTAAATATGTTTGAATTTAGGCGGGATATAAAAATATTCCAAAACGCGCCCGGGTCGGGTCTAAAAATTCCGATTTAAAATATGAAAAATGTATGCGACTTTCAAAATTCAAAATGAATGCTCTGGTAACGAAAATGCATACCCCCAAGAACGGATGCACATACGTGCGCGTAGCCATTCAAACACGTCCGTTTCACCAAACGGGACGAGAATAAGATGCGCGGATGCCACCACGGGGTTAGGGGTATCATGCAGGCCATGTTATGTAATTTTAAATTATTTTACGTGACTTAAAATGTTATATGGTAAAAGATGTAATACCAGATAAAATGCCAGTATGTACTAAACATGAAATGCACAGTCTACGCAACAGTCAGGGTAATTCATAAATACGAATCAAACAAGTTCAAGCAAGCGGGTCGGGTCAAATGCAATGTACAATGTAAAATACCATTCGCACCCAAACGACGATAAATTAAGAAAATACCATAACTAAGGAAATACGGGAACTGAAATTGGTATAAATGAACTAGGTTGTTATATTATACCCAACTACAAAAAGAACTTCGTCCTCGAAATTCCAAGAACAAGAAAGGATAAACAATCAAGAAACTACAAGAATAGATGAGGAAACTTCTGTCGGATTTCATCTTCTCGTTACCAAGTTGATTCTCCATGTAAGCGATTTCCCCAAGAAACAAGTACAAGAGGGATAACCTTGTTCTTAAGAACATTTTCCCTTCGATCCATAATCGACATCGGTCGTTCCTCAAAGGTTAAATCTTCTCTTACAGTCAGCTCCGAATGGTCCAGCACGTGTGTTTCATCTCGAACATACTTACGGAGTTGAGATACATGAAACACGTCATGAACATTCGCCAAAGATTGCGGTAACGCCAATCGATACGCTACTTCTCCAACACGCTCCAAAATCTCGAAAGGCCCAACGAATCGAGGACTAAGCTTTCCTCGACTCCCAAAACGAATCCCTCCTCTAGTCAGTGATATCTTCAAGAATACCAGATCACCAACAGCGAACTCTAGAGGTCTTCTCGATGTATCGGCCTAACTCTTCTGCCGATCTTGCGCTGCCTTCATATGTTTCCGGATAGTGTTAACTTTCTCCACTGTTTGCACGATCAAATCCGGTCCCAACAATCTTCGTTCTCCAACATCGTCCCAACAAACGGGTGAACGACACTTGCGACCATATAATGCTTCGAATGGAGCCATTTGAATAGTCTCTTGAAAACTGTTATTGTAAGAAAACTCCACCAAGTGTAGATGATCCTCCCATGAACCCTTAAAGTCTAACATGCAAGCTCTCAACATGTCTTCAAGGGTTTGGATCGTTCTCTCCGCCTGGCCATCTGTTTGAGGATGATAAGCTGTGCTAAACTTCAATCGAGTGCCCAAACTTTCCTGTAAACCCATCCAGAAGTGCGATAAGAAACGGGTGTCACGGTCGGACACGATGCTCACCGGTACTCCGTGCAATCTTACAATCTCCTGCATGTACCGTTCTACCAAAGCTTCCGTTGATTGACCAACTCGAAATGGTATGAAATGAGCTGCCTTGGTCAATCGATCAACAATCACCCAAACTGCATTGTTGCCCTTTGGACTTCGCGGTAAAACCGTCACGAAATCCATGGTTATATGTTCCTACTTCCATTGAGTATTCGGAAGTGGTTGCAATAAACCAGCAACCCTTTGATGTTCAGCCTTAACTTGCTGACACACCAAGCACTTAGCTAGAAAACGGGAAATCTCCCGTTTTATGCCTTCCCACCAGAAATTCTGTCGTAGATCTCGGTACATTTTCGTGCCTCCTGGATATACGGAATATGCGGAACTGTGCGCCTCCTTCATCACTTCTTCACGAATATCTCCTTTTGGCACACACAAACGGCTACCATAACGCAACGACCCATCTTCATGAAACAACAAGTCCGTTCGAAGTCCAGATTCAACCTGTTCTCAAAACTTTTGCAATCTAGGGTCCTGTGACTACGCTGCTTTAATGTTCTCGATCAACGATGACTGTACTTGCAGCTGCATCAAAACGCATCCTAATCCTTTTCCAGATGCGTCGCTGTAAATCACCAATCCTCCGGAACTGTCTGGTACGGTCAAAATAGGAGCGGTTATCAATCTTTGCTTCAATACCTCAAAAGCTGATGCACACTTATCCGTCCACACAAATGGTACTTCCTTGCATGTAAGCTTGGTCAAAGGCTCAGCCAAACGAGCAAAATTATCCATGAACCTTCTGTAATACCCGGAAAGTCCAAGAAAGCTCCTGATCTCTACAACGTTCTTCGGAATCGGCCAAACTCGAACTGCTGTAATCTTTTTGGGATCAACGGCGATTCCATCTCCAGACACGACATGCCCCAAAAACTTCACTTCTTCAAGCCAAAACTTACACTTGCTCATCTTTGCATACAATCTTTCTTGCCTCAATGTCTGCAGTGCGATCTTCAAGTGTTCAGCATGATCTTCAATACTCCTTGAGTAGACCAGAATATCATCAATGAACACCACTATAAACTGGTCCAAGAAAGGTGAAAAGATTCGGTTCATCAAGTCCATAAATATCGCCGGTGCATTCGTTACTCCGAAAAGTATCACTAAATACTCGTAATGTCCATACCGAGTTCGGAACGCAGTCTTGCAAATATCCTCTGATTTAACTCAGACCCGATGGTATCCGAATCGCAAATCCAGTTTCGAGAATACCCTCGCGCCATTGAATAATTAGCCAAAGCGAGGGATCAGGTACTTGTTCTTGTAAGTCCACGGTAGCGCCCCGGCCGTCTACAGACGCCATATGCGGAACAAAAACTTTTTAACTGGCGCTATCGTATACTTTAACCCGGATCTGCCATTATTGCTAAACTAACAAACTGTAAAGAGTGTAGAAAGGTTATACCGAACGATCCGAGTCCTTCGTTCTTTAACCATCATCCCACGCTCCGTTGCGGCTGCTCCGATCTCGTCGATCTCCGATCTGCTCGTCCAGGTGGCACCACATCAACGATTCTTTAATCAGGCTCCCGCCTCTGACTCGAGGCAACTCGATCGTCAAGTTTGCTAAAAGAGACGACCAAGAATGATGTAGAGAATGAGTAGATGACTTTGTCTCGCTTCGTCCAAAACCATAGACGAACGGTTAATGAAGTTGCCGTGGGAATCGGGTGATGGAATGAAATGAGCTGTGAAGTTCCATACACCCCAAAATCTATCATATCTTTTGTAACCAAATGAAAACATCAAGTGAGTATGAGAGAGAGGAGGGGCCGGCCATATATAGGGAGGAGGGGTGAGTGTAGGAGAGAAGAGGGTGACCTTAAGAAAGAAATATCATGTGTGAACACAAGAAAAATATCCTTAAGTAAACAAAACCTCATTAATGCAAATGGTGATTCATTAACCTAGTCACCATTGCATTAATGGTTCCATTAAAGCACTAATGACTCACCATGTCAAGTCACCCTTTCTAGAACCTTCTAGAAGCATGACTCACCCTCATCCAAGAAAAGATAAATCCGTCTTTAACCGAATGTTAAAAGACGGCTGATAGAAAACTGGAAACTGGCAACTTCCAAAAGTGATCCTGAAACGACTTTTAGGATAACCCCGTAACTGTATAAATATACCCGCATTTGTATTATGACCGAATACAAATGCAACTGAGACAAAGATATTATACCTACTCAATATAATACTCGGATCCGGCTTAAACCAAAGCCGACCAGTATCATCTGCCCGAAAAATAACACGTGCGTAAACACACGTGCATTTTCCGAACCCTGCCATAAAACCATACGGCCTCTACAACGTTTCGCCCGAACTTGGGAAACTGTCTGTGGGGGACTCTAATGACTCGTCAGTACCCTAGCAGTGGGTTTAACCACAAACCGTCAGCGGCACTAGCAATGCGTAACGGCTGCCCATGGACTGACCTCAAGGGAGGCTGATGAGCGAACTCATCCAGAAACCCTACTGAGCCTAACAGTGACAATGTATATACAGTCCGGTCCGTTCGTCTATGAGTATCGCATATCTGCCTAGGGGGCTAGTAACGTCAGACCCCCAATAGCAGTATAAGTCGTGTCGGAGTGTAGCCTAATAACACCCTGAGATACTACTGGAGTACCTACCAGTAAATCTCCTGCCATGGCCATGGACTTTGTGTAATGGCTCTCCTAGACACAGCACGACCTCGCCCCCAATACCGGGAGAGACGAATCCCCTGCCGATCCGCTCACGTGCCTCCATATGGCTCGGGACTGTACCCAAAAGCTACCTGTTTGCACGACTCCTTTGAGCCGTGGTAGGGTAGAAATCAAAGCACAGTGGGAACTCACACGAGACAAATGACGACCTCAGGTCAATGAACTAACCTGTACACATGTCACCTGGGAACTGCTATCTGACGATATGTATAATACCAACTAGCAGGTTCCCGGCGAGTCCTGTCCGGTGTACTCATAACCCAATGAGCACCTGTATACATCTTAGGTGATCCAACTGACACCAGTGGCTTGTGAGACCGGCCACCGCCCCTCGTCGGGGTCTCGACTGTACACACTAGTCTACTCCGGAGTATCGATGCCCTGTCTCGAAACTCCCACGACTAGGGACAACAGTTAAGGATATGCGTATAAACCACCCAACTCTCACGTATATGATCGCCATCATACTGTTGGTGGTAAAGCAAGATCCTAAGGGCTCTATCAAAGTGTAACATGTAATCAGTCACCTGAACATGTACACGACTGATAAAGACAAACCAGATAGCATACTATCATCTCGAGTAAGACTGTCCTACCGGTATAGGTCCTCCGCAATCATTGCAATCACGTACCTGCGATCCAATAATTGACTATGAGGGCACTATCTCCAACAGTTCTTAATAGTCACCCGGTTTAATTCTCGACAATCGATGCGCATCCTCCTTGTGCCATCTTTCTCCTTGACTAGAAGAACTAGAGCTCCCCAAGGTGAATTACTGCTATGAATCCAACCCTTCTCTAGCAATTTGGTAACCTGCTTCTTGACTTCTTCCAATTCCACTGGTGCTATTGGATAGTACGCCTTTGAGACTGGCGCTGCACCAGGAACAAGATTGATCGCAAACTCCACGTCCCGTTTCGGCGGTAAACCTAAGATGTCCTCGAACACGTCCATGAAATCTCGAACTATAGCTGGTGCTTCTTCCTTATCAACTTCCATCGACGAAAGAATATTTGTCGGCCTAGCCCTAAACTCGACTGGCCCGACAGAACTGCTTCCTCCAAAAAAGATAAACTCCGGATGTCCGGGAATCTGGAAAATCACTTTCTTTGCCCTACAATCAATGTGAGCGTGGAAAGTGTCGAGAAAATCCATTCCCAAGACGACTTCATAGCTGGCGGTATCTATCACAAAGAAATCTGCAACGAGAAAATCCATTCCCAAGACGACTTCATAGCTGGCGGTATCTATCACCAAGAAATCTACAAACAACTCCCGTCCGCAAATGACAACTGAACAAACCTTACACCCTTTACTAATTATGATTTTCCCATTCCCAGTGTGTATGTCCAAATAACTAGACAGGGTCGTGCAAGTAATCAAGTGTGTAGTACTAAACTTGGACGATATAAATCAATGGGATGCACTAGAATTGAATAACGCTAATGCGAGAAAACCATGAACAAGTAGGATACCTGAAATGACTTCCTCTGAAGCCTTAGCCTCTTCAGCCGTCAGGGTAAATGCTTGAGCTTGATTAGCTCCCTGAGTTAACTGCTCCTGCCCCTGAAACTGCTTTTGCGGTGGCTTCTGAGTATCTTCCTTCAAACTTAGCTTTGACGGACAAGTATCAATGATGTGATCAGCTGATCCGCAAACAAAACAAAGTCCAAGCCTCATACGGCAATCCCTTCGATAGTGACCCGGTCGTTGGCAGTAATCGCACAACCCCATTCCCTTTTGCTTGAGCAAAACTGGCCTCCGAACATCCTCTTTCTGACGAAGTTTCGATGGACAAACATTGATAGTATGATCCACAGATCCACAAACCAAACAGAGTCCAAGCTTCCTTCGACAATCCTTATGTAGGTGCCCTGGTAGATGATAGAACTCACAAAACATTCTTCCCTTCTGCTCACGCACGACGGGCTTCTTCATAGGTGTTACGCTACGTCGGTTCACCGGAATACCTCTGCTACGGGCGTTTGGTTTGGTGCGAACGCCGGCTTCTGCTCGGTCTGCTGCTTGTGGTCCTCTAGCAAGTCACGAATTACTCCAAGTAAAGTGGTGTCATCCATACGCCACTGGTACGATCGTAGATTCCTGGCTGCCATGATCCTGTAACCAAAACACCAAAGAGGGTTAGTATGATAAACAAGGTTCAAACTTGAGATGAATGATGATCATGAATCAAGGATATGAATCAAAACTAGAACTCCAAGTTACTTAAATAGAGTACCGCGTTGTAACCATGCTGCAGTTCATAGTTACAATCACATAACTCAGTTCAAGTCGCCCAAATCCTAGCATCAGAATAGAGAGAACAAATAGGGAACAAAAAGGTTTCAAGTTGAGATGCAAAGTGGTTTGCACATTGTCAAGGCAAGGGATCAAGAGAAAGTTAAGATTCAAGAATAGCAAGATGGTAGAGTGGCAGGACATGTTCCTAATCACGAGTATTCTGATTCGTGTATTGGGTCCAATACCCAACTACAAAAGAATCAAACCCAATTAACCTAGATCCTATGGCTCTGATACCAAACAAAGCTTGTCACGCCCCGCTTCCCAGAGTACGCTAAGATAGGTACGTGACAGAGCCAACTATGCTTCCTGTGGATGGGAAATATCCCTCCACAGTCATATTACGGCTGTAGAGATATCAAGAACAATAATAAACAACTATCTAATACATGTCCATGGGCCAGAATAACGAGTCAAGAATAAAATAATGCGGAAGCAAAAAGATCCAATACAATAATAAGCTGGAATGTACGTCCCATAATGCGGGCTCACATCAGGAATGAAAATGCTGAAAGGAAACTAAACTAAACTAATAACAGGTCCTTACTGCTCGGCCTGTTCACTGAAATGTTCATGCTCGGCCTGCAGCAAAGGTAAAGAATCTGGGCCATGCAAAAACCAGACGTCAGTGCATCACAACATCAAGCAATAATAAAATCATGGAGTAGCAAGGCATGCAGGTATGAGTATGTGTTAGTGTATATGCCCTAGGGGCCATTATTGTATCATACTTATATGTATATTACTTAATGGAAGCTTGGGATATTCGCAGTTGTATATACAGTCTTGCTAAAAATGGTAGTATGCTACTTGGTTTGTGTCTACTTTAATATGTGCATATGTTTCTTATAACGTATCACTTATACATATTAGTAGAGCCCATAGGATCTTTGCTTGATTACCAGCGTTGTGATGGCAGTCACACTAGTAGGGGCTGGGTAGTCTGTAAGCAACATCCTATACAGGTCCCTGGTCGTTGGATTATCGAGATAGGGCATCGATATTCCGGAGTAGACTAAGTGTGTACGCTTCTCATCCCAGTTGGGGAGATGGTCTGTCCCACAGCCATCAGTATGTCGTACTGGAGATAGTATACAGGTGCTCGTTAGGTTACGAGTACACCGGACAGGACTCGCAGGGAAACTGATTGGTTGGTATTATACCCGTCGTCAGTTAACAGTTCCCAGGTGACATGAGTACAGCATAGTCCGCAGACTTGACACTGCTACTTCGCCTCGAGTGTGTCCCACTGTTCTTAGATTGTTACCCTACCACGGCTCAAAGGAGTCGTGCAAACAGGTAGCAGTTGGGTGCAGTCCCGAGCACTTGGAGGCAGTGGCGGTTAGACAGGATTCGTCTCCCCCGGTATTAGGAGTTGATATCGTCCCTGGCCAGGGCAAGCGAGATTTACTGGTAGGTTCCAGTAGTTTTCTCAGGGTGTAATGGGCTGCGCTCCGACACGACTTATACAGCTATTAGGGGACTGATGCTTGCCGCCCCCTAGGCTCGATATGCGATAGTCTTAGACGAACAGACCGGATTGTATAGAGATTGTCACATCAGGCTCAGTAGGAGTTCGTATGGTTTTCCTCATCGGCCTTCTTATCGACATCTACTTGGGGACCGTTACGTACAGCTAGTGCCGCTTGCGGTCTGTAGTTAAACCCACTGCCAGCGTAGTGTCGAGTCTTTAGAGTCCCACACGGAGAGTTTCCCTGCTCCAGGCGAAACGATATAGAGGTCGTATGGTTTTACGACAAGGGTTCGGACGCATACATGTGTTTACGCACGTACGACGTTCTGACAGTTTTTACTAGTCGGCTTTGGTTTAAGCCAGTTTCTAGTATCAGGTTATTGGATTTATACAGTCTAAAGTTTTTCTGTGTTTTCACGGGTTGGAGGGGCGTTCTCGTAATTTTCCGGGAACCTTCTAGAAGCATGGTGACTTGGAGGGTAAGGTGGCATTAGCATTAATTGATTTTGTGACTCATGAGATGAATCATTCAAGTGAGTTAATGAAGCATTTATTGCTTAATGACTCACTTGATGATTCATTGCACATATTCAATGAAGCATGATGATAATGCATTTGATTTATTCATTTGATAATTCTTTATGCTTCATAATATATTAGAAGTGAGAAACAATTTCAATTCATTCTTATCATCACCTTCTCTCTCCTCAAGCTCTCTCATTCTTGAAACCCTAACCCTAACCTCTCATGTGTTGAGATCAAGGGTTAGCTAGACTAATACATCCATAATCTCACTCTATATCCCCTAGGTAGCTTAGATTAGCACTTTGAGCAACCTAGTTATCTCAAGTTAGAGATAAAGCTTGGCGTAGGAGCTCTCGGGTGGATCGTCTTTGACTCGAGGAGGCCGTTGAGGTGCCAATGTTCCAAGGAGCCTACGAGGAGTGGAGGACCGCGATGAAGACCCGAAGGACAAGTAACGTGAGGTATAACTTCGAATCCGAGTAGTTAAACCTTTCTTAGTTTGCTAGTAACGGTTTAGAAACAATTCATGCGCTCAAGTCCGTGTTACGAAGCTTTGATAGTCGTTTTTCATATATTCCGCCTCCCCGCAAGTTTGTGGGGTGCGTGACATGGACTTACAGTGATATCAGAGCCAACTAAACCATTCCTAGCTTGTTAGCAACTAATTAGAAGTTCGATCGACGGAAAACATGAAAACGAAACCCCGGGATCCCTAAGTTTCTGCTAATTTTAAACATGTCTAAAAAATTATTTGATATGCCTTAAAATTCACAGCAGGGAAATTTAAGAATACTGGGAAAATACGAAGTTCCAACTCAGTGTTATGGCTGCGGATCCGCGGCAATAGAGTACTTGTGCCGCGGATCCGCCGCCGAGTCAACTCCGAGTTGACTCGGATTTGCTCTGTTATTCTTGTTTTATGGTGTTCTGTTTTCCAGTATGTTCTGTTTCTACCCAGGTTACTTCAGTGCAGGTTTGCTTTTGGGGTAGACACAGATAAAGGTAGTCGATCGATGTTCTAAACTAATTGCTAATTGGGTTTTTATCTGTAATGTTTAATGTGTTCGTAAACCTCCCCTAACTGCTAGTATATCGGTTGGCAGGGGGTTGCACATTTCTGTAATGCTTACTGTTTGTGTATATGGACTTGATTGGAGTGTTGTGATGATTAGCCGGGGTTTGAGATGGGTTTAATATTCATTCATTTGATGTAAATGTAATATGATGTAATATTCTTTTGCGGGGCACATCCAGGTTGCGGTTGTAGCCACCGTTGTATTATTTCTTTTTACTGTTTTTGCTCCTAGGATAGACCCAAGGCGGGGTACACAGACTACCGGGTACGTTGAAGTGTTTAGTGGCCTACTCACGTTGTTGAGGGAGACCGCTTCACTTCGGGTACTTGGCGGGTAGTTTGCCGTACCCGTAGGGGTCTAGGGTTGGGGTAATGGCTATTCATCACAACTGTGTAATCCATCTTTATTGCAGGCTCAAAGCAAATGCGGATTGCTAGTATATCCAATAAAGTTCATCTGTGATCTGGAATGCTTATTATTGCATCTGACGAATGTACAATATCTATATATAATAACTATTAGACGTCACTTATGTTTTACACCCGCGCTAGCCCAGCCCTCGCTCTGTCGTTAGTTAAGTAACCTAACGGGTGATGACGGGACCCCGTGGCAAATGCAGATGGCATAAGAGGACGTGGTATTTTCGTTGTTTTCTGCAATGATAGGATAACTGATGGGACGCATTATTATAATGCAAAGAAAATAAACCATTGTTTAATCGTTGGAACAAATTTAAAAGAAACCACTTGGTTATTTTAAAAAAGATCAGAATTTTTTAAATTGCGGAGTTTTAACCACTCCTTTTAAAAAGTATTAGGTTCCTTCGATTATATCAAGTTCACTACGTTCACGGTTTTGCCAAAACCATTCGTAGCCCTTCGTCATTTCATTTGGATATTCAGTAGTATTCAAGCTATGCATTTGACCAACGCCAGGGCATAGTGTTTGGCAGCTGCTGGGGTATTTCATTTGTTTGCATAGATAGATGTGTTAGTTTGGGACAGTCGTATTATCATTTGGCCAACGTTAGGGATATGTACGGATGGGTTCAAATTAACAAGGACAATGATGGGTAGAACTTGACATGTGACTTATGACATTTTGACCAACGCCAAGGTTATAAGAGCATGGGGCAAAAATCTATATCGGGAATTTCTAAAGAAACTGAAATTTGCAGAGAGAGCATACCATTTTGGAGTTTGATGAATGTTGGTAGGATTCCTTCAACATTATCATACGATGATATTTTGGATCCCGATCCTACTGTGAGTATATACTACTTATCAGGAGATTCGTCACTTAACGATCAATGCTATAAACTAAGTAGGTGCCTAGAAAGGTGTCAGCGGGGCTACGCCCCCAGAGAAAAGAGGTTATTTAATTAAGGAACTTCGCGAAAGCGTTGGAAAAACTTCCTCGAAGTATCGACACTGACCTGGCTGAACGGTTAAGCAAGAATTGTACGGTGAGAATAGTCCTGGCTAATTCTTCTTTTATGGTTTGAGGAGGGATTCGAGAAACAGTGGGAGCCATCCTGTTTTGATAAATTAAAAACCACTCTAAACTTGCAACAGCATCATGCTAAAATGTTTTCTTCTCTCTCTCTTAATTGCAGCGACCTTGTGACCACGACTAGGTTACATCTAGATAATAAATTGACTGAATCTTACTTTTATGACTGGCAAAGGTCTGTCCAGATGTCCATTGCCTATGACAAGCTGGACCACCCTATTACTACTTAAGATCCCGCCGTCCCAGGTCCAGTTTCCACTGTCGCGGATATGGATATCCGTCAGACAAGGGAAAAAGATAAAGCGAAAGCTAAGTGCCTCGTGTTAGCTTCAGTTGATGGTGTATACCAGAAGCAGCACGAGAAGATGGACTTATTTTCCATCTTTCTCCATAACAAAGATTTATATGGAGAGCAATCTCATATCGCAAGATATGAGACCTCGAACGAATTAATTCAAGCGAGGTTGGCTGACGGGTCATCTGTAGGGGACAACGTCCTTACAATGACTAGCTGTATTGATGAGCTCCAGGACCTGGAGACCGCATTGGGAAACAAGTCAGATACTGACTTGATTCTACAGTCTCTGCCTCCTACCCTGAAGGAAACCAGGGAAGTAAAAGGAAAGAGAACGGCAAAAGTTTCGGGACTGAATGTAGTAAAAGAGGGACGTTCATATTGTTATGGGATTGGGCATTGGCAGAAAGATTGCAGGGCTTTAGAAGCCAGTAGCCAGGATTCGAAGCATGTTGTGGCTTCAGCCTCAAATGTGTTTGTAATTGAGAACTGTTTATCAATAAACTCTACTTCCTGGGTACTAGATACCGGAGCAGGATCTCATATCTGTAATTCATTACATGCTTTGAGAAACCGTAGAGTTATAAAGGTAGGTGATTGGTCTCTCAGAGTTGCAAACGGAATGAGCGTGGACGCTGAATCCGTGGGAGAATATCGCCTAGGTTTGACAAGTGGGCATATATTGATTCTACGTAACTGTTTGTATGTACCCAGTATGACATGTAATATCATATCAGTGTCCTCACTTTCGAGAGAGGGATATGATTTTACATTCGTAAGCGATGTAGTTAACATCCACCTAAATCAAGTTATGATTGGGTCCAGTACATTAGATAACGGTATATACGTATTAAGTCAAGCTCAGGTTTTCAATATCCAGAACACACTTAAAAGAAAGTCTCCAGAAATAAATCAGGCTTTCTTATGGCATTGTAGACTAGGTCACATCAATGAGAGAAGGTTGACTAAGTTACATAGAGAAGGATATTTGAATCTGTTCGAATATCAATCTTATGCTACTTGTGAATCTTGTCTCAAAGGAAAGATGACAAAGACTCCGTTCACTGGACACGGAGTAAGAGCAAACGAGCTCTTGGGACTCGTACACAGTGACGTGTGCGGCTCAATGTCTACACATGCGCGAGGTGGTTATTCCTACTTCATTACTTTTACGGATGATTTCTCTAGGTATGGATATGTCTTCTTAATGAAGCATAAATCCGAAGCTTTTGAGAAATTCCAAGAATACAAGAATGAAGTGGAAAAACAAACAGGTAAGAGTATAAAGACACTGAGATCTGATCGAGGTGGTGAATACTTAAGTGCCGAGTTCATGGGTTACTTAAAAGAGAATGGAATTCTCTCTCAGCTTACTCCTCCATACACGCCACAACATAACGGTGTATCAGAAAGGAGGAATCGAACCCATATTGGATATGGTTCGTTCCATGATGAGTAACGCTGAGTTACCGCGATCATTCTGGGGATATGCGCTAGAATCAGCGGCATATCTTCTGAACAGGGTTCCTACCAAGACAGTCCCTACCACCCCATATCAGATGTGGAGTGGGAAGAAACCCTATCTTCAGCATCTGAAGATTTGGGGATGTCCGGTTTTTGTTAAAAAACAGTATGCGGACAAGCTCGAGGCACGATCAGTACAGTGTAAATTTGTAGGATATCCCAAGAACTCCAAGGGGTATCTGTTCTATAACGCAGAGGAACAAAAGGTTTTTGTTTCTCGTAATGCCCATTTTTTAGAACAGCAAGTTTTAGAAAAGGATACAAGTGGGAGCGAAATAGAACTGGAAGAAATTCCAGAACCACAAACTACAACTGAAAGTATGGTAGAACCAGTAGTTCAAGAAGAATTGGACATTCCCACACCCCTCTGCGGGAGTAGTAGGCCGTCTCATCCGCCTGAGAGATACTACGGTTTTCTCATAGATGGGGATAGAGAGGATTGTGTCATTGATGAAGATGACCCTACTAGCTTCCAGCAAGCCATTCAGAGCGGTGACTCGGTAAAATGGCTGGATGCAATGCGGACCGAAATGGAGTCCATGTACTCTAACAAAGTATGGACTTTGGACATTGATCCAGATAGGGTAAACCTGTAGGATGCAAATGGATCTTCAAAAAGAAGATTGGTGTAGATAGACAGGTTGAAACCTATAAGGCTAGACTTGTTGCAAAGGGTTTCCGTCAAAGACCTGGTTTGGACTATGACGAAACCTTTTCTCCAGTGGCTATGCTTAAATCTATTCAGGTCCTTCTTGCTATTGCGGCCTTCCACAATTATGAAATCTGGCAGATGGACGTAAAGACGGCCTTTCTAAATGGTAATTTGGAAGAGAGCGTCTATATGGATCAGCCAGAGGGATTCATTCAGAGTGGGAGCAGCGGTAAAGTATGCAAGCTGCTTAAGTCCATTTATGGACTAAAGCAGGCATCGCGGAGTTGGAACATCTTTTTGATGATGCTGTCAAAGAATTCGACTTTATCAAAAATCCAGATGAACCTTGCATATACAGTAAGATTGTAGGGAGAGCTGTAGTATTCCTCGTCTTGTACGTGGATGACATTCTCCTAATAGGAAATGATATTCCTATGTTACAGTCAGTCAAAAGATTCTTGTCACATAAATTCTCCATGAAACACCTGGGTGAAGCCACCTATATTCTGGGGATCCGGATCTATCGTGATAGATCAAAGAGGATGTTGGGACTTTCGCAGTCCAGGTACATAGACACCATAGTGAAGAGATTCAGTATGGATTATTCTAAGCGCGGTAATCTACCGGCTTGTCACGGAATCACCCTCTCCAAAGAGATGTCTCCCAAGACTGATTTGGAAAGGGATCGCATGTCGATTATACCCTATGCTTCTGCGGTAGGCTCTATAATGTATGCGATGTTATGTACCAGACCAGATGTGTTGTAAGCCGGTATCAGGCAAACCCAGGGGAGAATCACTGGATAGCAGTAAAGAACATTCTCAAGTACCTGAGGAGGACTAAAGATATGTTCTTGGTGTATGGCGGAAAAGACCTCCAGATTGAGGCCTTTGCCGACTCCGGCTTCCAGAGTGACAAAGATGACTCCAAATCCATGTCGGGTTATGTCTTTACCCTCAATGGAGGGGCGGTCTGTTGGAAGAGTTCCAAACAGGAGACCGTTGCTGACTCAACGATGGAAGCAGAGTACATAGCTGCTTGCGATGCCGCAAAAGAAGCTGTCTGGATGAAGAAGTTCCTCACAGAACTTCAAGTGGTTCCTACCAGTGTTGATCCAATACCTTTGTATTGTGACAACAACGGCGCTATAGCTTTAGCGAAGGAACCCAAGTCCCATCAGAAGTCCAGACACATCTTAAGGCGGTATCACCTGATCAGGGAGATCGTAGATCGCCGGGAGATCGAGGTGAAGAGAGTAGAGACGGAGAATAACATTGCTGATCCATTCACAAAGGCCCTTCCTCAGACGCAGTTCGAGAGGCTATTCGAGATGATAGGTCTACGATATGCCAGCTCATGGCCCTAGTGCAAGTGGGAGATTGTTAGTGTATATGCCCTAGGGGCCATTATTGTATCATACTTGTATGTATATTACTTAATGGAAGCTTGGGATATTCACAGTTGTATATACAGTCTTGCTAAAAATGGTAGTATGCTACTTGGTTTGTGTCTACTTTAATATGTGCATATGTTTCTTGTAACGTATCACTTATACATATTAGTAGAGCCCATAGGATTTTTGCTTGATTACCAGCGTTGTGATGGCAGTCACACTAGTGGAGGCTGGGTAGTCTGTAAGCAACATCCTATACAGGTCCCTAGTTGTTGGATTATCGAGATAGGGAATCGATATTCCAGAGTAGACTAAGTGTATACGCTTCTCATCCCAGTTGGGGAGATGGTCTATCCCACAGCCATCAGTACGTCGTACTGGAGATAGTATATAGGTGCTCGTTAGGTTACGAGTACACCGGACAGGACTCGCAGGGGAACTGATTGGTTGGTATTATACCCGTCGTCAGTTAACAGTTCCCAGGTGACATGAGTACAGCATAGTCCGCAGACTTGACACTGCTACTTCGCCTCGAGTGTGTCCCACTGTTCTTAGATTGCTACCCTACCACGGCTCAAAGGAGTCGTGCAAACAGGTAGCAGTTGGGTGCAGTCCCGAGCACTTGGAGGCAGTGGCGGTTAGACAGGATTCGTCTCTCCCGGTATTGGGAGTTGATATCGCGCTGTGTCAGAGAGCCATTACGCAAAGTCCCTGGCCAGGGCAAGCGAGATTTACTGGTAGGTTCCAGTAGTTTTCTCAGGGTGTAATGGGCTACACTCTGACACGACTTATACAGCTATTAGGGGAATGACGCTTGCCGCCCCCTAGGCTCGATATGCGATAGTCTTAGACGAACAGACCGGACTGTACGGAGATTGTCACATCAGGCTCAGTAGGAGTTTGGATGGTTTTCCTCATCGGCCATCTTATCGACATCTACCTGGGAACCGTTACGTACAGCTAGTGCCGCTTGCGGTCTGTGGTTAAACCCACTGCCAGCGTAGTGTCGAGTCTTTAGAGTCCCACACAGAGAGTTTTCCTGCTCCAGGCGAAACGATATAGAGGTCGTATGGTTTTACGACAAGGGTTCGGACGCATACGTGTGTTTACGCACGTACGACGTTCGGACAGTTTTTACTAGTCGGCTTTGGTTTAAGACAGTTTCTAGTATCAGGTTATTGGATTTATACAGTCTAAAGTTTTTCCGTGTTTTCATGGATTGGAAGGGCGTTCTCGTAATTTTCCGGGAAGCTTCTAGAAGCATGGTGACTTGGAGGGTAAGGTGGCATTAGCATTAATTGATTTTGTGACTCATGAAATGAATCATTCAAGTGAGTTAATGAAGCATTTATTGCTTAATGACTCACTTGATGATTCATTGCACATATTCAATGAAGCATGATGATAATGCATTTGATTTATTCATTTGATAATTCTTTATGCTTCATAATATATTAGAAGTGAGAAACAATTTCAATTCATTCTTATCATCACCTTCTCTCTCCTCAAGCTCTCTCATTCTTGAAACCCTAACCCTAACCTCTCATGTGTTGAGATCAAGGGTTAGCTAGACTAATACATCTATAACCTCACTTTATATCCCCTAGGTAGCTTAGATTAGCACTTTGAGCAACCTAGTTATCTCAAGTTAGAGATAAAGCTTGGCGTAGGAGCTCTCGGGTGGATCGTCTTTGAATCGAGGAGGCCGTTGAGGTGCCGATGTTCCAAGGAGCCTACGAGAAGTGGAGGACCGCGATGAAGACCCGAAGGACAAGTAACGTGAGGTATAACTTCGAATCCGAGTAGTTAAACCTTTCCTAATTTGCTAGTAACGGTTTAGAAACGATTCATGCGCTCAAGTCCGTGTTACGAAGCTTTGATAATCGTTTTTCATATATTCCGCCTTCCCGCAAATTCGTGGGGTGCGTGACATGGACTTACAGTATGAACGGTAAATAAGGTATAACAGTAACATAAATAAGGACAGTGAAGGGTAAGGCACAGGTGATATACAGTGAGTAATCTAAACTGGTCTACTGGGTTAACTACTCTAAAGTCTTTGAAATCAATTTGATGAATCATCGATGTAACTCAATAGTATCGCGTGCATGCCCGAGACCACGGTCAAGACTCTCAGGCTGAATCCGAGACGTGCCGCTAGGCAGTAAAAGGTAGTATGTAAAGACGAATGATGTCAGCAGCATCATTCCGGAGCTGGCCTAGCCCGTAAGACTGATCGGTAAAAGGCATCGAACTGTCGAGTTATAAGTCAGGTTTCATCATTGATTTCCCCATACCCCCAAGTTATGTGTTCAAGTCAGGTATTGATAAATCTGGAGCCAATGCCAACACAGGATCAAGCAGGTATAGGTTTGTCTGAATAGACAACAGGAAATGTCCGTAGGGACAACAGGTCAAGGTTGTCGGCATTAGTAACAAGATTGGTATCAAGTCAGGCTGTGATACATCAGGTTATGTCAGGTAGTGTACATGTAATCAAATCATGTCAAGTAGTGCACATGTATCAAGTCGTGTTAAGTAGTAGTGTATCAGGTAGTACACAAGTGTCGAGTGGGTGCTCATAATCAAACTGTAATAAGTATGGGTACACAAAATCAAGTATGGAGTACTAATATAACAATAAAATGGAATAATGTGATATGGTATGCCAATAGATATAAATTCAAAGATATGGATGCACAATTATCGATTAGGGTTACATTTATAGTTCCAATACTAATTGGGATGCACTTTATTAAACATAGGGTGTTAATATCATAGTATTATGTATTAATGTGATCTATAGATGCAGTTATATATATTTTGAATGAGATGGATGCAAACGGGTATCCGAAAACAGTTAACTGTAAAATGGTATTGTGGGATGTATAACTAAGCAATATATGATGTAAATATTGATATGGATGCAGTATATTGTAATCTAGTATGTAACAAGATAGGTTTTCATGACCTAGATCTAAAATGATATGAATGGATGCAAACGGAACATCGAAAAGTTATAAAACTAAACATGGGTTGCACGATTTTAAATACAGGTATGATATTTATTTAAATAGGTATATAATGAGTTATATAGCATGTAGCAAGATTAACTTGTCTAGACGGAATGCGAAACGGATGTGTACGGAACGTCCTACGTCGGCGAAATGTTGTAACGCGCGCACGGTACACGGAACGGGTCCATATAATGCACGAGGGTGATCACGCAGTCAAGGCACGTTCGCTGGGTCGTCTGGATCGTCGGCGTCATCACGGCTCCGGCGAACTACAGAAATCAAGAATTAAAGAAAGAAAAGAAAAGAAACGAAAGAAAGAAAGAGAAGAAAGAAAGAGGAGGAAGAAGAATGAGAAGAAGATGGATGCTCACAGGGTTTGCAGAGAGGGGTCGTGAGGGTGTCGACTGCCGTGAACGATCTCCGGCGAAGCCAGAGTTTGGTGTTAGGGTTTCGGTTAGGGTTTGTGTTTTTGTTTGCTGGGGGTTTGGTGCAGGGATTCTTGTGAAGGAGAGAGGACAGAGGATAGAGGAGAGAAGAGAAATGAGATGGTGAAGATGAGGGATGATCGGCGTCGAGGTGTTCAAAGGGGTGATGATGGGTTTTGTGGGTGTGCAGGGTGTTGATGAGGGCTCGGGAAGGAGGAAGAAGGAGAAGAAAGAAGAAGGGAAGGTTACGAGGAGGAGGAGGTAGGGAGTTTAAGGGTGTAGAAGCGATTGGGTTAGGGTTTGAGGAGGAGTGAGGAGGCTCGGGGTTCGTGGCGAGGCTGCTCGGTTTAAAAGAAAATGGAGGAGGGAGTAGGGATATTGCGAAGGGATGTGACGGGATCTCCAGAGAGGTGACAGGATCACTCTCACCGTGAGATGAGAGAGAGAGAGAGGTGCGAGATGAGAGAGATAGAGAGAGAGTGAGATCGAGAGGAGAGAGAGAGGGAATGAACAGTGATGAGAAAGAAAATTGGATTTAGTGGGGAGAGAGAGAAAAGGGAAAAGAGAAAGAGAGAGGCTGAGAGAGGGAGAGAGAAAGGTGGGGTCGGGGTTTAGAGAGAGAGTGTGTGTGAAGTGCTGGATAGTTTAATTTGTTTTGATTTTTAATTTTTAAAAGATTTTAGTTAGTTGTGAAAATATTATCAGTTACGAGATTAAATGTAAAATTTAAAATAAATATTAAATAAGTTTGAATTTAGGCGGGATACAAAAATATTCCAAAACGCGCCCGGATCGGGTCTAAAAATTCCGATTTAAAATATGAAAAATGTATGCGACTTTCAAAATTCAAAATGAATGCTCAGGTAACGAAAATGCATACCCCCAAGAACGGATGCACGTACGTGCGCGTAGCCATCCAAACACGTCCGTTTCACCGAACGGGACGAGAATAAGATGCGCGGATGCCACCACGGGGTTAGGGGTATCATGCAGGCCATGTTATGTAATTTTAAATTATTTTACGTGACTTAAAATGTTATATGATAAAAAATGCAATGCCAGATAAAATGCCAGTATGTACTAAACATGAAATGCACAGTCTACGCCATAAGTCAGGGTAATTCATAAATACGAATCAAACAAGTTCAAGCAAGCGGGTCGGGTCGAATACAATGTAAAATGTAAAATACCATTCGCACCCAAAACACGATAAATCTACAAAATACCACAACTAAGGAAATACGGGAACTGGAATTTGTATAAATGAACTAGGTTGTTACATCTTTCGTTAGTTAAGTAACCTAACAGGTGATGACGGACCCAGTGGCGAATGCGGATGGCATATATATACTTTGTATTTTCGTTCTTTTTTGGTGTGATAGGATTAAAATGATGGGACCGCATTAATTTTGATTAATGAAAGAAAACAAACCTATATGATGTTGTTCGAACCAAGTTTTAAAAAAAACTGACATTACAGACGTTCTCTTTTACTTTGCACAGTGGTATTCGGTTATGAATATCCAGCACCTCATTCGACGAGGCAAGGGCCGAGATCCCTTCATCGGGAGTGACCCCTTGAGTAAAAGTTTGCGTCAACGTAATAACTTCACTATAGTCGATTAATTTTGCTTTGCATCGTGGTATTCAGTTTGGAATATCCTGCACCTCATTCGACGAGGAAAGAGCCGAGATCCCTTCACAGGGAGTGACCTCTTTAGCAAAAGTTTTCGCCACTATATATTTGTAAAACCACTTGGATTCCTTCAACGATATCAAGTTCATTACGTTAACGGGTTTTTCGCCAAAAACCCAGCCGCAGCCCTCCGTCATTTCGGATAAAAGCACATAGTATTCATGCGGTGTTTGTTGGCCAAAGTCAAGGTATCGTGTATGGTAGCTGTATGTTTCTTATCCGTAGCATAGATGGATGCATTGGTTTATGACAGTCATACCATCTTGTTGTCCAAAGTCAAGGGGGTGTACGGGTGGGTCTAAATCAATCAGGACAATGACGGGTAGAACTTGACTTGCGTGTTATGATTTGTTGGCCAAAGTCAAGGTCATAAGCGCTTGGGGCAAAAACCACATCGGGAGTTTCAAACATACAGGAAACTTGCAAATTCAGCATACCTTCTGGAGTGTGGTGACTAGAGTAGATTCCATCTAGTGCATCACACAATGATAGTTGGATCTCGATCCCACTGATGAGTAGGATTACTCTCGGGAGATTATCACACTTAACAATCAATGCTATAAACCAAGTAGGTGTCTAGAAAGGTGTTAGTAGGACTACGCCTCCAGGGAAAAGAGGTTATATAATTAAGGAACTTCACGAAAGCGTTGGAAAACCTCCCTCGAAGTACCGGCACTAGCCTGGCTGAAAGGTTAAGCAAGTATTGTGACGTGCGATTAATCCTGACTAGTTCTTCTTTTAGGGTTTGAAGAAGAATTCAAGGAAAACAGTGGGAGCCATCCTGGTTAGATAAATTAATAACCAATCTAATCTTGAAAGAGCGCATGCTAAGTGTTTCTTTCTCTCTCTCCAGGTAGCAACCATTTCACGCCCCAATCAAGATAATAAAATGTATCGCTTAACCGATCTGAATTCTTATTCGGGGCTATGTAACGTCGGTTCGGCTTTAACTTATGACAACAGTCATGAGTATGAGCAAGGGAAAGAGGATTGTTTGAATTCCTTGGTGACCCCATCGAAGAAGAAACATACTATTGTCTCTTCTTCAGGTATTCTTGTTATTGAGAACTGTTTTTCGGTCAGTCCTACCTCCTGGGTACTCAATACCGAATCGGGATCTCATATCAGTAATTCATTACAGGGACTGAGAAAAAGTAGGATGGTTAGACCTGGTGATATGTTCCTCAGAGTAGGGAATGGAGCATAGGTTGATGCTTCTGTCGTCGGTGAATATCACCTAGCATTGCCAAATAGCAAAACTATGATTTTGAACAATTGCTACTATGTACCTTCTATAGTTTGCAACATCATATGAGTTTCTTTACTTGATAAAGATGGATATAAGTTTGTTCTTGATAGAAATATCATGAACATTTACCTTAATCGGGTATTGGTTGCAGAAGGTACACTATGTAATGATATCTATGTTCTTAATCAAAACACAGTTCTCGGTATACAAAACACACACAAGAGGAAGAGTTCATAAACGAACGAATCCTACTTGTGGCATTGTAAACTTAGTCATATCGGAGAGAAAAGACTGAGTAAGTTATATAGAGATGGATATTTGAACACGTTCGAGTTTTCATCTTATGAAACTTGTCAGTCCTGTCTCAAAGGAAAGATGACCAAATCTCCATTCACCGGACACGGAGAAAGAGCAGAAAAGATCTTGGGACTTATGCACAGTGATGTATGTGGTCTAATGTCTATACATGCACGAGGTGGGTTCTCATGCTTCATCACATTCACTGACGATCTCTCTAGGTTCGGATATGTGTATCTCATGAAACACAAATCTGAAGCTTTTGAGAAATTCAAAGAATTTAGAAGCGAAGTAGAGAACCAGATTGGCAAAAGTATCAAGATCCTCCGATCTGATAGAGGGGGAGAGTACTTAAGTACGGAATTCCGGGACTTTCTAAAAGAGAATGGCATTCTCCCTCAGCTTACTCCTCCGTATACACCACAGCACAATGGCGTATCGGAGCGGAGAAACCGTACCCTATTGGATATGGTTCGCTCCATGATGAGTAATGCCCAATTACCTCTTTCTTTCTTGGGGGTTTGCTCTCGAATCAGCTGCATTCATATTGAATAGAGCACCGTCCAAATTAGTGCCTACCACCCCATATGAAATATGGAGTGGGTAGAGACCATGTCTTAATTACATTAAGATATGGGGGTGTCCTGTTTTTGTTAAAAAGCAGAATCTAGATAAACTCGAGGCAAGGTCTGTATTGTGCAAGTTTGTGGGATACCCTAAGCATTCTAAGGGATATCTGTTCTACCACACTGAGGAACAGAAGGTGTTAGTATCTCGCCATGCTACTTTTTTAGAAAAGGAATTTCTTGCAAAGGAAATTAATGGGAGTATGGTAGAACTAGAAGAAATCAGGAACCACAAACTGTAGCAGAAGATTTGGTAGAACCCTTAGATTCAGTAATACCCGACGAACCTCAGCCATTCCGCAGATCTGGTAGGATTTCTCATCCGCCCGAGAGATACTATGGTTTTCTCATAAACGGGGATCGAGAGGATTGCATCTTGGAAGAAGATGACCCTACCAGTTTCAGGCAGGCCATTATCAGTAGGGACTCTGATAAGTGGCTGGATGTTATACGATCCGGGATGGAGTCTATGTACACTAATAAAGTGTGGACCTTGGATATTGCTCCGCCTGGGGTAAAACCCGTTGGATGCAAATGGATCTACAAAAGGAAACCTGGTGTAGATGGGCAGGTGGAAACCTATAAGGCTAGACTCGTTGCAAAAGGTTTTCGTCAAAGACTAGGTGTAGACTATGATGAAACCTTTTCTCCAGTGGCTATACTCAAATCCATTCTGATCCTACTTGCTATTGCGGCCTTCCATGACTATGAGATCTGGCAGATGGACGTAAAAACAGCTTTTCTAAACGGCAGTTTGGAAGAGTGCGTTTATATGGATCAGCCAGAAGGTTTCGTAGACAGTGGGAGCAGCGGGAAGGTATGAAAATTGCTCAAATCCATTTATGGATTGAAGCAAGTATCGCGGAGCTGGAACATCTGTTTTGATGAGACAATCAAAGACTTTGACTTCATCAAAAACGAAGATGAGCCATGTATATATAAGAAAATTGTAGGACGAACTGTCGTGTTCCTAGTCTGATAGGAAATGACATTCCTATACTACAATCGGTCAAGCTATTCTTATCACAAAGGTTCTCCATGAAAGACCTAGGTGATGCCTCGTACATTCTGGGGATCAAGATCTACAGAAATAGATCTAAAAGATTATCGGGACTCTCGCAGTCCAGGTACATAGAGACCGTACTAAAGAGATTTAGTATGGAAGATTCCAAGCGCGGTAACATACCCGCATTGCACGGAATCACCCTCTCTAAGGAGATGTCTCCTAAGACTGACGAGGAGAGGGTTCGCATGAGCATTATACCCTACGCTTCGGCGGTAGGATCTATAATGTATGCGATACTATGTACAAGACCAGATGTAGCTTACGCGCTAAGCGTAGTGAGCCGATATCAGTCAGACCCAGGTGAGAACCACTGGATAGCAGTAAAGAACATTCTCAAGTACCTGAGAAGGACTAAAGAGATTTTCCTGGTTTACGGTAATGGAGATCTCAGGGTCGAGTCCTTTACCAACTCAAGCTTCCAGAATGACAAGGATGACAGCAAGTCTGTCTCGGGTTTTGTGTTTACCCTCAATGGAGGGGAGGTGTGTTGGAAGAGTTCCAAATAGGACACCGTCGCAGACTCGACGATGGAGGCTGAATACATTGCTGCAAGCGATGCCGCAAAAGAAGCGGTCTGGATGAAGAAGTTCAAAGCTGAACTTCAGGTAGTTCCGTCCAGTATTGACCCAATACCTTTGTATTGCGATAACAATGGAGCTATAGCTTTAGCGAAGGAACCACGATCCCATCAGAAATCCAGACACATCTTAAGACGGTATCACCTGATCAGGGAGATCATAGATCGCCAGGAGATCGAGGTCCGGAGAGTGGATATAAAAGAGAACACGGCGGATCCATTTACAAAGGCCCTCCCTCAAGCGCAGTTCGAGCGACTTTTTAAGATGTTGGGTATGCGGTACGCCAGCAGCCGGCCTCAGTGCAGACGTTGGGTATTCGATAGGCCAATTACTAGCCTTTAGTGCAAGTGGGAGATTGTTGGATATGTATGCCCTAGAGTCCAGTATTGTATATGTATACATATGGATGCTAGGGATATGTATGTACAGGACAATCTTGCTCAGTTTTATAGTATATATTATTTCAGTTGTCTTCATCAGATTTGTGTATTTGTTTTTATTGATACTTTATCCAACTTGCACATATTGATAAAGACATGATACGGTAGTATACTATTATGGTTTGTCTTTATCTTAACATGGCATATGTTATACTCGTTATTACATATTGTGGTTACATGTTGATAAAGCATGTAGGATCTTGCTTGACTACCTGCGTTGTGACAGCGATCATACTTATCAGAGCAGGGTAATCCATAAGCACATCCTTAAATGGTCCCTAGTCGCGTGAGTATCGAGGCTGGGCATTGATACTCCAGAACAGACTAGTGTATACGTTTCTAGCCATGTCGAGGGATGGTTGGTCCCGCAGCCATTGGTCTGATGCACCTAAGATCATATACAGGTGCTCACTGGGTGTGAGTACACTGGACGGACTCGCCGAGAACTTCCAGATGGTACTATACCTATCGTCAGATGGAGGTTCTCAGGTGACATGTGTACAGATTAGTCTTTGGATCTGAGATCGGCATTTGTCTCGTATGAGTTCCCACTGAGCTTTGATCACTACCCTACCACGGCTTTACTGAGTCATGCAAATAGGTTTTGGTTGGGTACAGTCCCGAGCCACATGGAGGCAGTGAGCGATTGTTGGGGATTCGTCACTCCTGGTATTGGGAGTTGATATCGCACAGTGATCGATTGGTCAGGACCATAAGTCCTTGGCCAAGGCAGTTGGGATTTACTGATAGATTAATCAGTAGTTTTCCGGATTGGTCCTGAGCCACATCAGCACGACTTATCGGGTTATTAGGGTCTGACGTTTACCACCCCTAGACCCGGTATGCGATACTCTTTGACGAAAAGACCGGACTGTACGGATATTGTCACGGATAGGCTCAGTAGGAGTTCGGACGAGTTTGCTCATCGGCCTTCCTTTTCGACAGGTACCTGGGTAGCCGTTACGTACAGCTAGTGCCACTGACGTGCTTGTGGTTAAACCTACTGCCAAAGTACTGTCGAGTATTTAGTCCCACACAGAAGGTTTCCCAGCTTCAGGCAAAACGAGTAGAGGTCGTATGGTTTTACGAAAAGGTTTGATCACATACGTGTACTTGTGCGCGTGTGGTGTTCGAGCGGACAATACTAGTGGGCTTTGGTTTAAGCCGGATCCTAGTATTTGATTATTGGATTAGCTTCGTCTCATAGTATTCGTGTTTATCGGAACACGGATGCGGGTATGTATATATGGATGAGAGGAGATATAGAAGGAGACACCTCATTAGGGTTTTGACCATCGACTTGGTCAAAACAAAAATGAGGTGGAGAAAAGAATTTGTTATTTTTGGTAAATGATAATTTTATATGTCATGGCTACTTGGGTTGACCTTTTGACTTGGCTTGACTTGTTGACCTTAGATATTTTGATGAGATATTTTTGACCTAGATATTTTGGTGAGATATTTTCCATGCCATGCTTGAGGTCATATATAAGTTAGCCATTCTATTTTTATTATCATTATCACAAATACTTTCTCTTTCCTCAAGCTTGCTATCTCCTTCTTCCTCTCAAAACCCTAAGTGTATCATGCGTTGATAATCAAGGGTTAATGAGATTTAGCCACTCTAAATCACACTCTACTCACTCTAGTCTACTTAGATTAGCAAGCTAAGTATTCTGGTTACCTCAACTTGGAGGTTTAGCTCAAGGTTGGAACTCTCGGGTAAATCATCGTTGATACAAGGAGGCCGAAGTTCAAGCACGATCCATACTTCCATTGAGGAGCTTAAGGAGAGGATCGAAGACCCGAAAGACTTGGTTTCTTTAGGTATACTTTCTATCATAGTAGATAGAACCCTAATATGCTAATTAGGTTTATGGTTAAAGATCCGGTTTAGGTTTATTCTAGCGCCAAGTTTCTAATCGTAGTAAAATTTTTGTTCCGTATTTGGCCATGGAAGATGGCCGGGACGCTAGCGTAACCCTTCAATTTTTTCACAAAACTGACATTCAAAATATCTAAACTCAAGTTTTGGGTTTTCTACACTAAGTGTTGGTCCAAAATTGACAATAGAGGGATTGTAGTCATGACTAAACCTCAAATACACCTTATCAATTCAAAATAAACCCTAACCTCAATTTGGAAAATTCTATCATCACTAAACTACATTGTTTTGGCTCAAAAATACAATAGAATACAAGGAAAGCTACAATCTTGACTAAAGATGTGGATTTATACTTCATTTGGCAACTTAAGAATTTTCTTGAGTTGCTCAAAGTCTTCAAAGTGGCAACTTGCTATAGTGTTTGTGGTGAGCTTGTGCACCATTTTTATGAGGAGAGATGGGATTTTGATCTAGTTTGGGGTTGATTTGTGGGGGTTTAGTAGAGGTGAGGGAGATGAAGAAAAGAATGATGAAGAAGGAATAAAGAATGAGAAATGAAATAGGGAGCCATGGCAAGGAAACCCCCTCCGCTCTCTCTCCTTGCACATACCTCCTATCCCCTCACTCTCAAAATATCTCACATTTAAATTTCCATTTTCTTTTTCCTTTTTTTTAAAACAAAACCATATATAAAGGCAAATGAGGAAATTCAGGCCATAGTTCAACAAATAAAATGTAATAAGTCTCATGCAACATGTTATGTAGTAAGTCACATGCATATACAAAATTAATGAAATATTAATCGAGTTTAGTATATAGTTAGTTGTATAAATAAATTATGAAATACCCAAATCGACCTAACACCCTCAAAAATCAATAATCATATTAATTTTTCAAATATTTTCCGAATTATCGGTATATAGTTATACCATATCATTTAAAACTAATTTCCATACTTTAAAATATTCATAATATTTATTATTTAAATTCCCAAAAATAATATTTTATTTTCTGAAATGTTACAGAAAAAATAGAATAGTTGGACCTGGTGATATGTCCCTCAGAGTAGGGAACACAGCACAAGTTGGTGATGTTGCCGTCGGTGAATATCACCTAGTGTTGCCAAATGGCTATACTATGATTTTGAACAATTGCTATTATGTATCTTCCATGGTTTGCAACATCATATCAGTAAGCTAATAATATTAGTTAATATATAATTATATCAATTATAATATATATCAAATTATTAAATCAACACTTGATTTAATAATCCGGTTATATCACATATAACAGACTAATATCATTTATCTGTATATCACATTATCAAATCAACACTTGATTCGATAATCCGATTATATCATATATAACCTAATCGATAACAAATAACCGCCAGATTAGAATACGATATCACATGCTCGTATTTAATCTGGCCCCCGCACATATCAACATATGTGCCCTACTTCGTTTCGCTTGAACCAGGAAAATTCTGTGTGGGACTCTAAAGACACGTCAATATGCCAGCAGTAGGTGATGATCACATCAGTCATCTATAAGCCGTCAGCGGTACTAGCTGGACGTAACGGCTACCCAGGTATTGAGCGATTAGAAGATCAACAAGCAAGCTTGTCCAAACTCTCATGAAGCCTATAAGTAACACTTACCGTACAGTCCAGTCTCTTTGTCTAATATATCGCATATCGAGTCTAGGGGTGGTAACGTCAGACCCGAATAAATTGATAAGTCATGCCGATATATGGCTCATAACGGTTCGAGAAACTACTGATAACACTTACCAGTAAATCTCATCAACAGCCCTGACCAGGGACTTACTGTTATAGCCAATCGAGCATAGCGCAACATCAACTACCAATACCGGGAGAGACGAAACCCCTCATATCGCTCATTGCCTCTATGTGACTCGGGACTGTACCCAAAATCCACCTATTTGCACGACTCCATTGAGCCATGGTAGGGAGCAAATCAAAGCACAGTGGGAGCCCCATAAGACTCTATGACGATCTCGGGTCTACAAACTAACATATATCAGTGTCACCATAGAACTGCTATCTGACGATAGGTATAATACCAACTAGGAGTTCTCGGTGAGTCCATTTCGGTGTACCCATTCTCTAATGAGCGCCTGGGTACAATCTTTGATGTCAAACACCAATGGATATGGGATCAACCATCACTCCATACAGGGTGAAGAAACGTACATACTAGTCTACTCTGGTGTATCGATGCCCTGTCTCGATATACCCTTGACTAGGAACAATTAAAGGATGTGCTTGTGGACTACCCAGGTCCCAGTAGTATGATACGCATCATAGTCCTGGTAGTCAAGCCCACATCCTAAGGGCTTTATCAACATGTATATGAGAGACAGTATAATAATACCAGTGAACATGTTAAGATAAAGGAAACCAGATAGCATACTATCATGTCGAGCAAGAAAGTCCTCCATATATATGTCCAAGTATCCACTATATCATACAATAATAGCCTCCAGGGCATACATATCACTAACAATCTCCCACATGCACTAAGACCAGTTGTTGTAGTATCTCACACCATCCTAGAAAGTCTCTCAATTAGCATATGTAAGTCCACGTTGCCTACCCCGGTGCTTGCGGGGAGGCGGAAAACGGAATAAAAATCAAATTTTTATCACTTTAGGCAACATGGACTAGACAAAGAAGGATCTTTGCTAAACAAAAACAAGCTAAAACTAACTAGAAACTAGCTAAGGGTAGAATGGTTATACCTAGGGCTTTATGTCCTTCTCTCCTTGCTCCTTGGAGTAGTAGAAAGAGGTCACCTTTGTCGTCTTCTCACGTCGAAGAAAGATCCACCCGAAAGCCTCAACCTTTGGCTTCAACTCCAAGCTAGAAGTAACTAGGGTGCAAGAAGTGCTAATTCTAGAACCCTAGATGAGAGTAGAGATTATCAAGAAGAGGTTTTTCTCAAGCTCAAGTGTTTCTCAACACATGAGAGGGGAGAGCTTGAGGGAGAGGAAGAACAAGAGAGAGAAAGCAAATGATAGAATGAGAGAAAAATAAACCATTCTCACATATATGTGTGAATTATTATAAATTGATAATTAGCTAGATAATTGTCATGGTTAATCAAGACATGACCATTATCATTTCATTTTTAATGCAAATTGCAAGGATCAAAGAGCATCTTCTAAATGAAATGATGATGGTCAAAGTGTCAACCTAGGTCAACAAGTCAAGAAGGTCAAATGGTCAACAACCATAACCATGTCAATTAACCATAATACACACATAAGCATTAGGGTTAATAAAATGACAATGGTCATTAACCCTAATCAAAGTCCTCTCCCTCTGTCTCAAGCAACTGTGCATACGCACCCGTATTCGTAATCCGAGGAACACGAATACAATGAGATAAAACCAATCCCAAATCATATACTAGGATCCGGCTTAAACCAAAGCCCGCTAGTATAAGCTGTCCGGACAGCAAACGTGCACGAGTGCGCGGATGTGAACGAACCCTGTCGCAAAACCATGCGACCTCTACTCATTTTGCCTAAAGGCGAATAGCTCTCAGTGTGGGACTCTAAAGACTCGACACTACGCTGGCAGTGGGTTTAACCACAGACCGCAAGCGGCACTAGCTGTACGTAACGGTCCCCAGGTAGATGTCGATAAGAAGACTGACGAGGTAACCCCATCTGAACTCCTACTGAGCCTGTATGTGACAGTCTCCGTACAGTCCGGTCTGTTCGTCTGATACATCGCATGGCGGGCCTAGGGGGCGGTGAACGTCAGTCCCCTAATAGCGGTACAAGTCGTATCGGAGTGTAGCCCAGAACACCCTGAGATAACACTGGAAACCTACCAGTATATCTCGCTTGCCCTGGCCAGGGACTACTCGTGTAATGGCTCTCCTGGACACAGCGCGATGTCAACCCCCAATATCGGGAGAGACGAATCCTGTCTAACCGTCACTGCCTCCAAGTGCTTCGGGACTGCACCCAAAAACTACCTGTTTGCACGACTCCTTTGAGCCGTGGTAGGGTAGTAATCAAAGTGCAGTGGGAACACACTCGAGGCGAAGTGACAGTGTCAAGTGAGCGGACTAAGCTGTACTCATGTCACCTGGGAACTGATAACTGACGATAGGTATAATACCAACCAACAGTCCCCGACGAGTCCTGTCCAGTGTACTCGTAACCTAACGAGCACCCGCATACTATCTCAAGTACGACGTACTGATGGCTGTGGGACAGACCGTCTCCCACGCTGGGATGAGAAGCGCATACGCTAGTCTACTCCGGAGTATCGATGCCCTGTCTCGATAGTCCAACGACTAGGGACCTGTATAAGGATGTGCTTATGGATTACCCAGCCCCCATGAGTGTGAGCGCCATCACAACGCTGGTAATCAAGCAAAGATCCTAAGGGCTCTACTAATATATATATCAGCGATATGCTAAAAGAAACACATGCACATATTAAAGCAGAGACAAACCAAGTAGCATACTACCATTTCGAGCAAGATTGTATATACAACTGTGAATATCCCAAGCTTCCATCAAGTAATATACAAACTAGTATGATACATTAATGGCCTCTAGGGCATATACACTAACAGCATATGGGGGAGGGCCTCGGTGAGTGGATCTGTAGTGTATCCTCAATGTCAACCCTCCTGACCCCGATCTCCCGGCGATTTACTATCACCCTGATCAGGTGATACCGCCTAAGAATATGTCTGGATCACTGATGGGACCGGGGTTCCTTGGCGAAAGACAAAGCTCCATTGTTATCACAATACACAGGTATTAGATACTCAATGGATGGAACCTCACCAAGTTTATCTCATGAACTTCTTTATCCAGACAGCCTCTATGGCAGCATCGTTGGTAGCGATGTATTCAGCCTTCATTATCGAGACTGCTACGGTATCTAACTTGGAACTCTTCTAACATACCGTCCCTCCAATGAGGGTGAAAACAAAACTCGAGACCGACTACTTATTGTCCTTATCACTTTGTAAGCTCGAATCGATAAAGCACTCCACCTGGAGTTCACCGTTATCATACACTAAGAACATTTCTTTAGTCCTTCTCAAGTACTTAAGAATGTTCTTCACAGCTGTCCAGGATTTCTCCCCGGGATCTGATTGATACCCACTCACTACACCTAGTGAGTAAGCCGCATCTGGTCTAGTACATAACATCGCATACATGATTGACCCGACTGCCGAAGCATAGGGTATCCCTTGCATGCGAGCCCTCCCCAAATCAGTCTTAGGAGACATCTCTTTGGAGAGAGTGATTCCTGAACAAGCGGGTACATTACCACACTTAGAATCTTCCATACTAAACCTCTTTAGTATGGTGTCAATGTACCTGGATTGGGACAATCCCAACATCCGTCTAGATCAATCTCTATAAATCTATATCCCCAGGATGTAGGAGGTGTAAGTCTACGGTAGCGCCCCGGCCATCAATCTGACGCCAAATGCGGAACAAAAACTTTTATAACTGGCGCTATCGCATACTATAACCCGGATCTGCCATTAACGCTAAACTAACAAACTACAAAGAGGGTAGAAAGGTTATACCGAACGATCCGAGTCCTTCGTTCTTCAACCATCATCCTACGCTCCGTTGTGGCTGCTCCGATCTCGTCGATGTCCGATCTGCTCGTCCAGGTGGCACCACGTCATCGGATCTTTAAACGGGCTCCCGCCTCTGACTCGAGGCAACTCGGTCATCAAGTTTGCTAAAAGAGATGACCAAGATTGATGTAGAGAATGAGTAGAACACTTTGTCTCGTTACGTCCAAAGCCATGGACGAACGGTTAATGAAGTTGCCATTGGAATCGGGTGATGGAATAAAATAAGCTATGAAATTTCCATACACCTAAACTATAATCTTTTTCCAAAATGAATCAATCTCCTTCTCTCTCTCAAGGGGCCGGCCATAATATGTAGGTGGGGGGTGAGTGTAGGAGCAAGGGAGAGGGTGACCACAAGCATGAATCCTTGTCACTTCGTTAAAGGAATGATGAATCACTAATGACACCTTGCATAACATTAAATGCAAGAATGAGTCATTAATCTAGTCATCCATTCAATTAATGCAAGTGAATGATTCATGAACCTAGTCACCAAAATCAAGAAGCTTCTAGAACCTTCCACACTCATGACTCACCTCAAGAAAAGATAAATCCGTATTTAACCGAATGTTAAATACGGGTGATAGAAAACTGGAAACTGGCAACTTCCAAAAGCGATCCTGAAACGAATTTCAGGATAACCCTGTAACTGTATAAACATACCCGCATTTGTATTACGACCGAATACAAATGCAACTGAGACAAAGATATTATATCTACAAAGTATAATACATGGATCCGGTTTAAACCAAAGCCCACCAGTATTATCTGCCCGAAATATGACACGTGCGTAAACGCAGGTGCATTTTCCGAACCCTGCCATAAAACCATACGGCCTCTACAACGTTTCGCCCGAACTTGGGAAACTATCTGTGGGGGACTCTAATGACTCGTCAGTACCCTGGCACCACAAGCCGTCAGCGGCACTAGCTGTGCGTAACGGCTGCCCATGCACTGACCTCAAGGGAGGCTGATGAGCGAACTCATCCAGAAACCCTACTGAGCCTAACAGTGACAATGTATATACAGTCCGGTCCGTTCGTCTATGAGTATCGCATATCCAGCCTAGGGGGTTAGTAACATCAGACCCCCAATAGCGGTATAAGTCGTGTCGGAGACAAGCCCTGAACACCCTGAGATATTACTGGAGTACCTACCAGCAAATCTCATCTGCCTTGGCCAAGGACTTGGTGTAATGGCTTTCCTAGACACAGCGCGATCTCCACCCCCAATACCGGAAGAGACGAATCCCCTGCCGATCCGCTCACGTGCCTCCATGTGGCTCGGGACTGTACCCAAAAACTACCTATTTGCGCGACTCCTTTGAGCCGTGGTAGGGTAGAAATCAAAGCACGGTGGGAACTCACATGAGACAAATGACGACCTCAGGTCGATGAACTAACCTGTACACATGTCACCAGGGAACTGCTATCTGACTATATGTATAATACCAACTAGCAGGTTCCCGGCGAGTCCTGTCCGGTGTACTCATAACCCAATGAGCACCTGTATACATCTTAGGTGATCCAACTGACACCAGTGGCTTATGAGACCGGCCACCGCCCCTCGTCGGGGTCTCGACTGTATACACTAGTCTACTCCGGAGTATCGATGCCCTGTCTCGGTACTAGGGACCACAATTCTGTTGGTAGTCAAGCAAGATCCTAAGGGCTCTATCAACGTGTAACATGTAATCAGTCACCTGAACATGTACACGACTGATAAAGGCAAACCTGATATCATACTATCATCTCGAGTAAGACTGTCCTACCGGTATAAGTCCTCCTCAATCATTGCAATCACGTGCCTGCGATCCAATAATTGACTTTGAGGGCACTATATCCAACAATCTCCCACTTGCACTTAAGGCTAATTATTGCGATGTCGCATACTCACAGCCCGTGTGATACCGAACACCCAACTCCTCTACTAATCAGTTTCACAAAGCCCATTCGTAAAACTCTTGTGTTCGAGAAATAGCCTCAGTGAGTGGATCCGCCCTGATGTTTCTTTCTATGTCTCTCTTAATCTCAAGTTCGCGGAAAAAGCCATCTCCCGAATCGAGTAATACCTGTCTTAGAATATGTCTGGATATCTGATGGGACCTAGTTCATAAATGAACTCCAAATCCAAACTTCTTAGACTGTATCGAAAACTGAACCTAATCAGTATCCAGCACGATACCTCCCACAGTATCCTCTTAGACCACCTGTCCATAATACTGTCCCTCATCAGAGGGAAAACTATAACTCTAACAATCTCTCTATCAGCCATGTCACCTTTGAAGCCTGGAATGATAACCGTCTCCCGAAGGAGGCTGCCGTCATCAAATCCGTAGAATATGCACTTATGTTCTAAAACTGCTTCCTTATGTTTCTCCAGGATTGGATTAATACAAACTTATTGCATCTAGTGCAAAAACAACATCTAGTGTGGTACTTGACATCTCATGATTGACTCAATTGCCTAAGCAAGTAATCTGCTAATCATGCACATCCCTCTCCCCTTTAGTCTGTAAGACACCTTTAGAGAGGGTGACTACATCACCTCCAGGTACACCACCATGCCAGGAGTCATCTATTCTAAAAACCATTAGAATACAGTCAAAGTACCCACATTGGGAAACTACCCAAATCCAGATCTAAAACTATAGATCTAGAAACCAGAATGTCAAATATTATATCCATATCCTGTCTGGAGAAACAACTGTGTGACGACCACAGTACAACCGATCGTAGTATATGAATTTTACTTCCTACTCTGTGTATGTCATCCAAATACCAGGACATCACACCCTACTACCTTCTTAACAGATCCATCCCTTATTCTGATGAAGTCAAACCCATGACTGTCACATCAAAATTAGATGCTCTATCTCCGCTATATCTGCTCTAGTCTATAAATAGACATAAGCTACTTGCCCACTATGCTTCCGCTGCTCCCACTGACTACAACAACCCTCCTACCGGATCTCATAGCCTGGAACAACAGTAGTGTCAAGCCTGGGTAAACAAGAACCTCGCTGTCACCGTCCTTGAGGCTACCGGAGTACCTCTCGGGTGTCTGAGGTTACCCACCACATCTGCGGAGTGGCTATTTGAATGTCAAACATGATTGAATCTTTAGGTCCTATTAAATTTTCCGTAATCGTTTGCGGTTCTGGAATCACTTCCAGTTTTACCATACTCCCACTACTGTTTTCTGAAAAAATCCATTTTACTAAAACTGTGGCAAGTTAAGAACAATATCACTATTGATCTTCCAGATGTTAGAAAGTCAACCCTCGTCATAGCCTGGGCCAACCCACAAACAGCCATTACAGAAACGTGCCCTGAGTTATCCAGAGTCTGGTTTTAAGCATAAGCCGGACAACTACCCGTACCTTAACATCGTTATGATATGAACCATTCTATATCCAATATAGAAACTTTGGCACTTATTTAATTGGAACCAGATTCTAATCATGCAGCTGTCTCCAGTGCATATCATCTTAATAGAGAGAGGCTAATCAGCATTACTCAACTTAGGAATCCATCCAATTATGAGTAACCCGAAAGAGAAACAAGTTTCTCAAAACCATTACTATCTTCTGAATACCAATCACAAGTATCTACATCTTCAATCTCTTTGAAGAATCCCGATACTTGTGACATCTGGTTCTCTACTTTATTCTTATACCCACAACTTCTCAAAACTTAGACCTTGTATTTCTACGAAACACTTGTCTAAAAACTAGAGAAGTCATAAGTAAACAGAACATAGTACGAGGACCTACCCCTTTGTCCTGATGGACACTGGACAACATACAATACTCTGTATAAGTCCGCTGAGTTGAATAACTCAAAACCTGTGCGTCGTAGGTTGAAAACTGTACCCAGGCGATTTCCTCAAATATCACTAATTACAACGAATTCCGATATAATGAGGATGATCACCTAATTCCCAATAACTTCCTCCCACTTCATCGTCTGTAAAACCATACAGATATGAGAATGAAACCTGGTAAATACATACCCTGGAGTAAGTATCTAATCGGGAAAACAGTTTTCCATTAACAATGCATTGAAACATGAAAATGTTTCGTAGAGGTATCCTGGTGTTCATAGTAATGCCTCTTCCATAATCCAATTCATGACTTTAACCGTATATTTCTTTGCCATCTCTCCAAATCCCTTTATTTGTCTTTAGTCGTTACCTTCTGTACACCATTGTTAGGCTAAATGGTTTTCTTCCTTCCCTACCGTTCGGCACCAGCCTATGGTTTAGAAGAAGACTATCCAGTAAGCATAATAGGTGTACCCTCCTCAACCTAGGAGTACTCACATCTTGAGAGAAGGTGATGATAAAAGACAACTGAATAATACCTTATTCTTTTAAAGGTGAAATAGGAGTAGCGATGAAGTACGCGGTTTGGTCATGAATGATAACAGTCGCAACTTACTTTGCCCTCTTTCTAATCCATTTATTTTGTCTTTACATATTACCTTCTGTACACCCTACTTAGGCTAATTGGTTTTCTTCATTCCCTACCTTTCGGCACATGCCTATGGTTTGGAAGAAGACTATCCAATAAGCGTAATAGGTGTACTCTCCTAAACTAAGGAGCCCTCGCAACCTGAGAGAAGGTGATAATAAAAGACAACTGAATAAACCAATTCTATTTCTCCTGAATCTTGATCCATCCTCGAAGAAGTCCCTCCGAGTTCGTATATAACCATACGATGGATCTATCCAATGGAAGTGGATGTCCGTAGTAATACGGGGTGTTCTGAGAAATGCAAAGGGTAAAAGAAGGAGTGGCAATGACTTATGCAACTCAGACAATCCAAAAGCAAGTATTTTAAGAAGGTTCGGTCAACTTGGTCACTGAGTCATAGTCAAGGGTCGGTCAAAGGTCGCTGCCAAAGAGAGAGAGAGAAAAGAAACACTCTGTGTGCACTCTAACCTAGATCAGAATGGTTATCACTTTATCTAATCCGGAAACCTCCCACTGTACTGTCAAATTCTCCTCCAAACCTGAAAGAAGAATCAATCGGGATCACCCGAAGAGTAAACCAACTCATCAGTGAGAATCGAAATCCAACTCTCATCGCATGATAACGTGACGGAATCCACTCGCGTTATCACACTCCAGAAGGTATGCGCATGCCTGGCAAGTTTCAGTTTCTTTAGAAACTCCCGATATGATTTTTACCCCATGTTCTTATGACCTTGACGAAAGCCAACAAATCATAAGTCACATGTCAAGTTCTTCCCGTCATTATCTTGTTAATTCGAACCCACCCGTACATACCCTTGACGAAAGCTAACAAGGTAATACGACTGTCCCAAACCAACTCATATATCTATGCAACAAATGAATACCCCAGCAACTACCAAACACTATGCCTTGACGAAAGCCAACAAGCATAGCTTGAATACTACTGACCATCCATAAGAAATGACGAAGGGTTACGGCTGGTTTTTGGCAAAAAACCTTTAACGTAATGAACTTGATCTCGTTGAAGGAACCTGATAGCTTTTTATAAAAAATATAGTGGCGAAAACCTTTGCTAAAGAGGTCACTCCCGGTGAAGGGATCTCGGCTCTTTCCTCGTGGAATGAGGTGCAGGATATTCCACTGAATACCGCGATGCAAAGCAACATGTAATCGAATATAGTGAAGTTATTACCCTGACGCAAACTTCTGCCCAAGGGGTCGGTCCCGGTGAAGGGATATCGGCCCTTGCCGCGTCGAATGAGGTGCAGGATATTCCAACCGAATACCACTGTGCAAAACAAAAGGAAACATCTTTGTAATAACACCTTTTAAATTGTTCCAACAACATCCAAACAGGTTTGTTTTACTTTGCATTGATCAGAATCAACGCAGTCCCATCAATTAATCACACCAGAAAAGAACGAAAATAATATGTACGTATATGCCATCCGCATTCGTCACTGGGTCTCGTCATCACCCGTTAGGTTACTTAACTAACGACAGAGCGGGGACTGAACTAGCGCGGGTGTAAAACATATACAACATCTACTAGTATATATACCAATATACAATAATCGCTCCAGGCGTGATTATATGCAACATTACAGAAAAGTAACAAGCATCACAGAACAATACAGATAATCTGGGATCCCCGGGTTTCACAGAGCCGCTGCTGAAACCCGACATTCCCCTGGTCGTGTGGATAGCCAGTGCAATGAAACCTAGACCCCTACGGGTGCGGCAAGTTACCCGCCAAAACCTGAAACGAAGCAGCCCCCTACAGCATAGTGAATGGACCACCTGGCACTTCACGGAATCCGGTAATCTTGAGCACCCCTCCTTGGGTCAACCTGTACCCCCTACGAGTGCGGCGAATAGTCTGCCAATTCTAGAGTGAGGCCCCTCTGCCTCTCAAAGCCATGAGATGCGGACCCGTTTCCCCCCAGAACCCGGCTATCCGTGCACTCCGTCGCGGGGTAAAACCTAGTACAGAAATGAAAAATATGTACAACGGATATATCGACCTCAGCCCGGTCGTACCCCAAAAGAATATTATACAACAGGCAGTGACGGCAGTCCACATGTTGGACGCTCGCCCCGCAATATCAAATGTATAAATAAATCCAAACTGCACTACCATTACACACTGTTATCCACCACGACAAATCCGCAACATCACAGCACAATACAGAATATCAACGCGAATGTCACGTTCGCAAACCCGTCTAAAAGGACTATAGCAATTAGACGCGGTTTACCGCTCGAATGACATTCACGGTCGGAGATATAATGTAAGTACTGTAAACTAACACGTTTAAATTTCGATCGACAAAATTTCCCGAAGTGGGCCCCACATAAATCTGTTGTACAGTAAAAAAAACACTGGGCCCAAAAGAACAGTTCCAGAAACCACAATTTCCCAAGTAGAAGCTACTGTAGAAGTTTGACAAATTGAACTCACTTTCCTGCGGCGGATCCGCGGCCAAACCCTAGCTTGGGCCGCGGATCCGCGGTGGAACAGTGACATCACATGGTCGAATTTCTCCAGTTTTCCTAAAAAACCCTGCTTGATTTTCTGGTATGATCAAAATGATTTTTAGACCAGTTTGAAAATTAACAGAAACTTTATACTTGAAAATTGCGATTTTGGAAAATCCGTTCGATCGATCTTTTAAACGCGTTAGCACGAGTTAGTAAAACTTAATGGCGAGGCTCTGATACCATGTAAGTCTACGGTAGCGTCCCGGCCGTCAATCTGACGCCAAATGCGGAACAAAAACTTTTATAACTGGCGCTATCGCATACTATAACCCGGATCTGCCATTAACGCTAAACTAACAAACTACAAAGAGGGTAGAAAGGTTATACCGAACGATCCGAGTCCTTCGTTCTTCAACCATCATCCTACGCTCCGTTGCGGCTGCTCCGATCTCGTCGATGTCCGATCTGCTCGTCCAGGTGGCACCACGTCATCGGATCTTTAAACGGGCTCCCGCCTCTGACTCGAGGCAACTCGGTCATCAAGTTTGCTAAAAGAGATGACCAAGATTGATGTAGAGAATGAGTAGAACACTTTGTCTCGTTACGTCCAAAGCCATGGACGAACGGTTAATGAAGTTGCCATTGGAATCGGGTGATGGAATAAAATAAGCTATGAAATTTCCATACACCTAAACTATAATCTTTTTCCAAAATGAATCAATCTCCTTCTCTCTCTCAAGGGGCCGGCCATAATATGTAGGTGGGGGGTGAGTGTAGGAGCAAGGGAGAGGGTGACCACAAGCATGAATCCTTGTCACTTCGTTAAAGGAATGATGAATCACTAATGACACCTTGCATAACATTAAATGCAAGAATGAGTCATTAATCTAGTCATCCATTCAATTAATGCAAGTGAATGATTCATGAACCTAGTCACCAAAATCAAGAAGCTTCTAGAACCTTCCACACTCATGACTCACCTCAAGAAAAGATAAATCCGTATTTAACCGAATGTTAAATACGGGTGATAGAAAACTGGAAACTGGCAACTTCCAAAAGCGATCCTGAAACGAATTTCAGGATAACCCTGTAACTGTATAAACATACCCGCATTTGTATTACGACCGAATACAAATGCAACTGAGACAAAGATATTATATCTACAAAGTATAATACATGGATCCGGTTTAAACCAAAGCCCACCAGTATTATCTGCCCGAAATATGACACGTGCGTAAACGCAGGTGCATTTTCCGAACCCTGCCATAAAACCATACGGCCTCTACAACGTTTCTCCCGAACTTGGGAAACTATCTGTGGGGGACTCTAATGACTCGTCAGTACCCTGGCACCACAAGCCGTCAGCGGCACTAGCTGTGCGTAACGGCTGCCCATGCACTGACCTCAAGGGAGGCTGATGAGCGAACTCATCCAGAAACCCTACTGAGCCTAACAGTGACAATGTATATACAGTCCGGTCCGTTCGTCTATGAGTATCGCATATCCAGCCTAGGGGGTTAGTAACATCAGACCCCCAATAGCGGTATAAGTCGTGTCGGAGACAAGCCCTGAACACCCTGAGATATTACTGGAGTACCTACCAGCAAATCTCATCTGCCTTGGCCAAGGACTTGGTGTAATGGCTTTCCTAGACACAGCGCGATCTCCACCCCCAATACCGGAAGAGACGAATCCCCTGCCGATCCGCTCACGTGCCTCCATGTGGCTCGGGACTGTACCCAAAAACTACCTATTTGCGCGACTCCTTTGAGCCGTGGTAGGGTAGAAATCAAAGCACGGTGGGAACTCACATGAGACAAATGACGACCTCAGGTCGATGAACTAACCTGTACACATGTCACCAGGGAACTGCTATCTGACTATATGTATAATACCAACTAGCAGGTTCCCGGCGAGTCCTGTCCGGTGTACTCATAACCCAATGAGCACCTGTATACATCTTAGGTGATCCAACTGACACCAGTGGCTTGTGAGACCGGCCACCGCCCCTCGTCGGGGTCTCGACTGTATACACTAGTCTACTCCGGAGTATCGATGCCCTGTCTCGGTACTAGGGACCACAATTCTGTTGGTAGTCAAGCAAGATCCTAAGGGCTCTATCAACGTGTAACATGTAATCAGTCACCTGAACATGTACACGACTGATAAAGGCAAACCAGATATCATACTATCATCTCGAGTAAGACTGTCCTACCGGTATAAGTCCTCCTCAATCATTGCAATCACGTGCCTGCGATCCAATAATTGACTTTGAGGGCACTATATCCAACAATCTCCCACTTGCACTTAAGGCTAATTATTGCGATGTCGCATACTCACAGCCCGTGTGATACCGAACACCCAACTCCTCTACTAATCAGTTTCACAAAGCCCATTCGTAAAACTCTTGTGTTCGAGAAATAGCCTCAGTGAGTGGATCCGCCCTGATGTTTCTTTCTATGTCTCTCTTAATCTCAAGTTCGCGGAAAAAGCCATCTCCCGAATCGAGTAATACCTGTCTTAGAATATGTCTGGATATCTGATGGGACCTAGTTCATAAATGAACTCCAAATCCAAACTTCTTAGACTGTATCGAAAACTGAACCTAATCAGTATCCAGCACGATACCTCCCACAGTATCCTCTTAGACCACCTGTCCATAATACTGTCCCTCATCAGAGGGAAAACTATAACTCTAACAATCTCTCTATCAGCCATGTCACCTTTGAAGCCTGGAATGATAACCGTCTCCCGAAGGAGGCTGCCGTCATCAAATCCGTAGAATATGCACTTATGTTCTAAAACTGCTTCCTTATGTTTCTCCAGGATTGGATTAATACAAACTTATTGCATCTAGTGCAAAAACAACATCTAGTGTGGTACTTGACATCTCATGATTGACTCAATTGCCTAAGCAAGTGATCTGCTAATCATGCACATCCCTCTCCCCTTTAGTCTGTAAGACACCTTTAGAGAGGGTGACTACATCACCTCCAGGTACACCACCATGCCAGGAGTCATCTATTCTAAAAACCATTAGAATACAGTCAAAGTACCCACATTGGGAAACTACCCAAATCCAGATCTAAAACTATAGATCTAGAAACCAGAATGTCAAATATTATATCCATATCCTGTCTGGAGAAACAACTGTGTGACGACCACAGTACAACCGATCGTAGTATATGAATTTTACTTCCTACTCTGTGTATGTCATCCAAATACCAGGACATCACACCCTACTACCTTCTTAACAGATCCATCCCTTATTCTGATGAAGTCAAACCCATGACTGTCACATCAAAATTAGATGCTCTATCTCCGCTATATCTGCTCTAGTCTATAAATAGACATAAGCTACTTGCCCACTATGCTTCCGCTGCTCCCACTGACTACAACAACCCTCCTACCGGATCTCATAGCCTGGAACAACAGTAGTGTCAAGCCTGGGTAAACAAGAACCTCGCTGTCACCGTCCTTGAGGCTACCGGAGTACCTCTCGGGTGTCTGAGGTTACCCACCACATCTGCGGAGTGGCTATTTGAATGTCAAACATGATTGAATCTTTAGGTCCTATTAAATTTTCCGTAATCGTTTGCGGTTCTGGAATCACTTCCAGTTTTACCATACTCCCACTACTGTTTTCTGAAAAAATCCATTTTACTAAATCTGTGGCAAGTTAAGAACAATATCACTATTGATCTTCCAGATGTTAGAAAGTCAACCCTCGTCATAGCCTGGGCCAACCCACAAACAGCCATTACAGAAACGTGCCCTGAGTTATCCAGAGTCTGGTTTTAAGCATAAGCCGGACAACTACCCGTACCTTAACATCGTTATGATATGAACCATTCTATATCCAATATAGAAACTTTGGCACTTATTTAATTGGAACCAGATTCTAATCATGCAGCTGTCTCCAGTGCATATCATCTTAATAGAGAGAGGCTAATCAGCATTACTCAACTTAGGAATCCATCCAATTATGAGTAACCCGAAAGAGAAACAAGTTTCTCAAAACCATTACTATCTTCTGAATACCAATCACAAGTATCTACATCTTCAATCTCTTTGAAGAATCCCGATACTTGTGACATCTGGTTCTCTACTTTATTCTTATACCCACAACTTCTCAAAACTTAGACCTTGTATTTCTACGAAACACTTGTCTAAAAACTAGAGAAGTCATAAGTAAACAGAACATAGTACGAGGACCTACCCCTTTGTCCTGATGGACACTGGACAACATACAATACTCTGTATAAGTCCGCTGAGTTGAATAACTCAAAACCTGTGCGTCGTAGGTTGAAAACTGTACCCAGGCGATTTCCTCAAATATCACTAATTACAACGAATTCCGATATAATGAGGATGATCACCTAATTCCCAATAACTTCCTCCCACTTCATCGTCTGTAAAACCATACAGATATGAGAATGAAACCTGGTAAATACATACCCTGGAGTAAGTATCTAATCGGGAAAACAGTTTTCCATTAACAATGCATTGAAACATGAAAATGTTTCGTAGAGGTATCCTGGTGTTCATAGTAATGCCTCTTCCATAATCCAATTCATGACTTTAACCGTATATTTCTTTGCCATCTCTCCAAATCCATTTATTTGTCTTTAGTCGTTACCTTCTGTACACCATTGTTAGGCTAAATGGTTTTCTTCCTTCCCTACCGTTCGGCACCAGCCTATGGTTTAGAAGAAGACTATCCAGTAAGCATAATAGGTGTACCCTCCTCAACCTAGGAGTACTCACATCTTGAGAGAAGGTGATGATAAAAGACAACTGAATAATACCTTATTCTTTTAAAGGTGAAATAGGAGTAGCGATGAAGTACGCGGTTTGGTCATGAATGATAACAGTCGCAACTTACTTTGCCCTCTTTCTAATCCATTTATTTTGTCTTTACATATTACCTTCTGTACACCCTACTTAGGCTAATTGGTTTTCTTCATTCCCTACCTTTCGGCACATGCCTATGGTTTGGAAGAAGACTATCCAATAAGCGTAATAGGTGTACTCTCCTAAACTAAGGAGCCCTCGCAACCTGAGAGAAGGTGATAATAAAAGACAACTGAATAAACCAATTCTATTTCTCCTGAATCTTGATCCATCCTCGAAGAAGTCCCTCCGAGTTCGTATATAACCATACGATGGATCTATCCAATGGAAGTGGATGTCCGTAGTAATACGGGGTGTTCTGAGAAATGCAAAGGGTAAAAGAAGGAGTGGCAATGACTTATGCAACTCAGACAATCCAAAAGCAAGTATTTTAAGAAGGTTCGGTCAACTTGGTCACTGAGTCATAGTCAAGGGTCGGTCAAAGGTCGCTGCCAAAGAGAGAGAGAAAAGAAACACTCTGTGTGCACTCTAACCTAGATCAGAATGGTTATCACTTTATCTAATCCGGAAACCTCCCACTGTACTGTCAAATTCTCCTCCAAACCTGAAAGAAGAATCAATCGGGATCACCCGAAGAGTAAACCAACTCATCAGTGAGAATCGAAATCCAACTCTCATCGCATGATAACGTGACGGAATCCACTCGCGTTATCACACTCCAGAAGGTATGCGCATGCCTGGCAAGTTTCAGTTTCTTTAGAAACTCCCGATATGATTTTTACCCCATGTTCTTATGACCTTGACGAAAGCCAACAAATCATAAGTCACATGTCAAGTTCTTCCCGTCATTATCTTGTTAATTCGAACCCACCCGTACATACCCTTGACGAAAGCTAACAAGGTAATACGACTGTCCCAAACCAACTCATATATCTATGCAACAAATGAATACCCCAGCAACTACCAAACACTATGCCTTGACGAAAGCCAACAAGCATAGCTTGAATACTACTGACCATCCATAAGAAATGACGAAGGGTTACGGCTGGTTTTTGGCAAAAAACCTTTAACGTAATGAACTTGATCTCGTTGAAGGAACCTGATAGCTTTTTATAAAAAATATAGTGGCGAAAACCTTTGCTAAAGAGGTCACTCCCGGTGAAGGGATCTCGGCTCTTTCCTCGTGGAATGAGGTGCAGGATATTCCACTGAATACCGCGATGCAAAGCAACATGTAATCGAATATAGTGAAGTTATTACCCTGACGCAAACTTCTGCCCAAGGGGTCGGTCCCGGTGAAGGGATATCGGCCCTTGCCGCGTCGAATGAGGTGCAGGATATTCCAACCGAATACCACTGTGCAAAACAAAAGGAAACATCTTTGTAATAACACCTTTTAAATTGTTCCAACAACATCCAAACAGGTTTGTTTTACTTTGCATTGATCAGAATCAACGCAGTCCCATCAATTAATCACACCAGAAAAGAACGAAAATAATATGTACGTATATGCCATCCGCATTCGTCACTGGGTCTCGTCATCACCCGTTAGGTTACTTAACTAACGACAGAGCGGGGACTGAACTAGCGCGGGTGTAAAACATATACAACATCTACTAGTATATATACCAATATACAATAATCGCTCCAGGCGTGATTATATGCAACATTACAGAAAAGTAACAAGCATCACAGAACAATACAGATAATCTGGGATCCCCGGGTTTCACAGAGCCGCTGCTGAAACCCGACGTTCCCCTGGTCGTGTGGATAGCCAGTGCAATGAAACCTAGACCCCTACGGGTGCGGCAAGTTACCCGCCAAAACCTGAAACGAAGCAGCCCCCTACAGCATAGTGAATGGACCACCTGGCACTTCACGGAATCCGGTAATCTTGAGCACCCCTCCTTGGGTCAACCTGTACCCCCTACGAGTGCGGCGAATAGTCTGCCAATTCTAGAGTGAGGCCCCTCTGCCTCTCAAAGCCATGAGATGCGGACCCGTTTCCCCCCAGAACCCGGCTATCCGTGCACTCCGTCGCGGGGTAAAACCTAGTACAGAAATGAAAAATATGTACAACGGATATATCGACCTCAGCCCGGTCGTACCCCAAAAGAATATTATACAACAGGCAGTGACGGCAGTCCACATGTTGGACGCTCGCCCCGCAATATCAAATGTACAAATAAATCCAAACTGCACTACCATTGCACACTGTTATCCACCACGACAAATCCGCAACATCACAGCACAATACAGAATATCAACGCGAATGTCACGTTCGCAAACCCGTCTAAAAGGACTATAGCAATTAGACGCGGTTTACCGCTCGAATGACATTCACGGTCGGAGATATAATGTAAGTACTGTAAACTAACACGTTTAAATTTCGATCGACAAAATTTCCCGAAGTGGGCCCCACATAAATCTGTTGTACAGTAAAAAAAACACTGGGCCCAAAAGAACAGTTCCAGAAACCACAATTTCCCAAGTAGAAGCTACTGTAGAAGTTTGACAAATTGAACTCACTTTCCTGCGGCGGATCCGCGGCCAAACCCTAGCTTGGGCCGCGGATCCGCGGTGGAACAGTGACATCACATGGTCGAATTTCTCCAGTTTTCCTAAAAAACCCTGCTTGATTTTCTGGTATGATCAAAATGATTTTTAGACCAGTTTGAAAATTAACAGAAACTTTATACTTGAAAATTGCGATTTTGGAAAATCCGTTCGATCGATCTTTTAAACGCGTTAGCACGAGTTAGTAAAACTTAATGGCGAGGCTCTGATACCATGTAAGTCTACGGTAGCGTCCCGGCCGTCAATCTGACGCCAAATGCGGAACAAAAACTTTTATAACTGGCGCTATCGCATACTATAACCCGGATCTGCCATTAACGCTAAACTAACAAACTACAAAGAGGGTAGAAAGGTTATACCGAACGATCCGAGTCCTTCGTTCTTCAACCATCATCCTACGCTCCGTTGCGGCTGCTCCGATCTCGTCGATGTCCGATCTGCTCGTCCAGGTGGCACCACATCATCGGATCTTTAAACGGGCTCCCGCCTCTGACTCGAGGCAACTCGGTCATCAAGTTTGCTAAAAGAGATGACCAAGATTGATGTAGAGAATGAGTAGAACACTTTGTCTCGTTACGTCCAAAGCCATGGACGAACGGTTAATGAAGTTGCCATTGGAATCGGGTGATGGAATAAAATAAGCTATGAAATTTCCATACACCTAAACTATAATCTTTTTCCAAAATGAATCAATCTCCTTCTCTCTCTCAAGGGGCCGGCCATAATATGTAGGTGGGGGGTGAGTGTAGGAGCAAGGGAGAGGGTGACCACAAGCATGAATCCTTGTCACTTCGTTAAAGGAATGATGAATCACTAATGACACCTTGCATAACATTAAATGCAAGAATGAGTCATTAATCTAGTCATCCATTCAATTAATGCAAGTGAATGATTCATGAACCTAGTCACCAAAATCAAGAAGCTTCTAGAACCTTCCACACTCATGACTCACCTCAAGAAAAGATAAATCCGTATTTAACCGAATGTTAAATACGGGTGATAGAAAACTGGAAACTGGCAACTTCCAAAAGCGATCCTGAAACGAATTTCAGGATAACCCTGTAACTGTATAAACATACCCGCATTTGTATTACGACCGAATACAAATGCAACTGAGACAAAGATATTATATCTACAAAGTATAATACATGGATCCGGTTTAAACCAAAGCCCACCAGTATTATCTGCCCGAAATATGACACGTGCGTAAACGCAGGTGCATTTTCCGAACCCTGCCATAAAACCATACGGCCTCTACAACGTTTCGCCCGAACTTGGGAAACTATCTGTGGGGGACTCTAATGACTCGTCAGTACCCTGGCACCACAAGCCGTCAGCGGCACTAGCTGTGCGTAACGGCTGCCCATGCACTGACCTCAAGGGAGGCTGATGAGCGAACTCATCCAGAAACCCTACTGAGCCTAACAGTGACAATGTATATACAGTCCGGTCCGTTCGTCTATGAGTATCGCATATCCAGCCTAGGGGGTTAGTAACATCAGACCCCCAATAGCGGTATAAGTCGTGTCGGAGACAAGCCCTGAACACCCTGAGATATTACTGGAGTACCTACCAGCAAATCTCATCTGCCTTGGCCAAGGACTTGGTGTAATGGCTTTCCTAGACACAGCGCGATCTCCACCCCCAATACCGGAAGAGACGAATCCCCTGCCGATCCGCTCACGTGCCTCCATGTGGCTCGGGACTGTACCCAAAAACTACCTATTTGCGCGACTCCTTTGAGCCGTGGTAGGGTAGAAATCAAAGCACGGTGGGAACTCACACGAGACAAATGACGACCTCAGGTCGATGAACTAACCTGTACACATGTCACCAGGGAACTGCTATCTGACTATATGTATAATACCAACTAGCAGGTTCCCGGCGAGTCCTGTCCGGTGTACTCATAACCCAATGAGCACCTGTATACATCTTAGGTGATCCAACTGACACCAGTGGCTTGTGAGACCGGCCACCGCCCCTCGTCGGGGTCTCGACTGTATACACTAGTCTACTCCGGAGTATCGATGCCCTGTCTCGGTACTCCCACGACTAGGGACCACAATTAAGGATGTGCTTATAGACTACCCAACTCTCACGTATATGATCGTCCTGATACTGTTGGTAGTCAAGCAAGATCCTAAGGGCTCTATCAACGTGTAACATGTAATCAGTCACCTGAACATGTACACGACTGATAAAGGCAAACCAGATAGCATACTATCATCTCGAGTAAGACTGTTCTACCGGTATAGGTCCTCCTCAATCATTGCAATCACGTGCCTGCGATCCAATAATTGACTTTGAGGGCACTATATCCAACAGGAGGTATCACTTAGATCTTTCATGGAGAACATGTGTTATAAGAATAGCTTGACCGAGTGTAGTATAGGAACATCGTTTTCTATCAAGAGTATGTCATCCATGTACAATACAAGGAAAACATCCTTACTCTCTACAACCTTCTTATATATATGTTCATACCAGAATATTGCATTTAATAACGCCCATTATTATGCCCGTTTGTTTATAGGCAGGTGCTTTTAATCCGTGTTTGCTACATATTTACAGGCTACAGGTTCCTTGTCCAAAATAACACAAATGATACAAAATCTCCACTGTTACGCCAAAATACAGAACATCTGTTGTCAACAGATAAAAGCCGGGTTCCGGTCATCCATATCCGTCTAATGCCGCGTACCAATTCCAGAGACAAGATATATGACAGTGGTCATTCGTGTCTCGGACAAGCACAGAGCACGAGGGGGCAGCATAAGAATCACTAGGTGCGCGGAACTCGAGGGAGATGAGGTCAAAAGTATTATTTTTTATGCCACTTTGGACTGTTGCAGATCTGAAGAAATTGTTGATGCAATTTGCAATTTGGAGCATGTAGAACAACAGAAAAGAGCAACACAAGAAACCCCACAAAATTCGACATCTCAACTCTCTCAAAGCGCCGCGGAACCACGACCAATATGGAGACTCGGCGGCAGATCCGCGGCCGAATTGACTCAGTGTCAACTCGGATTTTGGGGGTTGTTTGGACATTTCATTTGGGCTTAGAATCTTGCCCTAGGGTTTCAGCACTCAGCCTATAAATAGCCCAGTTTTGTGCCAAGCCAAGGGTCTTCATTCTTATGCTTCTTTTTGGTTAGGTTTTAGTGTAGTTTGGTTTAGCTTCTTCTTCTTCTTCATTCTTTCCTCCATGAAAATTGTAGTGAGAGCTTTTTGAGTGGAAGATCAATGAAGATGAGGGTTTTTATTATCTTGTCTCTTTTACTTCTTGTCTTGTAATTTTATTATCTTGTATTGTAATTTTAATTTTTGTTGTTAATTAGTTGTTGTTATTTCTTGCTCTTTTCTTTTCTTATTTTCCGTATTATTTTCAAGCGATGATATTTCGACGGAGTTCCTTACTTAGGTGAGGACCCAAGAGTTAGCTTGAACCATTTGTAAAACCGTATTTTCCTTTTCCTTCTTTTCTTCCTTCTTGTTTTGCTTTATTTTCTTTTATAATGTGTGAATAATTTCCCACTTGTTAAGGCTAAAGAAGGTGGTATGAGGGACGGAAAAATCCCTTGTGCTTCTCTTCGCCAAACATCTTGAAATGAATCCCGACCAAACAAACACAACTCCCTCACTTAGGCGTGCTATATGTGACATGTAGCCGCGACCTAAGTCGAGAAGTCCTTTAAGCGCACTACAACATGACATGTAGTTGTGACTTAATTGTATACATGGTTGCGGGTGTTTGGCCGAGGGTTGGAAATAAGCGTATTTAGCGGACGGACAAGAGGCACTAGGAATGGATTTAGCGTTGGAAAGCTTGTTAAACTCGCAAATCCCATTCTTATGTCCTCCTAATCCCCGCTACTTTCGATTATCCCAACATCGTTTTAAGAATGGCAAAAGAAAAGTACAAGACTAATCCTAACTCTACCAACCAACCTTAACCTTAACAAGCTTACTTAAACATAAAATACGAACACTCAGGATAGAATTGAACAAACATATAAACATTCTTCATTGACTCGTCTAAAACACGAAAGGACATACAACCATCTCCCTGCGGATCGACCCGTGCTCAACCGGCTAGCTGCAAAGCGACACCGTCCTTGATCGCGGTTAACTTTAGAATTTTGAACTCCAACACGCCAAAAGCGTGCGATCAAATGACGCCGTTGCCGGGGAGACGGTAACGTATTTTCTTTCTTGTCATTCGGGTTAATATTCTTTTTGTATATATATATAATATAAATATATAAATAAATAAATATAACAAAACCCTTTTTGTTATTTTTGATATTTTTTGTGTGCAAGTGTGCAGGGTATCTGGAGCAAGTACAGTAATCATTTAAAGAAACAGAGCATTTTATTTTGGAGTAGAGATCAAAGGGAGTGCAGGGACCCAAGTTGAAGCTCCAATTCCACTATTTGACAGCGGAACCGCGATCAAAGTGGGGATTTGACGGCGGTTCCACGGTTGTATTGAGGCCTCTGTGCCCCAATTTTTTTACCCTTTCTCTTTCCTTTTATCTCCTCTGTGAATTCCACTAAACTGTATTTTATGCAGATTTCTTTGCACAGATTGCGCCACCGCCAAATAAAATTTTTGTTGTTTTAGATTTTGTTTGTTTATACGCTTTGCATATAATAATAATAAGGACATTAAGGGGCTTGAACATCAATTAAGATTGGGTGGGGATTTCATCACCCTTCCTAAGACCCCACAAATCACAAAAAGCATACGCATCACCTTGAGTTAATAAAAAATATCTAGACCAAACTTATAAGGACTTGTCGCGCTCAATTAGGACAAGTGAAGGTTGCGGGGAATCGGTCGTTTATCTAAACTTGACTTTATGGTGCCTCGGCTAGACAAGTGAGGAGGTAATTTTAAAAGGCCCGTCTCACGGTGATTCGTGAGCGGAACCCTCCTTACCTCACTTGTGGTTACCTGGCTGGCAGTGAAGAGGCGATTCGAGAGTTATCCTGCAACTTGTCACTTGGAAGTCTAGGAGCGGTCTAGTTGGACTTTGAAGACCCTAGCTCTAGGTGTGTTTGTGCATATTGTGATTGTGATTGTGCTTGTAAAAAGTTAGTCCCATAATTCTGTATTCTTTCAAACAGACATTTTCTAAAAAGTCCAAAACAAACATTTTTAAAAAAATAATAAAAAAATTTTATTAAAAAAAACACTTCCTTCCCTCCCTACCTTTTCACTCTTCTAACATGGATACCCCACCTAGAAAAACTCTTGCCGAACTTTGGTACCCACAACCAAATATTACTTCATACGGTTCTTGCTTTGGTCAAACTTCGAACGATCCATCCATGCCAAAAATCTCTTTGAAAGATCGGATAGACACGTCTTGGATGAACAACTGGACCCCGCAATCCACTTTGTATCAACCGTTTCAACATTCCCCACCTTCTTACGTTGATACCCCTTTTGAGAGTCCAGTTGTAACTCCAAGACCTATGTCTCTTGCTGAACATATTGAACAATCTCGTAACCGATCTTTCACTTCTTTTACCACTTCCAATTCTTTGGATCAACAATTCCATTCACCTTCTTATCCAAATGTTGATCCTACCCCTATCCAACCATTCAATTCCTACCAGTCCTACCCAACTCTTACACCTTCCCTAGACATTGCTTCTGAACAGCTATTTGGGAGTTTTTAGTATCCAAACAACTTTGAATCTTTAACTGAAACCCCTTCACAACCTATGTCCAGTCTTGAACGGTCGTTGGAAGACTTTCGGGTAGTATCGTACCAACAGATGATGGATTTGAAAGCGTCCATGGCCGCCCTCATACAACCTAGTGACCCGGTAGATAGTTTCCAACTAGCTCCAAATTTTCCAATGTATGATGGAGCGGTTGGACAGATTGAGAATTTGAGTGGAGAAAGTGAGTTGTACACCCTTCCAAATCAAACCTACCCGTTTCAACTTGAATCCGACAGTTCCAGTTTTGAATTTCTATCAAATGTTCCAAATGTTTCACCAGTTGAAGATAGAACGTTTAATGAGTTGTGCGACTTTGTAGTGTTTGATTTACTTGATTGTGAAGGGTCTCTTTCAAGTGAAACCATCACCAACCTTTTTGACCTCTACACCTCCATCTTAGATACTGAATTGATTAATATCCATCCTTTTGATGAGGTGTCTGGGAAAATTGATTTTCACTTGATTGAGAATATTGATGCTGGAATATTTTGGATGATGAACCCACAATTTTGGATGAGTTTGTCTCTCCAATTCATCATGTCCTTTCACTTCCATGTGGACATCATCCCGAGTCATTAACTGTTTTCCCCGAATTCCATATGCGTCTTGATATTGATGATGATAAATGCATGAATGAGCAGATTTTTGAGGAGAATTTTGAGGATAGTATTGAGGATGAACCAGTTTTACTTAATGAGTCGGATTTTCCAGTTCATCATGTCCCTTTCAATGACTGTGTACACCCTCCTGAACCTTTAACCGATGACTTTCCTCAACCACTTCCCTCCATCCTTTCCATCGTTCCGACCTTGCAAGACACCGTAGCAATTTCACTTCCTGTGTCTGGTTTACCAAGTCGGCTTACCCATGGTTTCTCACGAATCTTGAGGGATTTGACCCAATTTCTCGCCATATTGATAGATTAGTACAATCCGTATTTTCACATCGATCATTACAGATTGTACTAATTTATCCAATCCATTTCCACCCTCAAGTTCGTATTCCACTTCTTTCTCCCTTCCGCCATTCTTCTCCTCCACCGAGACCGTATCCTGCTTCTCTCCACATACGATCTCGTGTATTCTCCATTTCTTTCTTCTCCGTATTCTTTCACCAACCACACCATTATAACGATAAAAATTTTGAATGGTTGGTGTTAACTTTGTCCTTTGTAGGGCCTTGTATAGCTTGATACTGTTCTCTCCCCCCTAAGTCTGAACTTTAACGTTTAAACAGTGGAAACACTGTTTCACTTAAGTTTGGGGGGGGATCTTTTTGTATATACATTTTGTTCATAAATAAATAAATAAAATAAAATTTAAAAAAAACAAACAAACAAAAAAGGCAGGGGAGCGCCGAAAATTTTGACCCTTTTGGTATAGCCTGACAGTGAGGGCACTGTCAAGTTTAAGTTTGGGGGTGTGCTTGGTAAGCTTTTTTCCTTCGCATTCATTTGTATATTTTGCATTTGCATACTTATAAACAACCAATAAATATCAAAAAATTTACAAAAATATAAAATCTTTGTCATCAAGTTAGCTAATAGGGTAACTTAGATTTTTATTCCGAAAGTTTAGTTGATACGTTAGAAATAACTGAATTCTAGGCTTAGGAATTGAAAACCCTAAAAATAACCCTTATTCTGTTTAACCTTGGTAATTATACATCCTTGTGGTTTTTTTTTAGAAAAAGGTAATCTTGAGTTCAGTTCTTGAGTTAAGTCGAAATGAAGGGAAAGGATTGAAGCTTTATTGAAGGATAAGTCTGAAAAATAGTTTCTATTATTAAGTTCAAATTTAGAAAGTATATACCCTACAAACTGCACATACACGCACCTTGAAACTTGGGATAGTAGAGAATACCTAGAAATACTCTTGCCTGAAAACCTAGTATGAAAGAAAAAACAGTATTTAAAGCTAAACACCAAAAGAGCATAATGAAAAATATATCCGGTCTTGAAAAAGAAAAATAAGAAAAGAAAAATAAAGAAAAGAAAAATAAATATATAATGTCAAGACTTGGAAATTGCTATTTACGCTTTAAGCTCACACATTCAGTAATCGGTTGTTAATGCCTCAAGAAGTATTAATAGTCGCATGAAAGGTGTGTAAGCAACACCGTCCATCATTAATGAAAAGAAGTAGTATTTGGTATTAGGGAAAGGGTACTATAGCTTGAATTGAATTCTCAAATGTAGGGATGAAATAATACATACACGTAGGGGTAAACAATCGATATTTGGAGGAAAGATAAAAATAAAGAATAAGACTTATGTTTTCTGTATAGTTGATAAAAATCCCTGATTGGAGACCGCACTTTAGAAGGAAAACTCATGAGAGACCGAGAACTTTTTAAACTGTAAAACGTATAGGATCTGGGGTTGAATAAATAGGAGGTGTGAAACATAAGGGTAGGATATTTCTAACTTAGTATAATAGAATTTTTAACCTAGATACTAAATTATAGGAGTAGAATCGACATTATCTTATGAAACTAGCTTGACGGGATTTTGTGGGTAGCATCCGCTGAAAACCCTTAGGAGACAACACTCCTCATACTAGAGACACCTAGAGGTTTAACGGCTTGTTGCACGAGCTCAGTGCAATCGCGTTCCCTGTGAAAGTGAGGTTAGGACTTTTTGTGAATAATTGGTTTTGCTCGGGATGAGCAAAAGTTAAGTTTGGGGGTATTTGTTCATACCAGATTATTACATTTAATATCACCCATTCTTATGCCCGTTTGTTTATAGGCAGGTGCTTTTAATCCGTGTTTGCTACATATTTACAGGCTACAGGTTCCTTATCCAAAATAACGCAAATGATACAAAATCTCCACGGTTACGCCAAAATACAGAACATCTGTTGTCAACAGATAAAAGCCGGGTTCCTGTCATCCGTATCCATCCAGTGCCGCGTACCAGTTCCAGAGACAAGACATATGACAGTGGTCATTCGTGTCTCGAACAAGCACAGAGCATGAGGGGGCAGCATAAGAATCAATGGGTGCGCGGAGCTTGAGGGAGATAAGGTCAAAAGTATTATTTTTGATGGCACTTTGGACTGTTGCAGATCTGAAGAAATTGTTGATGCAATTTGTAATTTGGAGCATGTAGAACAACAGAAGAGAGCAACACAAGAAACCCCACAAAATTCGACATCCCAACTCTCTCAAAGCGCCGCGGAACCGCGGCCAATATGGCGACTCGGCGGCGGATCCGTGGCCGAGTTGACTCAGTGTCAACTCGGATTTTGGGGGTAGTTTGGACATTTCATTTAGGCTCAAAATCTTGCCCTAGGGTTTCAGCACCCAGCCTATAAATAGCCCAGTTTTGTGCCAAGCCAAGGGTCTTCATTCTTATGCTTCTTTTTGGTTAGGTTTTAGTGTAGTTTAGTTTAGCTTCTTCTTCTTCTTCATTCTTTCCTCCATGAAAATTATAGTGAGAGCTTTTTGAGTGGAAGATCAATGAAGATGAGGGTTTATATTATCTTGTCTCTTTTACTTCTTGTCTTATAATTTTATGATCTTGTATTGTAATTTTATTTCTTGTTGTTAATTAGTTGTTGTTATTTCTTGCTCTTTTCTTTTCTTCTTTTCCGTATTATTTTCAGGCGATGATATTTCGACGGAGTTCCTTGCTTAGGTGAGGACCCAAGAGTTAGCTTGCACCATTTGTAAAACCGTATTTTCCTTTTCCTTCTTTTCTTCCTTCTTGTTTTGTTTTATTTTCTTTTATAATGTGTGAATAATTTCCCACTTGTTAAGGCTAAGGAAGGTGGTATGAGGGACGGAAAAATCCCTTGTGCTTCTCTTTGCCAAACATCTTGAAACGAACCCCGACCAAACAAATGCAGCCCCTTTACTTAAGCGCGCTATATGTGACATGTAGCCACGACCTAAGTCGAGAAGTCCTTTAAGCGCACTACAACGTGACATGTAGTTGTGACTTAATTGGATACATGGTTGCGGGTGTTTGGCCGAGGGTTGGAAATAAGAGTATTTAGCGGACGGAAAAGGGGCACTAGGAATGGATTTAGTGTTAGAAAGCTTGCTTAAACTCGAAAATCCCATTCCTATGTCCTCTTAATCCCCGCTACTTTCGATTATCCCAACATCGTTTTAAGAATGGCAAAAGAAAAGCACAAGACTAATCCTAACTCTACTAACCAACCTTAACCTTAACAAGCTTACTTGAACATAAAATACGAACACTTAGGATAGAATTGAACAAACATATACACATTCTTCATTGACTCGTCTAAAATACGAACAGACACACAACCATCTCCCTGCGGATCGACCCGTGCTCAACCGGCTAGCTGCAAAGCGGCACCATTCTTGATCGTGGTTAACTTTAGAATTTTGAACTCCGACACGCCAAAAGCGTGCGATCAATATACATGGTTTATCTACATTTTTTATGAAGTCAAACTCTTTGACAGCTTCATCAAAACAGATGTTCCGGCTCTGTGATGCCTGGTTTAATCCGTAGATGGATTTAAGCAGCTTGCATACGCTTCCGCTGCTCCCACTGTCTTCGAAGCCCTCTGAATGTATCATGTACACGCTCTCTTCTAAATCACCATTTAGAAAAGCGGTCTTGACGTGCAACTGCCAGATTTCATGGTCATGGTATGCAGCAGCAACAAATAGGATCCTAATGGACTTAAGTATAGCCACTGGAGAAAAAGGTTTTATCATAGTCGACACCTGGTCGTTGACGAAAATATTTTGCCACAAGTCTAGCTTTGAAATTCTCTACTTTTCCATCTACACCAAATATCTTCACAAGATCCACTTGCTTCCGATAGGTTTTACCCCTTCAGGAGCAACTTTCAAAGTCCATACTTTGTTGGTGTACATGGATTCCATCTCAGATCGCATAGCATCCAGCCATTTCACATAATCTCCACTTGTGATGGCCTGCTCGAAACTAGTTGGGTCATTATCTTGCATGATGCAGTCCTCGCTCCCACTATCTATGAGAAAACCGTAGTATCTCTCAGGTGGATGAGGAACCCTACTAGATCTGCGGAGTGGCTTAGGTTCATTAGGGACTATTGAATCCTCCGGTTCCACCAAATCGTCAGTTATAGTTTGTGTAGCTGGAACTTCTTCCAGTTCTACCCCATTACCACTAATTTCTTTCACAAAAAATTCCTTTTCTAAAAAAGTGACATGTCGAGAAACAAACACCTTTTGTTCATCGGTGTGGTAGAAGATATACCTTCGCGAATGTTTGGGATATCTTACAAACTTATATAGAACCGACCTTGTCTTGAGCTTGTCCGGATTTTTCTTTTTAACACAGGCCGTAACTCGTTTAAGAGATGATCTCTTCCTATTCCATATCTCATATGGAGTGGTAGGCAACGGATTTGGTCGGAATTCTATTCAATAAGGATTCAGCTATCTCAAGTGCATAACCCCAAAAGTAAATAGGCAACTCAGCAGTACTCATCATAGAGCGCACCATATCTAATAGGGTGTGATTCCTCCACTCTGATACTTCATTGTTCTGTGGTGTATAAAGAAGAATAAGATGAGAGAGAATCCCATTCTCTTTTAAGTAGTCTCTGAATTCCGTGCTCAAGTATTCTTCTCCCCGATCATATCGAAGGATTTTAATACTTTTACCTGTCTGGTTCTCAACATCGTACTTATATTCCTTGAATTTCTCAAAAGATTCAGATTTGTGTTTCAACAGGAACATATGTCCGTATCTTGAGAGATCATCGGTGAATGTAATAAAGTACAAGGAACCATTCCTAGCATGTGTAGACATAGGACCGCAAACATCACTGTGTATCTGTCCTAGAGTTCAGTAGCTCTTTCTCCGTGTCCAGTAAACGGAAATTTGGTCATCTTGCCTTTAAGACATGACTGACAAGTTTCATAAGATGTAAATTCGAACGGATTCAAATATGCATCTTTATGCAACTCAGCTAGTCTTGTCGCATTAATATGACCTAGTCTATAATACCACAAGAAGACTTTGTTCATTTCTGAACTGTTCTTCTTGTGTGTGTTCTGTATACTTAGAATTGTATTGTGATTTAGAACGTATATACCTTTATACAACGTACCAACCCAATCAACACTTGATTTGGGAAACATTCACAATATTTTTGGTACGAAATAACAGTCGCTCAGAATCATTGTATTACCAGTTGGTGACACTAGGTGATATTCGCCAACTGGTTTGGCTGCAACAATTGCTCAATTCCCTACTCCTAGAGACATATCACATTTTCCCAGTTATCTACCTATCTTTAACCCATGTAATAAATTACATACGTGGGATCCTGATTCGGTATCCAATACCCAGGACGTATGTCACGACCCAAAATTTGAGCGTGACTGGCACTTAGATTGTATGACATCTAAAGATACCGACACAATCTGAGTAAGCCAGAAACCAAGATCAAAGACCCTTTTTGTGGAATTAAGAAAATTTTAGTTTTTAAGTAAAAGAATGAGGTAGTATGTCGAATGATTTTTTTTGGAAATGAAATCTAAACTGATTCTTTTACGTTTAAAATGTTCGACAGCATCTCCTTTTTAATCATTAATAAAAGCAGTTATACAATATTTAAATAAGTTGCATCCCTAGTTAGGAGCAAAATAACGCCAAACAGCGGAAATCAATACGCAACAACAATACGACGCTCAAGCGAAGAATATCATGCATAAGTTAAGGAAACATAACTTAACACAACTAAACGATCTCACTCGATCAAAATAAAACATATACAAACATATTTCGTTCCCAATCAAATATACAGGGTCTGATGGAGAATTACTAGATCCAAAATATATATACCAAAATAGGAGGTTACTACATAGGTAACCCACCTAGCAGAATAAACGATAGAAGCTGACAAGTAGATCCGCACTGCTGCTATGCGTCCACGCGCCTCCTGCAAGGAACTAAGGCACAACGGGGATAAGTTGCCAACTCAGTGAGTAAAACTAACATCTAACAGTGATATTGTAAGCATGCCGGAATAACGGTAAAGGTGATAAGATAAGCATGATATATAGTATCACATGGATGCATGAATATGTACTAAACAGTTGTATAACAAAATACTGAAATCTCATCCATATCTCTGAATATCGGTCATTTCCAATTTAAGATTCATTTTCCGTGTCCAACATCGACACAAATCTTCTGTTTTTAGCAGACATCGTTCCCCGAATGATCCTGTCAATACGTAACATCGGTCGGTATCCATCATATATCCGCCGTGTTTTATAACTATCTTCGGTATCGAGTATTCTCGCTAGGCTCCCCGCCTCAAATGCGGCTATCCTTGTTGGAGATAGTGCCCTCAGAGTCAATTATTGGATCACAGGCACGTGATTGCAATGATTGAGGGGAGGACCTGTCCCAGTAGGACAGTCTTACTCAAGATGATAGTATACTATCTGGTTTATCTTTATCATCGTGTACTGCTTTAGGTGACCTTACGAGTCGCTATTACACGTTGATAGAGCCCCTAGGATTCTTGCTTGACTACCAGCAGTATGAGGGCGATCATATACGTGGGAGCTGGGGTCTATAAGCACATCCTTAAAAGGTCCGTAGTCGTGGGAGTTTCGAGACAGGGCATCGATTCTCCAGAGTAGACTAGTGTATACAGTCGAGACCCCGACGAGGGGCGGTGGCCGGTCTCACAAGCCACTGGTGTCAGTTGGTTCACCTAAGATGTATACAGGTGCTCATTGGGTTATGAGTATACCGGACAGGACTCGCCGGGAATCTGCTAGTTGGGATTATACCAGACGTTAGATAGCAGTTCCCTGGTGACATGTATACAGGTTAGTTCATCGACCTGAGATCGTCATTTATCTCGTGTGAGTTCCCACTGTGCTTTGATTACTACCCTACCACGGCTCAAAGGAGTCGTGCAAACAGGTTTTAGTTGGGTACAGTCCCGAGCCACATGGAGGCGGTGAGCGGATCTGCAGGGGTTCGTCTCTCCCGGTATTGGGGGTGAGGTCGTGCTGTGTCTAGAAGAGCCAGAACATGGAAAGTCCTTGGCCAAGGCAGGAGATTTGCTGGTAGGTATTCCAGTAGTATCTCAGGGTGTTCTGGGCTTCACTCCGACACGACTTGTACCGCTTTTGGGGGTCTGACTTTACCAACCCCCTAGGCCCGCCATGCGATGCTCATAGACGAACGGACCGGACTGTACGGATATTGTCACTGACAGGCTCAGTAGGGTGTCAGGATGAGTTCGCTCATCGACGTCCCTTTTAGTCAGTACCTGGTAGCCCGTTACGTATTGGCTGATTCCTCTGACGTGCTAGTGGTTAAATCCACAACCATAGTATTGACGAGTCTTTAGAGTCCACCACACACTCAGTTACTCAGTTTTCGGGCGAAACGCTGTAGAGGCCGTATGGAGATATGGCAGGGTTCGATCAGATACGTGCGGTATTGCACGGATCGTGATCGGACGGTTTTTACTAGCCGGCTTTGGCTTAAGCCGGATCCTAGTATTAGATAGTGTAGTTTTGTCTCTTTGCATTTGTGTTCAGTGGGAATACAAATGCGGGCATGTATATGCAGTAGTGGGGTTTTCCTGTAATTTATTACGGGATCAGTTTTCTGAAGTTGCCAGTTTGCATTCCGTTCCGACCGGTTTTCCTTTATTCCTTCCCGGCCGGACTTTTCGTTGGAAGGGGTTAATTGCATGTTTGCAATTAACTTACTTGTGAGGGGCTTTCTTGCATTTGTGGCTATTTGATGAGACTAGCATCATGATGAGATTCCATTATGGTCTTTTCTTTTGCTTTTGTGTGATGGTGCTTTGATATGATGAGTTTTGAAAATGGTTGTGACATATATTCCTTTTTTATACACACCATTTCTTCACATGTTTTTCTCTTGCTTTTTTCCTCCTCCATTCTTGAGAGGGGCCGGCCACTTGATTAGAGAAAAAGAGAGAGTTTCATTTTGGAGAGGTGGCATCATTCTTCATCTCAATTTTTCCTTGCTAGAAAATTGAAAGCACCAATTTTCTTAACCTCTTCCTCCTTCCTCCATGGCAACTAAACCCTCAAAGAGACAATGGGTACTACACTATTCTACAGCAAATCTTGGACGCGTCGGCTAGCCAACTTCGCGCCCGAGTTGCCTCGGTCAAGAGGTGGGAGCCCGTAAAAGATTCCGGCTACGTGGTGCCCTTTCCGACGAGGAGGAGATGAACGGAGTTTCCGCGGGAGATCGGAGTGGAGACGAAGACCGAAGAACACGGATCGCTTGGTATAGCTTCTCTACTCTTTTCTAGTTTGCTAGCAGCTAGGTTAATGGCCCGATCCGGGTGAAAAGTGCGCTGTGGTGCCGGTTTTGCTAGTTTGCAAAGTTTTTGTTTCCGCGTTTCCGGCGTCGGTTCGACGGCCGGGGCGCCGCCGCGGGCTTACAATGGTATCAGAGCCACGACATTAACTTAGCCTAGCTTGCTCTAGCATGTTTAGAACTCGATCGAACAGAAAATCCCCAAAAACAGTATTTTCCAATGCATCGTGTTTCTGTCGAAATTTTTTCTGTTCCAAAAATTTTTCAGGTTGTTTCAGAATACTGTGCATGAAAATCTAAGAGTTCTGTGAAAATTTGGTCGTGAGATCACTCTATACCGCCGCGGAACCGCGGCCAAACCCATGCTTGGGCCGCGGTTCCGCCGCGCTTTTAACTGATCAGCAGGCCAAATTTTTCCAGTAGGTCTTAGACTTGGAACTAGGGTTTTTGGGATATTATTTTTTGGGCCTATATTTTCTGTAAGTGCTACAGTACTGCTTGGGGCCCGCTTTGATAAATTTGTTCGATCGGATATTTTAAACATGCTAGTTCTCAGTATTTACATTATATCTGCGACCGTGAATGTCACTTGATCGGTAAATCCAGTCTATCTGCTATAGCCCTTTTAGACGGATTTGCGAACGTGACATTCACGTTGATGTTCTGTGATTGTGCTGTGTTGTTGCGGATCGGTCGTGGGGATAGCCTGGATGCAATGTTAGTACAGTTCTATTTTATATGTACATTTGATATTGCGGGGCGAGCGTCCGACCTGTGGACTGCCGTCACTGCCTGTTTGTATTATTCTTTTGGGGCACGACCAGGTTGCGGTCGATGTACCCGTTGTATGTATATTTTACTTTCTGTACTAGGATTACCCCAAGGAGGGGTGCACGGATAGCCGAGTTCTAGAGGGCAACGAGCCCGCATCTCATGGCATTGAGATGGAGGGGGCTTTACTCTAGAATTGGCGGGATGTTCGCCGCACTCGTAGGGGGTATAGGTTGGCCCAGGAGGGGTGCCCAAGTTACCGGATTCCGTGAAGTGCTGGGTGGTCCATTCACGTTGCTGAAAGGGGCTGCCTCGCTTCAGGTTTTGGCGGGTAACTTGCCGCGCCCGTAGGGGTCTAGGATTTTCATTGCACAGGCTATCCGCACGACCAGGGGAACGTCGGGTTTCAGTAGCGGCTCTGTGAAACCCGGGGATCCCAGATATATGTTTTGTTATGTGATGCTGTACTTTTCTGTGCTGCTGCATTTTTATCACGCCTTGAGCAAAAATTATATATTATATATATATACTAATAGATGTTGTATATGTTTTGCATCCGCACTAGTCCAGTCCCCGCTCTGTCGTTAGTTAGCTAACCTAACGGGTGATGACGGGACCCAGTGGCGAATGCGGATGGCATATACGTACGTCAGTATATTTTCGTTCTTTGTGGTGTGATCAATTGATGGGACTGCGTTGATTCGGATCAATGCAAGATAAACAAACCTATTCTGATGTTGTTGGAACACTTTTTCAAAAAGCTGTTATTGCAAGGGCGTTCTCTTTTGTTTTGCACAGTGGTATTCAGTTGGAATATCCTGCTCCTCAGTCGACAAGGCAAGGGCCGAGATCCCTTCACCGGGAGTGACCCCTTAGACAAAAGTGTGCGTCAGGGCAGTAACTTCACTATAGCCGATTACTTTTGCTTTGCATCGTGGTATTCAGTTGGAATATCCTGCACCTCATTCTACGGGGAAAGAGCCGAGATCCCTTCACCGGGAGTGACCTCTTTAGCAAAGATTTTCGTCACTATATTTTTACAAAGCTATCCGTTCCTTCAACGATATCAAGTTCATTACGTTAAAGGTTTTCGCCAGAAACCATTCGTAGCCCTCCGTCGTTTCATATGGATAGTCAATAGTATTCATGCTGTGTATGTTGGCCAAAGTCAAGGCACAGTGTTTGGTAGCTATTGGGTATTCATATGCAGCATAGATAGATGCGTTGGTTTGGGATAGTCGTACTGCCATTTTGGCCAAAGTCAAGGGTAGGTACGGGTGGGTTCAAATTAACCTGGATAATGACGGGTAGAACTTGACATGTGACTTATGATATGTTGGCCAAAGTCAAGGTCATAAGAGCATGGGGTAAAAATCCACATCGGGAGTTTCAAAAGAACTGAAACTTGCCAGATATGCGCATACCTTCTAGAGTATGATAACGTGAGCGGATTCCGTCACGTTATCATGCGATGATAGTTGGATCCCGATTCCCACTGATGAGTTGGTTTACTCCTCGGGTGATCCCGGCTAATTCTTCCTTCAGGTTTGGGGAAGAATTTGATGTTACAGTGGGAGGTTTCCAGATTAGATAAAGTGATGACCATTCTGATCTAGGTTAGAGTGCACGCTGAGTGTTTCTTTTCTCTCTCTCTTTAGCAGCGACCATTGACCCGACCCTAGACTATGACTCAGTGACCAAGTTGACCGAACCTTCTTAACACTGGCTTTTGAATTGTCAGAGTTGCAAACCTCATTGCCCCTCCTACTTTTACCCTTTTTCTCCAGGACACCCCGTATTACTACGAACGTCCACTTCCATTGGACAAAACCATCGTATGGTTATATACGAACTCGAAGGAACTCGAGGATGGTTTCCGGTTCTAGAGAAAACGAATAGGACTATTCAGTTGTCTTTTCCTTTTTACCTTCTCTCAGGTTGCGAGTACTCCTTGGTTTAGGAGATAGTACACCTATTACGCAAATTGGATAATCTTCTTCCAAACCTTAGGCTGGTGCCGAACGGTGGGGAATGAAGAAAACCAGTTAGCCTAAATGGTGTACAGAAGGTATTAAGTTAAGACAAAGAAAGGGATTAATAAGAGGGCAAAGTAAATTGCGACTGCTATTCACAACCAAACCAAGTATTTCTTCGCTAATCCTAAATCACCTTTGTATTTCTCCAGGACACTCCGTATCACTACGAAGATCCCAGTTTATTGGATAATCCATCGTATGGTTATATACGAACTCGAAAGGAACTTGTTCCAGTTCGGGGATGGATCCTGGTTCAGGAGAAATAGGAATAAAGTTCATTCAGGTGTCTTTTATCTTCACCTTCTCTCGCATTGCGAGTGCTCCTAGGATTAGGACAGTACACCCATTATGCTTATTGGATAGTCTTCTTCCAAAACATAGGCTGGTGTCGAACGGTAGGGAAGGAAGAAAACCATTTGGCCTAAAGGGGTGTGCAGAAGGTAATGACTAAAGACATAAAAAGGGATTTGGAGAAGTGGCAAAGAATTATACGGTTATAGTTGTGAATCTGGATAATGGAAGAGGCATTACTATGAATACCAGAATACCCCATCGAAACATTTCAATGTTTCAGGTTCACTGTGTACTGTTAAAAGAAAACTGATTTCCCAATTAGACACTTGCTCCAGGGAATGTATTTACCAGGTATGATTCTCACATCTGTATGGTTTTACAGATGATGAGTGGGAGTAAGTTATTGGGAATTAGGTGATCATCCTCACTATATCGGGATTCGTTGTAATTGGTGATATTTGAGGAAGTCACCTGGGTTGTTTGCCGGACGACAAATATTTGGTTTTGAATATCCGTTCTTGTGCACCAATTTCAAATTGATATATCTGTACGTCTATTTTCATTGAGTGAGATATACCTTTTTGAGATTATGTCCATGACATTTACCTATATCAGTGGATGGTTAGGTAAGTAGCATTAAGCAGCGGTGTAATTCTTCTTAACCAAAAGTACAGTTTTCAACCTACGACACACAGTGAATGGGTTATTAGACTCAAGGGACTTATACAGAGTATTGTATATTGTCCAGTGTCCATTATGACAGAGGGGTTTGTCCTCGTACTATATTCGGTTTACTTATGACTTCTCTGGTTCTTAGACAAGTGTTTCGTAGAAACACAGGGTCCAAGTTTTGAGAAGTTATAGGTATAAGAATAAAGTAGAGAACCAGATGTTGCAAGTATCGGGATTCTTCAAAGTGATCGAAGATGTAGATACTTGTATATGGTATTCAGTTGATAGTAATGGTTAAAAGAACTTGCTTCTCTTTTAGGTTACTCATAATTGGAAGCATTCCTAAGTTGAGTAACGCTGATCGGCCTCCTTCCATTTAGTTGACATGCACTGGAGACAGCTGCATGATTTGAATCTAGTTCAATTAAATCAGTGCCTCTGTTTCTGTATTGGATATAGAACAGTTCATATCTTGACATTGTTAAGGTACGGGGAGTTGTCCAGCTTATGCTTAAAACCAGACTCTGGATAACTCAAGGCACATTTCTGTAATGGCTGTTTGTGGGTTGACCCGGGCTATGACGAGGGTTGATATTCTACCATCTGGAAGATCAATAGTGATATTGTTCTTGACTCGCCACAGTTTTAACAAAAATAGATTTTTTCAGAAAACAGTAGTGGGAGTATGGTAGAACTGGAAGTGATTCCAGAACCGCAAACGATTACTGAAGATTTAATAAGAACCTAAAGATTCAATCTAGTTTGACATTCCATTGGCCACTCCGCAGATATGGTGGGTAACCTCAGGCACCCGAGAGGTACTTCGGTATACTCAAGGACGGTGGCAGGGAGGTTCCTGTTTACCCAGATTTTCCATTGCTGTTGCTCCAGACTGTGAGACCCGGCAGGAGGATAAGTATAGCGTCGTTCTAAACTAGCTTTAGAAGTGTACGTTTATATGACTCTGCCAGAGGGTTGTCGTAGTCAGTGGGAGCAGCGGAAGCATTGGTGGACATCAGGCTTATGTCTATTTATAGACTAAAGCAGATATAGCGGAGATAGATCATCTATTTCTGATATGACAGTCATAGGTTTGACTTCATCAGAATAGGGGATGGATCTGTTAAGAAGGTAGTAGGGTGTAATGTCCTGGTATTGGATGACATACACAGAGTAGGAAGTAGAATTCCTATACTACGGTCGGTTATACTTTGGTCGTCACACAGTGGTTTCTCCACATAGGACTTGGATATTATATCAGACATTCTGGTTACTAGATCTATGGTTTTGGATCTAGATTTGGGTGGTTTCCCAATCTGGGTACTTTGACAGCATTCTAAGAGTATTTAGAATGGACGACTCCTGGCACGGTAGTATACCTGCAGGTGATGGAGTCACCCTCTCTAAAGCTGTCTTGCAGACTAAAAGGGAGAGGGATACGCATGATTGACAGATCACTTACTTAGGCAATTGAGTCAATCATGAGATGTCAAGTACCACACCAGATGTTGTTCTTGCAGTAGATGCAATAAGTTGATATTGATCCAATCCTGGAAAAACAATCGGAAGCAGTTTTAGAACATAAGTTGATGTTCTAGGGAATTGATAACGGCAGCCTCCTTTAGGAGACGGTTATCATTCCAGGCTTCCCAAGGTGACCTGGATGGCAGAGTGGCTGTCAGAGTTATAGTTTTCCCTCTGATGAGGGGCAGTATTTTGGACAGGTGGTCTAGGAGGATACTGAGGGAAGGCATGGCGCAGGATACTGATTGAGTTCAGTTGACGATACAGTCTAAGAAGTTTGGATTTGGAGTTCATTTATGAGCTAGGTCCCATCAGACATCCAGACATTCTAAGACAGGTATTGCTCATTTCGGGAGATGGCTTTCTCCGCGAACATGGGATACAGAGAGACATAGAAAGAAACACCAGAGCGGATCCACTCACTGAGGCTATTCCTCGAACGCAATAGTTTCGCAAACGAGCTTTGTGAGACTGACTAGTAGAGGAGTTGGGTGTTCGGTATCACACGGGATGTGAGTATGCGACATCGCAATAATTAGCCTTGAGTGCAAGTGGGAGATTGTTGGAGATAGTGCCCTCAGAGTCAATTATTGGATCACAGGCACGTGATTGCAATGATTGAGGGGAGGACCTGTCCCAGTAGGACAGTCTTACTCAAGATGATAGTATGCTATCTGGTTTATCTTTATCATCGTGTACTGCTTTAGGTGACCTTACGAGTCGCTATTACACGTTGATAGAGCCCCTAGGATCCTTGCTTGACTACCAGCAGTATGAGGGCGATCATATACGTGGGAGCTGGGGTCTATAAGCACATCCTTAAAAGGTCCGTAGTCGTGGGAGTTTCGAGACAAGGCATCGATTCTCCAGAGTAGACTAGTGTATACAGTCGAGACCCCGACGAGGGACGGTGGCCGGTCTCACAAGCCACTGGTGTCAGTTGGTTCACCTAAGATGTATACAGGTGCTCATTGGGTTATGAGTACACCGGACAGGACTCGCCGGGAATCTGCTAGTTGGGATTATACCAGACGTCAGATAGCAGTTCCCTGGTGACATGTGTACAGGTTAGTTCATCGACCTGAGATCGTCATTTGTCTCGTGTGAGTTCCCACTGTGCTTTGATTACTACCCTACCACGGCTCAAAGGAGTCGTGCAAACAGGTTTTAGTTGGGTACAGTCCCGAGCCACATGGAGGCAGTGAGCGGATCTGCAGGGGTTCGTCTCTCCCGGTATTGGGGGTGAGGTCGTGCTGTGTTTAGGAGAGCCAGAACATGGAAAGTCCTTGGCCAAGGCAGGAGATTTGCTGGTAGGTATTCCAGTAGTATCTCAGGGTGTTCTGGGCTTCACTCCGACACGACTTGTACCGTTTTTGGGGGTCTGACTTTACCAACCCCCTAGGCCCGCCATGCGATGCTCATAGACGAACGGACCGGACTGTACGGATATTGTCACTGACAGGCTCAGTAGGGTGTCAGGATGAGTTCGCTCATCGACGTCCCTTTTAGTCAGTACCTGGTAGCCCGTTACGTATTGGCTGATACCTCTGACGTGCTAGTGGTTAAATCCACAACCATAGTATTGACGAGTCTTTAGAGTCCACCACACACTCAGTTACTCAGTTTTCGGGCGAAACGCTGTAGAGGCCGTATAGAGATATGGCAGGGTTCGATCAGATACGTGCGGTATTGCGCGGATCATGATCGGACGGTTTTTACTAGCCGGCTTTGGCTTAAGCCGGATCCTAGTATTAGATAGTGTAGTTTTGTCTCTTTGCATTTGTGTTCAGTGGGAATACAAATGCGGGCATGTATATGCAGTAGTGGGGTTTTCCTGTAATTTATTACGGGATCAGTTTTCTGAAGTTGCCAGTTTGCATTCCGTTCCGACCGGTTTTCCTTTGTTCCTTCCCGGCCGGACTTTTCGTTGGAGGGGGTTAATTGCATGTTTGCAATTAACTTACTTGTGAGGGGCTTTCTTGCATTTGTGGCTATTTGATGAGACTAGCATCATGATGAGATTCCATTATGGTCTTTTCTTTTGCTTTTGTGTGATGGTGCTTTGATATGATGAGTTTTGAAAATGGTTGTGACATATATTCCTTTTTTATACACACCATTTCTTCACATGTTTTTCTCTTTCTTTTTTCCTCCTCCATTCTTGAGAGGGGCCGGCCACTTGATTAGAGAAAAAGAGAGAGTTTCATTTTGGAGAGGTGGCATCATTCTTCATCTTAATTTTTCCTTGCTAGAAAATTGAAAGCACCAATTTTCTTAACCTCTTCCTCCTTCCTCCATGGCAACTAAACCCTCAAAGAGACAATGGGTACTACACTATTCTACAGCAAATCTTGGACGCGTCGGCTAGCCAACTTCGCGCCCGAGTTGCCTCGGTCAAGAGGTGGGAGCCCGTAAAAGATTCCGGCTACGTGGTGCCCTTTCCGACGAGGAGGAGATGAACGGAGTTTCCGCGGGAGATCGGAGTGGAGACGAAGACCGAAGGACACGGATCGCTTGGTATAGCTTCTCTACTCTTTTCTAGTTTTCTAGCAGCTAGGTTAATGGCCCGATCCGAGTGAAAAGTGCGCGGTGGTGCCGGTTTTGCTAGTTTGCAAAGTTTTTGTTTCCGCGTTTCCGGCGTCGGTTCGACGGCCGGGGCGCCGCCGCGGGCTTACAATCCTGCCCTTCGGTCTCGACCGGGTCCACCATGAATCCGACTGTATAACTCCCCCCACTCAATCCGGACAGCGTAAAAATCCGCAACCGTATAACTCCCCCACTCAATCCGGAATAAATCCAAATCATAAAAACGACATCTCATGGTGGATATATCACATAAATCATGAAGAACCAATGAATATAACTTAATAGTATAGAAAACTCAAAACCAGAAATTCTCAAATCCAATACATCTTGTACCCAAATTTAATAATACTTGAAAGTGAAACATGATACTTGTTCATAATAACATTGATGCAAAACAATTACTATTACTGATGATTACGGTATAAAGTGAATCATATGTGACATAACAAGTACTAAGTGGATACGTGACATGTCAATATCGATGAGGTGTGGTATAACATGTAGGTATGTGCGCGTGCAACATGACTCATCGATAATTTGTGCAGTGTCCTAGCAAGTGTTAGACAATGGAATTTTATCAATATGAATGCATACGATGAAGTTTCTTATTTTTAAACATATACACAATACAAAGGAAACTAACTAGCCAATTTCAATTTACGGACGTATTACGCCATCCATACAAGATCTCCCAGTAGATGTTTAATCTACTCACCGGAATACGTCAAAGTCATTCAGATGTCATCAATCATTTCCCTTTTCTTGCGGTCTTCGAAGTCTCCGCGGTCGAACCTAACATCGAATTTAACTTTTGTATTAGAAACGGCTAAAATCTGATACGACGAAATGTGAAAACTAATAAACTTACATACTAAACGTGCTACGTAAGGATATCGTGAGTTAACCGAACTTAGGTTAATCTGAGCTAACCATCTTCTGGTCGTAACAGGCAAAAATAGAAATCGTGACACGATGTATCCGTATCGTATTTAGAATTTTACCCCAAAACAGATATTTGCTTCCAGATTTTATATACAGAATAAATAATATAAACTAGCAATACCAGACACCCTAAAATACATACATAGAGCTACCCTAGAAAAACTAACACTTAACTCCATAGAAAAACCGGCGAGCTCGGATTTTGGGTAGATGTCGCCGGTCGAACATTTTAGGAATGGGTCCGTGTTTCTGGTATGTACTCTGGGTCCAATTTACAAGTTCACAGTGTTATTTGATTTTGCTAAACATTAACTAAACTATAGCAGATTCAACACAGAGCACTAATCCAACAAAATACGATATTTTACCGATATTACACTTCTATACTAAACCAGTATTGAATTAAAATCTGCAGGGTTGAACTTATACCTATTGAATGATCAACTGAAAAGCTTCTTCAAAGATGCACAAGCACAATCTATCCTAGCTTGAGAGTGGTAGTAATGATCCCTAGCACTTAGCTTCTCTCCTCTTCTCTTTTTCTTTGGTGAGTTTTAGGATTTCTTTTTCTTCTAAGCCAATTAATATGTGTCTACTTGATATATATCAACTGAACAATTTTTAAAACAAGATAAGAAAAGGAATGATAAGGCTAGGAGGTGGTGTCACCATGAAGATGGTGTGTTATTCATGCAAGGAGGAAGTGTGGGCTTGATGTGCATCCTAAGGTGTGGTGTCTATGAGGTTTAATATAACCTTAACCCTAATTCAACACATTTATATAATAACCCTCACCTAAAATTAATTTACATAAGAAAGCTAACATTTCACTAAAACCCCTCATGACACTTCTAATTATATAAACCACTATTTTCTTTACTAATTTGCTTTACCACTTATAAAAAGGTCTTTTTATTATAATAAAATTAAAATAACATTTTCTATTTAAATAAATAACTTAATTAATTATCTAAAATATTTCAAAATGTTACAGTGTAGAGTTAACTAAGAAACAGTTCTTGGTAACGAACACACCCGAAGAAGATGCATTAACATGCTTATTCTTTATTTGGTTGGCGTGGGAATCCGGATATTGCCCTATTCCTTGCTCAGACTTATGACAATCATAAGAAAAAGCGGAACCTAGCCCGGTATAATAAGTAGAACTGGTTCGGTCAATACATCCATATTATTATCTTGATTAAGGCATGTCATTGGTCGCTATCAGGAGAGAGAGAAGGATAATCATTTTGCGTGCGTTCTTTGCGAGATTAGATTGGTTATTATTTTATCTAATTAGGATGGCTCCCACTGTTTTTATCAAATCTTTCTTGAAACCCTAAAAGGTAAGATTAGCCGGAATTAATTACACCCTACAAGTTCGCCAATCGTTCGGCCAGGCAGGTATTGGTACTCCGAAGGAGTCTCCCCTTGCTTTCGCATGGAACTAATTAAATAACCTCATATCCGCAGGGGCATCACCCCGTTAACATCTTTCTTAGACACCTAATGGATCGGCTAATTGTAAAGTGGAAAACTCTCCCTGGAGTAACTGTTACTCGAAGTGGGTATCGGGATCCAACTATTATATAAAAGGTATGCAATCTCATTGCAAATTTCAACACTTGAAATTCCCAATATCTGTTTTTACCCCTAACTTCCTATGACCTGACGAAGGCCAACAAACTATAGGCCGCTAGTCAAGTTCAACCCGTTCATTTCTTGATTGAATTAAACCCACCCGCACGACCCTTGACGAAGACTAACAAAGTCGCATGACTATTCTAATCCAATCGCATCACATGCAGCAGATAAGCACTAATCAACTACCGCACACTACGCCTTGATGAAGGCCAACAAACGTAGCACAAATACTAAATAGTACTTATCTGAAATGATGGAGGGCTACGGCCGGTTTTTAAGAAAACCTTTAACGTAATGAACTTGATATCATTGTAGAATCTAGTGATTTGAAAAGGGGTGGTTTAAGCTCCGCTTTTAAAATCGAATAGTTTTCAAAAACAAACCGAATAGCTTTTACTAGATTTTTCTAAAGAGGTCACTCCCGGTGAAGAGATCTTGGCTCTTTCCTCATCGAATGAGGTGCTGGATATCCATCAAGGAATACCATTATGCAAAGCACAAACTACAGAAGCTATGATGATAAACCGAGTGGGTTGTAGCATTTGCTAGTTTTGCTAAAGAGATCACTCCCGGTGAAGGGATCTCAGCTCTTTCCTCATCGAATGAGGTGCTGGATATTCATCAAGGAATACCACTATGCAAAGCAAGAACTAGAGCTATCTTTTTATAAACATTTGATTCTACAACATCTTTAGATTTCTTTTCTTTTCATTAATTTCATTAATGAAGTCCCATCATTTAATGTTTCCTAAACATCACAAAAAAATGAAATAAAAATAGAACGTATGCTTATGCCATCCGTATTCGCCACGGGGTCCCGTCATTCACCGTTAGGTTACTTAACTAATGACAGAGCAGGGGCTGGACTAGCGCGGGTGCAAAACATAAGCAACGTTTATTATATATCATATATATAATATAGCATTTGTCTCACGCAGTTATATGATTACATCACAGAACTAAGCAGCAAAAACAACATATGAAATATTGGATATACTAGGAGGTATGTGTCTTAAATTCAGCCAGTAATGTAAAACACGGATTCCGCGGTCGTGATGAATAGCCAAACCCACATCTCTAGACCCCTAAGAGAGTGGCAAGTAACCCTACCAATTCTAGAGTTAGGAGACCCAGACTCGACTCCTCAAGATGATCTCCTACTGGACTCCAGAACCCGGTTACTTGTGCTCCCCGCCTTAGGTCTATCCTAATGCAGAAAAGTAAATAATATACATCAATGGTGACATCATTCTCAACCCAGAAGTGTCCCAATAAAAGAATATTACATACAAATTTTACATGAATGAAAATAATAAAACTCTCATCTCACATAAAAAACCCCGGTTATTCATTCACTACAATCCAATATAACATATCATAGCAACACATAATATCACATGTCATCAACGTAAGTAAATACGCGTATCCCAAATTCTATTGACATATAGCAACGAGATTTGGGATACCCCACATATTACACTTAGGGTCGCAGAAAAGAAATGAAAACCCACAATAATTAGAATCCGCATATCCTTAGACATCATAAACCCGGAATATCTCATATTCCGAATTTCATGCCTAACCTATAAACCTTGTACTTTAGTCTCAAATTGAAAACACTTTTCAATCATTTAGTCGGGTAATTCAACAAGATTCCCGACTTCCTTATCGAATGCTCATCGGAAACTTTAGTAGATGGCCGCACCCCCGATACCGTCGACAAAGTCCACTAAGGCAGAACATCGTGGCTGCAAGCACCCGAGTGGGTGCTTTTGGCAACGGGGTTCTCCTACAGTCACTTGGTCGGGGCTATGAGGCGTGGCTGTCTACTAGAGTACCCGGCGGGTGTTTGCGTATGATACGCGATTGCAACAGAGTTTTGATCTGAATCAAAACTCCGTGGCAACCGATTAACCGAGACTAAAATTCTAGATTTACAATATACTAACTAGTTTTCACAAAACTAATTATTCTAGATTCTAACAATTGTTTCACATATCATCAAAGTCTGTACAACGTTAAACATTTCAATCGATTTATCGAATACCCACAAAATCCAAAGAGCTCAACAACTTGAGAATTATTAAAAACATCCAGAGAGTGCATGATCATCAAATGGAGTAGAACAAGAGAAATGACAACTTAACTCGACTAACATGCGGCGGAACCACGGCCAAACATGGGGTTTGGCCGCGGTTCCGCGGCCGTTTGAGAGAGTTAGGTCGTCAAGTTTCTTGAGGCTCCATTAAAAAGCCTGCACGATTTTCTGCATATTTTTAATCACCAAAATTCTAACTTTTGAAAATTTGACAGAAACATGATAAATCGCGGGTTTCGAAACTCAATCGAACACTTTAACATTGTAAAGACCTACCCAAATGTTCTAGCTTGGCTCTTGTTAGTGTATATGCCCTATGGGCCATTATTGTATCATACTTGTATGTATATTACTTAATGAAAGCTTGGGATATTCACAGTTGTATATACAGTCTTGCTAAAAATGGTAGTATGCTACTTGGTTTGTGTCTACTTTAATATGTGCATATGTTTCTTGTAACGTATCACTTATACATATTAGTAGAGCCCATAGGATCTTTGCTTGATTACCAGCGTTGTGATGGCAGTCACACTAGTGGGGACTGGGTAGTCTATAAGCAACATCCTATACTTGTCCCTAGTCGTAGGATTATCGAGACCGGGCATCGATACTCCAGAGTAGACTAGTGTGTACGCTTCTCATCCCAGTTGGGGAGATGGTCTGTCCCACAGCCGTCAGTACGTCGTACTGGAGATAGTATACAGGTGCTCGTTAGGTTACGGGTACACCGGACAGGACTCGCAGGGGAACTGATTGGTTGGTATTATACCCGTCGTCGGTTAACAGTTCCCAGGTGACATGAGTTTAGCATAGTCCGCAGACTTGACACTGCTACTTCGCCTCGAGTGTATCCCACTGTTCTTAGATTACTACCCTACCACGGCTCAAAGGAGTCGTGCAAACAGGTAGCGGTTGGGTGCAGTCCCGAGCACGTGGAGGCAGTGGCGGTTAGATAGGATTCGTCTCTCCCGGTATTGGGAGTTGATATCGCGCTGTGTTAGAGAGCCATTACGCAAAGTCCCTGGCCAGAACAAGCGAGATTTACTGGTAGGTTCCAGTATTTTCTCAGGGTGTAATGGGCTACGCTCCGACACGACTTGTACCGCTATTAGGGGACTAACGCTTGCCGCCCCCTAGGCTCGATATGCGATAGTCATAGACAAACAGACCGGACTGTACGGAGATTGTCACATCAGGCTCAGTAGAAGATTCGGATGGGTTTCCTCATCGGCCTTCTTATCGACATCTACCTGGGGACCGTTACATACAGCTAGTGCCGCTTGCGGTCTGTGGTTAAACCCACTGTCAGCGTAGTGTCGAGTCTTTAGAGTCCCACACAGAGGGTTTCCCTGCTCCAGGCGAAACGATATAGAGGTCGTATGGTTTTACGGCAAGGGTTCGGACGCATACGTGTTTTTATGCACGTACGATGTTCGGACAGTTTTTACTAGTCGGTTTTGGTTTAAGCCAGATTCTAGTATCAGGTTATTGGATTTATACAGTCTAAAGTTTTTCCGTGTTTTCACGGATTGGAGGGGCGTTCTCGTAATTTTCCGGGAAGCTTCTAGAAGCATGGTGACTTGGGGGTTAAGGTGGCATAAGTATTTATTGCTTAATGACTCATTTGTGTGATTCATCCATGGAGTTAATGCTTCATTTATTGAGCTAATGACTCATGAGATGAATCACACAAAGTGAATGCATCAACCATAATGATTAATCATATATATTATTTATTTGATAAATTGTTATGGTTGATATATTCTAATGAGTTCATTTTTCAATATCATTCTTATCATCACCTTCTCTCTCCTCAAGCCCTCTCATTCTTGAAACCCTAACCCTAACCTCTCATGTGTTGAGATCAAGGGTTAGCTAGACTAATACATCCATAACCTCACTCTATATCCCCTAGGTAGCTTAGATTAGCATTTTGAGCAACCTAGTTATCTCAAGTTAGAAATCAAGCTTGGCGTAGGAGCTCTCGGGTGGATCGTCTTTGACTCGAGGAGGCCGTTGAGGTGCCGATGTTCCAAGGAGCCTACGAGGAGTGGAGGACAGCGATGAAGACCCGAAGGACAAGTAACATGAGGTATAACTTCGAATCCGAGTAGTTAAATCTCTCGTAGTTTGCTAATAACGGTTTAGATACGATTCATGCGCTCAAGTCCGTGTTACGAAGCTTTGATAATCGTTTTTCATATATTCCGCCTCCTCGCAAGTTCGTGGGGTGCGTGACATGGACTTACAACTCTGATACCATGAAAGTGTACGCTAGCACCGCAATGGGGTTAAAACGGGCATCACACATGCAATTTTAAAAAATTCTGGGTGCTAATGAACACTAACCAAGATCTAACTAGAATATTAGGGTTTAACAATGATGATAGTCCGGAGAGTGGATACAAAATAAAACACGGCGGATCCATTTACAAAGACCCCCTCTCAAGCGCAGTTCGAGCGACTTTTTGAGATGTTGGGTATACGGTACGCCAACAGCTGGCCTTAGAGCAGACGTTGGGTATTCGGTACGCTAATTACTGGCCTTTAGTGCAAGTGAGAGATTGTTGGATATGTATACCCTAGAGGCCATTATTGTATATGTATACATGTGGATGCTGGGGATATCTATGTACAGGATATTCTTGCTCAGTTATATAGTATATTATTTGAGTTCTCTTTATCAGGATATGTGTATTTTTTTCTATTGATATTTTATCCAGCTTGCACATATTGATAAAGACTTGATATAGTAGTATACTATTATGGTTTGACTTTATCTTAACATGTGCATATGTTTTACTCGTTATTACATATAGCGGTTACATGTTGATAAAACCCATAGGATCTTGCTTGACTACCTGCGTTGTGATGGCGATCATACTTATGGAAGCAGGGTAGTCCATAAGCACATTCTTAAATGGTCTCTAGTCGCGTGAGTATCGAGACTAGGCATTGATACTCCAGAGTAGACTGGTGTATACGTTTATAGATCCCGACGAAGGGCGATGGTTGGTCCCGCAGCCATTCGTCTAATGCACCTAAGATCGTATACAGGTGCTCACTGGGTGTGAGTACACTAGACGGACTCGCCGAGAACTTCCAGATGGTACTATACCTATCGTTAGACGGAAGTTCTCAGGTGACATGTGTACAGGTTAGTCTTCGGACCTGAGATCGTCATTTGTCTTGTGTGAGTTCCCACTGTGCTTTGATCACTGCCCTACCACGGCTCTACTGAGTCGTGCAAACAGGTTTTGGTTGGGTACAGTCCCGAGCCACATGGAGGCAGTGAGCGATTGTTGAGGATTCGTCTCTCCCGGTACTGGGAGTCGATATTGCACTGTGTTCGATTGGTCAGGACCATAAGACCTTGGCCAAAGCAGTTGGGATTTACTGATAGGTTGATCAGTAGTTTCCCAGATTGGTCCTGAGCCGCATCAGCATGAATTATCGGGTTATTAGGGTCTGACATTTACCACTCTCTAAACCCGGTATGCGATACTCTTAGATGAAGAGACCGGACTGTACAGAGATAGTCACGGATAGACTCAGTAGGAGTTCAGACGAGTTTGCTCGTCGGCCTTCTTTTCGACAGGTACCTAGGTAGCCGTTACGTGCAGCTAGTACCGCTGACGTTCTTGTGGTTAAACTCACTGCCAGCGTATTGTCGAGTCTTTAGAGTCCCACACAGAGGATTTCTCTGCTTCGGACGAAACGATATAAAGACCGTATGGTTTTACGGCAGGGGTTCGATCACATACGTGTACTTGTGCACGTATAATGTTCAGACGGATAATACTAGCAGGCTTTGGTTTAAGCCGGATCCTGATATTATATTCTTGGATTTGTTTTGTCTTTTTGTATTCGAATTTTTCGGAATACGGATACGGGTATGTATATACGGTGAGGGGTATTCTTGTAATTGTGCAAGATACTTCTAAAAGAAAACACCTCATTATTGTTTTAACCATTTAGTTTAAATAGTTAATAAGGTGGAAGTATGAGGTGTTGTTTTTATATTAAATGAAGCATGGCTACTTGGTGACTCATTGGGTGACTCATTGGGTGACTCATGGTTTACTATTGATTCATACTTGATATTTTGTGTTGTGAATTATTGGTTTGCATTATTAGTTCACAACACTTAGCCATTTTCATTCTATGCTCACTCTACACTCTCATCTCCTCAAGCTTCATCTTCTTCTACCTCAAACCCTAACAGTCTTATGTGTTGAGAAACCTAGGGTTAGTGAGACAAATCAATCCATCATCACTCTTTACATCATCTAGGCTACTTAGATTAGCATAATAAGTACCCCAGTTACCTCGATTTGGAGGTAGAAGCTCAAAGTACACACTCTCGGGTGGATCATCTTTGACGCGAGGAGGCCGTCAATCAAGCGTGATCCGTACATCCTTTGAGGAGATAAAGGAGAGGAGTGAAGACCCGAAAGACTTGTTTCTTTAGGTATAAATTTCTATCATAATAGATAGAATCCTTTAGCTTGCTAGTTAGGTTTATAGCAGATCCGGATATTAGGTTATTCTAGCGCCAGTTTAAACTTGTATAAAAAATTTGTTCTATAAACCGGCCACAGTTAGTGGCCAGGGCGTTAGTGTAACCCAACAGTATCTAGTACCCAGGAGGTAGGGTTGCCCGAAAAACAATTTTCAATAACAAATACACCCGAAGAAGATGCATTAGAATGCTTCTCCTTCAATAGGGTCATCTAGAATTCCTTACAGTCCTATTTCCTTTGCCCATACTCATGACAGTTATCACAAGTCAGAGCCGAACCAACGTTCCCAAGCCCGGTGTAATAAGTTGATTCGGTCAAGTCAAACATTTTAATATCTTGATTAGAGCATGACATGGTTGCTACCTGGAGAGAGAGAAAAGAAACATTCAGCGTACGCTCTTGCAAAATTAGATTGTTTATTAGTTTATCTAATCAGAATGGCTCCTACTGTTTACTCGAATTTTCCTACAAATCTTAAAAGGAAAACTAGTTGGGATCATTCTCACCTCACAAGTTCGCTAACTGTTCAGCCAGGTGGGTGTTGGTACTCCAAGGGAGATTCGCCGTGCTCTCGCACGAACCTAATTAAAATAAACCTCGTTTCCGCAGAGGCGTAGCCCCGTTAACACTTTTCTAGACACCTAATAGATTGCTAATTGTGAAGTGAAAAATATCTCCCAAGAGTAAACCTACTCATCAGTGGGATCGGGATCCAACTATCATCGTGTAATAATATAGATGGAAGCCACTTAAGTTACCACAGTCTAGAAGGTATGCAACACTAGCAGGTTTTCTGTATATTTGAAACTCCCAATGTGGGTTTTTCCCCAAGCATCTTATGACCTAGACATATGCCAACAAATCATAAAGCGCAAGTCAAGTTCTACCCGTCATTGTTCTGATTAATTTAGACCCACCCGTACTCCCCCTTAATAGATGCCAATAAGGCTGTACGACTGTCCTAAATTAATGCATCTCTATACTATAAATAAGCATTATTTAGCTACCGTACACTATGCATCGACGGATGCTAACAAACACAGCATTAATACTAAATGCTACTTATATGAAATGACGGAAGGCCGTGGTTGGGTTTTTGGCGAAAAACCTTTAACGTAATGAACTTGATATCATCGAAGGAACCGTGTACTTTTTGAAAAAGAGTGGTTTAGGCTCCGCTTTTGAAAACTAGTGGTTTTGAAGAAAACCGGGTAATTTATAGTAACATAAACTTTTGCTCAAGAGGCCACTCCCCGTGAAGGGATCTAGGATCTTGCCTCCTCGAATGAGGTGCGAAATGTTCCTAACCGAATACCACTATACAAAGCGAAATAATATGACTATAGTTTTTCAAAAATTTGGTCCAACATCTCTTAGGTTTCTTTTTCCTTGCATTAATTAAAATTAATGCGGTCCCATCAATTAAATCCTATCAGACCAGAAAAGAATGAAAATAAAATGTACGTATATGCCATCCGCATTGGCCACGGGGCCCCATCATGCACCGTCAGGTTACTTAACTAATGACAGAGCGGGGGCATGACTAGCGTGGATACAAAACATATACAACATCTACTGGTATATATAAATATATATATAATCATTCGTCCCAGCCATGATGTATAAGCAACATCACAGAACAACAATAAGAAACATAGAATAACGGGTAATCTAGGAGCCCTGAGTTTCATTTGAGCCCCAAATGAAACTCGAAGTTCTCCGATCGTGTGGATAGCCGGTGCAATAAAGAACTTAGACCCCTATAAGTGCGGCATGTCACCCGCCAATCCCGGAAGTGAGGCAACCCCAATCAACAAAGTGAATGGGCCACCCAGCACTTCACGGAATCCGGTAACTTGAGCACCCCTCCGTGGATCATCCTATACCCCCTACGAGTGCGGCAAACAGCTCACCAATTCTAGAGTAAGGCCTCTTTTGTCTCAACGCCATGAGATGTAGGCATGTTGCCTCTAAAACCCGGCTATTTGAGCACTCCTCCTCGGGGTAATCCTAGTACAGAAAAGAAAAATATATATATGAATAGTGACATCGAGCTCAACCCGGCCGTGCCCCAATAAAAGAATATACAAACTGGCAGAAACGACAGTCCACATGTCGGACGTTCGCCCCATAATAATGAATATACAAATGAATCTAAACTGTACAACTACCAGTGCACTATAGGCTATCCATCACGACAATCCGAATAAACCATCACAGATGTAAACATCACAGCAGCATAAACAAGTATGTGCAACCCTGTCTAAATGACATATAGCAGATAAACGACGTTTGAAAACACATACACCACATCACGGAAATCAACGAAGCAAAAGTTTCAAGTTCTAAACTTTCAAGTTGCCCTAAAGCAAAGATAACACTAGATGAAATCTGGGACAAATCAAACAAGACCAAAAATCATAATTCTTAAAACCCAAGAAACAGCATGAAAACGAGGACCAATGGAGACAACAAAACCGCCGAGAGCGGGGATTTAGTGAAAATGGGCGGTTTTTGTTAGGCCGTTTTGCCTCGTCTTCATCGTGTGTCATATACATATCAAGAGTAAGCTTCTGCACTTGTTTGAAAAATTTTAAGAGACCAAAAAATTTCTTGGACAGTGAGTGGGTTTTGACACTAGGAATTTTTCGGTTTTGAAACTAAAGCATCATCTACTACTAGTTTCTAATGTTTGGATGGCTCTAGTATAATGTCGGGGTTTCTTAGCGTCCTGGCCGCCAACCGCGGCCATTGTAGAACGAAAAACATTGACTTTAAAAAAACTGGCGCTAGAAAACACTACCTAGAATCTAACCAAATATCGAAACTAGCAAACTAGATGAGTCTAGCTACTGTGAAAAAGTGTTATACCTAACGACACGTGTCCTTCGAGTCTTCACTTCTCTTCTTAAACTCCTTGAGATCTCCTAGATCAACCTTGATGGCCGACCTCCTCGGTCCTAGGTGATCCACCTGAAGGTTCTTGATTCGAGCTCCTACTTCGAAAAGAAGCAAACTAAGCAAACTAGTCTGCTTATCTAGTTTGCTTAGATGATGTGGTGATATTTAGTAGTAGTTTTTTTTATCTCAAATCTCTTTGGTTCTCAACACATGAGAATGGTAAGGATTTGAACAAGAGAGTGAACTCAAGAAAAAGAGAGAGAAACGGAAAGGCAGATGAAGAATAATAAGAATAAGAATGGCTAAGGCTTTTTCTATGAAGTATTTTTCTTTTATTTAAAAACACAAACATACTCGAATAGCATTTGCAATAAATACCAAAGCCATGCTGTTGGAGATAGTGCCCTCAGAGTCAATTATTGGATCACAGGCACGTGATTGCAATGATTGAGGGAGGACCTATCCCGGTAGGACAGTCTTACTCGAGATGATAGTATGCTATCTGGTTTATCTTTATCATCGTGTACTGCTTTAGGTGACCTGACATGTCGCTATTACACGTTGATAGAGCCCCTAGGATTCTTGCTTCACTGCCAGCAGTATGATGGCGATCATATACGTGGGAGCTGGTAGTCTACAAGCACATCCTTAAATGGTCCCTAGTCGTGGGAGTTTCGAGACTGGGCATCGATACTCCATTAGTAGACTAGTGTATACAGTCGAGACCCCGACGAGGGGCGGTGGCCGGTCTCACAAGCCACTGGTGTCAGTTGGTTCACCTAAGATGTATACAGGTGCTCATTGGGTTATGAGTACACCGGACAGGACTCGCCGGGAACCTGCTAGTTGGGCTTATACCAGACGTCAGATAGCAGTTCCCTGGTGACATGTGTACAGGTTAGTTCATCGACCTGGGATCGTCATTTGTCTCGTGTGAGTTCCCACTGTACTTTGATTACTACCCTACCACGGCTCAAAGGAGTCGTGCAAACAGGTTTTAGTTGGGTACAGTCCCGAGCCACATGGAGGCAGTGAGCGGATCTTCAGGGGTTCGTCTCTCCCGGTATTGGGGGTGAGGTCGCGCTGTGTCTAGGAGAGCCATTACGCAAAGCCCTCGGCCGAGGCAGGAGATTTACTGGTAGGTATTCCAGTAGTATCTCAGGGCGTTCTGGGCTACACTCCGACACGACTTGTACCGCTTTTGGGGGTCTGACTTTTACCAACCCCCTAGGCCCGCCATGCGATGCTCATAGACGAACGGACCGGACTGTACGGATATTTTCACTGACAGGCTCAGTTGGGTGTCGGGGTGAGCTTCCTCATCGACGTCCCTTTTGGTCAATAGCTGGTGGCCCGTCACGTATTGGCTTATACCTCTGACGTGCTAGTGGTTAAATCCACAGCCATAGTATTGACGAGTCTTTAGAGTCCACCACACTTACAGTTACTCAAGCTTTCGGGCGAAACGCTGTAGAGGCCGTATGGAGATATGGCAGGGTCCGATCAGATACGTGCGGTATTGCACGGATCAGGATCGGACAGTTTGTACTAGTGGCCGTATAGTTATATGGCAGGGTTCGATCAGATACGTGCGGTATCGCACGGATCAGGATCGAACGGATTTTACTAGCCGGCTTTGGTTTAAACCGGTACTAGTTTAGTACAGTGTAGATTTTGTCTCATTGCATTTGTATCCGGTCGGAATACAGATGCGGGTGTGTATGCACAGTATAGGGGTTTTCCTGTAATTTATTACGGGACCAGTTTTCTGGAGTTGCCAGTTTGCATTCCGTTCCGGCCGGTTTTCCTTTGTTCTTTCCCGGCCGGACTTTTCCGATGGAGGGGGTTATTTGCAGTTTTGCAAATAACACTTTGTGGAGGATTTTCTTGCAAAAGTATTTATTATGAAAGCATCTTTTATATACCATTCTTATCTTTCATCATCACTTGCTTTTTGGTGATTTGAGGTGATTAGAGGTTGATTTGAGTTTGTGATGATGTGGTTTGGTTGTGGTCACCACTTGTGCTCCTACCATCACCTCCCTTCATGCTTGATATTCATTCCTCCACCATTCTTCTTCTCACTTGAGAAAAATGATAAGTTTTTTTCATGAGAGGAAAAAGAAAGAGAGAAGAAGAAGAAGAGAGCTTCTTCTTAAGAGTTTCATTTCTTGATCTCATTCATGCTAGAAAAATGCAAGCACCATTTTTCTTATCTCATTTCCTCCATCATCTTCAAATGGCAACAAACCCCAAGTGAGACACTACACTACACATTCTACAGCATATCTTGAGCATGTCGAGTTGCCGGCTTCATGCTCGAGTTGCCTCGGTATTGAGGCGGGAGCCCGTAAAAGACGCAGGCGATGTGGTGCCCTTCCGGCGAGGAGGCGACGATATGGAGACAAGACTTTCCGCGGGAGATCGGGACGATGACGAGAAGACCGGAGGACTCGGATCACTCGGTATACTTCTCACCCTATCTCTTGATTGCTAGCATTAGGTTAATGGTAAACGATCCGGGTTTTCTTTGTCCGCGGTAGCGCCGGTTTCCGAGTAAGGAAAAATTTTTGATTCCGCAATTTGGCCTCGAGTAAGACGGCCGGGGCGCTGCCGTGGCGCAACATGGTATCAGAGCCACGCCATTAACCTTACCTAGCTTCGTTTGATGTGTTTTGCTTATCCGATCGACCGAAATTTCCAAAAACCGTATTTTTCTAGCACATCAGTTTCTGTCGAAATTTTTTGGAGTCTAAAAATTTTTCAGGTGGTCTCAGAATGATGTTCAGGGTGTTATAAGAACACTGGAAAAAAACGATACAGTGAACCCATACCTAGAGCGCGGAAGCGCGGCATTAACCCTATTTCTGCCGCCCTTCCGCCGCAATATGGTGGGGTCATTGCTTAGTCTTTTTTCAGTGGGCTTCTGGGCTTATATTAGGGCTTTTGGAATATTAAAATTGGGCCAATTATTTCTGTGAGTGCTACAGTTTTCTTTGGGGCCCACTTGTTAATTGTTTGATCGATCGGATATTTTTAAACACATTTTTTTCACAGTATTTACATTATATCTGCGACCGTGAATGTCACTTGATCGGTAAATCCCGTCTAACTGCTATAGCCCGGTTAGACGGATTTGCGAACGTGACTTTCACGTTGATGTTCTATGTTTATGCTGTGTTGTTGCGGATCGGTCGGTGGGGATAGCCTGGATGCAATGCTAGTACAGTGCTGTTGTATTATGTACATTTGATATTGCGGGGCGAGCGTCCGACATGTGGACTGCCGTCACTGCCTGATTGTATTATTCTTTTGGGGCACGACCTGGTTGCGATCGATGTACCCGGTGTATGTATATTTTTACTTTCTGTACTAGGGTTACCCCGCGGAGGGGTGCACGGATAGCCGGGTTCTAGAAGGCAACAAGCCCGCATCTCATGGCATTGGGACGGAGGGGGCTTCACTCCAGGATTGGCTGGCTATTCGCCGCACTCGTAGGGGGTATAGGATTTCATTGCACAGGCTATCCACACGACCAGGGGAACGTCGGGTTTCAGCAGCGGCTCTGTGAAACCCGGGGCTTCCAGATATCTGTATTGTTCTGTGATGCTGTACATTTCTGTGATGTTGCATTTTATTCACGCCTTGAGCGAAATATAATATATTGGTATATATATTAGTAGATGTTGTATATGTTTTTCATCCGCGCTAGTCCAGTCCCCGCTCTGTCGTTAGTAAGCTAACCTAACGAGTGATGACGGGACCCAGTGGCAAATGCGGATGGCATATACGTACGTCAGTATATTTTCGTTCTTTGTGGTGTGATCATTTGATGGGACTGCGTTGATTCGGATCAATGCAAGATAAACAAACCTTTTCTGATGTTGTTGGAACACTTTTCAAAAAGCTGTTATTGCAAGGACGTTCGCTTTTGTTTTGCATCGTGGTATTCATTTGGAATATCCTGCTCCTCAGTCGACGAGGCAAGGGCCGAGATCCCTTCACCGGGAGTGACCCCTTAGACAGAAGTTTGCGTCAGGGCATTAACTTCACTATAGCCGATTACTTTTGCTTTGCATCGTGATATTCAGTTGGAATATCCTGCACCTCATTCTACGGGGAAAGAGCCGAGATCCCTTCACCGGGAGTGACCTCTTTAGTAAAGGTTTTCGTCACTATATTTTCTAAAAGGTTATCCAGTTCCTTCAACGATATCAAGTTCATTACGTTAAAGGTTTTTCGCCAAAAACCAGTCGTAGCCCTCCGTCATTTCAGATTAGTATTACTTAGTATCCGTGCTGCGTTTGTCGTGCATTGCCGTGGCGTAGTGTTCGGTAGCTATGTAATGCTTTTCTGTCACATGGATAAGTGGATTGGTTAGGACAGTCGTGCGATCTTGTTGGCATTGTCAAGGACTCGTACGGGTGGGTTTAATGCAATCAAGATAATGACGGGTAGAACTTGACTAGGACTCTTTGATTTGTTGGCATTGTCAAGGTCACTTGGGTCCTAGGGGTAAAAACAAACATCGGGAGTTTCAAAAGAACTGAAACTTGCCAGACATGCGCATACCTTCTGGAGTGTGGTGACGTGAGTGGATTCCGTCACGTTATCATGCGGTGATAGTTGGATCCCGATTCCCACTGATGAGTTAGTTTACTCCTCGGGTGACCCCGACTAATTCTTCTTTCAGGTTTGGAGGAGAATTTGAGATACAGTAGGAGGTTTCCAGATTAGATAAAGTGATAACCATTCTGATCTAGGTTAGAGTGCACGCTGAGTGTTTCTTTTCTCTCTCTCTTTGGCAGCGACCATTGACCCGACCCTGGACTTTGACTCAGTGACCAAGTTGACCGAACCTTCTTAACACTGGCTTTTAGATTGTCAGAGTTGCAGACCTCATTGCCACTCCTACTTTTACCCTTTTCTCCAGGACACCCCGTATTACTACGAACGTCCACTTCCATTGGACAAAACCATCGTATGGTTATATACGAACTCGAAGGACTTCGAGGATGGTTTCTGGTTCTGGAGAAAACGGATAGGATTATTCAGTTGTCTTTTCTTTACACCTTCTCTCAGGTTGCGAGTACTCCTTAGTTTAGGAGTAGTACACCTATTACGCAAATTGGATAGTCTTCTTCCAAACCATAGGCTGGTGCTGACCGGTAGGGAATGAAGAAAACCAGTTAGCCTAAAACGGCGTACAGAAGGTATTAAGTTCAGACAAAGCAAGGGATTAGTAAGAGGGCAAAGTAAGTTGCGACTGCTATTCACGACCAAACCAAGTATTTCTTCGCCAATCCTAAATCACCTTTGTATTTCTCCAGGACACTCCGTATCACTACGAAGATCCCATTTTATTGGATAATCCATCGTATGGTTATATACGAACTCGAAAGGAACTTGTTCCAGTTCGGGGATGGATCCTGGTTCAGGAGAAATAGGAATAAAGTACATTCAGGTGTCTTTTATCTTCACCTTCTCTCGCATTGCGAGTGCTCCTAGGATTAGGACAGTACACCCTTTATGCTTTTTGGATAGTCTTCTTCCAAACCATAGGCTGGTGCCGAACGGTAGGGAAGGAAGAAAACCATTTGGCTTAAAGGGGTGTACAGAAGGTAATGACTAAAGACATATAAAGGGATTTGGAGAGGTGGCAAAGAATTATACGGTTATAGTTGTGAGTCTGGATAATGGAAGAGGCATTACTAGGAATACCAGGATACCCCGACGAAACATTTCAATGTTTCAGTTTCACTGTGTACTGTTAATAGAAAACTGATTTCCCGATTAGACACTTACTCCAGGGTATGTATTTACCAGGTATGATTCTCACATCTGTATGGTTTTACAGATGATGAGTGGGAGTAAGTTATTGGGAATTGGGTGATCATCCTCATTATATCGGGATTCGTAGTAATCGGTGATATTTGAGGAAGTCACCTGGGTTGTTTGCCGGACGGCAGTTATTTGGTTTTGAATATCCGCGGTTATGCACCAATTTCAAATTGATATATCTGTACGTCTATTTTCATAGAGTGAGATATACCTTTTGATATTATGTCTATGACATTTACCTATATCAGTGGATGGTTAGGTAAGGAGCATTAAACAGCGGTGTAATTCTTCTTAACCATAAGTACAGTTTTTAACCTACGACGCACAGTGAAAGAGTTGTTAGACTCAGCGGACTTATACAGAGTATTGTATGTTGTCCAGTGTCCATTAGGACAGAGGGGTTGGTCCTCATACTATATTCTGTTTACTTTTAACTTCTCTAGTTCTCAGACATGTGTTTCGTTGAAACACAGGGTCTAAGTTTTGAGGAGTTATAGGTATTTGAATAGAGTAGAGTACCAGGTGTAGCAAGTATCGGGATTCTTCAAAGAGATCGAAGATGTAGATACTTGTGTATGATATTCAGTTGATAGTAATGATGAAGACAGATTGCTTCTCTTTCAGGTTACTCATAATTGGAAGCATTCCTAAGTTGAGTAACGCTGATCGACCTCCTTCCATTTAGTTAACATGCACTGGAGATAGTTGCATGATTTGAATCTGGTTCAATTGAATCAGTGCCTCTGGTTCTATATTGGATATAGAACAGTTCATATCTTAACGATGTTAAGGTACGGGGAGTTGTCCGGCTTATGCTTAAAACCAGACACTGGACAACTCAAGGCACGTTTCTGTAATGGCTGTTTGTGGGTTGACCCAGGCTATGACGAGGGTTGACTTTCTACCATCTGGATGAACAATAGCAATATTGTTCTAGACTCGCCACATTTTAAAAGGAAATGGTTATTTTTCAGAAAAACAGAAGTGGGAGTATGGTAGAACTGGAAGCGATTCCAGAACCGCAAACGATTACTGAAGATTTGATAAGGAACCTAAAGATTCAATCTGGTTTGACATTCCATTGGCCACTCCGCAGATAAGGTGGGTAACTTCAGGCACCCGAGAGGTACTCCGGTAGCCTCAAGGACGGTGACAGGGAAGTTCTTGTTTACCCACACTTGCCATTGTTGTTGTTCCAGGCTGCGAGACCCGGAAGGAGGATGAGTATAGCGTCGTTCTAAACTAGCTTTAGAAGTGCACGTCTATATGACTCTGCCAGAAGGTTGTCGTAGTCAGTGGGAGCAGCGGAAGCATTGGTGGACTTCATGCTTATGTCTATTTATAGACTAAAGCAGATATAGCGGAGTTAGATCATCTGTTTCTGATGTGACAGTCATAGGTTTGACGTCATCGGAATAGGGGATGGATCTGTTGAGAAGGTAGTAGGAAGTGATATTCCTACACCACGATCGGTTATACTTTGGTCGTCACACAGTGTTTTCTCCACACAGGACTTGGATATTATATCAGACATTCTGGTTACTAGATCTATAGTTTTAGATCTAGATTTGGGTGGTTTCCTAATCTGGGTAACTTGACAGCATTCTATGAGTATTTAGAATGGACGACTCCTGGCACGGTAGTATACCTGCAGGTAATGGAGTCACCCTCTCTAAAGGTGTCTTACAGACTAAAGGGGAGAGGATGTGCATGACTGGCAGATCACTTGCTTAGGCATTTGAGTCAATCATGAGATGTCAAGTACCACACCAGATGTTGTTCTTGCACTAGATGCAATAAGTTGACATTGATCCAATCCTGGAGAAACAGTCGGAAGCAGTTTTAGAACATAAGTGGATGTTCTAGGGAAATGATAACGACAGCCTCATTTGGGAGACAGTTATCATTCCAGGCTTTCAAGGTGACATGGACGACAAGGAGGTTGTCAGAGTTATATTTTTCCTTCTGACGAGGGGCAGTATTTTGGACAGGTGGTCCAAGGCAATACTGAGGGCAGCATGGCGCAGGATACTGATTAAGTTCAGTTGACGATACAGTCTAAGAAGTTTGGATTTGAAGTTCATTTATGAGCTAGGTCCCATCAGACATCCAGACATTCTAAGACAGGTATTGCTCTTTTCGGGAGATGGTTTTCTCCGCGAACTTGAGATATAGAGAGACATAGAAAGAAACATCACAGCGGATCCACTCACTGAGGCTATTCCTCGAACGCAATAGTTTCACAAACGAGCTTTGTGAGACTGACTAGTAGAGGAGTTGGGTGTTCGGTATCACACGGGCTGTGAGTATGCGACATCGCAATAATTAGCCTTGAGTGCAAGTGGGAGATTGTTGGAGATAGTGCCCTCAGAGTCAATTATTGGATCACAGGCACGTGATTGCAATGATTGAGGGAGGACCTATCCCGGTAGGACAGTCTTACTCGAGATGATAGTATGCTATCTGGTTTATCTTTATCATCGTGTACTGCTTTAGGTGACCTGACATGTCGCTATTACACGTTGATAGAGCCCCTAGGATTCTTGCTTCACTGCCAGCAGTATGATGGCGATCATATACGTGGGAGCTGGTAGTCTACAAGCACATCCTTAAATGGTCCCTAGTCGTGGGAGTTTCGAGACTGGGCATCGATACTCCATTAGTAGACTAGTGTATACAGTCGAGACCCCGACGAGGGGCGGTGGCCGGTCTCACAAGCCACTGGTGTCAGTTGGTTCACCTAAGATGTATACAGGTGCTCATTGGGTTATGAGTACACCGGACAGGACTCGCCGGGAACCTGCTAGTTGGGCTTATACCAGACGTCAGATAGCAGTTCCCTGGTGACATGTGTACAGGTTAGTTCATCGACCTGGGATCGTCATTTGTCTCGTGTGAGTTCCCACTGTACTTTGATTACTACCCTACCACGGCTCAAAGGAGTCGTGCAAACAGGTTTTAGTTGGGTACAGTCCCGAGCCACATGGAGGCAGTGAGCGGATCTTCAGGGGTTCGTCTCTCCCGGTATTGGGGGTGAGGTCGCGCTGTGTCTAGGAGAGCCATTACGCAAAGCCCTCGGCCGAGACAGGAGATTTACTGGTAGGTATTCCAGTAGTATCTCAGGGCGTTCTGGGCTACACTCCGACACGACTTGTACCGCTTTTGAGGGTCTGACTTTTACCAACCCTCTAGGCCCGCCATGCGATGCTCATAGACGAACGGACCGGACTGTACGGATATTTTCACTGACAGGCTCAGTTGGGTGTCGGGGTGAGCTTCCTCATCGACGTCCCTTTTGGTCAATAGCTGGTGGCCCGTCACGTATTGGCTTATACCTCTGACGTGCTAGTGGTTAAATCCACAGCCATAGTATTGACGAGTCTTTAGAGTCCACCACACTTACAGTTACTCAAGCTTTCGGGCGAAACGCTGTAGAGGCCGTATGGAGATATGGCAGGGTCCGATCAGATACGTGCGGTATTGCACGGATCAGGATCGGACAGTTTGTACTAGTGGCCGTATAGTTATATGGCAGGGTTCGATCAGATACGTGCGGTATCGCACGGATCAGGATCGAACGGATTTTACTAGCCGGCTTTGGTTTAAGCCGGTACTAGTTTAGTACAGTGTAGATTTTGTCTCATTGCATTTGTATCCGGTCGGAATACAGATGCGGGTGTGTATGCACAGTATAGGGGTTTTCCTGTAATTTATTACGGGACCAGTTTTCTGGAGTTGCCAGTTTGCATTCCGTTCCGGCCGGTTTTCCTTTGTTCTTTCCCGGCCGGACTTTTCCGATGGAGGGGGTTATTTGCAGTTTTGCAAATAACACTTTGTGGAGGATTTTCTTGCAAAAGTATTTATTATGAAAGCATCTTTTATATACCATTCTTATCTTTCATCATCACTTGCTTTTTGGTGATTTGAGGTGATTAGAGGTTGATTTGAGTTTGTGATGATGTGGTTTGGTTGTGGTCACCACTTGTGCTCCTACCATCACCTCCCTTCATGCTTGATATTCATTCCTCCACCATTCTTCTTCTCACTTGAGAAAAATGATAAGTTTTTTTCATGAGAGGAAAAAGAAAGAGAGAAGAAGAAGAAGAGAGCTTCTTCTTGAGAGTTTCATTTCTTGATCTCATTCATGCTAGAAAAATGCAAGCACCATTTTTCTTATCTCATTTCCTCCATCATCTTCAAATGGCAACAAACCCCAAGTGAGACACTACACTACACATTCTACAGCAAATCTTGAGCATGTCGAGTTGCCGGCTTCATGCTCGAGTTGCCTCGGTATTGAGGCGGGAGCCCGTAAAAGACGCAGGCGATGTGGTGCCCTTCCGGCGAGGAGGCGACGATATGGAGACAAGACTTTCCGCGGGAGATCGGGACGATGACGAGAAGACCGGAGGACTCGGATCACTCGATATACTTCTCACCCTATCTCTTGATTGCTAGTATTAGGTTAATGGTAAACGATCCGGGTTTTCTTTGTCCGCGGTAGCGCCGGTTTCCGAGTAAGGAAAAATTTTTGATTCCGCAATTTGGCCTCGAGTAAGACGGCCGGGGCGCTGCCGTGGCGCAACACATGCTTCATGCCATCTCACCCTTTTCCACCTCATTTTCTATTTTCAACAAATAGAAAAAATGCATGATGAGGTGTCACCTTCTAGAAGGTATTTTATATAAATACAAAGTACTTTCTATCGTATATGCATATCCGTATTCGTACCAAAATACAAATACCCAAGAGTAGAATAATACTACCAATATAATATTAGCATTAAATCAATATCTGATTTAACAAATCGGCTTAATCCGAAGCCCGGTGGTATTATCAAGCGTCCGATCAAAAACCTGGATAACACTAGAATATACATATCAAAATATGATATGTAAATTATTAAATCAATACCTGATTTAATAATCCGGCTTAATCCTAAACCGGCTAGTATTATCATTTGATTGGAACCCTGCTCGATCGAAAACCTGGATGATACTAGAATATACATATCAAAATGTGTATATGTAAATTATTAAATCAATACCTGACTTAATAATCCGGCTTAATCTTAAACCGGCTAGTATTATCATTCGATAGAAACCATGCATATATAGACATGCGGCCACCACATCGTTTCGCCTGAACCAGAAAAACTCTCTGTGTGGGACTCTAAAGACTCGATAGTACGATGGCAGTGGGTTTAACCACAATCACGTCAGCGGCACTAACTGTACGTAATGACTACCCGGTACCTGTTGAAAAGAAGGCCGACGAGTAGGCTCATCCGGACCCCTACTGAGCCTATCTGTGCCAATCTCTGTACAGTCCGGTCTTTTCGTCTAAGAGTATCACATACCGGGTCTAGGGGATGGTAAACGTCAAACCCCCTACTGACCTGATAAGTCGTGTCGATGTGGCTCAGGACCAATCCGAGAAATTACTAATCTAACCATCAATAAATCTCAACTACTTTGGCCAAGGCCTTATGGTTCTAGCTAACCGGACACAATGCAATATTGACTCTCAATACCAGGAGAAACGAATCCCTGACAATCGCTTATTGCCTCCATATGACTCGGGACTGTACTCAACCAAAACCTATTTGCACGACTCAATAGAGCAGTGGTAGGGTAGTGATTAAAGTATGGTAGGAACTCACACGAGACAAATGATGATCTTAGGTCTAAAGACTAACATATACCCATGTCACCTGAGAAACGCTATCTGCCAACAAGTATAATACCATTTAGAGGTTCTCGGCGAGTCCATCCAGTGTACTTATCTAGAGGTTCTCGGCGAGTCCATCCAGTGTACTTACCCCCAATGAGCACCTGTATGCAATCTTAGGTGATCACACCAATGGCTGCGGGACCAACCACCACCCTTCGTCGTGGTCTAGAAACGTATACACAAGTCTACTCTGGAATATCGATACCCGGTCTCGATACTCCTGCGACTTGGAACCTTTAAGAATGTGCTTATGGACTACCCAGCTCTCACAAGTATGATCGCCATCATAACGCTGGTAGTCAAGAGAAATCCTACAGGCTTTATCAACATGTATCAGCCATATGTAATATCAAGTATAACATATGTACATGTTAAGATAAAGTCAAACCATAATAGTATACTACTGTATCGGGTTTTTATCAATACGTGTAAGCAATATAAAGAAACAAGAGAAAGAAATACACATATTAAGACAGAGACATTTCAAATAATATACTATATACAACCAAGCAAGATTGTCCTGTACATACATATCCCTAGTATCATATACAATACAGGTCTCTAGGGCATACATATCCAACAACGTTGGCAACCCTTTTCTCACACGAAGGTTTCCCCGCAGCCACCGAAGAACCCGATCATTAACAACACCACTCGATCAAAACAACAGAACCATCTACATCTCTTGCCCTGTTCAGGACGGCCGGTGGTAGAGATAAAGGTGGGCAGGCAGGGCTCGGGTCCCTGCAGATATTTCGTCGTCGCATACGTATACCCTGAATCTCTAATTTATATATATTGCCTAAATTTATTTTATTTTACTTTAATTTATATTATTAGGCCCCCGCTTACCTCAATCTCTCATTTTGCTTTGCCTAGAAGGCTTCCTCAATTAGGTGAAAGAATGCAATTGGGAGTGGTGAGGGGCAGTCGACTTGGTGTGGTTCTTATGAATTCTGGTTCCATGGCGTTGTTTCTTTTGGATGGGAACTTGTGGAAAAGAGACCCCATTGTGCGAATGGAAGTGACAATAGTGGACTATGACACTAACAGATGGTTTGGTTCGGGTAAGACAGGTCAGATGGTTTGGTTTGGATAAGACAGGTCGGATAGTTTCCACGTCCGCTGAGGTTTCTGAGTTCAAGAATGTGGATGTGGTGCTTTTGATCAACATGAAACTGTTTTTAATTCACACATCTCACCACTCCCCTTCATGTGCAACATGGTTGTCATATGGAACGGTGGACCATACAACACATAAAGAGGCTTCCCTCAGAGGCATATAGACGGTTCTCTCTTAGAAGTGTAATGATACATGTAAAACCTAGTCTCTAAGAGGCATGTAGAAGGCTCTCTTTCAGAGGTGCTATTGAGTACGAATTCACGAATGTTATCAACCTAGCTATTGAGTAATCATCTCAATTTATAAACTCGATCAATTTTATTAAGAGATAAATCATCTCAATTTATACACCTCATAACATAACAAACCGATAACTCATAATTCTAACAATCTAACACACTATTCATGATCTCAATAACATAAATCCGAAACTTATTTGATATATGATACTCATAATATCTAATATAGTTATATTCAAATATCTCACAATCTAACCATTTAAATTTAGAAGAAGCTGTATATCTCTTTAGGAAATTTAATGTCAGTGATAATTTTTTTTACACACGTACCAGGCATGGATATTATTATAAACATACACATGCGCATCGCAAGAGCAAAAATGCGAGAGGAAATCCACAAGAGGGCAAAAGGGGAAGTAGGATGGCCTTTGTGCTCCTTTCTCATCCCAAGCAAAAACCCATGGAGAAATGCCGCGGCGTTCCTCCGTCTCTAGCGAGCCCCGACGCTTTACCTCCAACACTGCTATTAGTTGTAATTTTTGAGAAGCATAAGGGTAGTCTGTTTACTAAATTTTAATATCGCCGGCGCGGTCATCATGCCATCGATGCTGCTGGTATACTTGTAGAGACAGCAGCGTATAGGGTTATCTGTAGAATATAGTATCCTTCGGAAATCTCATGTTTTTAACTTACAAGCACACGTAAATTTACATTTTTAAGAATGTTCAAATAAACACCAAGCATGCTCATGTAATTCTTAAAGATCTGATATCCGAAAATTGCAGTTGTGAAAGTAATAGATTTTTGTAGCCCTGCAATCCGCAATCCACACTAATGCAATGTTTTGAATGCTGGATGTCGGTGATGTACGGAATATTTTATATGTCGGATGTCGTGATATTTTGGGATATATTTTCTAAATGTCCAACTGTAAATTTTCATGTTCTAATTTAGATCTTAACAAAGTTGGCATACACTGATATTATAACTGTCCTTTATTTAGCTCAATAGCATGACATTCAAAATAATATAGCATCCAAAAAATAGAGGCGAGAGAGTTCTCAAATGTTCGGCATGAGAGAGAGAGAGAGAGAGAGCGCCCAAATTCAATATCAAAACCTTGTCTTTGTCAAAGGAAGCTTGGATTTATGAGACACACACACACACAGAGAGAGAGAGAGAGAGAGAATCCAAATTCAATATCATAACCTTATCTTTGTCAAAGGAAAGCTCGGATTTAAGGTTTTGTCGAGGTTTTCCAAAGACAAGTGCAGGGATCTCCGATTAAAAATTTGCCAATGATGAAAGATTTTGACAAATAACAGGTCAATTGGGTTTTTCTTCGTTTAATTACTGGATTTTTTTTACTTACATATTGGATCTAAGGTTTGTTGATGATGAAAGGTTTTGACAAATATCAGATCTGCTGGGGTTTCCTTTACTTAGGTATTGTGTGTCGAGTTTGTATAGGCACCAAAGTAATTTTAATAGAAAAAGTCAAACCGAAATCAGATTCCCAATATGTCGTCCAACATTTCTCAAAAACAACAAAACGATATTGAGTTAATAAAATATGTCGTTTCTTCTTTATTTCATGAGATATTTTCCAAATGCTGAACTATTAATTTTTGTGTTCTAATTTAGGCATTAACAAGGTTGACATACACTAATATTATAAATATCCTTAATTTAACTCAATATAAAAAGTCCATTTTCTTAAATGAGTTTTCTTCAATGGCTTTGTGGTAGATGGTCCGTTATTCGGCATGACGTTCTCAAATATATAGCATCCAAAAAAGAGGAGGGGTTTCTTAAAAATTCCATATGAGAGTGAGAGAGTGACTTTCTCAAATATATAGCATCCGGAGAATGACGGGGGAGTTCTTGTGAGAGAGAGAGAGAGAGAGAGAGAGAGAGAGACCAAATTCAATAAGTCACAGGAAGCTCGGATTTAGGGTTTTATTGAGGTTTTCCAAAGAGAAGTTTTTTGTCCATGATGAAAGGTTTTGCCAAATATTTTGTAAACTTAATTTTTGGACCTTAAGTAGTGGATCTAAGGTTTGTTGATGATGAAAAGTTTTTGACAAATATCTGATGGGCTTTTCTTAGGTATCGTGTGTCGCGTTTGAATACTACCTAACCAAACTAATTTAAATAGAAAAAGTAACTGATTTCAAGTCTCCAACATGTCGTCCGACATTTCTCCAAACAAAACGATATAGAGTTGATAAACTACATCGTTTCTACTCTATTTCCTACACACACAACATTGAAAACACTAACCAAACTGGAAAGTTTTGGTGCAATAGGCTAACAGCATTTACGTAAATATTACATCAAAGCCAAACGGGTTCCTATTCATCTGCACATGCATTTAAAAGTGGACTGAGAAAAGTGTGCCATTGCTTGAAAAGTCCACGTTTAGACCATAAATGATGTGCTCAATCTTCGGGGGTTTGACATTCACATAATGTGGAAGTTTTTTTTTGCAGCAACATGATGTTAATACCACTTTTTGTACAAAATTTATAGCATAGTATTTGTTATTTGTTGATACGTTCACCTTTGGGAAGATGTTCTTGCTTGTTAGAAGTCAGCGTTTGGTGATAAAATGCAGTTATTTCTCTAATTCACTGGCTTGCTTATATTTTATACTGATTACTCTTGATGATTTAGGGAGACAAAATTTGTTATTCATCAAGTATTTGTATAGGCCTTACAACATCGATGTTTTGTTCTTTATCCTTCTAATAAGGAGTAGGTTTGCTATATGCATATGCTAATTATAATTTCCTCTTGTTTCTTTTACAGGTTGGTTATCTTGGAAAGGTTTCCATCCAACAGGGAAATATACATCTGCTTTATTTTCAGCAGAAGGCCCAAGTGTAAAACACCTGATGTATACGCGGAAATATGAAGTTTCATCTATGAGGAAAACTCAAGAGAGGTCATAGACTCAATGGGAGTTGAAGGATTCAAAAGATATATCCTCCAATGATTCGGATGCAAAATGCATTACCTGACAATTTGTATTGGGTAGCAGCGGAGGAGAGATCGAACGGCTAGTTAAAAATAGTAAAGGAAATTAATTGGTGGATGAAAATAAAATGATGTTCTTTTTTCTCTTTTTCCCTTCTTTCTTTCTTTCTTGATGTTTTTTCATGCCTTTGTCTCTCCCTTTCTTTCTCTCAATTCGCCCTTAAACATAGCAAACCAAATAGAATTTCCGAGAATGGAAATTGTTTGATTGGAGGAGGATGAAAGTAAACAATTTCATGCTACATTTTCCCCCGTCTTTCCTTTCTCTGACAACCCTTTTCTCTCTCCCAAAAACATAGAAATCCCTGTTAATCTGTTCTCATAGTTTGTGCGTCTGAATTTTTGCAGGATTAATCCTTAAACAGATAGGAGATTTTATGTAAACGGGCAGTTTCAGGGTGTGAGAATGTCTTCTCCCCCTACGACTGCTCCGCCTTCAAACTCCAGCGACGATACACCATCACCACCACCACCAAAAGATTCCTCATCGTCCCCCCCTCCACCAGCTAAATCATCACCGCCGCCGCCTCAATCGTCGCCACCACCACCGCCACCTCAATCGTCGCCGCCGCCGCCGCCACCTCAATCGTCGCCGCCGCCACCGCCACCTCAATCATCGCCACCTCCTCCCTCTTCGAATGATGATGATTCTCCTTCCCCACCACCTCCATCATCAAAACAAAACCCGCCCCCTTCTCCGAACTCTTCTTCTTCTCCTCCTTCACCGCCACCACCATCACCACCTCCACCTCAATCGAACTCACCAAACCCCCCTACCGGTTCAGGAGCGTTGCCGCCTCCGGCGCCAAGACAGGGATCTAAATTGTCACCGCCTTCCAGAGACTCGTCGGCGCCTTCGGACGACGACGGTTTGGGTTCACAGAAGTCGCCCCGGGAAAATAATGAGCAGTACAATATTAATCAGCCGCTCCTTATAGGGCTTGTTGTGGGACTTGGGTTGTTCCTTATCATGATCTTGATCTCTTCATTGATTATACAATGCAAGAAGAAGAAGAAGAAGACTAGGAAGCCAAATTATTATCCGAATGGCGGAGGGGGGAAAGGTATTTTGAGCTAACAAATTCCGGTTCATGTGATAATGTATATTACCGGTTCTTATAACAACTCACACAAGAATATCTTTTGTTGTGATATAATATAAATTTGTGAACATACTGAAGAAATAAATGATCTTTTAGATTACTCAATTTTTTATTTCCTTTTTTCGGTTTCCTCTAAATGCAGAAAAAGTTTATAGTCATGATCGGAATTTCCCATAATGATTATTGATTTATACTCATGACAGCTGATTACTACAACAACAATGGATCTGCTCCTCCAAAATGGCAGGCTCAAGGGATGGATCACAACATCAAGATTCCCCCACCACCGGGCTTGGCTATCCCACCTAATGGCGGATGGCAGCCGCATGGACCTCCAGCTCCGATGAGCAGTGAAATGAGTTCAGCTAACTACTCTGGACCCCATGGTACTCTTGGGAAATAAATTATATATGACTTTTTACTAAGTTAATTAACTGTGGACTAAATACCACTGAAATACCATGACTATTAAGTGTTTTTCCATATAAATACCATATACTTGTAAATTGCAAATAAAAACCATGTACTTATCCATCTCTTAGTCTTTGTAATTTCACACAAAACAAATTATAATACATATTACGAATTTAAACATATATGGTATTTATCAGAAATACTCTTTAAAAACATGAGTTTTTTTGGTTGAGAAAATTGGCCTTCAATAAGCAATCTTCCTGACAAATCCTGAAGATGAATGGAACACTTATATAAGAGCAGTTACAGGCACCGCACTGCCGCCACCTTCGCCAAACATTGCCCTTGGGTTCAACAAGAGCGAATTTAGCTACGATGAATTGGCGGCTGCAACGAATGGGTTCTCACAGTCGAACATATTAGGACAAGGCGGGTTCGGGTACGTGTACAAGGGTGTTCTGCCAAATGGGAAAGAGGTGGCGGTGAAGCAGCTCAAGGCTGGGAGCGGGCAAGGAGAGCGGGAGTTTCAAGCCGAGGTCGAAATTATCAGCAGAGTTCATCATCGCCATCTCGTATCTCTCGTTGGCTATTGTATTACTGGGGCTCAGCGGATTCTCATCTATGAATTTGTCCCCAACAAGACTCTCGAGTACCACCTCCATGGTTAGATTGATTGTCCTTTTTCACATTAGAAATTTAGATGTTGTTAGGCTAAATTACACTAGACTACCCTTAACTATCGTGATTTTCACTAAACTACGTTAAATTTTTTTTTTATATTACAGTGTACTACCTTAACCTTTTGTATTAAGGGATTTTCCCCCACTAAAACACCCTTTAATCCAGCACTTTAAGGGAGGTCACTGTAATAAAAATAATTAAGATAGCTTATTGAAAACGATGACGGTCAAGGTCATTTTGTGCAATTTAGCCGTACTACTACTACTACTACTACTACTACTACTACTACGGCATCTGTATGTTTAGAACCGCATCTTGTTGAATATAGCTAAGAACTAATATCGGCAGGTTTAAATGTGTTAAATTTAATCTCCGTAGTTGCTTTCTCAGTAGATTATATAATAGGAATTGAATTTGATTTGCAACTAGTTCTTTTCAGGAAAAGGGGTTCCGACAATGGATTGGCCTACAAGACTCAAAATTGCACTTGGATCTGCAAAAGGCCTTGCATACTTGCATGAAGACTGTAAGGAGTTCAAACATTTACTTATATGTTTCAATTGTCCCTTTTTTTAGTGCACTGATTCTCTTCTACATTGTTATAAATGTGAAGGTCATCCTCGGATCATCCATCGCGACATCAAAACCTCTAATATTTTGCTCGATTACAAGTTTGAGGCTATGGTAACTTGAACAATAACTGCAGAAATCCTTCTTTAACCATTATATTTATCGCAGAATCCTCTGAAGAGTCAGTACTTACATATAAGGTATCGTATCAGGTTGCGGATTTTGGTTTAGCTAAATTGTCTTCGGACACCAATACACATGTTTCAACGCGCATCATGGGAACTTTCGGGTGAGCTAATCGAGCAATAAACTGCTAACTGTAAATCCAAAATTTTAATCTTTAATGATTTCTTTAGGTATTTGGCTCCTGAGTATGCATCAAGTGGCAAGCTTACAGATAAATCTGATGTCTTCTCTTATGGCGTCATGCTTCTGGAGCTGATCACTGGACGTCGACCTGTTGACCACACTAACAGGATGGAGGATAGTTTGGTTGACTGGGTAAAGTTATTGTATTTAAGTACACTAGTATTTTACATTTCCCCTGCACATATACTCATAGTAGATTCACAGAAAAGGATTTGATTAAATTTTTATCGATCTTAGTAAAAAAAAAGTAGATATCCGAAAAGATTAGTAAAAACGGAACAGTCAGAATATAAAGTTTTTAAATGTTTTGTTTTCCCAGAATTATGACAATTTTTCTACTCATGTGCCATGCTCAGATTCAATTGGGATTTCCATTTGGAAGCCCCTCTCCTTTTGAATAAAAGTAGTAGGGAGATGTGTGTGTGCATGTGTAGCCTACGAAATTGTTGGATCAATGCTAAATACAACTCGAGATGATTACTGATGGTTGAAATAATTGCATTTGTAGGCAAGGCCTCTCTTAGGACAGATATTAGCAGAAGAGAAGTACGAAGAGCTGGTGGATCCGAGACTGGAGGGGAACTACAATCCAGCTGAGATGGCTCGCATGATAGCATGTGCTGCTGCTGCTGCTCGCCATTCTGCTAGAAGACGGCCTAGAATGAGCCAGGTATTATATGGAGCAACATACAGATTTTAGAGGGGTATATACAAATATGAAGAATTCAAGGTCACATAATTTCTCTAAGGGCATGTTTGAGCAGTTTGGAAAATAATTCTAGGGATTCCGTTTTGGATAAATAAATCTTGGAACTCACGTGCATTCCATTAAATGAAATTTCTAAGGATTTTTTAAATTTGTAGATGTTTGGATAGTTTGGGATAAGAATATGCATTTAATGCTTTAACTTTTCTTTTCATGCATGGTTGAGTTAAAATATTCTTTTTTTGAAAGAAAGAGAAGGAGAGCAACACGGTTTTCAAAAGATGGAGAGAGTGAAAATGTTTGGGGAAAAAATAATTAGGTATTGGCTAATTTTTTTTAATCTCATGGAATGGACCTATTTGGGGTATTTTTCCCTTCGGATTTACCCATGAAAATGTCATCCAAACAACCTTTTTTAAAGGATTGCATTGATCCAGGGAGGAAATGGAATCTAGTATTTTTATCCTATAGATTGTGTGTATCCAAACATGCCCTAAGTCTGAACGATGTCATATCCTTTCACATTGTCGCCTCCATCAATATTGAACCCTCTTTTTCATGGTCATTTTAGCAATAGTTTTGCTGCACTTAGGAAATTACAACCGGTTTCTTTTTAGCCCCCCTAACCCTCCAACACCCCCAAAAAAGGGGGGGGGCTATTTTTCAACTAAATATTATGACTTTTCACCATCTTTCAGTTAAATATCATGCACTTTGTAAGCTGCCAATAAATACCATTAATGTAACGTTATCAAATATATACCATGCCCTTTTGTCATTATTCAGCTTAGCGCAAGACACCATTTTCGACGAGATCTTTCTTATATGTTTACACCTCTTTGTAATTTCCATAGAAAACTACAAGTGATATTACAAACGAGTGCTGAAAGTTCGTGGTATTTATTGGTAAGATGCTAAGGTCATGGTATTTATTTGTAAGATGCTAAGGTCGTAATATTTATTTGCAAATACATTATGCAGAATGAAAGACAACTCTGAAAGATCATGGTATTTTAGTACAATTTACCCTTTTGTTAAATAATCGCTTTATGGGCAGATTATGGAATATGTTCCATTTCATTTTTAACTTTATTTATGCTTTGGATTTGAACATAATTCCATATAGCAAATATATCATCCTTTTCGCTTCTGTTAGACTTCTTAGTTAATGAGAATTTAGAGGATGCCAACAGGTCATCAAGGGCTATGACAAGGCTCTCCCTTGTTATAATTTTTTGGGCGGAGAATTTGATATTTTTTTTAGAGAGAGGGTTGACATTTAGGCCGACAACCGGTTATAAAACTTTATTTTGATCTTTACTGAAGTTTTGCTTCATAGCCAAGAAAAAGCTTTGATGATGATGATGATGATGATGATGTTTTGGGCAGATTGTGCGTGCACTAGAAGGCGACATGATATCGTTCGACGACTTGAACGACGGGGTGAAGCCCGGGCAAAGCAACATGTTCAGCTCTGGCTCCTTGGAGTCGAGCACCTATTCATCCAAAATGAGGCAGTTCCAAAGAGTGGCAATGGCCAGCGGAGAATATACAGGCGACTATAGCGTGGCCACCAGCGAGTACGGGATTGATCCGTCTGATTCAAGCAGCTCCTCTGGTGAGATGCAGTTTGGTGCAGGACACAAGCCTCACCAACAAGTTTAAAGAAAATTTCTAGAAAAAAGATATACTTTCTTTTGTATAAAAAGTTCACGGGTTTGATGAACAGAGTGTTTATGATTTCTTTCATGCCTGTAATGAGTTTGTTCTTGTTATGTATTCTAACTACATGGAGCCAGATGAGGCTTCTACTATTATTTGCTAGCATGTTGGATCATTCTTGTTCTTGTTCTTATTCTTATTTTGATTTGAAGAAAAGGATGGGCTTTTTGTAAAGGTTTTTAGCTCTCTATCATGTATCAACATTTTATCTCGTCTCCTGTTTAGGCACATCACTTTCCAGTAGCTTGTATAATTTAAAAACCGCCATGTATCTATGTGTGTGCGCTTGTGTGTATGCGATTTGTGTGTATGCGATTCGGGATTCGGAATAGCGCAATGCAAAATAGTTGTTTTGTAAGGTAGGCAATGGGGGTAAAAAGTTGTTCAGTCAATAGCTGCGCCTGTAAATTCTATTGTTTCAGCTCTGTCACAAGGTGATTAAATTTTAATTTTGCTTTTCTTGGTGAAGGTTTTCATAGTTGCAAAGAATGGGTGAATATTAATGTTTTCTTGTCATTAACATTTCAAGAATAAAACATTTATTCCAATTGATTTTGGTTGGCATGCCTGCCAACTAAGTGGGCAGGCGGGTCGGGTTGGCTTCGGTCTCAAGTGACCGGCTTGCCCGAGTTGGCTAAGCAAGGTTTGGCCGAACCCCGATTTGGCTAGGGTTTAGCCCAGGTTCTATCGTGTTGTCTTACATATACATTTAGAGTTTTATATATCAGTGAGAGAGAGAGAGAGAGTGAGAGTCGCCTTCTCCAATTGTTTGGTCAGGGTTAGCAAGCACGGTGATTATGTGCTAGCTTCTTGCTCGAATGATTCATGGTCGCCTAACCAAGCAAGCAACCACTTGTATGCCTCACCCTTCCCCCGCTACGTGGGTTCCTTCCCTAATGGAAGGAGCTCCTGCATCCCATTGTTGACGGCTTCCGGCGGATTGCAAGACTCTCTAATGTGATTGCATCCAAGAAAGGCGCCAACTCAAGATCAACTGGCCCGCCTGACCCTTTTTTCAACCCATTTATACGTTGCGAGCTTCGGATCTATAGGATAGAGAAGGAGGGTTCCCCGGTTTCTTATCCGATCGCACCGAAGAGACGATTCCGTGGTGCGATGCAAGTAAGATCCGGGGTGTTGATGTATTATACCGTTTGCGTCCCCCATTACGTGTTGTTTGTGCAATCTCATGTAGACAGATCTAGACTACGATCTATGTGTATACTACTATATGATCCAGCACGTGCAACAGTTATCTTCCGACCAAAAGCTGTGATATATCATGAGATCATTTACAGTGATAGAGCAATGAAAAAGTCATTCCATAAACTTCAACACAAGAACAAAATCCAACACCACAGTAAAACAATCAATATGTCTTTAGCTAAATATACACTTCTGAATGAAAAACGAAAACAATCAGATCGATGATGAGGCTTGTATACAACTTCTCTAAAATTACTTCCCATCTTCTATATGTAAAAGCGTAACACTGTTAATATACGAAAACTTGTTAGTTATACGGGACATCATTCTATGGGATTGCAATCGTATATTTGATTTGAACTGTCGATGGTTCCTGAAACTGCTTGCTTTTTCCGGATAACGTCGCTACCTCGCATCATCCCAGCCTGGAATACTAGCTGTAGCCCCATTTATCATTTTCATGAGGGTAACCGGCACCAATTAAAACCAACAATGGTCATGAAAAGAGCTCATGGGTGCGATTCGACCTTGTAAGCAAATATCATTGAGCGGAAAGGTAAAAAAGAAGAAGCAATAAGGGAAGAATAATCTGAAGATAAACAACAACTTACCTTTTTATCCCAAGCATATGGTGTAGACTATATGAACCAACATGAGAATCACGCCGGGTCCGACGCATGAATCCTCCGCCTCTACTCACTCATATCGAACAATATACTTTCATTGAGGTCTTTGGCAACCATATCTTTTCGTATCAGCTCCATCCATGATTAAAGTAGGTATCGCGGAGCTCGAACATTTGTTTTGATATAGCAGTCAAAGAGTTTGACTTTATCAAAAATATAAATAAACCATGTATATATAAAAAGGTGGTAGAGAGTAAGGTCATTTTCCTCGTATTGTACGTGGATGCCGTACTCTTGATAGGAAATGATGTTTCTATACTGTACTCGATCAAACTCTTCTGATCACAAAAGTTCTCCATGAAAGATCTTGGTGATTCTTCCTACATCCTGGGGATAAAGATCTATAGGAATAGATCTAAAAGGATGTTGTGATTGTCCCAATCCAGGTACATAGATATCATGCTAAAGAAATTTAGTATGGAAGATTCCAAGCGTGTTGATTTACCCGCTTGTTCAGGAATCACCTTCTCCAAAGAGATGTCTCCCAAGACTGATTTGGAAAAGGCTCGCATAAATATGATACCCTATACTTCTGCAGTCGGGTCTATCATGTATGCGATATTATGTACCAGACCAGATTTAGCTTACGCACTTAGTGTGATAAGTATGTATCAATCAGATCCAGGGGAGAAGCACCGGATAGCTATGAAGAACATTCTTAAGTACTTGCGAAAGACTAAACAAATGTTCTTGGTGTATGGTAACGGAGAACTCCAAGTGGAGTCCTTCAACGATTCTAGCTTCAAGAGTGATAAGGATGACAGCAAGTCTGTCTCGGGTTTTGTCTTCACTCTCGATGGAGGGGCGGTATGTTGGAAGAGTTCCAAGCAAGATATCGTTGCAGGCTCGACGATGGAGGCTGAATACATCACTGCTAACGATGCTGCCAAAGAGACTGTCTGGATGAAAAAGTTCATCACTGAATTTGGTGTGGTTCCATCCATTATTGATTAAATATTTTTGTATTGTGATAACAATGGAGCTGTTGCTTTGGCCAAGGAACTTCGGTCCCATCAACGATCCAATCATATTCTGAGGTAGAATCACCTGATCCGGGAGATAGTTGATCTCCGCAAGATCGAGATCAGGAGATTTGACATGAAGGACAACACGGCGGATCCACTCAAAAAGGCCCTTCCCCAGACTCAGTTTGAGAGAGTTTTTGGGATGATGGGTATGAGATACTACTACAACTGGCCTTAGTGCAAATAGAAGATTGTTATGAATATATATGCCCTAGAGGCCATTATTGTATATTATAGTGGATGCTTAGACACACACACACACACACATACACACACACATATATATATATATATAGGGCTTTCTTGCTCAACATGAAAGTATGTTATCTGGTTACTCTTTATCTTAACATGTACATTTGCTCTAGTTTACTATTTCACTGATACATGTTGGTAAAGCTCTTAGGATGTTTTGCTTGACTACCAAGACTATGATGTAGATCATACTAATGGGGCTTGTGTAGTCTACAAGCACATCCTTAAAATGTTCCTAGTAGAGAGAGTATCGAGACATGACATCGATACTCCTGAGTAGACTAGTGTGTATGTTTCTTGACCCTGTATGGGGCGATGGTTGATCCCACAACCATTGGTGTTTGACATTAAAGATTGTACACGGGTGCTCATTGGAGAATGAGTACACCGAACGGACTCGCCGAAAACCCCTAGATGGTACCATGCCTATCATCAGATAGCAGTTCTCTGGTAACACTTGTATAGGTTAGTCTGTAGACCCAAGATCGTTATAGTGCCTTGTGTGGTTCCCACTGTGCTTTGATTTCCTCCTTACCACGGCTCTACTAAGTCGTGCAAACAGATGGTTTTTGGGTACAGTCTCGAGTCACATGGAGGTAATGAGCGATAAGAGGGGTTTCGTCTCTTCCGGTATTGGGAGTTGATGTTGTGTTATGCTTGATTGTCTATAACAGTAAGTCCATGTCCAGGGCTGATAAGATTTACTGATAAGTGTTATCAGCAGTTTCTCGATTCGTTATGGGCCATACATTGGCATGACTTATTGAATTATTGGGGTCTGACGATTCCACCCCCCAGACTCGATATGCAACATATCAGACGAAAAGACCGGACTGTACGATAAGTGTTGCTTATAGGCTCTACGGGAGTTTGGACAAGTTTACTTGTTGATCTTCTATTCTTTCAATAGCTGAGTAGCCGTTACGTTCAGCTAGTACCGTTGACAACTTGTAAGTCTTTAATGTGTTCATTACCTACTGCTAGCGTATTGGCGAGTCTTTAGAATCCCACATAGAGGTTTTCTAGCTCAAGCGAAGTGAAATAGGGCATGTATAGAGATATGTGCGGGAGCTTGATTAAATACGAGTATATGATGACGTATTCTAATTTAGCATTAATTGATATTAGCCAGGTTATACATGATATAACCGGATTATTAAATCAAGCGTTGATTTAATATATATATATATATATATATATATATATATATATATATATATATAAAACTAATTTCTTATATCTTTATATATATATTTGTGTTTGATATAAATGATATATGATATTGTATCATGGTTGATGATACATAAAAGATGGCAATATGAGAATCACATTGGAGTTTAAATAGGGAGACAATGGTCATTTATATGAATAAAAGAAAGAATGAATGAGCCATTACTTTTGGAACAAAGTATAACCAATGACTCATTCTCTCTTTGTTTTAGTCATATAAGCTCATCATTTCTTGTTTTCATCTTATTTCATTCTCATCTCCAAGTTCATCTTTTTCAACTCCTCTGTTGATTTTCTTTTTGAGAAAAAAGAAAAGAGAAAAAGAAAGAAAAGGTTTTTAATGAGCCAAAAACCCTATTTTATCAAGTTAAACCTATCTAGCAAATAAATTTAGGTCGTTCTCTTCACTGATACTTTGATTAGTGAAATGTGAGTTTGAGTGTGAGAACTTTCAAGGTGGATTATTTTTTACGACGAAGACAACTAGCAAGCTTGTTTCTTTTTTCAAGTGAAACCCTAGAAAGAGTTCAAGAGACTACTACAAGAAGCTATTGAAGTGAAAGACTTGGCTACAAAGGTTATAATACCTCTTTACTTAGTTTAGAACTTTTGTTTGCTAACTTTAAAATCCTAATCTTCTAGTATGATCTTTCTTAGTAGACTTTAGCCCTCTAAAATTTTAAAATTGCACATTTGATGTTCATGAAACCTAGTAGAGGTGCTAGAATCTACCTTCACTCCGGAATATCGATGCACTGTCTCGAAACTCCAACGACCAGGGACGATTTTAAGGATGTGCTTATAGACTACCTAGAGCTCACGAGTATGATTGCCATCACAATTCTAGTGGTCAAGCAAAGATCCTACAGACATTACCAACATATATTCGAGATATGTAATAAAATAGAACATATGCACATGTTGAAGTAAAAACCAACGAGACAACATACTATCATATCGAGCAAGACTGTTCTGTACATATATATCTCAAGTTATGCATATGTAATATACAATCATATACTATATAATAATGGGCTCTAGTGCATATATATCCAACAGGGGCTTCCACCCCTGCCAACGGATTTGGAGTCCCTTCTATGCAAATAAAATAACACTCATGCTATTATGCAATCCTTGCCACACATCACACGTGTAAACCACGTGCAACATACTAACACTGAAGGCCTCCTATTTATATAAATTTCGACCCGTTGATTTCATTTTTGGATGGAACTGGACTGTTGGATTTATGGGCAGGGACTCCGGATCCGCCATCAACCACCATGTCCCTCCCTTCGTTAACCCAATCAAGCCAACTCATCCAAAACCCAAACCCTCACCATCTCCACCTCCTCAACCTCTCCCACCGCCTCCGCCTCCGCCTCCGCCTCTCCACCCCACCCGCACCCCACCCCCAGTACCCCACCCTCCCCACCCTCCTCTCCTCCGCCGCACGTCTCTGCTCCCCTTCCATCTCCCGCCAGCTCCACTCCCTCGCCGTCAAATCCGACCTCGACGTCAAAACCACCAACTCCTTCCTCCACCTGTACTCCGCCTACCACCTCCTCGACTCCGCCCTCCTCATATTCGACCGAATGCCCCACCCATCCCGCGACATCGTCTGCTACACCACCCTCATCTCTGCCGCCGTTGACTCCTCCCTCCCCGACCTCGCCCTCTCCCTCTTCGGCTCGATGCACATCTCTCCCAACGACAGCACCGTCGTATCCGTGCTCCGCGCCTGCGCCATGCTTGAGGCTCATACCATCGGCCGGAGGGTACATTCTTCGACTATCCGGCTGGGGGTCGCTTCCAAGCACAACGTGTTGACCGCATTGATCGGCATGTACTCAAAGTGCGGGCATATCGACATCGCGGAGAGGTTGTTCGCCGACATGGGGGTCGGAAAGGATTTGGTCTCGCGGACCGCCATGATCCCGGGGCTCGCCAGCCACGGCAGGTCCCTGGACGCCATCAGACTGTTTGATGAAATGGTGGGTCTAAGGCTGAAGCTGGACAAGAAAATGGCCATGGCCGTCCTCTCCGCGTGCAGGAGCTCGGGCTGGGTCTGCGAGGGGCATAAGATTTACAACAACATGCGGAAGTTCGGGTTGAGGCCGAGGATTCAGCACTACGGATGCATGGTGGATCTGCTGGATTGAGCCGGGCGTCTGTAAGAAGCGGAAGGGTTCGTTAGGAGGATGCCCGTCGAGCCCGACTGGCTCGTGTGGACGAATTTGATATGGGCGTCGAGGTTTCACGGGGACTTGGAACGGGCGAAGAGACTGATCGAGGAGACACGGGGTATCGAATTGGATTCCGGGAACCGGGATGGATATGTTTGCGAATTGGGAAGAGAATTGATGGTTAAAAACAGGGTTTCTAAATTGCCGGGTTGTAGTAGGATCGAAGTGAAGGGGGCGATTCACGAGTTTGAAGCAGGGGACAGCAAGCATCCTGACCGGGAACGGATATATCGAAAGTGGCAGGAGATCGCAGAGAGGTTGAAGACGGAAGGCTACATACCGAAATTCTCGGAAGCTTCGCCCGACGTCGAGGACTCGGAGAAGGCTGCCCAGTTGAATCACCATTGCGAGAAGCTCGCGATGGCGTTCGGTTTGATCAGTACTAATCCTGGAGAGGAGATCTTGAATGTGAAGAATCTGAGGGCTTGTAAAGATTGCCACAGTGCAATGAAGCTTGTGTCCAAGATTTATGATAGAAAGATTGTTGTCAGGGATAGGATCAGGTTTCACCTCTTCAGCAATGGTGAATGCTCTTGTGGGGATTACTGGTGAGCTGAATTTTATGTAGAATTGTGATGCTTCATTTTGTATTTCAAGGGAAGATGACTACATACAAGCATTATTGCATTGAATAATAAAACGGGGTTTTGTGCAATATATATATTGACACTACAGAAAAATTGGTATCATTTCCATTAAACATAGAATTTCTCATCACTCCACAACAACATCCTCTTCAATTCAATCCTCACATCCCTCTGCTTCAAATGCAAATGCCTCGGCGCGATTCGCTTCTCCACGCTAAAACCAAAGTACCGCGGAAACTCCTTCAGCTCCTCCACATTCCTCTTCATCTCATACACCAAGTACTCAACCTTTGGCCTCAAATTATCCTCGACGCTGTACCCAAAGACCGCAGGATATCTAGCACAAATATCTCCCGCCTCCTCTCGTCTCAGCCCCCAATCCTCAAAAAACTCGATCTTTACTTTAAGCTTCTCGATGCTAGTGTTGAGCAAATGCGCGTTGAGATTGGTTGGAGCATTGAGATTCTTTTTGATTCCCAATTCACGGAGGAAGTGATGTGTCGGTTTGAGTCGGTAGGTTGCGTTGCACGTGAGCAGGCCCGGGCATCGGAGGATCAGCTCACGGGCTTGTTCCCGAGATGCGGAGAGGTCGTCGTAGAGAAAGGAAAAGATTGGATCGAGATTTCTGTCGATATTGGTCGAGGTGAAGATCGAAGGGGCGAGAAAGGATAGGCGAGCAAAGTCTTGATCGGAGAAGCCTTTGGATTTGAGGAAGTCGACGGCGGTGAGGGTTCTATTTAAGGTTTCGGGGGATGTGGATGTGATAATGCCGAGGTTTTCAAGGTAGCGGAGGTTGCGGCGGTGAGAGGTTCGGAATTGGAGGAGGAGAGGGGGATTACGGTTAGGGTTTTGCTTGGGTTTTGGGGAATAGCAGAGGATTAGATGGTGAAGGGATTGGAGAACGAGCATTGCTCGTTTTTTTTTTAACTTTTATTTATTTAAATTATTTATTTGTAATTGTGTTTGGTTTTGGATCTTTGCGCGGGAGAGGAATCGGCGAGGGATAAGAGAAGGAGATGCGATAAGAGATATTTGTTGATGAACCACTAGGTTTGGGCTTGTGGGGTTTAACGGCCCAAGCCCAAAAGAATATGGTATATGGTTTTGTTGGAGGTTTTATTGTCCCTTGATTAGGGCAGAAAGGCATAGTTTCTTCCAAACTGAAATTCAAATTACAAGTATATGTTCATTTTTATCCCTTAATTAGGGCAAAAAGGCATAGTTTTGAAATGTTAGCTTCCAAAATGAAATTCTAATTAGAAATATATGTTCATTTTTATTTTCAAATATATAGTTGTTGATGTCATTAGTAAATGATATCCAGCAAAAAAAAAACCAGCTTTTTTTTTAATAATGCGAGAAGGGAAATCTAGTGGAAAGCACTGGTTGAAGGATTATAAACAAGGTTTAAGAACTCGGTTTCGGTCGGTCTCTCATAATTTTATTAGTTTCGCTGAGTTTCGGCTAGTTTCGTTAATCTCGATTCGGATTTCGGTTTCGACGGTAATACAACATTCATAAGATATATTAAATATTTAAATTTATGGATATATATTACAAGACAATAATCCTAGTGTTTAAAAATCCAGCCATTATGCAAAATATATTGAAAAGTGCACTTAGATAAGTATTAATATAGGATTTGGGTTCACTTTTTTGCGGTTTTCTAACAACCAAAGCCTACAATGATTACAATAACAGAAAAAATGGTATTAAAAAAATAAGTTTTTAGAGATTTCAGCCGAAACGATATTGTATGATTGGTTTCGTATCGGTTTCGGATTTCGTATCGGTCTCCATCGAAACAGACAAGAAATCACCACGCATCGATGGTTTCGGCCAAATCTCGAACCTTTGTTATAAATGTTAAATGAGATATATGTGGTGGTGTTATATGCAATTATGCCTTCTTTTTAAACAGTATATGTTATGCCCCGCTTTCCAAAATATATAACTATGGCATGTGACAGAGCCAACCATGCTATTTGTGGTTAGGAATCATCCCTTCACGGTCACATTATGGCTGTCTATAGGATATCAAGAACAGTTGTAACATTTCAGAAAAATAAAATATTATTTTTGGGAATTTATATAATTAAATAATAAATATTAAGAATATTTTAATAATGCGGTATAATTAAATACCGATAAATTGGGGAAAATTTAGAAAATTATAGGAATTTCTGAAATGAGGGTGTTTTATATGATTTAGGCAAATTATAAGTTTTTATAATTAATTATATCCCATTTTAATGCTAATCGTGATTAAATATCGCTAATCTTGCATTAATCCGGTTTTGTGCATGACATGCACCATTTCATGTTACAAACCTTATTATTTTCCTTTTGTGTGACCATGGTTTCATTTGGGATTTTCATTTGTGTTTAAAATGAAAAGAATAGAAAAGAAAAGAAAAGAAAAAGAAAAAGGAAATTGATAAAATATAAAGTATGGGCAAGAGAGAGAGAGGTGAGGGGTCAACCTTGGACCATATCACTTTGTTCCTTTCATCATCTTCATCAATCTCTCCCTCCCTCATCTCACCATGGCAACACCCCTCCTCCACCTCCACTACACACCTCAAAACACCCTCAAAAATACATCAAAAGTTCATCTCCACTTCAAAAAAGCATGCACAAGCTCCTCACAAGCATTTTGGACAAAGAAAAATCAGATTTTGAGCTTTAATGAGGATTCAAGAGAGGCCAAATGAGGTAATCCTTTCACAATTTGTGTAGTATTTGCATTCCTTTAGCCTCTAGTTTAGTTTAAAATCGATTTGGTGAAGTCTAGTGAACTTTGGAAATTCTTAAAAAGGGTTAAGCTTTCTTTGAGTTATGTTGGTGAACTTGAGTGTATTTGGTGACTATAAACCCCCCATGGTGTTATAAACCCAGAACAAACACAAAATAAAACCTAAAACCCAAAATAAAGAAAACAGAAACTTGTTATGTCGGTTTGTGATTAAATAAGGTGTGCAGGGGAATCTGGAGTGACCTGGGACTTTTTCTGGATAAGCAAACAACTCTATTAGCCTAGATGGACCACCATGAGACCACCCTATCAAGACGAGACCCCAACTCACCTGAAAAATCGAGCACGCCGGATTTTGCATGGGTGTGGCTAGCCACTCTGTAAGAATTGGTGCCCGGGTTTCTTCTGTAGATCATATACACCCTATACATCACCCCAGTGTTGTTTGTGTACCTTGTTTTTCCCTAAACTAAAATCTGGAGCAAGTTTTGTGAGTTGCTGTCATGTGTTTCTTGATGTTTATGAATTCAAGTTTTGGTATTTGTGTTTTGTATTGGTCACTTGACATTTGTACGTCGATATCGGGTGTTTTTGGGCTCTTTTGTGAGAGTAGACCATAGATTTTAACCCATGAGTGTTTCGTGTGTCGTTTCGTTTGCGAATTTGGATTTTAATGCGATACGATGTGTTATGATGTGTAGGTACCCCCACGAGGACTTCGAGACGACAAGCAAGCGAGTGGCGACATCGGCATCGGCAAACGAAGATCAAGTGAGTAGATATATATCTACGGGGGGAGTCGAGTGGATGGCGTATAGCACCCCCACAGTTCGTAGTATAGTTTATGATATATATATGTTTATATATGTGTTTTATGATACGTGGATCATTATCAAGATATGATTATGTGTTCATGGTTTAGTTTAGGGTAATTAGAAGTAACTTAATTTAGCTTCTTAGTCGCGAACCCTAGAGTAGTGATTTGCATACACGCACACACACACTTGCATACTGTTATTTACCTGTGCGTATATGGATACACACACACACACACATACACGGATATGGGACTATATATATATACGTAAACATATACATGGATTATGAGGATAGTATATGATACTTGGAGATGAGTCGATGAGATTGGGCTTGAGGCCATGAGATCGGTGATGTGACATGGTTCGTATTTGAGATACGACATGATATTAAAGCGGGTCATTTAGGCGATGTGTTTCATATACACGCATATATATATATATATATATATATATATATATATATATATGTATATGTAGATGGTATCAGTAGTATACTAGACGTAGATCAGCACCTCCAGATCATGATATATGATAAAAGGATACCAAGTGAATAAAGAGATAAATGTGATATTGACCCGTACCCAGATTTGGGAGGCTGTACGTCGGAGTTACCGTACGAGCTATATATTGATATTTGATCCGCACTCTTGACTCGAGAATGTCATATTGTATAGAGTATCGTATGGGGTACTATTGAGGCGGGATCACCGACTATATATATATATATATATCGACTCAGATTTAGGTGGTTTCCCTTACCCTTTGATTAGTCTGTTAGTTAGACCTGTAGTTACTTGTAGACTCGTTTATTTAGATGCATATTATTTATTGTTGTGATCATTATTCAGCTCCCGTATATTCTTGCTGTTCGCATCGCATCGCATGCTTATATTGTGTTTTCATACGCTAGTATTGAAATTATACTGTCAGGACACCAGCACCTTTACCGATGATGCGTATGTTCCACGTATACCTGCTTGCCGGCTCACACACATCATCATCGGTAATTGCCATGCCACGTACACTTTAGAGAATATTAATTCATTGATATCGCTTGTTAACTGATAGTTTTTATTGTGCTAGTTTAGATATCGCATTCATTACTATTATACTTCATGCATATTTATTATTCATAGTCATGCATTATATTTTAGGGCCAGTCCGGATTGCCGGAGCCCAATACTTTAAATTCATTGTTTATTTATTCTCGAGATTGGTATTTCCATGAGATTTCTGGATTTAGAGAAACCGCAAGAATTTTATGAAAATTGTTTATCATTTTAAAATGAAAGTTGCGATTTTCTCATGATATGATTTGAGATATGTCCTCCATGAGTTTTCTCGGCTCTTGAGCGATATCATACACCCAATTCGAGGAGGAGGAGGAAACCGTTTGTGGGTGCATGGTGGACCGGTGCAGTATCCCGGGGCAAGAAGATCGCAGATGATGACATTGAGCCTCTGACAGGGGAGCATTGCTGACCAGTGATTGCATCGTGACTCGACGGATATCTGGAGGATACCGATCGGAGTCAGGCCAGTCCGGATAGCCGGAACCCAGGGTCCAGTCCAGATAGCCGGAGCCCAGGATATTGAGATTTTGAGATATTGAGATTTATGATATGGGCCAGTCCGGATAGCCGGAGCCCGAGATATCAGATATTTGGATACATGTTTTGTATCGATACTTGACACAGATTTTATATTTATTGCATTGATAATACCTCGATTTATATATACAGAAATTTTACCAATTAAAGAAAACAGTTTCTCATTTATTTGCATTCTGTTTTCATGCATTCATACCTCACAGTTATGATATGTTGCTACCTGAGATACTGACACGAGCACTTGGTATTACACTCATGTTTAGATGTTTACCCAGGCCATTATTTTATGCTTCAAACCTTATCATTTGAGGATATATATATATATATATATATATATATATATATATATATATATATATATATATTACCGATCGTATTGACCTAGGATTGAGTCATACATACGATTTCTGCTCTGTGATGTTTTCTACTCACGAGTTGGAAACTCACCCCCGTTGTGCCACAGTTCTTGCAGATTTTGCCGTACATGTTCATTGCGACTTTCTGGCACACTGCTTCCGTTCCGGGCGATTGCTTTGGTAGGTGGGTTTACTTGCATCGTGAACACCCTTGTATTTTATTTACATTGTTGTATCTGGAAACTTCATCAACCAAATTTGTATATCTATTTGACTTAGATGACCAGTGATGTATATTCTTTCGACCTTAGAGTCGCGCGTTGTATTATTATGGTTTTCTTTGATGTTTTGAGTTTCCTTTTGAGTTTTGATCCTCGTCCTTCGGCATTGTATATTATATTGCTTGCGTGGTTGTGGCCGTCGATTGACGAAGAGCTAGCTCCCGCTTGGGGATACCTTTTATCATTATATATGCTTTTATCATGTTATACCCCGTTCGGGGCCAGTATTTACAAAGGAAACTCTGCCAAAATTTTCAGAAAAGACTTGATGTTTTAAAAACGTATAATTCGGCTTATGCTATTAAAACCACTCGCTTTAAAATAAGTTTCTTCTTACCTAAAATGGTTTTAGATTTCTGGGTTTTTGGCTTACTTGAATTAGATGGGGTCCTATAAACTTCATATGATTCAAGGGCCAGTCACGTGCCATTTCGGGTCGTGACAAAGTTGGTATCAGAGCGCTAGGTTAATCTTGGTTCGAGTCTATGTTTGACTATGTAGAGCCTAGGGCGTTTGTATATATACGGAATCTAGGCTTGACCTTACGGAACTTAGACTTAATCGAGAGGGTATTAGACCCGAACTTTCATCGCGTAGGTTGATCTTGGTTGATGGAGTAGGTGACTTAAGGAGAGTGATGTACCGTGTGTATATTCCGCGGCATACTTATGATACGCTACTCCGCTTAAGAAGCCTTAGGATATAAATTTTCTTGCACAACATTATATTCATTCTTGATCTATCCTCATCGATATCGGTTTATAGTTTTTGCTGCCACGATTACACGAGCAGAGAGAGCTATGGCTAGAGTTGTGTCAGCATGAGCTCATCACGGACGAGGACTGACCAGGACGTGATTCCAGGGACATACGATTTACATAGATGCGTCGTTTTATTGTATTTTCGCGCCATGAGCGTTTGATGGATCGCTTTTACGAGATTTCTCGGACGTGCAGATCAGCACCAGAGGATTGGGCTACTGCTAGAGGCCAGTCAGCATGTGATGACCGTCAATGCACCGATTATTTTAATGATTGAGGCACGGTTCAGCGTGCGGACGAATGAGCCAGTTGCTGCTGCGAATGATGAGATATCGCCCCAGATGTTTGGAGCTATTGCTGCACGAGTTGTACTTAGAGATATAATAGAAGATCGCTAGTCACTCAGGGAGGAATGACTAGGACATGTGATTCGTTGCCTACCCCGATGCGAGGTCATCAGATTGATTGATTCCAGCTAGAGACGACTTCACGCAGATACGTTGGAAGTCGATAGAAGACGATCGAATATCAGAAACTCATTTTTCCAAGTTTAAAGTATTCGGAGAAATATGAAAGTAATTTCGTGGACCCTCTAGAAGAATGAAACCTTAACTCGATATAATAACCATGAGAACGCTTCGAAACCTTAGGGTTTGTAGCAGTTCAGTGGTGCCATTAATGAGGCTTGGGTTTGCCCTTCTACGGCTGGTCCATAGGTACTGTGGCATGTACTCGATACTATTAAACTGTACTCAAGATGTTAAGCTCTTGGGGGATTATGGAACTTTGACAAATCGATCGAAAAGTTCGACATCATTCGGATATCATGTGATGGGATATATTTCTTGGGAGATTCCAGATACGAGTATAGCCGTTGGAACGCAGTCCATGCAGCCACGAAGAGACGAGCCCGAAACAGTCGACATTAGAGAAAAGTAGAGTAAGAGGTTCGTACGAGATCTTGATGAGATGACGTTCCACTTCGCCGACATCAGAGATGTGACATGCATACAGAGGCGTTATTTATGGATATATCTTCCAGAAGGAGTCTCGATGAGTATGCAGCCGTTCCGGAACAAGAAACAGATATAGTAAAGGATGATAACCTCCGGGAAGTTCGGAAGAAACGAGATTTAGGAAAGACCTCGACGAGACCTTTCTAGAATACTATACGAAAATACTTGGACCCAGGAGCGGTCATATTGTGCACACCCAGCAGGCCAGAGTTCGGCCCCGTCGACGAGACATGTTATGAGTGACCACGACAGTTGGCCAGAGATTCTTAGAGGATGTGCTAAAGCGGGACTGTTTCCGCCACCTTTGATTTTGATATTTTGGGCGATTTATTTGCATGATCGAGATTTTGTGCACCACAGTTGCACTTGACTTTGATTTGATTCGAGTTGTTGATTTTGATTCCATGCCTATGGCATGCATGTGATTTGACTTATGCTTTCGGTATAGTTTTCATGCACTTTTAGTATTTTGATTCGATTTTGTGCACGCTGATGCACATGATTGTGAGATTATATACCACGGTATACCTGATTTGGATTTGGATTGAAATATGTTGTATACCGTCGATTTCGATAGTGATATTCGATATTTGTTTTCGTGCACCTTGTGCACTTAACTTAGATTCTTGCACATACTTGGGCGCTTGATGCGATTTTGGTGCACACCAGATGCACTAAATCGGGATTCTTTGTGTAGGGTTCCTAGGCACACCCACGAGGTTCTACAACTGATCAAACATGGCCAATTCTAAATTTTCTATGTGCCGAGAAACCCTAAGACGATCGTTAACTAGATATTAGGCGAAACAACAAGCTACTAAACTGCTTTAGTACTAAGTGAATGGAAATACAACCTTTGTAGATCCGGTCCTCTACTTCCTTGGCTTCGTGATGACGTCCCTCCGCTGCAACCATCGGATCCCGGACTCTGGCGATGGTTTCGTCGGAGAAATGATCGGGTTAGGTCGTCGACTTCGATGCCGAAGATGATCTACGTCGAGGCAACTCAAGATCAAGCTCCAATTTCACCAAGTCATGAAACTTGTGAAGAAAACACCGTATACTACATGGCAAGTGGTAGAGGATGAAGAAATAGGAAGTGGGTTCACTTTGGATTTGGATTTCTCACTCTTTTGATCATGGCATCATTGGAGGTATCAAAGTTTCTTCTTCTTGAAGAAGAAGAAGAAGAAGAAAAAGAAAAATCATGATAATAATAAAATCAATTGATCTTATCATAATGCAACCTTGGGTTAGTTTAACTCATGTAGAGAGCAAACCCTAGTTTAGGTAATGGTTAGGTTTAAAGATAAAACAAAATGGTTACTTATTCAAAGCTTCATGAAGCTTCAACAAAACAACAAAGCAAGCCACCATTTCATTTATCTTTCCAAAAATGAATTAAAGAAAATAAATAAAACAAATATAAAACCTAACCATTAACCTAAACATGGTTTAAAATAAACACACACCCAAGTTTGCATGTATCATCAAACATGATACAAACTAGTGCACAAACATATATCATATATACAATGTGCACATTCAAGTGAGATAATCAATCTTAAGTGAACAAATACTAGTTAATGTAAAGTAATATATCTAATATATAATTATACATTAAATCATTAAATCAACACTTGATTTAACGATCCGGTCATATCACATATGACCGACTAATATCCAATATATCGACTTATCGAATCAATCCTCGATTCGATAACTAGGTTATATCGCATACAACCAATCGATACATTCATCGCGATAATAGAATACGGTATCACATACACGTATTATTCTCGGTCCCGCACATATCTCATATGCGCTCCTATTTCGTTTCGCTTAAGCCAGGAAAGCTCTGTGTAGGACTCTAAAGACTCGTCAATACGCCGGCAGCAGGTGATGATCATATCAAACACCCACAAGCCGCAAGCGGTCTGCTAAACGTAACGGCCGCCCGGGTATTGAGCGATCAGAAGATCAACGAGCAAGCCCGCTCACACTCCTGTGAATCCAACCAGTAACACTTATCGTACAGTCCGGTCTGTTCGTCTGATATGTCGCATATCTCGCCTAGGGGTGGTAAACGTCAGACCCCAGTAGCTCGATAAGTCGTGTCGATATGAGGTCTATAACAGTTCGAGAAACTACTGGTAACACTTACCAGTAAATCTCAGCAACCCTGGCCAGGGATTTCCGGTTATAGCCAATCGAACACAGCGCAACATCAACTCCCTATACCGGGAGAGACGAATCCCCTCCTATCGCTCATTGCCTCCATGTGATTCGGGACTGTACCCAAAAACCACCGTTTTGCACGCCCTCTTGGACGTGGTAAGGTAGAAGTCAAAGCACAGCGGGAATCACACAAGACTCTATGACGATCTCGGGTCTACAGACTAACCTGTACCAGTGTCACCTGAGAACTGCCATCTGACGTAAGGTATAACACCATCTGGGAGTTCTCGGCGAGTCCGTCCAGTGTACCCAGTCTCCACTGAGCACCCGTATATCATCTCTGATGTCAAACACCAATGGATATGGGATCATCCATCACCCATCTGTATGGGTCGAGAAGGTATACGCTAGTCTACTTTGGTATATCGATGCCCCGTCTCGATACACCCATGACTAGGGACCTTGAAGGATGTATTTATGGACTACCATGTCCCCACTAGTATTATCCGCATCATAGTTCAGGTAGTCAAGTACACATCCTAAGGGCTTTACCAACATGTAACAGAGAGACAATCAGTGTACACGTTAAGATAAAGAGCAACCAGATAGCATACTATCATGTCGAGCAAGAAAGTCCTCCCTATATATGTCCCAGCATCCACTACAATATACATCCTATATACAGTAATGGCCTCTAGGGCTTACATAAAACTAACAATCTCCCACTTGCACTAGGGCCATCTGTAGCAGTGGTTGCAGTATCTCATACTCAACCATCCCATAATAGTCTCTCTCTGGGAAAAGGCCTTTGTGAGTGGATCCGCCGTGTTGTTCTCTGAGTCTTCTCTCCTAACCTCGATCCCCTGGAGATCAACCATCTCCTCGATCAGGTGACACTGCCTTAGAATATGTCTGGATCACTGATGGGACGGACGTTCCTTGGCATAAGCCACAACTCCATTGTCACACAATGGGAGGAACTAAGTTCATCTCATGAACAAATATACATCCAGACTGCCTCTTTGGTAGTATCTTAAGTAGCGATGTATCCAGCCTTTATCGTCTAGTATGCCACGGTATCTAGCTTGGAACTCTTCCAACATACTGTCCCTCCACTGAGGGTATAGACAATGCCTGTGACTGACATTCAGTCGTCTTTATCACCCTGGAACTTTTCCAGTAATTCTCTCCAGGATGGATTGATACCCTCTCACTACAACTAGTGAGAATCCTAACATCCGATTAGATCTATCTCATAGATCCAAAACTCAGGATTTAGTAGGTATCATTTTGATCCTATATGGTGAATCCTTGTAATAAGCGGAGATCGACCGAGCGTAGCATAGGAAACTTCTTCCCTATCAAGAGTATGTCATCCACGTACTCTACGAGGATCACCACCATACTCCCTACTACCCTTTTGTTTATACAAGGTTCATCTACCATTTTGATGAAGTCAAACTCTTTGACTACCACATCAAAACAGATGTTCCAACTCCGCTATGCCTGCTTTATCTTATAAAGCATCTTGCTCGCGTTTCCGCTGCTCCCATTGTCTACGAGGCCCTCTGGCTGTGTACTTATAGACACACTCTTCTAAAATATCACTTAGAAAAGCAGTCATGGCACCCAACCGCCAGATATCGTAGTCATGGTATGTAGCCGTGGAAAGTAGGATCTGGATGGACTTAAGCATAGCAACTTAGAAAAGGTTTCATCATAATCCATACCTGGTCAATGATGCAAACTTTTAACAAGTCTAGCTTTGAAAATCTCAACTTTTCCATGTACACCAAGTAATCTTCTCAAGATTTACTTGCTCCTGATGGGGATTTAACCCTTCAGATAAAACAACCAAAGTCCATACTTTGTTGGTGTATAAGGATTCCATCTCAGATCGCTAAGCATCCAGCCATTCTTACAGAGTCCCACTCCTGATGGCCAGCTCGAAACTAGTTGGATCATCATCTCATGATGCATTCCTCGCTCCCACTGTCATAGAGAAATAGAAGTATCTCTCAGGTGGGTGAGGAACCCTACTAGATCGGCGGAGAGGCTGAGGTTCGTTGGATACTATTGAATCCTTTGGTTCTACCAAATCATCTACTGCAGTTTGTATAGCTGGAACATTTCCAGTTCTACAGAACTGACCTTGCCTCGAGCTTGTCCGGATTTTGCTTTTAGACATAGGCCGGACAACCCCAAAACTTAACAAACTTAAGATATGGGCTCTTCCCTTTCCATATCACATATGAAGCGGTAGGCAACTGTTTTGATTTTGAACCCTATTCAATAGGTATGCAGCTTCTCAAGCGCATAATTCCCAAAAGGAAATAGGAAACTCAGCAGTACTCATCATAGAGCACACCATATCACATAGGGTGCTATTGCTCTACCCCGATATACCATCGTGCTATGGTGTATACGGAGGAGTAATGCTGAGAGACAATCTCATTCTCCTTTAGAATAGTCCAGGATTTCCGTGCTCAGGTATTCTCCTCCTCGATCACATCAAAGGACATAATACTTATACCCGTATTTTGGTTCTCTACTTCTAACTTATATTCTATGAATATCTCAAAAGGTTCGGACTTGTGTTTCAACAGGAACATATGTCTGAATCTAAAGAGATCATCAGAGAATGCAATGAAGTATAAAGAACCGGTCCTGGCGTGTGTAGACAGGGGACCTTATATACATCATCATGTATCAGTCCCAAGAGTTTACTAACTCTTTCTCTGCTTCCAATAAACAGAGCTGTGGTCATCTTATCTTTGTGACATGACCGGCAAGTTTTCGCAAGATGTAAATTCAAACAGATTTAAATATGCATCTATGTGCAACTTAGCTAGTCGGGTCGCATTGATATGACCTAGTCTACAATACCTCAAGAAGGATCCGTTCATTTCTGAACTCTTCCTCTTGTGTGTGTTCTATATACCAGGAACTGTAGTTTGATTTAGAACGTCGATGCTTTTAGATAACGTGCCTGAACCGATCAACTTTTGATATAGGAAATGTTCAAAACATTATCCAACAATACAAAATTTTATCGTTTCTTTACTAATAAAGAGACTGATATGATTTTGTATATCAGGTTCGGTATCTAATAACATTTGTTCAGAATCAATGTATTTGGAATACAGGGTGACAGTGACCAACAGACTTGGCTGCAACACTTGCACCGTTTTCTGTCTCATGAAACTTATCACCCGTTCTCAGTTCTCTACCTTTCTGTAGCCCTATGTAGTAGATTACATATCTGGGATCCTTATCCGGTATCAAATACCGAGGACATAGAGGATACAGAGAAACAGTTCTTTGTAATGAACACACCCGAAAGAGATCCATCATATGCACTTTTTTCGTTTGGGCGGCATAGGAATTCTGGTATTTCCCTATTTCCTGCTCTGTCTTATAACAATTATAAGTTGGAGCGGGACCAACGTTTCCCAGCTCAGTATAACAAGCGGGTTCGGTCAATTCATCCGTATTATTATCTTGATTAAGGCGTGATATGGTCTCTACCTGGAGAGAGAGAGAGAGAAGAAAACACTCTGCGTGCGCTCTTGCAAGATCAGATTGGTTATTATTTTATCTAATCAGGATGGCTCCCACTGTTTTTATCAAATCTTCCTTCAAACCCTAAAAGGAAAGACTAGCCGGGATTAATTACACGCTACAAGTTCGCCAATCTTTCAGCCAGGCCAGTGTCGGTACTTTGAGGGAGGTTCCCTGTGCTTTCGCACGGAGCTAATTACATTAAATCTCATTTTCCCAGAGGCGTAACCCCGTTGATACCTTTCTAGACACCTACTAGATCGGCTAATTGTAAAGTGTAAAACTCTCCCAGGAGTAACAATTACTCGCAGTGGGTATCGGGATCCAACTATCTCATAGAAGGTATGCAATCTCATTGCAAATTTCAACACTTGAAATTCCCGATAATATTTTGCCCCAAACGATCTATGACCTTGACAAGGTCAACAAACCATAGACCGTAAGTCAAGTTCAACCCGTCATTTCTTGATTGAATCAAATCCACCCGCACGACCCTTGACAAGGTCAACAAGGCCGTACGACTACCCTAACCCAATCTTCATCATATGCATAAGCAGATAAATACTGGTTAGCTACCGCACACTGCGTCTTGACAAGGTCAACAAACGCAGCACGAATACTAAGCAGGATTTATCTGAAATGACGGAGGGCTACGACAGGTTTTTCTGAAAACCTTTTGCGTAATGAACTTGATATCGTTGTAGGATCGAATGAATTTTGAAATGGAGTGTTTTTGAGGCTTTTCTAGTTTTGCTAAAGGGGTCACTCCCGGTGAAGGGATCGTCGGCCATTTCCTCATCGAATAAGGTGCAGGATATATCATATATACCGCTGTGCAAAGCAAAAACTATAGAAGTATTCAAAAGACAAGCCGAGGGTTGTAGCATCTGCCAGTTATTGCTAAAGGGGTCACTCCCGGTGAAGGGATCTCGGCCCTTTCCTTATCGAATAAGGTGCAGGATGTTCTACAAGGAACACCTCGATGCAAAGCAAGAACTGTAGCTACCTGTTTTTGAAAATTCGATTCCACAACATCTTAGGTTTCTTTTATTTCATTAATCTCATTAATGAAGTCCCATCATTTAAGCACCTAAACGTCACAGATAAATACGACGTACACTTATGCCATCCGCATTCGCCTCGATGTCCTCTCGTGCACCGTTAGGTTAGGTAACTAACGACAGAGCGGGGCAGGGTTAGCGCTGGTGTAAAACATAAGTAACGTCTATATAATATATCATATATACTATATACAGTATCTATCACAGAACATCAAATGATCACATCACATATATCGCAGCAGAAGAAACATATGAAACATTGGATATACTAGGACGTCCGTATTTTCAATACGAGCCAGTATAAAACACGGATTCCACGGTCGCGATGAATAGCCAAACCCACACCCCTAGACCCCTACGAAAGCGGCAAGCAACCCTACCAATTCTAGAGTTAGGAGATCCGGACTCGACTCCTCGAGTTGGTCTCCCACTGGACCCTAGAACCCGGTTACTTGTGCTCCCCTCCTTGGGTCTATCCTAGTGCGGAAAAGTAAATAATATACAATGGTGACATCTTCCGCAACCTGGAAGTGCCCCAATAAAAGAATATTACATACAAGTTTTTACATGAATGAAAATGAAAAACACTCATCTCACATAAAACCCCCTCGGCTATTCAAACACGACGATCCAATATAACATATCCAGCAACACATAACATCACATGTCATCAACGTAAGTAAACATGCGTATCCCAATTGTCGTTGACATATAGCAACGAAACCGGCGATATCACATATTACACTTACGGTCGCAGAAAAGAAAGTGTAAAACTACAACAGTTGGAATCCGCAACCTCTTTAGACATCGCATGCCTAACCAAATGAATTCCTTAGACATCGCATGCCTAACAATTATAAACCCTGCATTTTAGTCTCATTATTGAAAACACTTTTCAATATCAAGTCGGGCAATTCAACAGGATTCCCGACATACTGATCGAATGCTCGTCGCAAACTTTAGTAGACGACCGCACCCCCGATACCGTCGATGAAGTGCACCAAGGCGGAACACCGCTACAGCGAGCACCCGAACGGATGCTTTCGACGACGGGGTTCTCCTACAGTCACTTAGTCGGGGCTAAGGGGTGTAGCTGTCTATTAAGTTTATCCAGTGAGTATCCGCGTACGCTACGTGATTGCGACGGACTTTTGATCGCATCAAAATTCCGTGGCAACTGATCAAGAGAGACTAAACTGCTATGTTTATAACATTCATATTAGTTATCTCATAACTACTTGTGGATTCCAAATATTGTATCACATTCCAGATAAATAGAAAATGTTAAACTTTCCGATCGAACAATCAAACACCCAAGTTTTCCCGAAACAGCTCAACACTTAAAATAAGTTTAAAAACATTCACTTCATGCCACAGTACCAACGGTCCAGCTGTAGAAGGGTCAAGCCAACGCCTCACATGTGGCACGCCGTACTGCCCCAAACCCTAAGGTTCAAAGGGCAGTTCAAGACGGTCAAATAATCGAGTTAAGGTTTGTTGTCTTCTAGAGGGTCCATCGTGTTACTTGCACTACTCAGAACGTTCTCAAACTACGGAAAAATCCAACAGTTGGAAATTTCCCGGCAGCGGAAAAATTGGGTATTTATATCCGGTCGAACTTTTCAACATTTTCTAAAATTATCCGGAAAAACCCATAGACGAAGTTAAACTTCCCGATCGAAACACCGAGTCCCCAATACAACCCAGAAAACTCAACTCTTGAGTAAATATTAAAAATTCCCATAAAACACAGCACTAACAGAAACAAATTACTGTGCAAACCACATGCACTAATTCAACAATCTGGCCGCGGAATCGCCGCAAAAACCAGGGTGGGGCCGCGGTTTCGCGGCGCTTCTGTCGAGTTAAGTGCACATGCTGCACAGTAACTCCTACAATTCCCTGCTGAATTTTTTGGAAATTTTTAATCTGGAAAAATCCACAATTTTGAAAAAAGAACAGAGAGGGCTCAAAGTTAGGGTTTCGGGGTTCGATCGGGTTTCTAACTTCATCTACGCATCGCCTAAGACTCTAGCTAGGCTCTGATACCACTGTAGGGTTCCTAAGCACACCCATGAGGTTCTACAACTGATCAAACATGGCCAATTCTAAATTTTCTATGTGCCGAGAAACCCTAAGACGATCGTTAACTAGATATTAGACGAAACAACAAGCTACTAAACTGCTTTAGTACTAAGTGAATGGAAATACAACCTTTGTAGATCCGGTCCACCACTTCCTTGGCTTCATGATGATGTCCCTCCGCTGCAACCATCGGATCCCGGACTCTGGCGATGGTTTCGTCGGAGAAATGATCGGGTTAAGTCGTTGACTTCGATGCCGAAGATGATCTACGTCGAGGCAACTCAAGATCAAGCTCCAACTTCACCAAGTCATGAAACTTGTGAAGAAAACACCGTATACTACATGGCAAGTGGTAGAGGATGAAGAAATAGGAAGTGGGTTCATTTTGGATTTGGATTTCTCACTCTTTTGATCATGGCACCATTTGAGGTATCAAAGTTTCTTCTTCTTGAAGAAGAAGAAGAAGAAGAAAAAGAAAAATCATGATAATAATAAAATCAATTGATCTTATCATAATGCAACCTTGGGTTAGTTTAACTCATGTAGAGAACAAACCCTAGTTTAGGTAATGGTTAGGTTTAAAGATAAAACAAAATGGTTACTTATTCAAAACTTCATGAAACTTCAACAAAACAACAAAGCAAGCCACCATTTCATTTATCTTTCCAAAAATGAATTAAAGAAAATAAATAAAACAAATATAAAACCTAACCATTAACCTAAACATGGTTTAAAATAAACACACACCCAAGTTTGCATGTATCATCAAACATGATACAAACTAGTGCACAAACATATATCATATATACAATGTGCACATTCAAGTGAGATAATCAATCTTAAGTGAACAAATACTAGTTAATATAAAGTAATATATCTAATATATAATTATACATTAAATCATTAAATCAACACTTGATTTAACGATCCGGTCATATCACATATGACCGACTAATATCCAATGTATCGACTTATTGAATCAATCCTCGATTCGATAACTAGGTTATATCGCATACAATCAATCGATACATTCATCGCGAGAATAGAATACGGTATCACATACACGCATTATTCTCGGTCCCGCACATATCTCATATGCGCTCCTATTTCGTTTCGCTTGAGCCAGGAAAGCTTTGTGTAGGACTCTAAAGACTCGTCAATACGCCGGCAGCAGGTGATGATCATATCAAACACCCACAAGCCGCAAGCGGTCTGCTAAACGTAACGGCCACCCGGGTATTGAGCGATCAGAAGATCAACGAGCAAGCCCGCTCACACTCCTGTGAATCCAACTAGTAACACTTACCGTACAGTCCGGTCTGTTCGTCTGATATGTCGCATATCTCGCCTAGGGGTGGTAAACGTTAGACCCCAGTAGCTCGATAAGTCGTGTCGATATGAGGTCTATAACAGTTCTAGAAACTACTGGTAACACTTACCAGTAAATCTCAGCAACCCTGGCCAGGGATTTCCGGTTATAGCCAATCGAACACAGCGCAACATCAACTCCCTATACCGGGAGAGACGAATCCCCTCCTATCACTCATTGCCTCCATGTGATTCGGGACTGTACCCAAAAACCACCGTTTTGCATGCCCTCTTGGACGTGGTAAGGTGGAAGTCAAAGCACAGTGGGAATCATACAAGACTCTATGACGATCTCGGGTCTACAGACTAACCTGTACCAGTGTCACCTGAGAATTGCCATCTGACGTAAGGTATAACACCATCTGAGAGTTCTTGGCGAGTCCGTCCAGTGTACCCAGTCTCCACTGAGCACCCGTATATCATCTCTGATGTCAAACACCAATGGATATGGGATCATCCATCGCCCATCTGTATGGGTCGAGAAGGTATACGCTAGTCTACTCTGGTATATCGATACCCCGTCTCGATACACCCACGACTAGGGACCTTGAAGGATGTACTTATGGACTACCATGTCCCTACTAGTATGATCCGCATCATAGTTCAGGTAGTCAAGTACACATCCTAAGGGCTTTACCAACATGTAACAGAGAGACAATCAGTGTACACGTTAAGATAAAGAGCAACCAGATAGCATACTATCATGTCGAGCAAGAAAGTCCTCCCTATATATGTCCCAGCATCCACTACAATATACATCCTATGTACAGTAATGGCCTCTAGGGCATACATATAACTAACACTTTGTGCATATCAGATGCACCTGATATTGCTGTCAGGCACACCGTTGCCCTTGACAGGTGTTTCGTGCACACCCATTGCACTTAGATTTTATTTCTGTGCACGTGTATGGCACATTTGTTGATTTTGATTTCCGGACACGCCAGACGCACGTGACATCCTTATATACATTTTGGGATTTGATTTCCTTTGAGCAGTAAGTTTTTATGATAATTACTATTCGATATATTAGCTGAGCAGGACTAGTCCGAGTACAGTACCTGAGCATATTTTGCATGCATTGATAGTGATCGAAGGGATTTCTAAAAAGGAGCTATAGTCTCAGTATTTACCTACGTGCCTGAGATGACACGAAACGTTTAAAATAAGGAAACCCTTCTAAATTGTTTTCAAAACGGCGGGACGTGTATGTTAAACAAAAGGTATATATATATATATATATATATAGTTATTTTCTTATAATAGACGTCCGCCACTGTGCAGTGATACGCGCATCGCACAACGACTTGAAAAGTTTTGGCATGCATTGTTTTTCAGATGTTTTAATGATGTTTACATGTATAGTTTGATGTATATCATGTTGGTTTTCGTATTGGGCTTTGACATTGATGTCTTCTCCATAACCCCGATAATTGCAGGATGCTTGACGGAGTTTTGATTTTGGATTATATGCTCATTTTTCATGCGCATGCATTGCGCTACGATGTGTTTTATGTATTTATGATTTCGGAGCCCCGACGACTTGATCATTTTACTGAAATGTTTTAGTATTTGAAGGGTTTAAATTTAAATTCGGGGACCGGATTTCTTTAAGGGGAGAAAACTGTAACATTTCAGAAAAATAAAATATTATTTTTGGGAATTTATATAATTAAATAATAAATATTAGGAATATTTTAATAATACGGTATAATTAAATACCGATAAATTGGGGAAAATTTAGAAAATTATAGGAATTTCTGAAATGAGAGCGTTTTATATGATTTAGGCAAATTATAAGTTTTTATAATTAATTATATACCATTTTAATGCTAATCGCGATTAAATATCGCTAATCTTGTATTAATCCAGTTTTGTGCATGACATGCAACATTTCATGTTACAAACCTTATTATTTTCCTTTTGTGTGACCATGGTTTCATTTGGGGTTTTCATTTGTGTTTAAAATGAAAAGAAAACTAAAGAAAAGAAAAGAAAAGAAAAAGAAAAAGGAAATTGATAAAATATAGAGTATGGGAAAGAGAGAGAGAGAGGTGAGGGGTCAACCTTGGACCATATCACTTTGTTCCCTAAATCATCTTCATCAATCTCTCCCTCCTTAATCTCACCATGGCAGCACCCCTCCTCCATCTCCACTACACACCTCAAAACACCCTAAAAAATACATCAAAAGTTCATCTCCACTTCACAAAAAGCATGCACAAGCTCCTCACAAGCATTTTGGACAAAGAAAAATCAGATTTTGAGCTTTAGGGGGGATTCAAGAGAGGCCAAATGAGGTAATCCTTTCACAATTTGTGTAGTATTTGCATTCCTTTAGCCTCTAGTTTAGTTTAAAATCGATTTGGTGAAGTCTAGTGAACTTTGGAAATTCCTAGAGAGGGTTAGGGTTTCTTTGAGTTGTGTTGGTGAACTTGAGTGTATTTGGTGACTACAAACCCCCCATGGTGTTATAAACCCAGAACAAACACAAAATAAAACCTGAAACCCAAAATACAGAAAACAGAAACTTGTTATGTCGGTTTGTGATTAAATAGGGTGTGCAAGTGAATCTGGAGTGACCTGGGACTTTTTCTGGATAAGCAAACAACTCTATTAGTCTAGATGGACCACCATGAGACCACCCTACCAAGACGAGACCCTAACTCACCTGAAAAACCGAGCATGCCGGATTTTGCATGGGTGTGGTCGGCCACTCTGTAGGAATTGGTGCTCGGGTTTCTTCTGTAGATCATATACACCCTATACATCACCCCAGTGTTGTTTGTGTACCTTGTTTTCCCCTGAACTAAAATCTGGAGCAAGTTTTGTGAGTTGCTGTCATGTGTTTCTTGATGTTTATGAATTCAAGTTTTGGTATTTGTGTTTTTTATCGGTCACTTGACGTTTGTACGTCGATATCGGGTGTTTTTGGGCTCTTTTGTGAGAGTAGACCATAGGTTTTAACCTATGAGTGTTTCGTGTGTCGTTTCATTTGCGAATTTGGATTTTAATGTGATACGATGTGTTATGATATATAGATACCCCCACGAGGACTTCGAGACAACAAGCAAGCGAGTGGCGACGTCGGTATCGGCAAATGAAGATCAAGTGAGTAGATATATGTCTACAGGGGAAGTCGGGTGGATGGCGTATAGCACCCCCGCAGTTCGTAGTATAGTTTATGATATATATATGTTTATATATGTGTTTTATGATACGTGGATGATTATCAAGATATGATTATGTGTTCATAGTTTAGTTTAGGGTAATTAGAAGTAACTTAGTTTAGCTTCTTAGCCGCGAACCCTAGAGTAGTGATTTGCATACACACACTTGCATACTGTTATTTACCTGTGCGTATATGGGGATTGTTGGAGATAGTGCCCTCATAGTCAATTATTGGATCGCAGGTACGTGATTGCAATGATTGCGGAGGACCTATCCCGGTAGGACAGTCTTACTCGAAATGATAGTATGCTATCTGGTTTGCCTTTATCAGTCGTGTACATGTTCAGGTGACTGATTGCATGTTACACTTTGATAGAGCCCTTAGGATCTTGCTTTACTACCAACAGTATGATGGCGATCATATACGTGAGAGTTGGGTAGTTTATATTCATATCCTTAATTGTGGTCCCTAGTCGTGGGAGTTTCGAGACAGGGCATCGATACTCTGGAGTAGACTAGTGTATACAGTCGAGACCCCGACGAGGGGCGGTGGCCGGTCTCACAAGCCACTGGTGTCAGTTGGATCACCTAAGATGTATACAGGTGCTCATTGGGTTATGAGTACACCGGACAGGACTCGCCGGGAATCTGCTAGTTAGTACTATACCTATCGTCAGATAGCAGTTCCCAGGTGACATGTGTACAGGTTAGTTCATCGACCTGAGGTCGTCATTTGTCTCGTGTGAGTTCCCACTGTGATTTGATTTCTACCCTACCACGGCTCAAAGGAGTCGTGCAAACAGGTAGCTTTTGGGTACAGTCCCGAGCCATATGGAGGCACGTGAGCGGATCGGCAGGGGATTCGTCTCTCTCGGTATTGGGGGCGAGATCGTGCTGTGTCTAGGAGAGCCATTACACAAAGTCCATGGCCATGGCAGGAGATTTACTGGTAGGTACTCCAGTAGTATCTCAGGGTGTTATTGGGCTACACTCCGACACGACTTATACTGCTTCTGGGGGTCTGACGTTACTAGCCCCCTAGGCGGATATGCGATACTCATTGACGAACGGACCGGACTGTATATACATAGTCACTGTTAGGCTCAGTAGGGTTTCCAGATGTGTTAGCTCATCGGCCACCCTTGAGTTCGCTCATCAGTCTCCCTTGAGGTCAGTCCGTGGGCAGCCGTTACGCATAGCTAGTGCCGCTGACGGTTTGTGGTTAAACCCACTGCCAGGGTACTGACGAGTCATTAGAGTCCCCCACAGACAGTTTCCCAAGTTCGGGCGAAACGTTGTGGAGGCCGTATGGTTTTATGGCAGGGTTCGGAAAAAGCACGTGCGTTTACGCACGTGTTATTTTTCGGGCAGATGATACTGGTCGGCTTTGGTTTAAGCCGGATCCGAGTATTATATTGAGTAGGTATAATATCTTTGTCTCAGTTGCATTTGTATTCGGTCGTAATACAAATGCGGGTATATTTATACAGTTTCGGGGTTATCCTGAAAGTCTTTTCAGGATCACTTTTGGAAGTTGCCAGTTTCCAGTTTTCTATCAGCCGTCTTTTAACATTTGGTTAAAGACGGATTTATCTTTTCTTGGATGAGGTGCGTCAGTGTTCTAGAAGTTTCTGGAAGTGATGACAAGGATGGTGACTAGGTTCATGACTCATCTTTGCATTTATTAAATGGTGACTAGGTTTTAGTGACTCATTGTTTTAATTAATACATTTTGGATTGCTTAAGATCTTTTGTGATGATAAGGTTCATTCTTGTGGTCACCCCCCCTTCTCCTACGGTCACCCCCTCTCCATATATGAGGCCGGCCACCTCTCTCTCCTCCTCACTTGACTTGATGTTTCATTTTGGTTAGAAAAGATTATGATAGTATTCGGGGTGTATGGAATTTTACAGTTCATTTCATTCCATCACCCGATTTCCACGGCAACTTCATTAACCGATCGTCCACGGATTTGGACGAAGTGAGACAAAGTCATCTACTCATTCTCTACATCAATTCTTGGTCGTCTCTTTTAGCAAACTTGACGATCGAGTTGCCTCAAGTCAGAGGCGGGAGCCCGTTTAAAGAATCAGTGATGTGGTGCCATCTCGACGAGGATATCAGAGTTCGACGAGATCGGAGCAGCCGCAATGGAGCGTGGGATGATGGTTAAAGAACGAAGGACTCGGATCGTTCGGTATAACCTTTCTACACTCTTTACAGTATGTTAGTTTAGCAATAATGGCAGATCCGGGTTAAAGTATACGATAGCGCCAGTTAAAAAGTTTTATTCCGCATTTGGCGTCTGTAGACGGCCGGGGCGCTAGCGTAGACTAACAGGGATATGTGTATACACACACACACACGGGTATGGGACTATATATATATATATATATACGTATACACATACATGGATCATGAGGATAGTATATGATAATTGGATATGACTCGATGAGATTGGGTTTGAGGCCATGAGATCGGTGATGTGACATGGTTCGTATTTGAGATACGACATGATATTATAGCAGGTCCTTTAGGCGATGTGTTTCATACCACGCATATATATATGTAGATGGTATCAGTAGTGTACTAGATATAGATCAGTACCCCCAGATCATAATATATGATAAAAGGATACCAAGTGAATAAAGAGATAAATGTGATATTGACCCGTACCTTGATTTGGGAGGCCGTACGACGGAGTTACCGTATGAGCTATATATTGATGTTTGATCCGCACTTCTGACTCGAGGATGTCATATTGTATAGGGTATCGTATGGGATACTATTGAGGTGGGATCACCGACATATATATATATATATATATGTATGTATGTATGTATGTATGTATCGACTCAGATTTAGGTGGTTTCCCTTACCCTTTGATTAGTCTGTTAGTTAGACCTGTAGTTACTGTAGGGTTCCTAGGCACACTAGTGAGGTCTCACAAGGCATCGAACATACCAAATTCAAAAAATCTAGGTGCCGAGAGACCCGACTACGGATCGTTTGCTAGAAAACTAGGCGAAAAAGCTAACTAGTTAACACTTAACTATGAGAATCGGAAATACAACCTTTGTAGATCCGGTGCTCCACCTCCATAGCTCCGCAACGAAGTCCCTTCACTGTCCAAGTGAACTCCCGGGCTCTAGCGTCGGCTTCGTCGAAGAATAAGCGAGCTAGGTCGTCGATGTCCATGCCGAAGATGATCTACGTCGAAGCATCGCAAGATCAAGCTCTCACTTCACCAAGTCAAGAAACTTGTGAAGGAAACACACTCTACTACTTGGCAAGAGGTAGAGGATGAAGAAATAGGAAGTGGGTAGACTTTAGATTTGGATTTCTCACTCTTTTTCATCACTTGCCATTGATGGAGGCAAGCTTTCTTCACTTGAAGAAATGAAGAAGAAGAAGGAAATTGTTATGATAAGAAAATTAAAATAGAAAAGAAAATCCATTCTTATCATAAGCAAACCATGGTTAGGTGTAGAGATTAAACCAAGGTTAGTTGGAATGGTTAGGGTTAAGGATGAGATAAGAATGGTTGACTAAAGTCAATGCTTCATGAAGGTTCAAAGAATAAAACAAAACTAGCAACCATTCTTCTCATTATCATTTCCATAATAAATAAATAAATAAATAGATATGAAAATGTAAACCCTAATCATTTAAATAACCATGGTTCAATCTTTACACAAACTCAAGCAAACATGTATCATCAAACATGATACAATCAAGTGCACAAAAAGTATATCACATATACAATGTGCACATCCGAGTGAGAAAATCCATCTTAAGTGAACCAATACTAGTTAGTGCAAAGTAATATATCAAATATATTATCATGCATTAAATCATTAAATCAACACTTGATTTAACGATCCGGTCATATCGCATATAACCGACTAGTATCCAATGTATCGGTTTATCGAATCAACCCTCGATTCGATAACTAGGTTATATCGCATATAACCATTCGACACATTCATCGCGAGAATGAAATACGGTATCACATACACGCATTATTCTCGGTCCCGCACATATCTCATATGCGCTCCTATTTCGTTTCGCTTGAGCCAGGAAACCTCTGTGTAGGACTCTAAAGACTCGTCAATACGCCGGCAGCAGGTGATGATCATATCAAACACCTACAAGCCGCAAGCGGTCTGCTAAACGTAACGGCCACCCGGGTATTGAGCGATCTGAAGATCGACGAGCAAGCCCGCTCACACTCCAGTGAATCCAACCAGTAATACTACCGTACAGTCCGGTCTGATCGTCTGATATGTCGCATATCTTGCCTAGGGCTGGTAAACGTCAGACCCCAATAGCTCAATAAGTCGTGTCGATATGAGGTCTATAACAATTCGAGAAACTACTGGTAACACTTACCAGTAAATCTCAGCAACCCTGGCCAGGGATTTCCTGTTATAGCCAATCGAACACAGCGCAACATCAACCCCCATATACCGGGAGAGACGAATCCTCTCCTATCGCTCATTGCCTCCATGTGACTCGGGACTGTACCCAAAAACCACCGTTTTGCACGCCCTCTTGGACGTGGTAAGATGGAAATCAAAGCACAGTGGGAACCACACAAGACTCTATGACGATCTCGGGTCAACAGACTACTCTGTACCAGTGTCACCAGAGAACTGCCATCTGACGTGAGGTATAATACCATCTGGGAGTTCTCGGCGAGTCCGTCCAGTGTACCCAGTCTCTACTGAGCACCCGTATATCATCTCTGATGTCAAACACCGATGGATATGGGATCATCCATCGCCCATCTGTATGGGTCGAGAAGGTATACGCTAGTCTACTCTGGTATATCGATGCCCCGTCTCGATACACCCACGACTAGGGACTTTGAAGGATGTACTTATGGACTACCATGTCCCCACTAGTATGATCCGCATCATAGTCCAGGTAGTCAAGTACAGATCCTAAGGGCTTTACCAACATGTAACAGAGAGACAATCAGTATACACGTTAAGGTAAAGTTCAACCAGATAGCACACTATCATGTCGAGCAAGAAAGTCCTCCCTATATACGTCCCAGCATCCACTACAATATACATCCTATGTACAGTAATGGCCTCTAGGGCATACATATAACTAACAATCTCCCACTTGCACTAGGGCCATCTGATAGCAGTGGTTGTAGTATCTCATACTCAACCATCCCATAAAAGTCTCTCTCTGGGAACAGGCCTTTGTGAGTGGATCCGCTGTGTTGTCCTCTGAGTCTACTCTCCAAATCTCGATCACCCTGGAGATCAACCATCTCCATGATCAAGTGATACTGCCTTAGAATATGTCTGGATCACTGATGGGACCGGCGTTCCTTGGCATAAGCCACAACTTCATTGTCTCACAATGGTAGGAACGTAGTTCATCTCATGAACCAATAAACACCCAAACAGCCTCTTCGGTAGCATCTTAAGTAGCGATGTAACCAGCCTTTATCGTCTAGTATGCCACGGTATCTAGCTTGGAACTCTTCCGACATACCGTCCCTTTACTGAGGGTAAAGACAATGCCTGTGACTGACACTCAGTCGTCTTTATCACCCTGGAACCCTTCCAGTGATTCTCCCCAGGATCGATTGATACCATCTCACTACAACTAGTGAGTTTCCTAACATCCAATTAGATCTATCTCATAGATCCAAAATCCAGGAGTTAGTAGGTATCATTATGATCCTATATGGAGAATCATTGTGATAAACGGAGATTGACCGAGCGTAGCATAGGAAACTCTTTCCCTATCAAGAGTATGTCATCTACGTACTCTACGAGGATCACCACCATACTCCCTACTACCTTTTTGTTTATACAAGGTTCATCTATCATTTTGATGATGTCAAACTCTTTGACTAATCCATCAAAACAGATGTTCCAACTCCGCGATGCCTGCTTTATCCTATAAAGCATCTTGCACACGTTTCCGCTGCTCCCATTGTCTACGAAGCCCTCTGGCTGTGTACTTATAGACGCTCTCTTCTAAATCATCATTTAGAAAAGCAGTCAAGACACCCAACCACCAGATATCGCAGTCATGGTATGTAGCCGTGGCAAGTAGGATATGGATGGACTTAAGCATAGATCCTTAGAAAAAGTTTCATCATGATCCACACCTGGTCAATGATGCAAACCTTTAACAAGTCTAGCTTTGAAAGTCTCAACTTTTCCATTTACACCAAGTAATCTTCTCAAGATATACTTGCTCCTGATGGGGATTTAACCCTTCAGATATTGCAACCAAAGTCCATACTTTGTTGGTGTATAAGGATTCCATCTCAGATCACTAAGCATCCAGCCATTCTTACAGAGTCTTACTCCTGATGGCCAGCTCGAAGCTAGTTGGGTCATCATCTCATGATGCAATCCTCGCTCCCACTGTCATAGAGAAACCATGGTATCTCTCAGGTGGGTGAGGAACCCTACTAGATCGGCGGAGAGGCTGAGGTTCGTTGGTTACTAATGAATCCTTTCGTTCTTTCAAATCATCTGCTGTAGTTTGTATAGCTGGAACATTTCCAGTTCTACATAACAGATCTTGCCTTGAGCTTGTCCGGATTTTGCTTTTAGACATAGGCCGGACAACCCCAAATCTTAACTAGCTTAAGACATGGGCTCTTCCCTTTCCATATCAAATATGAAGTGGTAGGCAACTGATTTGATTTGAACCCTATTCAATAGGTATGCAGCTTCTCAAGTGCATAACTCCCAAAAGGAAATAGGTAACTCAGTAGTACTCATCATAGAGCACACCTTATCATATAGGGTGTGATTGTTCCGCCTCGATATACCATCGTGCTATGGTGTATACGGAGGAGTAATGCTGAGAGAGAATCTCATTCTCCTTTAGAATAGTCCAGGATTTCCGTGCTCAAGTATTCTCCTCCTTGATCACATCAAAGGACATAATACTTATACCCGTATTTTGGTTCTCTACTTCTAACTTATATTCTGTGAATATCTCAAAAGGTTCGGACTTGTGTTTCAACAGGAACATAGGTCTGAATCTCGAAAGATCATCAGAGAACGTAATGAAGTAAAAAGAACCATTCCTGGCATGTGTAGACAGGAGAGCTTACATACATCATCATGTATCATCCCAAGAGTTTACTAACTCTTTCTCTGTTTCCAGTAAACGGAGCTATGGTCATCTTATCTTTGTGACATGACTGGCAAGTTTCACAAGATGTAAATTCAAACAGATTTAAATATGCATCTAAATGTAACTTAGCTAGTCGGGTCGCATTGATATGACCTTGTTTACAATGCCTTAAGAAGGAATCGTTCAATTCTGAACTCTTCCTCTTTTGTGTGTTCCATACACTAAGAACTGCAGTTTGATTTAGAACATCAACGCTTTTAGATAACGTGCCTGAACCGATCAACTTTTGATATAGGAAATGTTCAAAACATTATCCAACAATACAAAATTATATCCTTTCTTTAATAATAAAGAGACTGATATGATTTTGTATATCAGGTTCGGTATCTAACAACATTCGTTCAGAATCAATGAATTGTAATACAGGGTGACAGTGACCAACAGACTTGGCTGCAACACTTGCCCCGTTTTCTGTCTCATGAAACTTATCACCCGTTCTCAGTTCTCTACCTGTCTGTAGCCCTATGTAACAGATTACATATCTGGGATCCTGATCTGGTATCACATACCCAGGACGTAGAGGATACAGAGAAACAGTTCTGTGTAACGAACACACCCGAAGATGATGCATCAGCATGCACTCTCTTCGTTTGGGCGGCACGGGAATTCTGGTAATCCCCAATTTTCTTCTCTGTCTTATAACAATTATAAGTTGGAGCGGGACCAACGTTCCCCAGCTCAGTATAACAAGCGGGTTCGGTCAATATTCCGTATTATTATCTTGATTAAGGCGTGATATGGTCGCTACCTGGAGAGAGAGAGAAGAAAACACTCAGCGTGCGCTCTTTCAAGAATAGATTGGTTATTATTTTATCTAATCAGGATGGCTCCCACTGCTTTTTATCAAATCTTCCTTCAAACCCTAAAAGGAAAGACTATCCGGGATTAATTACACACTACAAGTTCGCCAATCTTTCAGCCAGGCCAGTGTCGGTACTTTGAGGGAGGTCCCCCGTGCTTTCGCACGAACCTAATTAATGTAAACCTCGTTTTCCCAGAGGCGTAACCCCGTTGACACCTTTCTAGACACCTACTTGATCGGCTAATTGTAATGTATAAAACTCTCCCAGGAGTAACTCTTACTCGCAGCGGGTATCGGGATCCAACTATCTCATAGAAGGTATGCAATCTCATTGCAAATTTCAACACTTGAAATTCCCGATAATATTTTGCCCCTAGCGTCCTATGACCTTGACGGAGGTCAACAAACCATAGGCTACTAGTCAAGTTCAACCCGTCATTTCTTGATCGAATCAAACCCACCCGCACGACCCTTGACGGAGGTCAACAAGGTCGCACGACTACCCGAACTCAATCTGCATCATATGCATAAGCAGATAAATACTGGTTAGCTACCGCACACTGCGCCTTGACGGAGGCCAACAAACGCAGCACGAATACTAAACAGCACTTATCTGAAATGACGGAGGGCTACGACAGGTTTTTCTGAAAACCTATTGCGTAATGAACTTGATATCGTTGTAGAATCAAATGATTTTAAAATGGAGTGCTTTTGAGGCTTTTCTAGTTTTGCTAAAGGAGTCACTCCCGGTGAAGGGATCGTCGGTCCTTTCCTCGTCGAATGAGGTGCGGGACATATCATATATATCGCTGTGCAAAGCAAAAACACTTAAAAGCTATCAAAAGACAAACCGAGTGTGTAGCATCTGCCAGTTATTGCTAAAGGAGTCACTCCCGGTGAAGGGATCTCGGTCCTTTCCTCATCGAATAAGGTGCAGGATATATCATATATACCGCTGTGCAAAGCAAGAACTGTAGCTACCTGTTTTATTTTGAAATTCGATTCTACAACATCTTAGGTTTCTTTTATTTCATTAATCACATTAATGAAGTCCCATCATTTAAGTACCTAAACATCACAGATAAATACGACGTACACTTATGCCATCCGCATTCGCCTCGATGTCCCCTCGTGCACCGTTAGGTTAGGTAACTAACGGCAGAGCGGGGCAGGGCTAGCGCGGGTGTAAAACATAAGTAACGTCTATATAATATATCATATATACTATATACTGTATCTATCATAGAACATCACATGATCACATCACAGATATCGCAGCAGAAGAAACATATGAAATATTGGATATACTAGGACGTCCGTGTTTTCAATACGAGCCAGTATAAAACACGGATTCCACGGTCGTGATGAATAGCCAAACCCACACCCCTAGACCCCTACGAGAGCGGCAAGCAACCCTACCAATTCTAGAGTTAGGAGACCCGGACTCGACTCCTCGAGTTGGTCTCCCACTGGACTCCAGAACCCGGTTACTTGTGCCCTCCTCCTTGGGTCTATCCTAGTGCGGAAAAGTAAATAATATACAAACGGTGACAACTTCCGCAACCTGGAAGCGCCCCAATAAAAGAATATTACATACAAGTTTTTACATGAATGAAAATGAAAAACACTCATCTCACATAAAAACCCCCGGCTATTCAAACACGACGATCCAATATAACATATCCAGCAACACATAACATCACATGTCATCAACGTAAGTAAATATGTCCATCCCAATTGTCGTTGACATATAGCAACGAAACCGGCGATATCACATATTACACTTACGGTCACAGAAAAGAAAGTGTAAAACTACAACAGTTGGAATCCGCAACCACCTCAGACATCGCATGCCTGACCAAATGAATTCCTTAGACATCACATGCCTAACAATTATAAACCCCGCATTTTAGTCTCAAAATCGAAAACACTTTTCAATATCAAGTCGGGCAATTCAACAAGATTCCCGACAGCCTGATCGAATGCTCGTCGCAAACTTCAGTAGGCGGCCGCACCCCCGATACCGGCGATGAAGTGCACCAAGGCGGAACACCGCTACCGCGAGCACCCGAACGGATGCTTACGGCGACGGGGTTCTCCTACAGTCACTTGGTCGGGGCTATGGAGTGAGGCTGTCTATTAAGTTTATCCGGCGAGTATCCGCGTACGCTACGTGATTGCGACGGACTTTTAATCACATCAAAATTCCGTGGCATCCGATCAAGTGAGACTAAACTGCTATGTTTATAACATTCATTCAGTTATCTCATAACTTCTTGTGAATTCCAATTATTGTATCACATTCCGGATAAATAGAAAATGTTAAACTTTCCGATTGAACAATCGAACACCCAAGTTTTCCCGATACAGATCAACACATGAAACAAGTCTAACAACATTCAGTTCGTGCCTCAGTACCGACGGTCCAGCCGTAGAAGGGTCAAGCCAACGCCTCACATGTGGCACGCCGTACTGCCCCAAACCCGAAGGTTCAAAGGGCAGTTCAAGACGGTCACATAATCGAGTTAAGGTTTGTTGTCTTCTAGAGGGACCATCGCGTTACTTGCACTACTTAGAACGTCGTTAAACTACGGAAAAATCCAACACCTGGAAATTTCCCGACAGGGGAAAAATTGGGTATTTATATCCGGTCGAACTTTTTAACATATTCTAAAATTTATCCGGAACGACACATAGACAAAGTTTGACAATCCGATCGAATCTTTGATTCCCAATACAACCCAAAGATGCTCAACTGTATACTGCATATTAAAAATTCCCAGGAAAACCAGCACTGAAAAATAGGAGTTACTGTGCAAAATTCAATGGCAGATAAGACAAAAGGGCCGCGGAAGGGCCGCATTAGCACGCTAATGCCGCGGTTACGCCGCACTTTAGAAATATCATTAGGTAATTTTTGCATCGTAATTCTTAGATTTATCTTCTGATTTTTCTGAATATTTTTAATTTGCAAAAATCAACATTTTACAAAAATGTCCAGAGAGCATTTTAAAGTCGGGGTTTCGGGTCGATCGGACTTCTAACTCCGTCTACGCATCGCCTAAGGCTCTAGCTAGGCTCTGATACCACTGTAGGGTTCCTAGGCACACTAGTGAGGTCTCACAAGGCATCGAACATACCAAATTAAAAAAATCTAGGTGCCGAGAGACCCGACTACGGATCGTTTGCTAGAAAACTAGGCGAAAAAGCTAACTAGTTAACACTTAACTATGAGAATCGGAAATACAACCTTTGTAGATCCGGTGCTCCACCTCCATAGCTCCGCAACGAAGTCCCTTCGCTGTCCAAGTGAACTCCCGGGCTCTAGCGTCGGCTTCGTCGAAGAATAAGCGAGCTAGGTCGTCGATGTCCATGCCGAAGATGATCTACGTCGAAGCATCGCAAGATCAAGCTCTCACTTCACCAAGTCAAGAAACTTGTGAAGGAAACACACTCTACTACTTGGCAAGAGGTAGAGGATGAAGAAATAGGAAGTGGGTAGACTTTAGATTTGGATTTCTCACTCTTTTTCATCACTTGCCATTGATGGAGGCAAGCTTTCTTCACTTGAAGAAATGAAGAAGAAGAAGGAAATTGTTATGATAAGAAAATTAAAATAGAAAAGAAAATCCATTCTTATCATAAGCAAACCATGGTTAGGTGTAGAGATTAAACCAAGGTTAGTTGGAATGGTTAGGGTTAAGGATGAGATAAGAATGGTTGACTAAAGTCAATGCTTCATGAAGGTTCAAAGAATAAAACAAAACTAGCAACCATTCTTCTCATTATCATTTCCATAATAAATAAATAAATAAATAGATATGAAAATGTAAACCCTAATCATTTAAATAACCATGGTTCAATCTTTACACAAACTCAAGCAAACATGTATCATCAAACATGATACAATCAAGTGCACAAAAAGTATATCACATATACAATGTGCACATCCGAGTGAGAAAATCCATCTTAAGTGAACCAATACTAGTTAGTGCAAAGTAATATATCAAATATATTATCATGCATTAAATCATTAAATCAACACTTGATTTAACGATCCGGTCATATCGCATATAACCGACTAGTATCCAATGTATCGGTTTATCGAATCAACCCTCGATTCGATAACTAGGTTATATCGCATATAACCATTCGACACATTCATCGCGAGAATGAAATACGGTATCACATACACGCATTATTCTCGGTCCCGCACATATCTCATATGCGCTCTTATTTCGTTTCGCTTGAGCCAGGAAACCTCTGTGTAGGACTCTAAAGACTCGTCAATACGCCGGCAGCAGGTGATGATCATATCAAACACCCACAAGCCGCAAGCGGTCTGCTAAACGTAACGGCCACCCGGGTATTGAGCGATCTGAAGATCGACGAGCAAGCCCGCTCACACTCCAGTGAATCCAACCAGTAACACTACCGTACAGTCCGGTCTGATCGTCTGATATGTCGCATATCTTGCCTAGGGCTGGTAAACGTCAGACCCCAATAGCTCAATAAGTCGTGTCGATATGAGGTCTATAACAATTCGAGAAACTACTGGTAACACTTACCAGTAAATCTCAGCAACCCTGGCCAGGGATTTCCTGTTATAGCCAATCGAACACAGCGCAACATCAACCCCCTATACCGGGAGAGACGAATCCCCTCCTATCGCTCATTGCCTCCATGTGACTCGGGACTGTACCCAAAAACCACCGTTTTGCACGCCCTCTTGGACGTGGTAAGATGGAAATCAAAGCACAGTGGGAACCACACAAGACTCTATGACGATCTCGGGTCAACAGACTACTCTGTACCAGTGTCACCAGAGAACTGCCATCTGACGTGAGGTATAATACCATCTGGGAGTTCTCGGCGAGTCCGTCCAGTGTACCCAGTCTCTACTGAGCACCCGTATATCATCTCTGATGTCAAACACCGATGGATATGGGATCATCCATCGCCCATCTGTATGGGTCGAGAAGGTATACGCTAGTCTACTCTGGTATATCGATGCCCTGTCTCGATACACCCACGACTAGGGACTTTGAAGGATGTACTTATGGACTACCATGTCCCCACTAGTATGATCCGCATCATAGTCCAGGTAGTCAAGTACAGATCCTAAGGGCTTTACCAACATGTAACAGAGAGACAATCAGTATACACGTTAAGGTAAAGTTCAACCAGATAGCACACTATCATGTCGAGCAAGAAAGTCCTCGCTATATACGTCCCAGCATCCACTACAATATACATCCTATGTACAGTAATGGCCTCTAGGGCATATATATAACTAACAGTTACTTGTAGACTCGTTTATTTAGATGCATATTATTTATTGTTGTGATTATTATTCAGCTCCCGCATATTCTTGCTGTTCGCATCGCATTGCATGCTTATATTGTGTTTTTATACGCTGGTATTGAAATTATGCTGTCAGGACACCAGCACCTTTACCGATGATGCGTATGTTCCACGTACACCTGCTTGCCGGCTCACACACATCATCATCGGTAATTGCCATTCCACGTACACTTTAGAGAATATTAATTCATTGATATCGCTTGTTAGCTGATAGTTTCAACATATTATTGTGCTAGTTTAGATATCGCATTCATTACTGTTATACTTCATGCATATTTATTATTCATAGTCATGCATTATATTTCAGGGCCAGTCCGGATTACCGGAGCCCAATACTTTAAATTCATTGTTTATTTATTCTCGAGATTGGGATTTCCATGAGATTTCTGGATTTAGAGAAACCGCAATGAAATCTGTTTATCATTTTAAAATGAAAGTTGCGGTTTTCTCATGATATGATTTGAGATATGTCCACCATGAGTTTTCTCGGCTCTTGAGCGATATCATACACCCAATTCAAGGAGGAGGAGGAAACCGTCTGTGGGTGCATAGTGGACCCGGTGCGGTACCCCAGGGCAAGAAGATCGCAGATGATGGCGTTGAGCCTGTGACAGGGGAGCATTGCTGACCGGTGATTGTATTGTGACTCGACGGATATCCGGAGGATACCGATCGGAGTCGGGCCAGTCCGGATAGCCGGAGCCTAGGGGCCAGTCCGGATAACCGGAGCCCAGTATATTGAGATTTTGAGGTATTGAGATTTATGATATGGGCCAGTCCGGATAGCCGGAGCCCGAGATATCAGATATTTGGATACATGTTTTGTGTCGATGCTTGACACGGATTTTATATTTATTGCATTGATAATACCTCAATTTATGTATACAAAAATCTCATTAATTAAAGAAAACAGTTTCTCATTTATTTGCATTCTGTTTTCATGCATTCATACCTCACAGTTATGATATGTTGCTACCTGAGGCACTGACACGAGCACTTGGTATTACACTCATGTTTAGATGTTTACCCAGGCCATTATTTCATGCTTCAGACCTTATCATTTGAGAGTATATATATATATATATATATATATATATATATATATATATATATATATATATATATATATTACCAATCGTATTAACCTAGGATTGAGTCATACATACGATTTCTGCTCTGTGATGTTTTCTACTCACGAGTTGGCAACTCACCCCCGTTGTGCCACAGTTCTTGCAGGTTTTACCGTACAGGTTCATTGCGGCTTTCTGGCACACTGCTTCCATTCCGAGTGATTGTTTTGGTAGGTGGGTTCACTCGCATCGTGACCACCCTTGTATTTTATTTACATTGTTGTATCTAGAAACTCCATCAACCAAACTTGTATATTTATTTGACTTAGATGACCAGTGATGTATATTCTTTCGACCTTAGAGTCGCGCATTGTATTATTATGGTTTTCTTTGATGTTTTGAGTTTCCTTTTGAATTTTGATCCTCGCCCTTCGGCGTTGTATATTATATTGCTTGCGTGGTTGTGGCAGTCGATTGACGAAGAGCTAGCTCCCGCTTGGGGATGCCTTTTTTCATTATATATGCTTTTATCATGTTGTACCCCGTTCGGGGTCAGTATTTACAAAGGAAACTCTGCCGAAATTTTCAGAAAAGACTTGATATTTTTAAAACGCATAATTCGGCTTATGCTATTAAAACCACTCGTTTTAAAATAAGTTTCTTCTTACCTAAAATGGTTTTAGATTTCTGGGTTTTAGGCTTACTTGAATTAGATGGGGTCCTAGACTTCATATGATTCAAGGGCCAGTCACATGCCATTTCGGGTCGTGACAACAGTAAAATATATAATATAGCTAACACACGTCCATCTGCCACAGTAAATAAAATCAAGAAATGCATATAGCGGAAATGAATCAAGATCCAAATAAACAATCTCTGAATCATGTCCCTTATGGGCTCATATCGATAAAATAAAACTATGGAAATAAAAGAAATTAAGTATCTCTAAACTAAACGTCTAGCTCCTCATTGCTCGGCTTGCTTGCTAAATTACTCCTGGCCTGTCTGTAATAATGTCAGTGAAACTAGGTCATGCAAAACCCATACGTTGGTGTGTCATAATAGCAAAATTAATAGTAGTAATCAGGATAGGATGCTATTGTTAAATATAAATATAAATAACACATGTATAAAACAGTGAGGTATATGTATGCGATGTGTATCTTAAAATCTGTGCCTCTAGCTTATCTATTCTACAAGTCTTTGAAATTAATTTAATGGAATTGTCGATGTTGTTGGATATATGTATGCCCTAGAGGCCATTATATGATAGTGGATGTATTTATACATGTGTGTGTATATATATATATATATTCAGTGTACATTCTTGCTCGACATGATAGTATGCTATCTGGTTCTTCTTTATCTGACATGTTGATTTGATCATGCTTTTATTCATTCATACATGTTGATAAAGCCCTGAGGATATAGGCTTGACTACTGTGATTATGATGGAGATCATACTAGTGGGACATCAGTAGTTTATAAGCATATCCTGGAATGTCCCTAGTCGTAGGTGTATCGAGACGGGGCATCGATATACCAGAGTAGACTAGCGTATATGATACTAGAAACATATGATGGGCGATGGATGTTCCCACATTCATCGATGTTTGACATCGAGATCATATACGGGTGATCAGTGGTGACTGGGTACACTGGACGGACTCGCCGAGAACTCCTATATGGAATTATATCTATCGTTGGATAGCAGTTCTCAGGTGACACTGGTGCAGGTTAGTCTGTAGACCCGAGATCGTCATAGAGTCTTGTGTGTTCTCCCACTGTACTTTGATTACCACCCTACCACGGCTCTACTGAGTCGTGCAAACAGGTGGCCGTTGGGTACAGTCCCGAGACACACGAAGGCGATGAGCGATAGGAGGGGTTTTGTCTCTCCCGGTATTGGGAGTTGATGCTGTGCTGTGCTCGACTGGCTATATCAGTAAGTCCCTGGCCAGGGCTGTTGAGATTTACTGATAAGTGTTATCAGTAGTTTCTCGATCTGTTATAGACCATTCATCGGCACGACTTATTGAGTTATTGGGGTCGACGTTACCATCCCTAGACTCGATATGCAGCATATCTGACGAAGAGACCGGACTGTACGGTAGTGTTGCCGGTTGGCTTGACGGGAGTTGTAGCAGGTTCGCTTGTTTTCTTCTGATCGCTCAATACCCGGGTGGCCGTTACGTTTAGCTGACCGCTTGCGGCTTGGGGATGCTTGATATGATCATCACCCACTGCCGGCGTATTGACGAGTCTTAGAGTCCCACAAAGGAGTTACCTAGTCCAGGCGAAACGTTGTGGTGCGCATATGCGATATGCGCATGGACCCGGTTAAAATGCGCGTATGAGATACCGTATATTAATCAGGCGGCTTGCTTTTGGTCGGGTCGTATGTGATATGACCGGATTGCTAAATCAAGTGTTGATTTATCATTTAACCATTAGTTTCTCACTAGAAATCCTTTTCTTGTCTTTTTTGGGTGTATGCATGCATGTATGCATTCATTCTTGTTCATGCACATATGGATGTGCATGCACACATACATGCATACATCATTCTATCATGGTTGTATATATAGAAGATGGTGGCAATATAAGACTCACACCTTATGATTATATATGGATATATATTTGTATTTTTTTTAAAACAAAAGAAAAGAAAAAAGATTAATCCATGGTTATCTTCTACACTCTTCTTTGAACTAACCTTTGTTCACCCACTTTTTAACCATGAGTTAATCTTCCTTTTGTCTTTTAACTCAAGTACAATAATATCTTTATTATGTAACCATGGTTTGAGATGAAGAGTAGAAAATATATATACTTATATTTTCTATTTTTCATATGAGATTATCATTCTCTTGAGTTTTCTAGAGCCATCATCTTCTTCCTCCTCTCTCTTGCTCTTTAGATTTTTCAAGTGAGCCAAAGAGTGACCAAGTTAGGATTTTGAAGTGAGAAAACCAACCACAACACCATTCTACACTAGTCTTGCCCACTTGTGAAGAGTGTTAGCTTCCATTTCTTCTCTTGATCTTGTGAAGTTTTAAGCTTGGACAAAGAGGACTCCGGGTGGATCATCGTGGACCTAGAGGTTCTCAAGCGGACGTTTTCCAACCCTCAAGTAGCCAAGGAGTCTAGCGTAGGGAGCTACAAAGGTTGTACTCTCAAAACCCTAGCTTTATCTACTTGTGTTGATGTGTATGTTTAGAAACCCTAATTTTCTAGTGATGATTCTTTGTATGTTCACTTAGCACCTTAAAAATTTGATTTTGACACATGTGATACTTCCAAACCCTTCATGAGGTGCTACGTAAACCTAATATTGGTATCAGAGCTACTAGGCATTGGATGTCGACCTATGGGGGGTTCTCACTGTGTGACAGTGTGGTGAAGCATAGGCTCTTACCCCCAGGGTGTCCCGAGACCGGAAGATGTTCCGGCGGGTTGTAGTCCTCGCGAGGGGGCATGCGTAAAAAGTAGCTGCTGAGAGACCCGTTGGTGCCACGGCGACCCCATTGGATGGGGTGGCTGCCTGACTAACATTGGTATCAGAGCCGACCTAGAACTTTAGGCGACACTTTAACGAAGTTAAAACTCCGATCGTACCAAAATACGGATTTTTTGAACACTCTCTGGACATTTTTTTGAAACTGTGTTTTTCTAGTATTAAAAATCGTTAAAAAATTCAGCAGGGAAATCTAAGTACCACTGTAAAAAACGAAGCCATGAACAGTAAATCCCACCGCGGAACCGCGGCCAAAGCTTGCTTGGGCCGCGGCTCCGTGGCCGTACAGGTGAGTCATTGCTTGGGGTTTGTACAGTAGTCTTCCTACCTGCTTGTTGATATTTTTGAGTATTTTTAATCTGATTCATATGTTGAATGTTATGGGGATGGTTTTGGATTCGGTGATTCGATCGGAATTTTAATCTCGTGCCTTTTCCGGATAATTTAGAAAGTATTAAAAGGTTCGAACGGATATCATTAACCCACTTTTTCTCGACACGAAAAATTTTCAAGTGTTGAATTTTTTCTCGAGTTTAAATCTTTCGGAAATGCGTGCAAGTTTTGTGGTGGACCCTCTAGAAGAACACAAACCTTAACTCGATTATGTGACCGTCTTGAACTGCCTTTTGAACCTTAGGGTTTGAGGCAGTACGGCGTGCCATATGTGAGGCGTTGGCTTGACCCTTCTACGGCTGGACCGCTACTACTGTGACACATTCCGGGTTTTTTGAACTCCGCTCAAGTGTTGAGCTTTAGGAAATTTTGGGTATTTGATTATTCGATCGAAATGTTTAATACTGTCTATTTATCTGGAATATGATACAATATGTGGAATTCATATAGTTAGGCATGAAATGCGAAGTATGTGATATTTCGGATACGATATCTAAAGAGAATGTGGATTCCAAATATTGTAGTTTTACACTTTCTTTTCTGTGACCGTGAGTGTAGCATGTCGCTTATCGCCGGTTTCTTTGCTATACATCAACGACAATCGGGGTACGCATACTTACTTACGTTGATGATATATGATATTATGTGTTGCTGAGATATGATGTGCAGGATTGTCGCGATTGAATAGCCGGGGGGTTTTATATGAGATGAGAGTTTTATTTTCATTCATGTAAAATTCAAATATAATGTAATATTCTTTTATTTAGGGCACTTCCGGGTTGAGGTTGATGTCACCAGTGTTGTATATTATTTACTTTTCCGCATTAGGATAGACCCAAGGAGGGGAGCACAAGTGACCGGGTTCTGGGGTTCAGTGGAAGGTCATCTCGAGGAGTCGAGACCGGGTCTCCTAAAGTCCAGGATTGGTAGGGTCGCTTGCCGCTCTCGTAGGGGTCTAGGGGTGTGGGCTTGGCTATTTATCGCGACTGTGGAATCCGTATTTTCTATTGTTGGCTAAATACTAAATACGGACGTCCTAGTATATCCCACATTATATATATGTTTCTGCTGCCTGTGTTCTGTGATATCTGAGACGAATGATATATTATATATGAGATATATAGTAGACGTTGCTTATGTTTTACACCCGTGCTAGTCCCGTCCCGGTATGCCGTTAGTTAAGTAACCTAACGGTGCATAACGGAACATTGCGGCGAATGCGGATGGCATAAGCGTACGTTGTATTTTCGTTTCTTTTCTGTGATTGGCTTAAGGACTTAAATGATGGGACTACATTAATATGATTAATGTAAAGAAAATAAACCTAAAAAGATGTTGTAGAATCGGATTTGAAAACCACTCGGCTCTTTATGAAAAAGCTATATTTCAAAACTGCGGAGCTCAAGCCACTCCTTTTGAAAACCATTTGATTCTACAACGATATCGAGTTCAAAGCGTTAAAGATTTTCTTAAAAATCATCCGCAACCCTCCGTCATTTTAGGAAGTAGAGTACTTAGTATTCGTGCTACGTTTGTTGACCTTAGCCAAGGTGTAGTGTACGGTAGCTAAGTGATGTCTTCCTACAATGCATATGATGCAGATTAATTAGGACGGGCATATGACTTTGTTGACCTTAGCCAAGGGTCATCTAAACGGGTCTGATTAATCAAGAAATGATGGGTTGAACTTGACTAGTGATTGTGATTTGTTGACCATAGCCAAGATCATGAGTGCTAGGGGTAAAAATCACATCGGGAATTTCAAGTGTTGAAATTTGCAATGAGATTGCATACCTTCCATATGATGGTTGGATCCCGATCCCACTGTAGGCAATAGTTGCTCCCAGGAGAGTTTTGCAGTTTACAATTAGCTAACTCATTAGGTGTCTAGAAAGGTGTTAACGGGGCTACGCCTATGGGAAAACGAGGTTTACTTTAATTAGGTCCGTGCGAAAGCACGGGGAACCTCCCTCAAGTACCGACACTGGCCTGGCTGAACGGTTAGCGAAGTTGTAGACTGTAATTAATCCTGGCTAGTTTTCTTTTTAAGGTTTGAAAGAAAAACTTGATTAAAGCAGTGGGAGACATCGATTAGACAAGATAATAACCAATCTGATCTTTGCAAGAGCTTTCGCTTAGTGTATTCTTTTCTCTCTCTTAATGGCAGATACCAATGACTGGACTCAAGCTTCTACTAGATAAAAATAAACTGAATGGGACCAATTATAAAGACTGGTTGAGGAATCTGAAAATAGCCTTGACTTATGATAAAGTATCATATGTCCTCACGGCTTCAGCCCCGCCCGTCCCAGGTCCAAAATCCTCAGTTGCGGACAAAGAAGTCTGCAAGACATGGGACGCTGACTGTGCCATGGCCAAATGCCTCGCGCTCGCATCGATGGACAATACACATCAAAAGCAGCACGAGAATATAGACATTCAAGCCATATTTCTCCATACAAAGGAGTTGTATGGAGAGCAATCCTGTGTATTACGATACGAAGCATCAAATAAATTGTTTCAAATGCGAATGGTCCCTGGCACACCAGTAGAAGACCATATTCTGAAGATGATAGCTCTCATAGAAGAGCTTGAGGACCTTGGATGGACAATGGACAATGAACAATATACAGATATTATTCTGCAGTCCCTCCCCTCCACCTTTGCTTAATTCATAGTTAACTTCAACATGCAAAACATGGAGAGAGAACTACCTGAACTCCTTAATATGTTAAGGAGTGCAGAGAGCACACTGAAATCAGTGAAAACTCCCGTTATAACTGTTGGACAATCTTCCTCTTCTCGCCCAAAGGCTAAGGCCAAAGGAAAGAAAAAGAAGAAGCCCACCAATCCGAAGGGTGGAGTTAAAAAGGTTAAGTGGAAGGAAAAGTCCAAAGCTGGAGAATCGGGGAAAGGTGAATGTTTTCATTGCCACAAAATAGGACATTGGAAGCGCAACTGTACAGAGTACTTAAATCTCAAGAAGAAGTATGGGGATGCTTCCGCTTCAGGTGTGTTTATGAAAGAAAACTGTTTTTCAATAAACTCTGCTTCCTGGGTATTAGATACCGGTTCAGGTTCTCACATTTGCAATTCTATGCAGGGGCTGAGAAATAGCAAGGTTTTGAAGACAGGTGACCATACTCTCCGCGTTGGAAATGGTTCCAATGTACATACAGTCGTAGTGGGAGAGTATCACTTGGGGTTGCCATCTGGGTGTATATTGGTTTTGAACCCATGTTATTTTGTACTAAGTATGATTTGTAATATAATATCTGTTTCTTTGTTAGACAATGAAGGATATAATTTTGTATTGCAGAACAATGTTATGAACATTCATCTGAATCAAATGTTGGTTGGGTATGGTACACTTAATAACGGGATATACGTCCTAAATCAACACACAGTTTTCAGCATACAACACACTAATAAAAGAAAACTTTCAGAAATAAATGAAGCTTTTCTTTGGCACTGTAGACTTGGTCATATTAACGAAACAAGACTAAACAAGTTACACAAAGATGGATATTTAAACTCTTTTGAATATAAATCTTATGCGACTTGCCAGTCTTGTATCAAGGGTAAAATGACCAAAACTCCGTTTACCGGACACGGAGAAAGAGCTACCGAGCTCCTAGGACTCATACATAGTGATGTATGTGGGCCAATGTCTACACAGGCTAGAGGCGGTTTTTCTTACTTCATTACTTTCACTGACGATTTCTCAAAATTCGATCATGTATTTTTATTAAAGCACAAATCCGAAGCTTTCGAGAAATTCACTGAATATAAACAAGAAGTAGAAAAACAAACCGGCTTGAGTATTAAAATGCTTCGATCAGATCGAGGTGGGGAGTACCTCAGTACAGAATTTGCAAACTTCCTAAAAGAGAATGGGATTCTCTCTCAGCTTACTCCTCTTTACACACCACAGCACAATGGTGTGTCTGAACGACAGAATCGAACCCTATTAGATATGGTCCGTTCCATGATGAGCGATGCTGAGTTACCTGTCTCATTTTGGGGCATGCATTGGAGACTGCAGCGTTTCTACTGAACAGGGTCCCAACCAAAACCGTGTCTACCACGCCATATGAGATATGGCATGGGAAGAGACCATCTCTTAAGAGAATTAAGATTTGGGGTTGCCCGGCCTATGTTAAAAAACAGAATCCGGACAAACTCGAGACACGGTCAGTCATGTGTAATTTTGTGGGATATCCAAAGAACTCTTATGGATATCTTTTCTACCACAAGGAGGAAAAAAAGGTGTTTGTTTCTCAGCATGCCACATTCTTGGAAAATGAGTTTTTCACAGATAAAGATGATGGCAATGTGGTGGATCTAGAAGAGGTTCTAGAGACACAAACTACAAATGACGACTTGGTTGAACCGGCTGTTGCAATAGAAACTGAGGAACCTCGGCCACTCCGTAGGTCTGGTAGGACTTCTCGCCCACCGGAGATGTACTACGGTTTCCTCATTGATGGTGACAGAGAAGACTGCATCATGGAGGATGATGACCTTACCAGTTTTCAGCAAGCTATCACGAGTGGTGACTCTGTGAAGTGGCTGGATGTCATCAGATCCGAAATGGAGTCTATGTACACCAACAAAGTATGGACTTTGGACGTTGTACCCTCTGGGGTAAAACCTGTGGGGTGCAAATGGATCTTTAAAAGAAAGATTGGTGTAGATGGGCAGGTAGAGACCTATAAGGCAAGACTTGTGGTGAAAGGTTTTCGTTAAAGACCAGGTTTGGACTATGACGAGACTTTTTCGCCCGTAGCCATGCTTAAATCCATTCGGATCCTACTTGCTATTGCTGCTCACTACGACTATGAAATCTGGCAGATGGACGTTAAAACGGCATTTCTAAATGGGGATTTAGAAGAATGCGTTTATATGGATCAGCCAGAGGGCTTCATTGACAGTGGGAGCAGCGGGAAAGCATGTAGATTGCTTATATCCATATATGGGTTAAAGCAGGCATCACGGAGTTGGAACATCTATTTCGATGATGTTATCAAAGAGTTGATTTTATCAAAAATCCAGATGAACCTTGTGTTTATAAGAAGGCTGTAGGGAAAGCTGTCACATTCCTCATATTGTACGTGGATGACATTCTTCTGATAGGAAATGATATTCCTATGCTACAGTCGGTCAAATCTTTCTTATCACTAAGGTTCTCCATGAAGGACTTGGGTGATGCCACATACATTCTGGGTATTAGGATCTATAGGGATAGATCCAAGAGGTTATTGGGATTGTCCCAAACCAGATACATCAACACCATCCTAAAAAGGTTTAGTATAGAAGACTCCAAGCGGGGTGCCTTACCCGCTTGCCATGGGGTCACTCTCTCCAAGGACTCTTGCCCAAAGACCGATGAAGAGAGAGCTCGCATGAGCATTATACCCTATGCTTTTACAGTAGGATCTATAATGTATGTGATGTTATGTACATGCCCAGATGTAGCTTATGCACTTAGTGTTGTAAGCAGGTATCAATCCAACCCAGGGGAGAACCACTGGATAGCTGTGAAGAACATTCTTAAGTACTTGCGAAGGACTAAAGAATTGTTCTTGGTGTATGGTAATGGAGATCTCCAGATGGAGGCCTTTACCGATTCGAGCTTCCAGAGCGATAAGGACGACAGCAAATCTATCTCTGGGTTTGTATTTACCCTCAATGGAGGGGCGGTAAGTTGGAAGAGTTCCAAACAGGATACCGTTGCAGACTCTACGATGGAGGCTGAGTACATTACTGCAAATGATGCCGCCAAGGAAGCCGTCTGGATGAGAAAGTTCATCTCGGAGGTAGGAGTAGTTCCAACCATTATTGATCCAATACCATTGTATTGTGATAATAATGGGGCTATGGCGTTAGCCAAGGAGCCCAGGTCCCATCAACGGTCCAGACACATCTTGAGGCGCTTTCATTTGATCCGGGAGATTGTAGATCGCCGCGAGATCGAGATTAAGAGAGTAGACACAAAGAATAACGCCGCAGATCCACTCACCAAGGCCCTCCCTCAGCCGCAGCATAAGCGACTTTTTGAGATGTTGGGTATGAGATACGCCAATAACTGGCCTTAGTGCAAGTGGGAGATTGTTGGATATATGTATTCCCTAGAGGCCATTATATGATAGTGGATGTATTTATACATGTATATATATATTCAGTGCACATTCTTGCTCGACATGATAGTATGCTATCTGGTTCTTCTTTATCTGACATGTTGATTTGATCATGCTTTTATTCATTCATACATGTTGATAAAGCCCTGAGGATATAGGTTTGACTACTGTGATTATGATGGAGATCATACTAGTGGGACATCAGTAGTTTATAAGCATATCCTGGAATGTCCCTAGTCGTAGGTGTATCAAGACGGGGCATCGATATACCAGAGTAGACTAGCGTATATGATACTAGACCCATATGATGGGCAATGGATGTTCCCACATTCATCGATGTTTGACATCGAGATCGTATACGGGTGCTCAGTGGTGACTGGGTACACTGGACGGACTCACCGAGAACTCCTATATGGAATTATATCTATCGTCAAATAGCAGTTCTCAGGTGACACTGGTGCAGGTTAGTCTGTAGACCCGAGATCGTCATAGAGTCTTGTGTGTTCTCCCACTGTATTTTGATTACCACTCTACCACGGCTCTACTGAGTCGTGCAAACATGTGGCCGTTGGGTACAGTCCCGAGACACACGAAGGAGATGAGCGATAGGAGGGGTTTCGTCTCTCCCGGTATTGGGAGTTGATGCTGTGCTGTGCTCGACTGGCTATATCAGTAAGTCTCTGGCCAGGGCTGTTGAGATTTACTGATAAGTGTTATCAGTAGTTTCTCGATCTGTTATAGACCATTCATCGGCACGACTTATTGAGTTATTGGGGTCGACGTTACCATCCCTAGACTCGATATGCAGCATATCTGACGAAGAGACCGGACTGTACGGTAGTGTTGCCGGTTGGCTCGACGGGAGTTGTAGCAGGTTCGCTTGTTTTCTTCTGATCGCTCAATACCCGGGTGGCCGTTATATTTAGCTAACCGGTTGCGGCTTGGGGGTGCTTGATATGATCATCACCCACTGCCGGCGTATTGACGAGTCTTAGAGTCACACAAAGGAGTTACCTAGTCCAGGCGAAATGTTGTGGTGCGCATATGCGATATGCGCATGGACCCGGTTAAAATGCGCATATGAGATACCGTATATTAATCGGGCGGCTTGCTTTTGGTCGGGTCGTATGTGATATGACCGGGTTGCTAAATCAAGTGTTGATTTATCATTTAACCATTAGTTTCTCATTAGAAATCCTTTTCTTGTCTTTTTTGGGTGTATGCATGCATGTATGCATTCATTCTTGTTCATGCACATATGGATGTGCATGCACACATACATGCATACATCATTCTATCATGGTTGTATATATAGATGATGGTGGCAATATAAGACTCACACCTTATGATTATATATGGATATATATTTGTATATTTTTTAAAACAAAAGAAAAGAAAAAGATTAATCCATGGTTATCTTCTACACTCTTCTTTGAACTAATCTTTGTTCACCCACTTTTTAACCATGAGTTAATCTTCCTTTTGTCTTTTAACTCAAGTACAATAGAATCTTTATTATGTAACCATGGTTTGAGATGAAGAGTAGAAAATATATATACTTATATTTTCTATTTTTCATATGAGATTATCATTCTCTTGAGTTTTCTAGAACCATCATCTTGTAGGGTTACTAGGCACACTAATAAGACTCTACAAGGCATCGACTATGCCAAAATTAAATTTTTATATGCCGAACAACCCTAAGCTAGATCGTATACTAGAGATTAGGCGAAGAAAAAAGCAAGTAAACAACTTTACTACTAAGGGTATGCAAAATACAACCTTTGTAGATCGGTCCTTCACTTCTAGAGCTCCTTGTCGTAGTCCCTTCGCTGCGATCAAAGTTCTCCCGGGCTCTTGTATGGCTTCACGAGGCGAAAGATGCGACCTTGCTTGAAGTCTCCGAGGTCGAAGATGATCTACGTCGAGGGAATTCCGACTCAAGCTACTACTTCACTAACTAGAGAATTAGTGAAGTAAACACCCTAAACTAAAGTGCTAATCTAGTAGAGGATGGAGAAATAGGAAGTGGGTTCTCTTTGGAATTTTATTTCTCATAAAATTTCACTCTTTTTTCAAAACCCTAGCAAGCTTTTTCTCTTGCTCAATGAAGAAGAAGATGAACAAAATAAAAGAATGAGGATAATGATCAAGTCAAGTGAGCTAACCATGGTTAGTGGGTATCATATACTAACTCTTGTAGAGACATTACCATGGCTAAGTGTTAAGGTTAGGTTAAAACCCAAAGTAAAAACAAATTTAGTGGACTTTAGTCAATGCATCCACAAGCTTCCACAAGCTTCATGCATTTTCTAATTTACCACTAATTTTGTAATTACTTTTAAATGTTAAAACCCAACATAACAAATAGCATGGTGTATGTCTCATACACCCAAGTCATGTGTATCATCAACCATGATACATAAATATAACACATTGTAATATATATCATATATATAGTAAAGATGTGTACATGTGAGAAAAAAACCCTAAGTGAACATGTGTTAGTTAATGTAAACTAGTATATCAAATATACAATTATACAATAAATTATTAAATCAACACTTGAATTAATAATCCGGTCATATCTCATATAACCGACTAACATTCAATGTATCGACTTATCGAATCAACACTTGATTCGATAACCCGGCTATATCATATATAACCGACTGATACATAAAGTCGCGAGAATATAATACGGTATCACATACACGCATTATTCTCGGTCCTGCACATATCACATACGTGCTCCTATTTCGTTTTGCCTGAGCCAGTAAAACCTCTATGTAGGACTCTAAAGACTCGTCAATACGCCGGCAGTAGGTGATGATCACATCACGCACCCACAAGCCGTCAGTGGTACTAGCTGGACGTAACGGCTACCCGAGTATTGAGCGATCAGAAGATCAGCAAGCAAGCTCGCTCCAACTCCTGTAAAAGCCTGCCGGTAACACTTCCCGTACAGTCCGGTCTCCTCGTCTGATATGTCGCATATCAAGTCTACGGGTGGTAAACGTCAGACCCCAATAACCGATAAGTCGTGCCGATGTAAGGCTCATAACGGGTCGAGAAACTACTGGTAACACTTACCAGAAAATCTCTATATCAGCACTGGCCAGGGACTTCCCTGTTACGGCCAATCGAGCACTGCGCAACATCAACCCCCAATACCGGGAGAGACGAAACCCCTCCTATCGCTTATTGCCTCCATGTGACTTGGGACTGTACCCAAAAACCACCGTTTTGCACGCCCTCATGGACGTGGTAAGGTGGAAATCAAAGCACAGTGGGAATCACACAAGACTCTATGACAATCTCGGGTCTACAGACTAACCTGCACAAGTGTCACCAGAGAACTGCCATCTGACGTGAGGTATAATACCATCTGGGAGTTCTCGGCGAGTCCGTCCAGTGTACCCAGTCTCCACTGAGCACCCGTATACCATCTCTGATGTCAAACACCAATGGATATGGGATCATCCATCGCCTATCTCATGGGTCGAGAAGCGTATACGCTAGTCTACTCTGGTATATCGATGCCCCGTCTCGATACACCCATGACTAGGGACCTTGAAGGATGTACTTATGGACTACCATGTCCCCACTAGTATGATCCGCATCATAGTCCAGGTAGTCAAGTACACATCCTAAGGGCTTTACCAATATGTAACTATAAGACAGTATAAAGAGACAAGTATACATGTTAAAGTAAAGAGCAACCAGATAGCATACTATCATGTCGAGCAAGAAAGTCCTCTCTATATATGTCTAAGCATCCAATATAATATACATCATCTGTACAATACTGGCCTCTAGGGCATACATACAACTAACAATCTCCCACTTGCACTAGGGCCAGCTGCTGTAGTATCGTATACCAAGCATCCCGAAGAGTCTCTCAAACTGTATCTGGGGAATGGCCTTCGTCAGTAGATCCGCTGTATTGTTCTTCGTGTCAACCCTCCTGACCTCGATCTCTCGGCGATCAACTATCTCCCGGATCAGGTGATACCGCCTCAGAATATGCCTGGATCGCTGATGGGACCTGGGTTCCTTGGCCAAAGCCACCGCTCCATTGTTATCGCAATACAAAGGTATTGGATGCTCAATGGATGGAACCACTCCAAGTTCAGTAATGAACTTCTTGATCCAGACAGCCTCTTTGGCAGGATCGTTGGCAGCGATGTATTCAGCCTCCATCGTCGAGTCTGCCACGGTTTCCTTCTTGGAACTCTTCTAGCTAACCGCCCCTCCGTAAAGGGTAAATACAAATCCCGACTGCGACTTAGAGTCGTCCTTATCACTCTGGAAGCTCGAATCGGTAAAGGACTCCATTTGGAGTTCTCCGTTACCATACACCAAGAGCATCTCTTTAGTCCTTCATAAGTACTTGAGAATGCTCTTCACAGCTGTCTAGTGACTCTCTCCAGGATCAGCTTGATACCTACTCACTACACTTAGTGAGTATGCTACATCGGGTCTGGTACATAGCATCACGTACATGATAGAGCCTACTGCCGAAGCATAGGGTATCCCTTGCATGCGAGCTCTCTCCAAATCAGTCTTGGGAGACATCTCTTTGGAGAGAGTGAGCCCTGAGATCGTGGGTAAAAACCCACGTTTGGACTCTTCCATACTAAACCGCTTTAGTATGGTGTCAATGTACCTGGATTGGGACAATCCCAATATCCTTTTAGATCTATCTCTATAGATCATAATTCCCAATATGCAGGAGGCATCACCAAGATCTTTCATTGAGAATCTTTGTGATAAGAAGAGCTTGACCGATTGTAGCATAGGAATATCATTTCCTATCAAGAGTATGTCGTCCACGTACAATACGAGGAAGACAACCTTACTCTCTGCCACCTTCTTGTAGATACAAGGTTCATCTACATTTTTGACGAAATCAAACTCTTTGATAACGACGTCAAAGCAGATGTTCCAACTCCGCGATGCTTGCTTTAATCCATAAATGGATTTAAGCAGCTTGCACACCTTCCCACTGCTCCCACTATCTACGAAGCCCTCTGGCTGAATCATGTACACGCACTCTTCTAAATCACCGTTTAGAAAGGCGGTCTTAACATCCATTTGCCAGATTTCGTAGTCATGATATGCAGGGATGGCAAGCATAATCCGGATGGATTTAAGCATAGCCACTGGAGAAAAGGTTTCATCATAGTCCACACCTGGTCTTTGACGAAAACCCTTTGCAACAAGTCTAGCTTTGAAAGTCTCCACTTTCCCATCTACATCAAGTTTTTTCTTGAAGATCCACTTGCTCACAATGGGTTTTACCCCTTCAGGAGCATCTTCCAAAGTCCATACTTTATTGGTGTACATGGATTCCATCTCGGACCGCATTGCATCCAGCCATTTCACTGAGTCCCCACTCGTGATGGCCTGCTCGAAGCTAGTTGGGTCATCATCAACCATGATGCAATCCTCGCTCCCACCATCTACGAGAAAACCGTAGTATCTCTCAGGTGGGTGAGGAACCCTATTAGATTGGCGGAGAGGCTGAGGTTCATTGGGAACTACCGAATCCTCCGGTTCCACTAAATCTTCAGTTTGAGTTTGTGTATCTGGAACCACTTCCAGCTCTACCACTTTGCCACTAATTTCTTTTAAAAGAAATTCCTTTTCTAAAAAGGTGGCATACTGAGCAACAAACACTTTTTGTTCCTCACTGTGGTAGAAAAAATACCCATATGAGTTCTTTGGATATCCCACAAACTTGCAAAGAACTGACCGTGCCTCGAGTTTGTCCGGATTTTGTCTTTTGACATAGGCCGGACAACCCCATATCTTAACTCGTTTAAGATATAGTCTCTTCCCACTCCATATCTCATATGGTGTGGTAGGTACAGATTTAGATGGAACTTGATTCAATAGGTATGCTGCTGTCTCCAGCGCATACCCCCAGAAGGAAATAGGTAACTCAGCTGTGCTCATCATAGAGCACACCATATCTAATAGGATGCGGTTCCTCCGTTCTGATACACCGTTGTGCTGTGGTGTATATGGAGGAGTCAGCTGAGAGAGAATCCCATTCTCTTTTAGGAAGTCCAGGAATTCATTGCTCAAGTATTCACCTCCTCGATCAGATCGAAGGATTTTAATACTTTTCCCGGTTTGGTTCTCGACTTCTTTTTTATATTCTCTAAATTTCTCAAAAGCTTCTGATTTGTGTTTCATCAGGAACACATATCCGAATCTAGAGAGATCGTCAGTGAATGTAATGAAGTATGCAGAACCATTCCTGGCATGTGTAGACATGGGGCCGCATACATCACTATGTACCAGTCCCAAGAGTTCCGTAACTCTCTCTCCGTGTCCCGTAAATGGAGTTTTGGTCATCTTGCCTTTGAGACATGACTGGCAAGTGTCATAAGATGAAAATTCAAACGGATTCAAATATCCATCTTTATGCAACTTAGCTAGTCGTGTCGCATTGATGTGACCCAGTCAACAATGCCACAAGAAGGATTCGTTCAGTTCTGAACTCTTCCTCTTGTGTGTGTTTGTTATGCTCAGAACTGTTGATTGATTTAGAACATAAATACCATTGCACAACGTGCCTGATCCAACCAACTTTTGGTTTAGAAAAATGTTCATAACATTATCCTGTAATACAAAATTATATCCTTCTTTACTCAACAAAGAAACCGATATAATGTTGCATATCAGGTTCGGCATGAAATAGCATTCGTTCAGAATCAATGTATTACCAGTTGGCAGTACAAGGTGATATTCCCCGACGGTTTTAGCTGCAACAATTGCACCATTTCCAACCCTTATGTCTTTATCACCTTCTCCAAGTTCTCTACCTTTCTTAAGCCCATGTAACTGATTACATATATGGGATCCTGACCCGGTATCTAATACCCAGGACGTAGAGCAAATGGAGAAACAGTTCTCTGTAACGAACACACCCGAAGAAAATGCATCAACATGTACTTTCTTCATTCGGGTGGCATGGGAATCCTGGTATTCCCCTATATCCTGTTCAGTCTTATAACTCTTATAAGAAAGAACGGAACCAACGTTCCCCAGCACAGTATAACATGCGGGTTCGGTCAATACATCCATATTATTATCTTGATTAAGGCATGATATGGTCGCTACCTGGAGAGAGAGAGAAGAAAACACTTTAGCGTATGCTCTTGCAAGATCAGATTGGTTATTATTTTATCTAATCAGGATGGCTCCCATTGTTTTTATCAAATCTTCCTTCAAACCCTAAAAGGAAAGACTAGCCGGGATTAATTACACCCTACAATTTCGCCAATCTTTCAGCCGGGCCAGTGTCGGTACTTTGAGGGAGGTTTCCCGTGCTTTCGCACGGACCTAATTAAAGTAAACCTTGTTTTCCCAGAGGCGTAACCCCGTTGACACCTTTCTAGATACCTACTTGATCGGCTAATTGTCCTGTGTAAAACTCTCCCGGGAGTAACAATTACTCGCAGTGGGTATCGGGATCCAACTATCTCATAGAAGGTATGCAATCTCATTGCAAATTTCAACACTTGAAATTCCCGATAATATTTTTCCCCAAACGATCTATGATCTTGACAAGGTCAACAAACCATAGACCGTAAGTCAAGTTCAACCCATCATTTCTTGATTGAATTAAACCCACCCGCGCGACCCTTGACAAGGTCAACAAGGCCGTACGACTACCCTAAAACAATCTGCATCATATGCATAAACAGATAAATACTGGTCAGCTACCGCACACTACGCCTTGACAAGGTCAACAAACGCAGCACGAATACTAAGCAGGACTTATCTGAAATGACGGAGGGCTACGACAGGTTTTTCTGAAAACCTATTGTGTAATGAACTTGATATCGTCGTAGAATCGCGTGAATTTTGAAATGGAGAGATTTTGAGGCTTTCATTAGTTTTGCTAAAGAGGTCACTCCCGGTGAAGGGATCTCGGCTCTTTCCTTATGGAATAAGGTGCAGGATATATCATATACATCACCGTGCAAAGCAAAACTCCAAAAGCAATCAAAAGCAAACCGAGTGTTGTAGCATCTGTCAGTTTTGCTAAAGAGGTCACTCCCGGTGAAGGGATCTCGGCTCTTTCCTTATCGAATAAGGTGCGGGATATATCATATATATCACTGTGCAAAGCAAAACTGTAGCTACCCTTTTTTATTAAAATTTGATTCTACAACATATTTTAGGTTTCTTTTCTTTCATTAATCACATTAATGAAGTCCTATCATTTAAGTCACCTAAACATCACAGATAAATACGACGTACACTTATGCCATCAGCATTCGCCTCGATGTCCCCTCGTGCACCGTTAGGTTAGGTAACTTACGGCAGAGCAGGGCAGGGCTAGCGCGGGTGTAAAACATAAGTAACGCCTATATAATATATCATATATACTATATACAGTATTTATCACATCTCATCACATGATCACATCACAGATATCGCAGCAGAAGAAACATATGAAACATTGGATATACTAGAACGTCCGTGTTTTATTTTGAGCCTCTATAAAACACGGATTCCACGGTCGCGATGAATAGCCAAACCCACACCCCTAGACCCCTACGAGAGCGGCAAGCAACCCTACCAATTCTAGAGTTAGGAGACCCGGACTCGACTCCTCGAGTTGGTCTCCCACTGGACTCCAGAACCCGGTTACTTGTGCTCTCCTCCTTGGGTCTATCCTAGTGCGGAAAAGTAAATAATATACAAATGGTGACATCAACCTCATCCCGGAAGTGCCCCAATAAAAGAATATTACATACATTTTTATTTTACATGAATGAAAATAAAAACTCTTATCTCACATAAAAACCCCCGGCTATTCAGAACGCGACGATCCAATATAACATATCCAGCAACACATAACATCACATGTCATCAACGTAAGTAAATATACGCATCCCAATTGTCGTTGACATATAGCAACGAAACCGGCGATATCACATATTACACTTACGGTCACAGAAAAGAAAGTGTAAAACTACAACATTTGGAATCCACAATCTCTTTAGACATCGTAAATCCGAAATATCACATATTTCGCATTTCATGCCTAACCGTGTGAATTCCACATATTGTAACACATTCCAGATAAATAGACAGTATTAAACTTTCCGATCGAATAATCAAATACCCAAAATTTTCTAAATAGCTCAACACTTGAGCGGAGTTCAAAAATTCAAGAATACGTCACAGTAGCAACGGTCCAGCCATAGAAGGGTTAAGCCAACGCCTCACATGTGGCACGCCGTACTGCCCCAAACCCTAAGGTTCAAAGGGCAGTTCAAGGCGGTCACATAATCGAGTTAAGATTTGTTGTCTTCTAGAGGGTCCATCGCGTCATATGCACGTATTTCCGAAAGATTTAAACCCGAGAAAAAATCTACACTTGAATGTTTTTCGTGCCGGGAAAAATTGAGTTAATGATATCCGTTCGAACATTTTAATACTTTCTAAATTATCCGGAATAACATAACAAAATTAAATTCTCCGATCGAATCGACGATTACAAAATAAACCATAAAATACTCAACACTTGAGTCATGTTTAAAATACCCAGAAAACTAAAATTGCAGCAAAGGGCATTACTGTGGAAAAATAAACGTCAAATCAAATAGTACTGCCGCGGATCCGCGGCCCAAGCAGGGTTTGGCCGCTGTTCCGTGGCGTTCCGTACGGATGACGTCATCATTTTTCACCGTAATGCTTATAATTGCCTGCTGATTTTTTTAGGTATTTTTAATTCAGAAAAATCACATTTTTTGGAAAAAGTCCAGAGAAGGGGTTAAATTGACGTATTCGGGTTCGTTCGGAGTTTTAACTTCGTTAACACATCGCTTAATACTCTAGCTAGGCTCTGATACCACTGTAGGGTTACTAGGCACACTAACAAGGCTCTACAAGGTATCGACCATGCCAAAATTAAATTTTTATATGCCGAACAACCCTAAGCTAGATCGTATACTAGAGATTAGGCGAAGAAAAAACCAAGTAAACAACTTTACGACTAAGGGTATGCGAAATACAACCTTTGTAGATCGGTCCTTCACTTCTAGAGCTCCTTGTCGTAGTCCCTTCGCTGCGATCAAAGTTCTCCCGGGCTCTTGCATGGCTTCACGAGGCGAAAGATGCGACCTTGCTTGAAGTCTCCGAGGCCGAAGATGATCTACGTCGAGGGAATTCCGACTCAAGCTACTACTTCACTAACTAGAGAATTAGTGAAGTAAACACCCTAAACTAAAGTGCTAATCTAGTAGAGGATGGAGAAATAGGAAGTGGGTTCTCTTTGGAATTTTATTTCTCACAAAGTTTCACTCTTTTTTCAAAACCCTAGCAAGCTTTTTCTCTTGCTCAATGAAGAAGAAGATGAACAAAAGAAAAGAATGAGGATAATGATCAAGTCAAGTGAGCTAACCATGGTGAGTGGGTATCATATACTAACTCTTGTAGAGACATTACCATGGCTAAGTGTTAAGGTTAGGTTAAAACCCAAAGTAAAAACAAATTTAGTGGACTTTACTCAGTGCATCCACAAGCTTCCACAAGCTTCATGCATTTTCTAATTTACCACTAATTTTGTAATTACTTTTAAATGTTAAAACCCAACATAACAAATAGCATGGTGTATGTCTCATACACCCAAGTCATGTGTATCATCAACCATGATACATAAATATAACACATTTTAATATATATCATATATATAGTAAAGATGTGTACATGTGAGAAAAAACCCTAAGTGAACATGTGTTAGTTAATGTAAACTAGTATATCAAATATATAATTATACAATAAATTATTAAATCAACACTTGACTAAATAATCCGGTCATATCACATATAACCGACTAACATTCAATGTATCGACTTATCGAATCAACACTTGATTCGATAACCCGGCTATATCATATATAACCGACTGATACATAAAGTCGCGAGAATATAATACGGTATCATATACACGCATTATTCTCGGTCCTGCACATATCACATACGTTCTCCTATTTCGTTTTGCCTGAGCCAGTAAAACCTCTATATAAGACTCTAAAGACTCGTCAATACGCCGACAGTAGGTGATGATCACATCACGCACCCACAAGCCGTTAGCGGTACTAGCTGGACGTAACGGCTACCCGGGTATTGAGCGATCAGAAGATTAGCAAGCAAGCCCGCTCCAACTCCTGTAAAAGCCTGCCGGTAACACTTTCCGTACAGTCCGGTCTCCTCGTCTGATATGTCGCATATCAAGTCTAGGGGTGGTAAACGTCAGACCCCAATAACCGATAAGTCATGCCGATGTGAGGCTCATAACGGGTCGAGAAACTACTGGTAACACTTACCAGTAAATCTCTATATCAGCCCTGGCCAGGGACTTCCCTGTTACGGCCAATCGAGCACTGCGCAACATCAACCCCCAATACCGGGAGAGACGAAACCCCTCCTATCGCTCATTGCCTCCATGTGACTCGGGACTGTACCCAAAATCACCGTTTTGCATGCCATCATGGACGTGGTAAGGTGGAAATCAAAGCACAGTGGGAATCACACAAGACTCTATGACGATCTCGAGTCTACAGACTAACCTGCACAAGTGTCACCAGTGAACTGCCATCTGACGTGAGGTATAATACCATCTGGGAGTTCTCGGCGAGTCCGTCCAGTGTACCCAGTCTCCACTGAGCACCCGTATACCATCTCTGATGTCAAACACCAATGGATATGGGATCATCCATCGCCTATCTCATGGGTCGAGAAGCGTATACGCTAGTCTACTCTGGTATATCGATGCCCCGTCTCGATACACCCACGACTAGGGACCTTGAAGGATGTACTTATGGACTACCATGTCCCTACTAGTATGATCCGCATCATAGTCCAGGTAGTCAAGTACACATCCTAAGGGATTTACCTACATGTAACTATAAGACAGTATAAAGAGACAAGTATACATGTTAAAGTAAAGAGCAACAAGATAGCATACTATCATGTCGAGCAAGAAAGTCCTCTCTATATATGTCCAAGCATCCAATATAATATACATCATCTGTACAATACTGGCCTCTAGGGCATACATACAACTAACAATCTTCCACTTGCACTAGGGCCAGCTACTGTAGTATCGCATACCAAGCATCCCGAAGAGTCTCTCAAACTGTATCTGGGGAATGTCCTTCGTGAGTAGATCCGCTGCATTGTTCTTCGTGTCAACCCTCCTGACCTCGATCTCTCGGCGATCAACTATCTCCCGGATCAGGTGATACCGCCTCAGAATATGCCTGGATCGCTGATGGGACCTGGGTTCCTTGGCCAAAGCCCCCGCTCCATTGTTATCGCAATACAAAGGTATTGGATGCTCAATGGATGGAACCACTCCAAGTTCAGTAATGAACTTCTTGATCCAGACAGCCTCTTTGGCAGGATCGTTGGCAGCGATGTATTCAGCCTCCATCGTCGAGTCTGCCACGGTTTTTTGGAACTCTTCCAGCTAACCGCCCCTCCGTAAAGGGTAAAGACAAATCCCGACTGCGACTTAGAGTCGTCCTTATCACTCTGGAAGCTCGAATCGGTAAAGGACTCCACTTGGAGTTCTCCGTTACCATACACCAAGAGTATCTCTTTAGTCCTTCATAAGTACTTGAGAATGCTCTTCACAGCTGTCTAGTGACTCTCTCCAGGATCATCTTGATACCTACTCACTACACTTAGTGAGTATGCTACATCGGGTCTGGTACATAGCATCACGTACATGATAGAGCCTACTGCCGAAGCATAGGGTATCCCTTGCATGCGAGCTCTCTCCAAATCAGTCTTGGGAGACATCTCTTTGGAGAGAGTGAGCCCTGAGATCGTGGGTAAAACCCACGTTTGGACTCTTCCATACTAAACCACTTTAGTATGGTGTCAATGTACCTGGATTGGGACAATCCCAATATCCTTTTAGATCTATCTCTATAGATCATAATTCCCAATATGCAGGAGGCATCACCAAGATCTTTCATTGAGAATCTTTGTGATAAGAAGAGCTTGACCGATTGCAGCATAGGAATATCATTTCCTATCAAGAATATGTCGTCCACGTACAATACGAGGAAGACAACCTTACTCTCTGCCACCTTCTTGTAGATATAAGGTTCATCTACATTTTTGATGAAATCAAACTCTTTGATAACGACGTCAAAGCAGATGTTCCAACTCCGCGATGCTTGCTTTAATCCATAAATGGATTTAAGCAGCTTGCACACCTTCCCGCTGCTCCCACTATCTATGAAACCCTCTGGCTGAGTCATGTACACGCACTCTTCTAAATCACCGTTTAAAAAGGCGGTCTTAACATCCATTTGCCAGATTTCATAGTCATGATATGCAGCGATGGCAAGCATGATCCGGATGGATTTAAGCATAGCCACTGGAGAAAAGGTTTCGTCATAGTCCACACCTGGTCTTTGATGAAAACCCTTTGCAACAAGTCTAGCTTTGAAAGTCTCCACTTTCCCATCTACACCAAGTTTTTTCTTGAAGATCCACTTGCTCCCAATGGGTTTTACCCCTTCAGGAGCATCTTCCAAAGTCCATACTTTATTGGTGTACATGGATTCCATCTCGGACCGCATTGCATCCAGCCATTTCACTGAGTCCCCACTCGTGATGGCCTGCTCGAAGCTAGTTGGGTCATCATCAACCATGATGCAATCCTCGCTTCCACCATCTACGAGAAAACCGTAGTATCTCTCAGGTGGGTGAGGAACCCTACTAGATCGGCGGAGCGGCTGAGGTTCATTGGGAACTACCGAATCCTCCGGTTCCACTAAATCTTCAGTTTGAGTTTGTGTATCTGGAACCTCTTCCAGCTCTACCTCTTTGCCACTAATTTCTTTTACAAGAAATTCCTTTTCTAAAAAGGTGGCAAGCTGAGCAACAAACACTTTTTGTTCCTCACTGTGGTAGAAAAAATACCCTTATGAGTTCTTTGGATATCCCACAAACTTGCAAAGAGCTGACCGTGCCTCGAGTTTGTCCGGATTTTGTATTTTGACATAGGCCGGACAACCCCATATCTTAACTCATTTAAGATATAGTCTCTTCCCACTCCATATCTCATATGGTGTGGTAGGTACAGATTTAGATGGAACTTGATTCAATAGGTATGCTGCTGTCTCCAGCGCGTACCCCCAGAAGGAAATAGGTAACTCAGCTGTGCTCATCATAGTGCGCACCATATCTAATAGGGTGCAGTTCCTCCGTTCTGATACACCGTTGTGCTGTGGTGTATATGGAGGAGTCAGCTGAGAGAGAATCCCATTCTCTTTTAGGAAGTCCAGGAATTCATTGCTCAAGTACTCACCTCCTCGATCAGATCGAAGGATTTTAATACTTTTCCCGGTTTGGTTCTCGACTTCTTGTTTATATTCTCTAAATTTCTCAAAAGCTTCTGATTTGTGTTTCATCAGGAACACATATCCGAATCTAGAGAGATCGTCAGTGAATGTAATGAAGTACACAGAACCATTCCTGGCATGTGTAGACATGGGGCCGCATACATCACTATGTACCAGTCCCAAGAGTTCCGTAACTCTCTCTCCGTGTCCCGTAAACGGAGTTTTGGTCATCTTGCCTTTGAGACATGACTGGCAAGTGTCATAAGATGAAAATTCAAATGGATTCAAATATCCATCTTTATGCAACTTAGCTAGTCGTGTCGCATTGATGTGACCCAGTCTACAATGCCACAAGAAGGATTCGTTCAGTTCTGAACTCTTCCTTTTGTGTGTGTTTGTTATGCTCAGAACTGTTGATTGATTTAGAACATAAATGCCATTGCACAACGTGCCTGATCCAACCAACTTTTGGTTTAGAAAAATGTTCATAACATTATCCTGTAATACAAAATTATATCCTTCTTTACTCAACAAAGAAACCGATATAATGTTGCATATCAGGTTCGGCATGAAATAGCATTCGTTCATAATCAATGTATTACCAGTTGGCAGTATAAGGTGATATTCCCCGACGGTTTTAGCTGCAACAATTGCACCATTTCCAACCCTTATGTCTTTATCACCTTCTCCAAGTTCTCTACCTTTCTTAAGCCTATGTAACTGATTACATATATGGGATCCTGACTCGGTATCTAATACCCAGAACGCAGAGCAAATGGAGAAACAGTTCTCTGTAACGAACACACCCGAAGAAAATGCATCAATATGTACTTTCTTCATTCGGGTGGCATGGGAATCCTGGTATTCCCCTATATCCTGTTCAGTCTTATAACTCTTATAAGAAAGAACGGAACAAACGTTCCCCAGCACAATATAACATGCGGTTTCGGTCAATACATCCATATTATTATCTTGATTAAGGCATGATATGGTCGCTACATGGAGAGAGAGAGAAGAAAACACTTTAGCGTATGCTCTTGCAAGATCAGATTGGTTATTATTTTATCTAATCAGGATGGCTCCCATTGTTTTTATCAAATCTTCCTTCAAACCCTAAAAGGAAAGACTAGCCGGGATTAATTACACCCTACAATTTTGCCAATCTTTCAGCCAGGCCAGTGTCGGTACTTTGAGGGAGGTTCCCCGTGCTTTCGTACGGACCTAATTAAAGTAAACCTCGTTTTCCCAGAGGCGTAACCCCGTTGACACCTTTCTAGATACCTACTTGATCGGCTAATTGTCCTGTGTAAAACTCTACCGGGAGTAACAATTACTCGCAGTGGGTATCGGGATCCAACTATCTTATAGAAGGTATGCAATCTCTTTGCAAATTTCAACACTTGAAATTCCCGATAATATTTTGCCCCAAACGATCTATGATCTTGACAAGGTCAACAAACCATAGACCGTAAGTCAAGTTCAACCCGTCATTTCTTGATTGAATTAAACCCACCCGCACGACCCTTGACAATGTCAACAAGGCCGTACGACTACCCTAAAACAATCTGCATCATATGCATAAACAGATAAATACTGGTCAGCTACCGCACACTACGCCTTGACAAGGTCAACAAACGCAACACGAATACTAAGCAGGACTTATCTGAAATGACGGAGGGCTACGACAGGTTTTTCTGAAAACCTATTGTGTAATGAACTTGATATCGTCGTAGAATCGCGTGAATTTTGAAATGGAGTGATTTTGAGGCTTTCATTAGTTTTGCTAAAGAGGTCACTCCCGGTGAAGGGATCTCGGCTCTTTCCTTATGGAATAAGGTGCAGGATATATCATATACATCACTGTGCAAAGCAAAACTCCAAAAGCAATCAAAAGCAAACTGAGTGTTGTAGCATCTGCCAGTTTTGCTAAAGAGGTCACTCCCGGTGAAGGGATCTCGGCTCTTTCCTTATCGAATAAGGTGCGGGATATATCATATATATCACCGTGCAAAGCAAACTGTAGCTACCCTTTTTTATTAAAATTTGATTCTACAACATCTTTTAGGTTTCTTTTCTTTCATTAATCACATTAATGAAGTCCCATCATTTAAGTCACCTAAACATCACAGATAAATACGACGTACACTTATGCCATCCGCATTCGCCTCGATGTCCTCTCGTGCACCGTTAGGTTAGGTAACTAACGGCAGAGCAGGGCAGGGCTAGCGCGTGTGTAAAACATAAGTAACGCCTATATAATATATCATATATACTATATACAGTATTTATCACATCTCATCACATGATCACATCACAGATATCGCAGCAGAAGAAACATATGAAATATTGGATATATTAGGACGTCCGTGTTTTATTTTGAGCCTCTATAAAACACGGATTCCACGGTCGCGATGAATAGCCAAACCCATACCCCTAGACTCCTACGAGAGCGGCAAGCAACCCTACCAATTCTAGAGTTAGGAGACCCGGACTCGACTCCTCGAGTTGGTCTCCCACTGGACTCCAGAACCCGGTTACTTGTGCTCTCCTCCTTGGGTCTATCCTAGTGCGGAAAAGTAAATAATATACAAATGGTGATATCAACCTCATCCCGGAAGTGCCCCAATAAAAGAATATTACATACATTTTATTTTACATGAATGAAAATAAAAACTCTCATCTCACATAAAAACCCCCGGCTATTCAGAACGCGACGATCCAATATAACATATCCAGCAACACATAACATCACATGTCATCAACGTAAGTAAATATGCGCATCCCAATTATCGTTGACATATAGCAACGAAACCGGCGATATCACATATTACACTTACGGTCACAGAAAAGAAAGTGTAAAACTACAACATTTGGAATCCACAATCTCTTTAGACATCGTAAATCCGAAATATCACATATTTCGCATTTCATGCCTAACCGTGTGAATTCCACATATTGTAACACATTCCAGATAAATAGACAGTATTAAACTTTCCGATCGAATAATCAAATACCAAGATTTTCTAAATAGCTCAACACTTGAGCGGAGTTCAAAAATTCCAGAATACGTCACAGTAGCAACGGTCCAGCCGTAGAAGGGTCAAGCCAACGCCTCACATGTGGCACGCCGTACTGCCCCAAACCCTAAGATTCAAAGGGCAGTTCAAGACGGTCACATAATCGAGTTAAGGTTTGTTATCTTCTAGAGGGTCCATCGTGTCACATGCACGTATTTCCGAAAGATTTAAACCCGATAAAAATTCAACACTTGAATGTTTTTCGTGCCGGGAAAAATTGAGTTAATGATATCCGTTTGAACATTTTAATACTTTCTAAATTATCCGGAATAACATAACAAAATTAAATTCTCCGATCGAATCGACGATTACAAAATAAACCCCAAAATACTCAACACTTGAGTCATGTTTAAAATACCCAGAAAACTAAAATTGCAGCAAAGGGCATTACTGTGGAAAAATAAACGTCAAATCAAATAGTACTGCCGCGGATCCGCGGCCCAAGCAGGGTTTGGCCGCTGTTCCGTGGCGTTCTGTACGGATGACGTCATCATTTTTTCACCGTAATGCTTATAATTGCCTGCTGATTTTTTTTAGGTATTTTTAATTCAGAAAAATCACATTTTTTGGAAAAAGTCCAGAGAAGGGGTTAAATTGACGTATTCGGGTTCGTTCGGAGTTTTAACTTCGTTAACATATCGCTTAATGCTCTAGCTAGGCTCTGATACCACTGTAGGGTTACTGGGCACACTAACAAGGCTCTACAAGGCATCGACCATGCTAAAATTAAATTTTTATATGCCGAACAACCCTAAGCTAGATCGTATACTAGAGATTAGGCGAAGAAAAAAGCAAGTAAACAACTTTACGACTAAGGGTATGCGAAATACAACCTTTGTAGATCGGTCTTTCACTTCTAGAGCTCCTTGTCGTAGTCCCTTCGCTGCGATCAAAGTTCTCCCGGGCTCTTGCATGGCTTCACGAGGCGAAAGATGCGACCTTGCTTGAAGTCTCCGAGGCCGAAGATGATCTACGTCGAGAGAATTACGACTCAAGCTACTACTTCACTAACTAGAGAATTAGTGAAGTAAACACCCTAAACTAAAGTGCTAATCTAGTAGAGGATGGAGAAATAGGAAGTGGGTTCTCTTTGGAATTTTATTTCTCACAAAGTTTCACTCTTTTTTCAAAACCCTAGCAAGCTTTTTCTCTTGCTCAATGAAGAAGAAGATGAACAAAAGAAAAGAATGAGGATAATGATCAAGTCAAGTGAGATAACCATGGTGAGTGGGTATCATATACTAACTCTTGTAGAGACATTACCATGGCTAAGTGTTAAGGTTAGGTTAAAACCCAAAGTAAAAACAAATTTAGTGGACTTTAGTCAGTGCATCCACAAGCTTCCACAAGCTTCCACAAGCTTCATGCATTTTCTAATTTACCACTAATTTTGTAATTACTTTTAAATGTTAAAACCCAACATAACAAATAGCATGGTGTATGTCTCATACACCCAAGTCATGTGTATCATCAACCATGATACATAAATATAACATATTTTAATATATATCATATATATAGTAAAGATGTGTACATGTGAGAAAAACCCTAAGTGAACATGTGTTAGTTAATGTAAACTAGTATATCAAATAAACAATTATACAATAAATTATTAAATCAACACTTGACTTAATAATCCGGTCATATCACATATAACCGACTAACATTCAATGTATCGACTTATCGAATCAACACTTGATTCGATAACCCGGCTTTATCATATATAACCGACTGATACATAAAGTCGCGAGAATATAATACGGTATCACATACACGCATTATTCTCGGTCCTGCACATATCACATACGTGCTCCTATTTCGTTTTGCCTGAGCCAGTAAAACCTATATGTAGGACTCTAAAGACTCGTCAATACGCCGGCAGTAGGTGATGATCACATCACGCACCCACAAGCCGTCAGTGGTACTAGCTGGATGTAACGGCTACCCGGGTATTGAGCGATCGGAAGATTAGCAAGCAAGCCTGCTCCAACTCCTGTAAAAGCCTGCCGGTAACACTTCCCGTACAGTCCGGTCTCCTCGTCTGATATGTCGCATATCAAGTCTAGGGATGGTAAACGTCAGACCCCAATAACCGATAAGTCGTGCCGATGTGAGGCTCATAACGGGTCGAGAAACTACTGGTAACACTTACCAGTAAATCTCTATATCAGCCCTGGCCAGGGACTTCCCTGTTACGGCCAATCGAGCACTGCGCAACATCAACCCCCAATACCGGGAGAGACGAAACCCCTCCTATCGCTCATTGCCTCCATGTGACTCGGGACTGTACCCAAAAATCACCATTTTGCACGCCCTCATGGACGTGGTAAGGTGGAAATCAAAGCACAGTGGGAATCACACAAGACTCTATGACGATCTCGGGTCTACAGACTAACCTGCACAAGTGTCACCAGAGAACTGCCATATGACGTGAGGTATAATACCATCTGGGAGTTCTCGGCGAGTCCATCCAGTGTACCCAGTCTCCATTGAGCACCCGTATACCATCTCTGATGTCAAACACCAATGGATATGGGATCATCCATCGCCCATCTCATGGGTCGTGAAGCATATACGCTAGTCTACTCTGGTATATCGATGCCCCGTCTCGATACACCCACGACTAGGGATCTTGAAGGATGTACTTATGGACTACCATGTCCCCACTAGTATGATCCGCATCATAGTCCAGGTAGTCAAGTACACATCCTAAGGGCTTTACCAACATGTAACTATAAGACAGTATAAAGAGACAAGTATACATGTTAAAGTAAAGAGCAACCAGATAGCATACTATCATGTCGAGCAAGAAAGTCCTCTCTATATATGTCCAAGCATCCAATATAATATACATCATCTGTACAATACTGGCCTCTAGGGCATACATACAACTAACACATCTTCTTCCTCCTCTCTCTTTCTCTCTAGATTTTTCAAGTGAGCCAAAGAGTGACCAAGTTAGGATTTTGAAGTGAGAAAACCAACCACAACACCATTCTACACTAGTCTTGCCCACTTGTGAAGAGTGTTAGCTTCCATTTCTTCTCTTGATCTTGTGAAGTTTCAAGCTTGGACAAAGAGGACTCCGGGTGGATCATCGTGGACATAGAAGTTCTCATGCGGACGTTTTCCAACCCTCAAGTAGCCAAGGAGTCTAGCGTAGGGAGTTACAAAGGTTGTACTCTCAAAACCCTAGCTTTATCTACTTGTGTTGATGTGTATGTTTAGAAACCATAATTTTCTAGTGATGATTCTTTGTATGTTCACTTAGCACCTTAAAAATTTGATTTTGACACATGTGATGCTTCCAAACCCTTCATGAGGTGCTAGGTAAACCTAACAGATGTAACTCAATAGTATTACGTGCGTGTCCGAGACCACGGTCAAGATTCTCGGGCTGAATCCGAGACGTGTCGCTAAGCAGTAAACATGTAACATGTATAGATGAATGATGTCAGCATCATCATTCCGGGGTTGGCCGAGCCCGTAAAGACTGATCAGTATAAGTATCGAACTGTTGAGTTATATGTCAGGTTTCATTATTGATTTCCTCTAACCCTCAAGGTTATGTGTTCAGGTCAAGTATTGATAATATAAATCTAATACCAATACAAGATCAAGCAGGTACGTGTCTTGTCTATGTAGACAACAAGTCACGTCCGTCAGGACAACAAGTCAGGATTGTTGGTATTAGTAATAAGATCCAAGTAACAAGTCTGGTAGTGGGTCGTGAACATGTCATGTAATATATATTAACCCAATAGATGCCAAATGTAAAACCGTAATCAATATCGAAATACTATTAATACCAAGATGTATATGTATCTATCTGTAATAGCCATTACATGTATATTACCGTGTATGATGCAAACTAGATAACGTATTGAACTAATATAGTAGCATGATAACGTTGTGACGTTTCAGCATGTAACTAGATGAGTTATTATCAGTACGGATACTAAAAAAGGTAAATCGGTAATATTTGCTGAATAATGAAACACAAGCACTATCATTTATTAAATAGATATTGATATAGTAACATAGCATATTGCAAGTTTAGAGCTTGCCTGATCGGATCTCACATCAAGATACCGATATCACGTCCCGATGTCGGAATAACGTCACGATGCAAACTCATGCGCGCAGAACTGGACCTGACTGAGCAGCTGCGTGACGTGGTCACAGGGCTGGACAACAACGGTGACTGGATCGTCTGGATTGTCGGCGACGTGCGTAACTCCGGCGAGACGGCCGGAATCAAGAAAAGAAAAGAAAGAAAGCAAGAAAAGAAGAAGAATAACGGATTTGTTGCTGTAGGATTCTTGGTAGGTGGGAACAACAGGGGTGGTGATGAGACGATGGCGAGGTGTTGCTGTCGGCTGTGAGTTTGGTGATCGGGGAAATAAGTGCAGGGTGGTCGGGAAGGTGTACTGTTGTTGTTGGTGGTGGTCTGGGGAGTTGCTGAGAGGCAAGGAGGTGAAAAGGAGATCGGTGGTGACGGTGGTGACGGGTTTTCCCGGCGACGATGATTGCCGGCGGGGGTGTTGGGTTTCTTGGCGTCGGGGAAGTTGCAGTAAGGTGGTCGGGAAGAGGAGAAGGAAGTGGTGATGATGAAAGGTGAGGAGGTGAGAACGAGGTCGAGATGGTGAACGGCGACGATGAGAGAGTGGGTTAGGGTTTTGGGTTCGTGCTCTCGGGGTCATGAAAGAAGAAGGAGAGAGAGAGGTTTAATTAATAGGTTTTAGTTTAATATATATATATATATATATATATTAATTAGAGAGAGAGAAACAGAGGGAGAGACAGAGAGGAGAGGGATTAGAGAAAGTATTATTTAATATATATTATATATGTATAGCAGATTATCTATATATATTAGTTAGAAAATTAATATAATATATATATTATAGGATTTTACAGATAATACCAGATTACTCCTAATATTACCCGTGTCCCTTATAAAAAATTAGTTTTTAAATATGGAGAATATACGTAAAAGTTTAAACCATAATTTGATATCCCGTCAATAAAAATGTAAACCCCCAAATACGGATCTACGTAAATGTACGTAGCGACCAAAACGAGTTTGTTTTAACAATTAGGACATGAACATGCTATATGGATGCAATCACATGATATGGGGTGTGATGATATGTAAGGCTAGATATCAAAATATGTTATTTGATTTTTATTTGTATTATTAAAACATATGTGGAATATATTATATGTGTATAAAATCTAGATTTGCATGGATATTCTGTACTAGCAAATATTTGATATAATCTTGAAGCATGATAGCTTTCAAACCATGCAGGTCGAGTCGGATAATAACCACAGCTGCTAAATGCACTATCCGTAACCCAAACAACAATAATAATCAAGAAGTTTACCGCAAGATTTGAAATACCCCAAATAAATATAGTATAACATTACTAAGATGTTACAACATACATATGTAGAGAGATCGGATGCATCTGTTTCTTAAGAGTTTTTTGTTAAACTAATTTTAATATTTGTATTAGAATAACTAGATGTAACATGTGTGCTGTACATGTATAAGATATGATACATAGATAAAGATGTGGAAATCCTAACTGGAAGAATCAGCACAAGGGTTATGACTTGTGCCACACATGTGGTAAATTGTATAAGTAAATAATTTGAACTTTCTAAGAAGATAAAATGGAATCTCAGGTGGCAGTGGAAATTTTCTCAAATGGCGTCGTCTTATGTCACGTCCCGCTTTTCAAAGATGGTGACGGCACGTGACGAGACCCGCGATATATTTATTACGGGAATATCATTTTCCTTAATAAATATGTTAAGCGTTTTAAAGCAATATAACAACATGCAAGAATTAACAAGATTAATAAAAATTCAACAGCAGATTTATTTACATTCAAATTTTAAAGTACAAATCTGATTGTCTGAAACAAAAGTACAATAATAGAAAAGTGTCTAAAAAGTGGCATACTAGAATGAAAAGAAATAACTGTTGAAGGACTAGTAGTATGACTGTGCTGAAAGCTGGTTGAAATCTTTCTGGCTTGGCTCAACCTCTTCTGTCTTTACATCACCTGACAAACATTCCAAGGAAGAGGAAGACAAAAGGAATGTCCTCAGCGAACTAGCACTTGGTAAGTCCCCCAAAAGAGGATAAATATAAACTTTAATAAAGATAATGTATGTGATTAGAACATGAATTTTAAACAAAGATGGAGATGTAAGAGTGTAAATTAGATATGAGTATTAAGATATCTTAACCATGACATGTATAAGAATCCAGTTATTTTATTCTAACGTGATTGTTTGTAATTTGATAAAGAATGTATGCATGTATACGAGAGTGGTCCATCGTACCCCACGGACCAAAGATACAAGAGAGTACAAGACTCCGTCAAACCCCACGAAATAATGACAAAAGCATATTCAAGAGATGTCTTTTAATGAACTATCATGCCACAACATGCATTCCTTACCAACCTACTATTTTATCTCCGCATATGTTAATTTATGATTAATATTACGAGTCTTGATCGAATTCATGAATACAAAAGATGATGTACAAGTTTTCAAAATTGAGTTCATGTCAAAATCAGATATTCATGTCACATTTCAAGTATTCATGTCAAGTTTAAGTATTTATGTCAAGTTTAAATATTCATGGTTCTGGTCAAGTCAAGTTTAGTATATAATTGGATTATATCAAACATATAATATCTAATTATGTTTTCATGAACATGCAACAATTCAAAGATCAAGAAAAACAAGGTAAACATGTTCGAATAGCATGAAATAAGTCAAGTATATTATTTAAGTAACAACCATAAACAATACTGTAAAGAAGTATTATGTACGATAATTAATCATGTCAATCAAATTAGGAATATAAACAAAAATATAGATCTGAGTGTTGTGCACGCGTGAGTTCCAGTCGCGCCTAAATACAACTGCCGGTTTTGGAGATATACTCATTTTTGTTTCATCGCGCAGAACAAATCATAATCTGTCCAGCACCGTCACATATTTTTAAACACGGTTTAAGTTATCTTCCATCGGTTTTCAGGTTTTAAAGATTATAAGAAATTTGTAGGTATTCCGATGTAAATATCCAAACAACTCTGGTTCGTGTGACTTGGATTCCTAAAGCTCTAGTCACGGTCATTTTAATGTCAGAATTTACAACAGAAATTCTGATTTCTGGACAGCAACTATGAGTTATATTACCGGGCATTTATCTGGTCATTATATTCATTTCAGGGTCTCTAATATATAATAAAATTCTAGATCTATCAATTTTGCATTTATACATCTAAAATTTGCCACGAACGGATGTCGGGAGTTCAAGTTATGTCCAATTTAAAATCAATGTGCGAATCATGACAAAATTTGTCCAGATTCGTCGCTTAATCTTGTAATGTAGTTTTTTATATTTTAAGTCGATTTTCAGGAAATTATTATAACTAAGAAAAGTTAGGAATTTCAATATAGATATTTAAAACATCTGAGTTTGCTCAATTTGGATATTAGTAGATTGAGTTATGTATTCTCGAAGATCACCGATAAAAGCAGTTTTCTATTTTGAAAAATAGTGAATAAAAACAATATAACTCCTAAATCGTTAATCGATCAAAACTGATATTTTTACTGTAGATTTAAGATTCTATTTAGTATATAATCTAATTTTCCTAGAATGTTCAGAATTCAAGAACGATTTTCTAAAATTTATTTTGAAGGTAAAGGTATTTCTTTAAGGTGGTATTTGAGATTGACAAAGTCATGATATTTATTTGAAATCTCGTTTTCTTTTAAAACTAAATATAAATAAATTAAATTAAAAAATAGCGAGCAATAAAATATGAAAGGCATACGGACAAGTATATGAATCGGTCATGATATATATACTAAAATCGATATCAAAGATCAACAAAGATCTTACACAAAATTTATTAAATATTTTTCATTTGTTTTGAGTAAACAATCGCGTTCCATATGATGGTATGCAATATAGGGTGATATGATTCACATATTTACATGAAACATGATAATTACTACTAGTTAAAATTGTATCCCTTTCATAAAGATAGATAAGTTTACAAAACAAATAACTATTAGATTATTTATTTATTTTATGTGTGTTTTCTAAATAAAGAGTTTACCGATGAAGTGAGCAAGTATGGACATCAGTGGAGATATGACAAGATGAAGATGATTAAACAAGAGGAGGAGAAGAAACGGAGGGACTTACATGTACAAGCCGATATCGTCACCGGGCATATTTATCCGACGATAGTCCCATGTTACCAGTGAGACTTTTTTTAGAGCTTCTTCATCTTCTTTTTCGAGGGCTCTAGATGAAGAGAGAGAAGGAGATGAATGATATTTGTGAGGAAAAAGAGAAGGAGAGAAGTTGTTCTTCTCTCTCGTTTTTTTAAAGGAATAAAAAGAAAAGAGTAAGATAAATATATTGTTTATGTCATATTAATTCAAATTAATATGAATTATTAATGGGAGTTAAGGGAGAAATTGAAAGGGTCATCATTCATTTGGAAGTTAAAGAAAATTAAAGGTCTCAATTGTAGGTTATGAGAAGGGTATAAAAATGATAAAAATAATTGCAGGCCACAAGGTTCAAAGCTATAGCCTATGAGCTACCAAAGTAATGACTTAATTAATAGAATACAAGCTTACTATTGCATACAATTAAATAAAAATAAATATATGAAGAGTTTTGAAAGGGAATAATTTAAAAGATAAATGGAATAAATAGTTTTCTTAAACTAATTTTTTTAAAATCAAAATCGAATAAATTTTTTTTATATTGAAGAGATGAAACTAAATTTTTAAAAAGCTTTCAAAACCTTTTCTTTTTATAAAACGTGTCATTTCGAAACAATTATTTTTTTATTAAAAAATATTATAGTAAAAATAAGGTCATTACATTCTATCCTTCTTAAAAGAATTTCGTCCTTGAAATTCCACAAAGAGTACGTTGCAACAAGACACTAGAAAATCTAAGGATTTAAAAGTCGAGAGATTGTATTCAAGGAAGTCGAAATTAAAGTTCAAGATGGATTCATGGAAAATGATGAGATCCTAAGGAATTAAAAAGTAAGAAATGTAAAGTTGTTGAATTTCATAATGAAAGTTCATAGTGCTCTTACCGCTACAACCATGGCCGATGTGGATGTTCACCGTCGAAAGACGCGACCGGGACATTAGGACGTCTAGCCTGAATTTTGGGGGCAGATACTATTTGGTTTTATCCGTCCACCTCTCCGAAGATGTCAAGTTGATTTATGGCACTATGCATCGGAGGTTTAGACAGATGCGGCCGATGTAGTAAATTTCGTCAGATTCCCCCTCATTGTGAGGGGTTTTTGATTGTGGGGACGCTCTTCCCTGCAGGCGCAAGCCCCTGCAGTTAATTACGCTACCGCATCACGGTAACCACTTTCTCCTTCTCCAGATGGTCACTTCGTGTTGTGTGTGTTTGTTTTATTTTTTTTTGGTTGCCCGTAGATTGTATACGGAGACTAATTTATGTTGTCACATGTAGGGCGTGGATTAGTCTAAATCCGTATTTTCTTAGATTTGGGTTTGGTTTGGGTTTAAGGATCGTTAATCTCATTGAGATTAAAATCAACTTAAACGTTTGTTAAGAATACGTTAGTCTAATTTTAGACTAAGATCTACTCAACAGAATTTTGGGATCATTTAGATCCAACGAAAGAGTATTTAGACTCTATCGTTTTAGTTTAGGGACATTGCGGTCCACTGTTTAAGGACATCATAGTCCATGGAGTTTAAGGACATCATAGTCCATGTTTAAAGACATCATAGTCTGTAGGGTTTAAAGACGTCATAGTCTGTGGGGTTTTGGTTTAGCCAATTCGGGGACGCACCAAAAGTTAATGGTTATTGGGACCCTCCACCTCTCTGAAGACGTTGAAAAATTACAACGACACGTATGAGAGGTGTGGAGAGATGTACCCTTGAACCAGTGAATGTTCATCAAAGATTTGATAATCTTGTTTGGGACTGAGTCCAATAACGAGCGCATGGGCTCAGTTGATTATGAGTTTGGCCAACTTGGGCTGAGCCCACTGAGTCTCTATCATTTCTCTTCTTTATTTTTTATGAAGTGTTAGACACTTGTTAGGACATAGTCTTTTCTCTGTGCACATACTGCTAAACATTTATTGGGGTACTGACACCTACTTTCTTTTTTTTATTGAGTGTTGAACACTCTTTATGGCGCAGAGCGCTTTATGTACAAAGCGCTTGGTGTTGAGCGCCAGACTTGGAGCGCTAAGGAGCTTCTTCTGAAATAGCGCCCACGTGGGGAGTACGTAGAGCGCTTGGCGCTGAGCGCCAGATTTAGAGCGCTAAGGTGCTTCTTCTGAAATAGCGCCCACGTGGGGAGCACGTGGAGTGCTTGGCACTGAGCGCCAAATTTGGAGTGCTGGAGCGCTAAAGCGCTTCTTTTAGAATAGCGCCCATATGAGGAGCAAGTGGCGCTCTTGGCGCTGAGCGCCAGACATGGAGCGCTAAGGCACTTCTTTTTAAATAACGCTTGGAGTGCTAAGGCTCCTCTTTGGTAGCTCTGATAAGTTCTATGCTCTGAGAATTAAATTCTCGGTTTATAAGAGACTTTGTCTCATGGATTTAAGAACTAAGTTCTTCTCTTTTTGATGAGATGCTCTGATCTCTTTGTTTTTGTAAAAAAAAACCTTGTCTTATGGATCTGTGATCTAGAAAAAGAACTGAGTTCTTATGATGTGAGAGTTAAACTCTCAAACATTTAGGAGATGTTATGATCTCACTTATTATCATTTACCTTAAAGAAAATTTCTTCTTCTTAGAGCTTGCTCTTGTCTTTTCTTTTCTGAAAACTTGAAGTTTATGGAGGGTTCTTCTATGTATTTTTTTGAAACTTGTGGGGAGGTTCCTCTTTACAAGACTTGAAGTCTTGGGCCCTTTATATAGGGGATGCTGATTTGTTGAATTAGTTAAGGAAATCTTTTATCTGATTGATTTGGGGATGTTTCCCACCGTTGGATTTTTGATCCTAGAGCTTCTGTTTTACAGAAGATATCTTTCTTGTTATTTAACAAGATTGGGAAATTATTTTCCTATACAGAGATTATTCTGCATCTTGGTGATTTTTTAATCACCATTGGATTTTTGATCTAACGGTGCTCTGATTTACAGAGCACAATTTTTCTTGTTTGAAAGGTTTGAGGAGTATTTCCTCAACAGAATTTAATTCTGTAATTTGATGATTTATTATCTACGTTGGATCTTTGATCCAAAGGTGGAGAACATTTAGTTCTAGCGCTGGTGCACTCGTGCTTTGCACGTGAGGCACCGCCTCAGAGTCTTTGACTCTTGGCGCTCTCGTGCTTTGCACGTGAAGCGCTGCCTCAGAGTCTTTGACTCTTAGCGCTGACGCTCTTGGCGATAGCGCTCTCGTGCTTTACACGTGTGGCGCTGCCTCAGAGTTTTTGACTCTTAGCGCCAGCGCTCTCGTACTTTGCATGTGAGGCGCTGCCTCAGTTCAAATTTCAAATTTTGAACAGAGCTTTGCTTTCTGATTGGGGGGAACAAATGCACCCCCCACCGCTGCGCTCACGTGGCTTACACGTGAGTGCAGCGGTGGCAGCCTTTCCACCGTTGGATTGTCTTGGAAGTCGGATCGACTTCCAGCGCCTACAAATAGGGCCTTTAGCCATTTGAGATGACCGCTGTTCATCTTCTTTCCTCCTTGTTTTTTCTTGAGAATTTAATTATCTCTCCAGAGCACAGATCTCTGCCTAAAGAACTTCTTTCAAGTTAGAACTTTGTTCAAAAGGTTGGTGTTCGCCGCCGAAAACGGGAGACGAGACCGCGTAGGTTCGTCTGGCCTGAATATGGGGGCAGATGCTATTTGGTTTTATCCGTCCACCTCTCCGAAGATGCCAAGTTGATTTATGGCACCGTGTATCGGAGGTTTAGACGAATGCGGCCGTTGTAGCAGATTTCGTCAGATTCCCCCTCATTTGAGGGGTTTTTGATTGTGGGGACGCTCTTCCCTGCAGGCGCAAGCCCCTGCAGTTAATTATGCTACTGCATCGCGGTAACAACTTTCTCCTTCTCCAGATGTTCACATCGTATCTTGTGTATTTATTTTTATTTTTGGTTGCCCGTGGATTGTATATGAAGACTAATTTATGTTGTCGCCCATAGGGCGTGGATTAGTTCAAATCCGTATTTTCTTAGATTTGGTTTTGTTTTGGGTTTAAGGATCATTATTCTCATTGAGATTAAGATCAATTTAAACATTTGTTGAGGATACGTTAGTCTAATTTTAGACTAAGATCTACTGAACAAGATTTTGGGATCATTTAGATCCAACGAAAGAGTATTTGGACTCTATCTTCTTAGTTTAGGGACATTGCGGTCTATTGGGTTTAAGAAAATCATAGTCCATGGAGTTTAAGGACATCATAGTCCATGGAGTTTAAAAACGTCATAGTCTGTGGGGTTTAGTTTAGAGACGTTGCGGTCTATAAGTTTAAGGACATCATAGTCCATAGAGTGTCTGGTTGTCGGGATCCGTCACTTCTCTGAAGACGTTGAAGAATTACAACGACACATATCAGAGGAATGAAGAGATGTACTCTTGAACCAATGTTGGTTGGGGGATCTATAGTCAGATTTGGGACTAAGACCAATTAAAAATATTGGGAGCACATGGGCTCAGTTAATCTGAATTGGGGGATTTATGGCCTACTTGGGCTCAGCCCATTCAGTTAAAGTGTTTAAACACTTATTTGGACCTAGTCCATTCATTTTTGAACAAAATATTAACATTTGTTTGGGCTCATGCCTTTTTCTGTTCAATAATGCAGAGCATTAATTTTGGGTTCTGACACCCCTTCCTCTTTTGTCTTTTATTGAGTATTGAACACTCTTTGAAGCGCAGAGCGCTTTATGTACAGAGCCTTTATGTACAGAGCACTTGGCGTTGAGCACCAGACTTGGAGCGCTGAGGCACTTCTTATGAAATAACGCATACGTGAGGAGCACGTAGAGCGCTTGGCACTGAGCACCAGACCTGAAGCGCTAAGGCGTTTCTTATGAAATAGCGCACACGTGAGGAGCACGTGGCGCGCTTAGCGCTGAGCGCCAGACTTGGAGTGCAAAGTGCTCTTTATTAAGTAGCGCCCACGTAAGGAGCACGTGGCGCGCTTGGCGCTGAGCGCTAGCCAATGAGTGCAAAGCGCTCTTGATTAATTCTGTGCTCTGAGAATTAAGTTCTCGTTTATAAGAGACTTTGTCTCGTGGATCTAAGAACTAAGTTCTTATTTTAATAGGAGATGCTATGATCTCTTCTGATTTTGTGAAAGGCTTTGTCTTTGTCTTATAGATCTGTGATCAAAGAGAACTAAGTTCTTCTCCCTCCTTTTTTATGATGAGATGCTCCAATCTCTCCTACTCTTATGAAAGACTTCTGTCTTTGTAGATCTATGATCTAGAAAAAGAACTAAATTCTTCTTTTTTTATAAGATGCTTTGATCTCTCTATTTTATTTATCTTGAAGAAATTCTTCTTTTCAGAGCTTGCTCTTCTCTTTTTCTTTTTGAAGTTTATGGGGGGTCCCTCCTCTTTTTCGACTTGAAGTCTTGGGTCCTTTATATAAGGGAGGCTGATTTGTTGAATCAGTTTAAGGAAATCTTTTCTCTGATTGATTTGGGGATGTTTCCCATCGTTGGATCTTTGATCCAAGGGCTTCTGATTTACAGAAGGCAATTTTCTTGTTTTTAACAAGATCGGGAAAATATTTTCCTATATAGAACTTATTCTGTATCTTGGTGATTTTTAATCACTATTGGATCTTTGATCCAATGGTGCTCTGATTTTCAGAGGACAATCTTTCCTGTTTGGAAAGATTTGAGGTGTATTTCCTCAACAGAACTTTCTTTCTGATGATTTTTGATCATCTTTATTAGATCTTTGATCCAAGGGTGGGGAACATTTTAGTTCCAACACTAGCGCCCTCGTGCTTTGCACGTGAGCGCTGCATCAGAGTCTTTGACTCTTGGTGCTAGTGCACTTAGCGCTAGTGCTCTCGTACTTTGCACGTGAGCGCTGTCTCAGAGTCTTTGACTCTTAGCGCCGGCGCATTTGGCGCTAGCGCTCTCATGCTTTGCACGTGAGCGCTGTAAGTCCGCGGCGGCACCCCGGCCGTCGATCCGACGCCGGAAACGCGGAAACAAAAACCTTTGATAACTAACAAACCGGCACCACCGCGCACTTTTCACCCGGATCGGGCCATTAACTTAGCAACTAGCAAAGTAAAATACGGGTAGAGAAGTATACCAAGCGATCCGTGTCCTTCGGTCTTTGTCTCTACTTCGATCTCCCGCGGAATCTCCCTCCATCACGTCCTCGTCGGAAAGGCACCACGTAGCCGATCTCTTTTACGGGCTCCCACCTCTGGACCGAGGCAACTCAGGCGCGAAGTTGGCTAGCCGACGCGGCCAAGATATGCTGTAGACTAGTGTAGAAACTTATCTCTTTTGGGGTCAAGAAGTTGCCATGGATGATGTGGAGGTGAAGAAAGCAACTATGGAAAATGAGCTTAGGAATTTTGGTAGTATGAAAGATGAGATGAAACATTTTTCTTCACTAAAATGAAACCTCTCTCATTTTTCCTCACCCCTCAAAGTGGCTGGCCCTTCTCCATGGTGGGGAAAAAGAATTAACCCCAAGCAAGAGGAGAAAAAGGAAATTAACAATAATATAAAAGGTCACACCAAAATCTAATCCAAATCCCTTCACAAAACCATCATGAAAAAAGCAATGGAAAAGACAAGAATAGAATCTCATCATGATGCTACCATTTTACAAAGAACCCCCTCCACCAATACTAATTTGCACAATTGCAAATTAGCCCCTCCAACGATAAAGTCCGGCCGTGAAGGAATAAAAGAAAACCGGCCGGAACGGAATGCAAACTGGCAACTTCAGAAAACTGATCCCGTAATAAATTACAGGAAAACCCCGCTACTGCAAATACATGCCCGCATTTGTATTCCCACTGAACACAAATGCAAAGAGACAAAATCTACACTATCTAATACTAGGATTCGGCTTAAGCCAAAGCCGGCTAATAAAAACCGTCCGATCACGATCCGTGCAATACCGCACGTATCTGATCGAACCCTGCCATATCTCCATATGGCCTCTACAGCGTTTCGCCCGAAACCTGAGTAACCGGGCGTGGTGGACTCTAAAGACTCGTCAATACTATGGCTGTGGATTTAACCACTAGCACGTCAGAGGTATTAGCCATACGTGACGGGCCACCAGCTATTGACCAAAAGGGACGTCGTTGAGCGAACTCATCCTGACACCCTACTGAGCCTGTCAGTGACAATATCCGTACAGTCCGGTCCGTTCGTCTATGAGCATCGCATGGCGGGCCTAGGGGGTTGGTAAAAGTCAGACCCCCAATAGCGGTACAAGTCGTGTCGGAGTGTAGCCCAGAACACCCTGAGATACTACTGGAATACCTACCAGCAAATCTCCTGCCTTGGCCAAGGACTTTTCATGTTCTGGCTCTCCTAGACACAGCGCGACCTCACCCCCAATACCGGGAGAGACGAACCCCTGCAGATCCGCTCACTGCCTCCATGTGGCTCGGGACTGTACCCAACTAAAACCTGTTTGCACGACTCCTTTGAGCCGTGGTAGGGTAGTAATCAAAGCACAGTGGGAACTCACACGAGATAAATGATGATCTCAGGTCGATGAACTAACCTGTACACATGTCACCTGGGAACTGCTATCTGACGTCTGGTATAATCCCAACTAGCAGGTTCCCGGCGAGTCCTGTCCGGTGTACTCATAACCCAATGAGCACATTTATACATCTTAGGTGAACCAACTGACACCAGTGGCTTGTGAGACCGGCCACCGCCCCTCGTCGGGGTCTCGACTGTATACACTAGTCTACTCTGGAGAATCGATGCCCTGTCTCGAAACTCCCACGACTAGGGACCTTTTAAGGATGTGCTTATAGACTCCAGCTCTCACTTATATGATCGCCCTCATACTACTGGTAGTCAAGCAAGAATCCTAGGGGCTCTATCAACGTGCAATAGCGACTTGTAAGGTCACCTAAAGCAGTACACGATGATAAAGATAAACCAGATAGCATACTATCATCTCGAGTAAGACTGTCCTACTGGGATAGGTCCTCCTCCCAATCATTGCAATCACGTGCCTGTGATCCAATAATTGACTTTGAGGGCACTATCTCCAACAATCTCCCACTTGCACTCAAGGCTAATTATTGCGATGTCGCATACTCACAGCCCGTGTGATACCGAACACCCAACTCCTCTACTAGTCAGTCTCACAAAGCTCGTTTGCGAAACTATTGCGTTCAAGGAATAGCCTCAGTGAGTGGATCCGCTCTGGTGTTTCTTTCTGTGTCTCTCTTTATCTCAAGTTCGAGGAGAAAGCCATCTCCCGAAATGAGCAATACCCTTCTTAGAATGTGTCTGGATGTCTGATGGGACCTAGCTCATAAATGAACTCCAAATCCAAACTTCTTAGACTGTATCGACAACTGAACTTAATCAGTGTCCTGCTCCATGCCTTCCTTCAGTATCCACTTGGACCATCTGTCCAAAATACTTCCCCTCGTCAGAGGGAAAACTATAACTCTGACAGTCACTCTGCCATCCATGTCACCTTGGAAGGCTGGAATGATAACTGTCTCCCGAAGGAGACTGCCGTTATCATATCCCTAGAACATCCACTTATGTTCTAAAACTGCTTCCGATTGTTTCTCCAGGATTGGATTAATATCAACTTATTGCACCTACTGCAAGAACAACATTTGGTGTGGTACTTGACATCACATGATCAACTCAATTGCCTAAGCAAGTGATCTGCCAATCATGCGTATCCCTCTCCTCTTTAGTCTGCAAGACACCTTTAGAGAGGGTGACTCCATTACCTGCAGGTACACCACCATGCCAGGAGTCGTCCATTCTAAATACTCTTAGAATACTGTCTAAGTACCCAGATTGGGAAACTACCCAAATCTAGATCTAGTAACCAGAATGTCTGATATATATCCAAGTCCTATGTGGAGAAACCACTGTGTGACGACCAAAGTATAACCGATCGTAGTATAGGAATATTACTTCCTACTCTGTGTATGTCATCAAATACCAGGACATCACACCCTATTACCTTCTTAACAAATCCATCCCCTATTCTGATGAAGTCAAACCTATGACTGTCACGTCAGAAATAGATGATCTTTCTCCGCTATATGTGCTTTAGTCTATAAATAGACATAAGCCTGATGTCCACCAATGCTTCCGCTGCTCCCACTGACTACGACAACCCTCTGGCAGAGTCATATAGACGTACACTTCTAAAGCTAGTTTAGAACGACGCTACACTCATCCTCCTGCCGGGTCTCACAGTCTGGAACAACAGCAATGGCAAGTCTGGGTAAACAAGAACCTCCCTGCCACCGTCCTTGAGTATACCGAAGTACTTCTCAAGTGTCTGAGGTTACCCACCATATCCGCGGAGTGGCCAATGGAATGTCAAACCAGATTGAATCTTTAGGTTCTTATCAAATCTTCAGTAATCGTTTGCGGTTCTGGAATCACTTCCAGTTCTACCATACTCCCACTACTGTTTTCTGAAAAAATCCATTTTTATTAAAACTGTGGCGAGTCAAGAACAATATCACTATTGATCTTCCAGATGGTAGAAAGTCAACCCTCGTCATAGCCCGGGTCAACCCACAAACAGCCATTACAGAAACGTGCCTTGAGTTATCCGGAGTCTGGTTTTAAGCATAAGCCGGACAACTCCCCGTATCTTAACAATGTCAAGATATGAACTGTTCTATGTCCAATACAGAAACAGAGGTACTGATTTAATTGAACCAGATTCAAATCATGCAGCTGTCTCCAGTGCATGTCAACTAAATGGAAGGAGGCCGATCAGCGTTACTCAACTTAGGAGTACTTCCAATTATGAGTAACCTGAAAGAGAAGCAAGTTCTCTTAATTATTACTATCAACTGAATACCATATACAAGTATCTACATCTTCGATCACCTTGAAGAATCCCGATACTTGCAATACTTGGTTCTCTACTTTATTCATATACCTATAACTTCTCAAAATTCGGACCCTGTGTTTCTACGAAACACCTGTCTAAAAACTAGAGAAGCTATAAGTAAACCGAATATAGTACGAGAACCAACCCCTCTGTCTTCATGGACGCTGGACAACACACAATACTCTGTATAAGTCCCTTGAGTCTAATAACTCATTCACTGTGTGTCGTAGGTTGAAAACTGTACTTATGGTTAAGAAGAATTACACCGCTGTTCAATGCTCCTTACCTAACCATCCACTGATATAGGTAAATGTCATAGACATAATTTCAAAAAGGTATATCTCACTCTATAAAAATAGACGTACAGATATATCAATTTGAAATTGGTGCATAACAACGGATATTCAAAACCAAATATTTGCCGACTGGCAAACAACCCAGGTGACTTCCTCAAATATCACCAATTACGACGAATCCCGATATAATAAGGATGATCACCTAATTCCCAATAACTTACTCCCACTCATCATTTGTAAAACCATACAGATGTGAGAATTATACCTGGTAAATACATACCCTGGAGCAAGTGTCTAATTGGGAAATCAGTTTTCTTTTAACAATACACAGTGAAACTGAAACATTGAAATGTTTCGATGGGGTATCCTGGTATTCCTAGTAATGCCTCTTCCATTATTCAGATTCACAACTGTAACCGTATAATTCTTTGCCACCTCTCCAAATCCTTTTATATGTCTTTAGTCATTACCTTCTGTACACCCCTTTAGGCCAAATGGTTTTCTTCCTTCCCTACCGTTCGGCACCAGCCTATGGTTTGGAAGAAGACTATCCAATAAGCATAATGGGTGTAATGTCCTAATCCTAGGAGCACTCGCAATGCGAGAGAAGGTGAAGATAAAAGACAACCGAATGAACTTAATTCCTATTTCTCCTGAACCAGGATCCATCCCCGAACTGGAACAAGTTCCTTTCGAGTTCGTATATAACCATACGATGGATTATCCAATAAACTTAGGATCTTCGTAGTGATACGGAGTGTCTTGGAGAAATACAAAGGTGATTTAGGATTGGCGAAGAAATACTTGGTTTGGTCGTGAATAGCAGTCGCAATTTACTTTGCCCTCTTACTAATCCCTTGCTTTGTCTGAACTTAATACCTTCTGTATACCGTTTAGGCTAATTGGCTTTCTTCATTCCTTACCGGTCGGCACCAGCCTAAGGTCTGGAAGAAGACTATCCAATTTGCGTAATAGGTGTACTATCTCCTAAACCAAGGAGTACTCGCAACCTGAGAGAAGGTAAAAGGAAAAGACAACTGAATAGTCCTATTCGTTTTCTCCAGAACCGGAAACCATTCTCGAATTCCTTCGAGTTCGTATATAACCATACGATGGTTTTGTCCAATAGAAGTGGACGTTCGTAGTAATACGGGGTGTCCTGGAGAAAAGGGTAAAAGTAGGAGTGGCAATGAGGTTTGCAACTCTGACAATCCAAAAGCCAGTGTTAAGAAGGTTCGGTCAACTTGGTCACTGAGTCATAGTCTAGGGTCGGGTCAATGGTCGCTGCCATAGAGAGAGAGAAAAGAAACACTCAGCGTGCACTCTAACCTAGATCAGAATGGTTATCACTTTATCTAATCTGGAAACCTCCCACTGTAACGTCAAATTCTTCCCCAAACCTGAAAGAAGAATTAGCCGGGATCACCCGAGGAGTAAACCAACTCATCAGTGGGAATCGGGATCCAACTATCATCGCATGATAACGTGACGGAATCCGCTCACGTTATCACACTCCAGAAGGTATGCGCATATCTGGCAAGTTTCAGTTCTTTTGAAACTCCCGATGTGGATTTTTGCCCCATGCTCTTATGACCTTGGCGTGAGGTCAAAATATCATAAGTCACATGTCAAGTTCTACCCATCATTATCCAGGTTAATTTGAACCCACCCGTACATAACCTTGACGTAGGCCAAAATAGTAGTACGACTGTCCCAAACCAACGCATCTATCTATGCAACAGATAAATACCCGGCAGCTACCAAACACTATGCCTTGGCGTGAGGTCAAAATACATAGCTTGAATACTACCGAATATTTAACTGAAATGACGGAGGGCTACGAATGGTTTCTGGCGAAAACCTTTAACGTAATGAACTTGATATCGTTGAAGGAACTGATAGCTTTTTAGAAAAATATAGCGACGAAAACCTTCGCTAAAGAGGTCACTCCCGGTGAAGGGATCTCGGCTCTTTCCCCGTAGAATGAGATGCAGGATATTCCAACTGAATACCACGATGCAAAGCAAAAGTAATCGGCTATAGTGAAGTTATTGCCCTGACGCAAACTTTTGTCCAAGGGGTCACTCCCGGTGAAGGGATCTCGGCCCTTGCCTCGTCGACTGAGGAGCAGGATATTCCAACTGAATACCACTGTGCAAAACAAAAGAGAACGCCCTGAAAAAGTGTTCCAACAACATCAGATAGGTTTGTTTATCTTGCATTGATCCGAATCAACGCAGTCCCATCAATTGATCACACCACAAAAGAACGAAAATATACTGATGTACGTATATGCCATCCGCATTCGCCACTGGGTCCCGTCATCACCCGTTAGGTTAGCTAACTAATGACAGAGCGGGGACTGGACTAGCGCGGATGCAAAATATATACAACATCTACTAGTATATATATAATATATAATTTTCGCTCAAGGCGTGATAAAAATGCAGCAACACAGAAAAGTACAGCATCACAGAACAATACAGATATCTGGGATCCCCGGGTTTCACAGAGCCGCTGAAACCCGGCGTTCCCCTGGTCTTGTGGATAGCCCGTGCAATGAAAACCTAGATCCCTACGAGCGCGGCAAGTTACCCGCCAAAACCTGAAGCGAGGCAGCCCCCTTCAGCAACGTGAATGGACCACCCAGCACTTCACGGAATTCGGTAACTTGGGCACCCCTCCTGGGTCAATCCTATACCCCCTACGAGTGCGGCGAATAGCCCTGCCAATTCTAGAGTAAAGCCCCCTCCGTCTCAATGCCATGAGATGCGGGCCTGTTGCCCTCTAGAACCCGGCTATCCGTGCACCCCTCCGTGGGGTAATCCTAGTACAGAAAGTAAGATATACATACAACGGGTACATCGACCGCAACCTGGTCGTTCCCCAAAAGAATAATACAAACAGGCAGTGACGGCAGTCCACATGTCGGACGCTCGCCCCGCAAAATCAAATGTACATATAAAACAGAACTGTACTAACATTGCAACCAGGCTATCCCCACGACCGATCCGCAACATCACAGCACAACACAGAACATCAACGTGAATGTCACGTTCGCAAATCCGTCTAAAAGGGCTATAGCAGATAGACTGGATTTACCGATCGAGTGACATTCACGGTCGCAGATATAATGTAAATACTATGAACTAGCATGTTTAAAATATCCGATCGAACAAATTCTATCAAGTGGGCCCCAAGCAGTACTGTAGCACTTACAGAAAATCTGGGCCCAAAAATAATATCCCAAAACCCCTATTTCCTATTCAAAAGCCCACTGGAAAAATTTGGTTCAACGATTCCACTTACCCACCGCGGAACCGCGGCCAAACCAGGGGTTTGGCCGCGTTTCCACGGTCATAGTAAGGAATCAGTGAATCATATTTTCCCAGAATTCTTAGAATTTCTTGCATGTCTTTCTGCAATGACCTGAAAAAATTTTGGAGCTGGAAAAATTTCAACAGAGAACACATGCACTAGAAGTACGGTTTTTGCGATTTTTGTTCGATCGGGTTTTAAACATACTAGAGCAAGCTAGGCTAGGTTAATGGCGTGTCTCTGATACCAATGTAAGTCCGCGGCGGCATCCCGGCCGTCGATCCGACGACGGAAACGCGGAAACAAAAAACTTTGATAACTAACAAACCGGCACCACCGCGCACTTTTCACCCGGATCGGGCCATTAACCTAGCAACTAGCAAAGTAAAATACGGGTAGAGAAGTATACCAAGCGATCCGTGTCTTTCGGTCTTTGTCTCTACTCCGATCTCCCGCGGAATCTCCCTCCATCACGTCCTCGTCGGAAAGGCACCACATAGCCGATCTCTTTTACGGGCTCCCACCTCTGGACCGAGGCAACTCGGACGCGAAGTTGGCTAGCCGACGCGTCCAAGATATGCTGTAGACTAGTGTAGAAACTTGTCTCTTTTGGGGTCAAGAAGTTGCCATGGATGATGTGGAGGTGAAGTGTCACGACCCGAAAGAGCACGTGACTGGCCCTCGAGCCATATGAAGTCTATAGGACTCCATCTGATCCAAGTAAGCCAAAAGCCCAGAAATCTAAAACCATTTAAGGAGTAAATAGGGAAAATTAGTTTTAAGAGGTAAAGAAAACATGTTTGAAAATCAAGTTTTTAAATAACTAAGCCGAATATGAATTTTTAAAATGTGTAACCTTTCCTGAAAATTTCGGCAGAGTTTCCTTTGTAAAAACTGGCCCCGAACGGGGTACAACAAGAATAATATATCTGAAATGATAAAAGGCATCCCCAAGCGGGAGCTAGCTCTTCGTCAATCGACGGTCACAACCACGCAAGCAATAAAAATATACAACGCCAAAGGCGAGGATCAAATCCAAAAAAAACTCAAAACAGCCAGAAAACCGCAATACTACTAGCGCGACTCTAAGGTCGAAATAAAACAACACTGTTTTCTAAGTCTGAAACAATAAACAAGTTTTGGTTGATGGAAATTCTAGATACAATGAATAATACAAATACAATAGCGGTTCTGATACAAAAGAACCCACCTAACCAAGCAAGTCACCCATAGGAAGCAGTGTGCCAGAAATGCCGCTATGGAATCTGTACGGCAAAAACCTGCAAGAACTGGGGCACAACGGGGGTGAGTTGCCAACTCGTGAATAGAAAGATATCTACAAGCAGAGATCGAATGCATGACCCATCCTAGGTCAATACGATCAGATATAAATAAACCTCAATATGAATAAAGCTGAAGCATGCTAAACTGGCAATGTAATCTCTACATGAGTGTAATGCCAAGTGCTCGTGCTAGTGCCTCAGGTAATAGCATGTCATGAATATGAGGTATGATCAATGTAATCAAATCTGCACACTTGTGGATCCCGTCCACTCGTCACCCACTGACAATAACCACCATGCATGTACATATCATGAATCATGTGCATGGGAAATAATATGAGGATATAACCACCCGTGTCCCTCGCGACACATCAAAATCATGGAACCAGGGTGCCCAGCATCGACACCCGAAAACATCATGAAAACTGTGCCCAGCATCGGCACGTAAATCCTCATATATCGGGCTCCGTCAGTCCGGATCGGCCCGCGGGCTCTGTCTGCGGTATCGGCCCTCGGCCCCGGCAGTATGCCCAAAACATCTATCGACTCTGGTCGGTATCCTCCGGATAACCGCCAGGTCCAACCAATCACCGGTAGGTACTCGCCCGCCTCCAGGCTCAATCGGCAAAGCTCGTCGATCATCTTGCCGAGGGGAACCATACCGGGTCCACCATGTACCCGCAATCGGCTCATCCACGCCTCGATTCGGGTTACACATATCGCTCTCAGCACCGAGAAAACACATGGTGGACGCACTGAAATATCATATCAAGGGTAACCGGGTTTTTAAAGAAATGACATATTCTCTTTTGAAATACCCTCGGTTCCCAAATCCAGAAATATCATAGAAACAACATATCTCAATGCGTACAGTCAAAGCATGATGTATGCGGCATGTAACAGTAATGCAAGCATATCAGTAAGTCATGCAACATGGAATAATAATGTGCACATGTCGAGGGAGACCGCTCTTTTAAAAGGAATCTGTTTTTAAAGAGTATCTTGCGGTTCCCAAATCCCCAATCAAGCTAGAATCATCTATATATGTGTACAGGTATAAGTGTACAATATGCCATGCCAGAATCATATCATGAATGCAATAGTACTATAGTGTAGTGACATGGCAATTATCGATGATGAGTGTGTGAGCCGGCAACAAGTGTACGTGGAACATATACATCATCGATAATGGTGCTGGTGTCCTAGCAGCATGACTGAATGTCACAACAATACAAGCGATGCAATGCAAATAGTAGGAATATGCGGAAACGAATGATCAACGCAAAAGTACAGAACCTGCCCCAATAGATATGTCATGCAACCTTGCCTTTTGAAATAAGACGAATCAGGGCTTTTGGTAAAGTAAGGGCTACGGTGTTTTAAAAAAAGATGCATCATTTGAAAATATCCGTATAACCCTTCTGCTTATCTTTAAAATATCCCCGATTCGTTAGTTTTGAAATAGGTGTGACTCGGTCTAGTCTAATGTCTACTAAATAATCTAGACAGGAGGGGTATGAAACCACCTAATCTGAGTCAATATATGAATATAGATATGATAGTCGGTGATCTCGCCTCAATAACATATCGTATGATATCCTCGAGTCATGAGTGCGGATCTATCATCAATATCGGCTCGTACGGTAGATCGTCGTACGGCATCCCAATAGCTGGGTAGGGGTCAATATCACAGTACCTCATCACATATCAGGTATCACTTATCATCAGATCACACAATCTGGGGTACTACTGTAAGTCTAGTACAAATCGACACCATCAATAAAAATATGAATGCGGGTAAAGCACATGTCCAAAGGCCCGCTAAAACTATCATATCGCACCTCAAAGGCAAACTATGTCACATCGCCGATCTCATGGCCTCACATCAAGTATCATCTCAAACCACGTATCATCCTCCAATCCCGTATATAAACACATAGTCCCATACCCATGTGTAGATATACGCACCATCATATGCACTCTAATAAATGAAAGAATGAATGCAAGTATGTGTGTAAATGTATGTGTGAGTGCAACCACTACTCTAGGGTTCGCACTATACTAAACCAATATATTCTTATCATCAAAATATCATTATTACCATCAATAACCCTAAACAACACATAATAAATATTCGTGTGTATACGTATTCGTATACATCACCACGGACTGCGGGGGTGCTATACGCCATCCACCCGACTTCTCCCCGTAGATATAAATCTACTCACCTTGCTTCTCGTGTGCCAAAGCCGATGTCGCTATCTTCACCTCCTTTGCCTCAACATCACGTGGGGTACCTACAAGTATATCACAATGCTAAAGCACATGAAAATCACATCGGAAACCAAAATAGCACACGCTACCCGCATAGGTAAAAACCTATCGACTCGCATGTAAACACAATCAAAATCCACTTATCGTTGACGTCCAAACGCCACCCGACAGGAATGAATTACCAAATACCAAAATCCATGCTAAAACAAGTCCCAAATTATACACCAACATAGGAAAATCAACCCAGATTTCACCCTAGATGGAATCAGTCAAAACTAGACATACTCAGGGTCAAAACTAGAGGAAATGAGGGCATGCACAGAAAACGAGGCAATTCCTTAAAATACCTTATTTAAGAATTTTCCATAATTTTTCCCCATTTATCTGTATTTAATTATACCAGAATATTAAAATATTCATTAAAATAATATTAAATTATAAAATTTCCCAAAAATCATATTTTATTATTTTGAAGACGTTACAATCTACCCCCCTTAAAGAAATTCGGTCCCCGAATTTAAATTTAAACCCCCAAATACTAAAATATTTCAATACAAATTCCAAGTCATCGGGGCTCCGAAATCATCTATACATAAAACATCATAGCGCAATGCATGCGCATGAGTACTGAGCAGATAACTCAAAAGCAACACTCCATCAAGCATCCGCAATCATCGGAGTCATAGTAACGACACAATGTCAAATCCAATACAAAATCAATATGATATGGACCAAGACTATACATGTAGACACCCAATCTATACATGTAATTAGCTGATGCAACTGTATGCCAAATCTTTTTAAGTCGCTGTGCGATGCGCGTAACACTGCACAGTGGCGGACGTTTCTCATAAGAAAATAACTATATATGTGTGTATATATATCCTTTGTTTAATAAGCACGTTCCACCATTTTGAAAAAAATCAGAAGGGTTTCCTTGTTTTTAAAACGTTTTGTGTCATATCGGACACGTAGGTATATACTGAGACTATAGCTCGCTTTTCGGAAATCCCTTCGATAACTATCGATGCATGCAAAATATATCCAGGCACTGTCCACTGACTAGTCCTGCTCAGTATGAAAGCAAATATCCCACATCATAAAAATGTACTGCTCCAAAAGGAATAAATTCCAAAAATGCACGTAACACCACCCTGTGCGTCTGACGCGCACGGAAATCAAAATCCATATATGCGCTAAACATGTGCACAAAACAACATCTAGGTGCAACGGGTGCGCACGAAGCATCTGTCATAGGCAACATGTGTGCCTGACAGCCAAAACAGGTGCATCTGACATGTACGAAGAATCTCGATTTAGTGCATCTGGTGTGCACCAAAATCGTATCTCAAAACATGCGCCCAACATGCGCGGAAATCCAAATCGGTGCATCCATCGTGCACGAATGAAAATCTAAACCCTGCGCACTCAATATGCACGGAATCACAAAATCCAATAGCAACGTCGAATATGCGTAAGTCCAGTCAAAAGCACGGAGTGCAAGAATCTACATCAATATCACAATCAAAATCGACATACCGAAAGGCATCAAATCGAAGTCAGGTGCAATCGTAATGCACAAAATATAAATCCGGTGCAACAAAGGCACGAAATATAAATCTGATGCGATAAACGCAAGAAACATGAAACTGGTGCGACAAATGCACGAAGTATAGAACTGGTGCATCTCATGCACAAATACCAAGCAATAACTCAAATACGTAAGCAGCAACACCAAGTGTATCCAGATATGAAGAAAATCATAAACGTGTGCAGCTGCGGGCACAAAACACATATCGATGCACTACAAGCACATATAAGCTATACCGAGTGCAAAATCAAAACACTAAAATTACATGAAACTCTGCTGGAAGCGTAAATCAAATCACCAGCATAAAATAGGCATGAAATCGCAATCAACAGCTCAAGAGTAATAACTATGTACAAGGTATAAATACCCAGTAGGTGCAACCATGGTGCACAAAATCAAATATCATGAAACTCAGTCATCAAGACTAAATCATGCGAATAGATCGCCCAAAATACCGAAATCCAAAGCAACGGATACGTGATAATCAAATCACAAAATCACAAATCATAATTACCGTCGTCGGTATATCCTTCTTCAGGGTCGAGAAGGTACCGGTACATCCGATGCTAGCGGCGCAAGATATCTACTTGCCTCTTGCTCGCGGCTGGCGTCCTCTGCCTCTGGTTCCTGATCTTTCCTGTAGATTACCAACTCGCAATCCATCGGCTCATCGGCCCGGTCAGGTGTGCTGACAGGAACGATTCCGTTCTTGCACTTCCCTGGTCATCTCTCGGTCAATCCTCACGACCGCTCGTAAAGCAGCACATCTCTGGCGCCGACCTCGGGTCCTCTGAATGCATATCACACATCCGATCCTGGGTGCAACTCTTATTGCAGCAGTGTACTGGAAGGAATCCTACTCAAGGTCTCTTCTGATCTTGCCTAAGCCAAACTGTAAGGAGGCTGGTACTCTGGCGTAATCTTTTCTCGCTCTCTGGACCTCTGCGTCCTTAGTACAACATCTCCTCGGAAGCTGGTCGCATCTCTGCGCCTCTGTATGCATGTCCGGCCTTTAATCTTAACGGGGTGTAGTAACAGCTCGTCTGCCTCTCGCACGAACTTCTTGTTAGTGTTTATGCCCTAGAAGGCCATTACTGTATCATACTAGCTTGTATATTACTTAATGGAAGCTTGGGATATTCACATGTATATAACAGTCTTGCTAAACATGGTAGTATGCTACTTGGTTTTTCTATCTTAATATGTTAGTGTACGTATTGATAGAGCTCTTAGGATCTTGCTTGTCTACCAGCGTTGTGATGGCAGTCACACTAGTGGGGGCTGGGTAGTCTACAAGCACATCCTTATTCAGGTCCCTGGTCGTTGGATTATCGAGACAGAGCATCGATACTCCGTAGTAGACTGGTGTGTACGCTTCTCATCCCAGTTGGGGAGATGGTCTGTCCCACAGCCGTCAGTACGTCGTACTGGAGATAGTATGCAGGTGCTCGTTAGGTTACGGGTACACCGGACAGGACTCACGGGGAACTGTTGGTTGGTTTGATACCAGTCGTCAGTGAGCAGTTCCCAGGTGACATGAGTACAGCGTAGTCCGCAGACTTGACACTGCTACTTCGCCTCGAGTGTGTCCCACTGTTCTTAGATTGCTACCCTACCACGGCTCAAAGGAGTCGTGCAAACAGGTAGCAGTTGGGTGCAGTCCCGAGCACTTGGAGGCAGTGGCGGTTAGACAGGATTCGTCCCTCCCGGTATTGGGAGTAGATATCGTGCTGTGTCAGAGAGCCATTACGCAAAGTCCCTGGCCAGGGCAAGCGAGATTTACTGGTAGGTTCCAGTAGTTTCTCAGGGTGTAATGGGCTTCACTCCGACACGACTTATACCGCTATTAGGGGACTGACGCTTGCCGCCCCCCTAGGCCCGATATGCGATAGTCTTGGACGAACGGACCGGACTGTATGGAGATTGTCACATCAGACTCAGTAGGAGTTCGGATGGGTTTACTCATCGGCCTTCTTATCGACAACTACCTGGGGACCGTTACGTACAGCTAGTGCCGCTTGCGGTCTGTGGTTAAACCCACTGCCAGCGTAGTAGTCGAGTCTCTAGAGTCCCACACAGAGAGTTTCCTACTCCAGGCGAAACGATATAGAGGTCGCATGGTTTTGCGACAAAGGGTTCGGACGCATATGTGCGTTTACGCACGTACGACTTTCGGACAGTTTTTACCAGTCGGCTTTGGTTTAAGCCAGTTACTGGTATCCGGTTATTGGATTTTTACAGTCTAAAGTTTTTCCGTATTTTTGCGGATTGGAGGGGCGTTCTCGTAATTGTACGAGAAGCTTCTAGAAGATGTGACTAAGGAGGTTACTTTGGATAAGATTGTGAGTCATGAGAGTGATTCATCATTATCATTATTGCACCATAAATGATAATGACACATGCTTAATGAATCACCATTTTGCATTTATGAAGCATGCTTATTCATTTCTTTTATTCATTATTCTAAAATAAGAATGCTTCATAATATATTATGATACACTCTCTCTCATCTCATTATCTTATCTCACATTCTCTCTCCTCAAGCTCTCATCTTCAAGAGACTAATCCTTAATCCTCATGTGTTGAGATCAAAGGTTTAGTTAGACTTAAACATCCATTACCTTCACTCTATATCATCCTTTCTTCTTTGATTAGCAATCAAAGTAGATTAGTTACCTCAAGATAGAGGTTTAGCTTGGTGTTTTGCTCTCGGGTGGATCGTCTACTACCTAGAGAAGGTCGAGGAGAACCAAGGAGGACACAAAGACGAAGGACAGGTTTCATTAGGTATAATCCCTAAACACAATAGATAAGAAACTCTTCGTGTACGGTTATTTATAGTTTAGCTTCGATTCAAGCGGTTAGTCGATGTTCGTTCTTTAAACTTGATCGTTTTTGAAAATTCCGCCTCCCCAAAAGTACCGGGGTGTACTACATCGACTTACAGTGGTATCAGAGCCTCGCTAAACACTAAATAACTTGATTGCAAATTTGTACGAATTTCGAACGGAAAAACGAATCCGGAAAACCCTAAATCTGTTCAGTTTCTGTCGAACTTAAAATGATGTCCTAAAATTTTTCAGGTAAGTGCAGAGAGCTTGTAAACAGTCCAGAAGAACACACAAAAAATTCGAGCCCATGACTCGGCTAAAGCGCCGCGGAAGGGCGGCGGATCCCACCGATCCGCCGCGGTTCCGCGGCCGAGTTGCCGAGTCATGGACTCGTATTTGGTGTGTGGGTCCTCTGTAGAATTTGGGGTTTTCTGGAATATTTAATATTTGCTCAGGTTACTGTTTAACAGAGCAGATTTTGGAGCAATATTGATGTTGTTTAATCGATCGAAATTGTACAGTATTTGCATGTTGGATTATATCTGTGATTGTTTAATGTGTTCGTAAACCTCCCCCAACTACTAGTATGTCGGTTGGCAGGGGGTTGCACATTTCTGAAATGGTTATATCTGTTTGTGCATATAAACTGTATTGGACTGTTGTGGTGTATAGCCGGGGTATGCAATGGGTTATTGTTTAATTCATTTGTTGTAAATGTAATTTGTTGTAATATTATTTTTGCGGGGCACTTCCAGGTTGCGGTCGTAGCCACCGTTGTATTATTTCATTTTACTGTTTTTGCTCCTAGGACTGACCCAAGGTGGGGTACACAAACTTCCGGGTGGGTAGTTTGCCGTACCCGTAGGGGTCGAGGGTGGGGTAACGGCTATTCATCACAACTGTGTAATCTGTCTTTTCTTGCAGGCTCAAAAGAAATACAGATTGCTTGCAAATCCAATATTGTTTATCTGTGTTCTGGAATGAATATCATTGCGTCAGACGAATGTAAAATATCTATATTTATGATAGCTATTTAGACGTCATTTATGTTTTACACCCGTGCTAGCCCAGCCCCCGCTCTGTCGTTAGTTAAGTAACCTAACGGGTGATGACGGGACCCAGTGGCGAATGCGGATGGCATAAGAGGACGTTGTATTTTCGTTGTTTTCTGCAATGATAGGTTAATGATGGGACGCATTATCTGTAATGCAAAGAAAACAAACCAAAGTTTAAATCGTTGGAACAATTTAAAAGAAACCACTCGATTATTTTTAAAACAGATATTTTTAAATGCGGAGCTTTAACCACTCCTTTTAAAAGCTATCAGGTTCCTTCGGTTATATCAAGTTCACTACGTTCACGGTTTCGCCAAAACCAGTCGTAGCCCTCCGTCATTTCTTATGGATGGTCAGTAGTATTCAAGCTATGCTTGTTGGCTTTCGTCAAGGCATAGTGTTTGGTAGCTGCTGGGGTATTCATTTGTTGCATAGATAGATGAGTTGGTTTGGGACAGTCGTATAACCTTGTTGGCTTTCGTCAAGGGTATATACGGGTGGATTCAAATTAACAAGATAATGATGGGCAGAACTTGACATGTGTTTTATGATTTGTTGGCTTTCGTCAAGGTCATAAGAACATGGGGCAAAAACTTATATCGGGAATTTCTAAAGAAACTGAAATTTGCAAAGAGATGCATACCATTTTGAGTTTGATGAATGTTGGTAGCATTCCTACAACATTATCAGACGATGATATTTGGATCCCGATCCTACTGTGAGTATATGCTACTTATCAGGATATTCGTCACTTAACGATCAATGCTATAAACCTAGTAGGTGTCCAGAAAGGTGTCAGCGGGGTTACGCCCCCAGAGAAAAGAGGTTATTTAATTAAGGAACTTCGCGAAAGCGTTGGAAAACCTCCCTCGAAGTATCGACACTGGCCTGGCTGAACGGTTAAGCAAGTATTGTACGGTGAGAATAGTCCTGGCTAATTCTTCTTTTATGGTTTGAGGAAGGATTCGAGAAACAGTGGGAGCCATCCAGTTTAGATAAACTAAAAACCACTCTAAACTTGCAAGAGCATCATGCTAAAGTGTTTTCTTCTCTCTCTCTCATTGCAGCGACCTTGTGACCATGACTAGGTTACATCTAGATAACAAGATGACTGAATCTGACTTTTTTGACTGGCAAAGGTCTGTCCAGATGACCATTGCCTATGACAAGCTGGACCACCCTATTACTATTCAAGATCCTACCGTCCCAGGTCTAGTTTCCACCGTCGCGGATATGGATATCCGTCAGACAAAGGAAAAGAATAATGCGAAAGCCAAGTGCCTCGTGTTGGCTTCAGTTGATGGTAGATACCAGAAGCAGCACGAGAAGATGGACTCTGGTTCCATCTTTCTCCATAACAAAGATTTATATGGAGAGCAATCTCATATCACAAGATATGAGGCCTCGAACGAATTGATTCAAGCGAGGTCGGCTGACGGGTCATCTGTAAGGGACGACGTCCTTACGATGACTAGCTATATTGATAAGCTCAAGGACCTGGAGACCACGTTGGGAAACGGGTCATATACTGACTTATTTCCACAGTCCCTACCCTCTACTTACACCCCGAAAGAAACCAGGGAGACACAAGCTCTGCTTAATAGGGGACCTTCTTCTTCTTCATCCAAGGCGAAAGCAAAGGATGAAAAGAAGAAGACCTCTACAAAGCCGATATACAGTGTCAGCAAAGTAGGAGGAAAGGGAAGAGAAACAGTTTCGGGACTTGGTATAGGTAAGGAGGGATATTCCTATTGTTATGGGAATGGACATTGGCAGAAGGATTGCAGGGCTTTGGAAACCAGTAGCCAGGATTCGAAGCATGTTGTGGCTTCAGCCTCAAGTGTGTTTGTAATTGAGAACTGTTTGTCAATTAACTCTACTTCCTGGGTACTAGATACCGGAGCAGGATCTCATATCTGTAATTCGTTACATGCTTTGAGAAACCGTAAAGTTATAAGGATAGGTGATTTGTCTCTCAGAGTTGCAAACGGAATGAGCGTGGATGCTGAATCCGTGGGAGAATATCGCCTAGGTTTGACAAGTGGGCAGATATTGATTCTACGTAACTGTCTGTATGTACCTAGTTTGACTTGTAATATCATATCAGTGTCCTCACTTTCAAGAGAGGGATATGACTTTACATTCGTAAGCGATGTAGTTCACATCCACCTAAATCAAGTTCTGATTGGGTCCGGTACATTAGATGACGGTATATACGTATTAAATCAAGCTCAGGTTTTCAATGTCCAGAACACACTTAAAAGAAAGTCTCCAGAAGTAAATCAGGCTTTCTTATGGCATTGTAGACTAGGTCACATCAATGAAACACGGTTAACGAAGCTACATAGAGAAGGATATTTGAATCCGTTCGAATATCAATCTTATGCCACTTGTGAATCTTGTCTCATGGGAAAGATGACAAAGACTCCGTTTTCTGGACACGGAGTAAGAGCAAGCGAGCTCTTAGGACTCGTACACAGTGACGTGTGCGGTCCGATGTCTACACATGCGCGAGGAGGTTATTCCTACTTCATTACTTTTACGGATGATTTCTCTAGGTATGGACATATCTTCTTGATGAAGCATAAATCCGAGGCCTTTGAGAAATTCCAAGAATACAAGAATGAAGTGGAAAACCAAACAGGCAAAAGTATTAAGACACTGAGATCTGATCGAGGTGGTGAATACTTAAGTGCCGAGTTCCTGGGTTACTTAAAAGAGAAAGGAATTCTCTCTCAGCTTACTCCTCCATACACACCACAACACAACGGTGTATCGGAAAGGAGGAATCGAACCCTATTAGATATGGTTCGTTCCATGATGAGTAAGGCTGAGTTACCGCGATCATTCTGGGGTTATGCGCTAGAATCAGCAGCATATCTTTTGAACAAGGTTCCAACCAAGACTGTGCCTACCACGCCATATCAGATGTGGAGTGGGAAGAAACCCCATCTTCAGTACCTGAAGACATGGGGATGTCCAGCTTTTGTAAAAAAGCAGCATCCGGACAAGCTCGAGGCACGCTCAGTAGAGTGTAAGTTTGTGGGATATCCAAAGAATTCCATGGGATATTGCTTCTACTACGCAGAGGAACAAAAGGTTTTTGTTTCTCGTCATGCCCGCTTCTTAGAAACTGAATTTTTAGAAAATCAGAAGAGTGGGAGCGCAGTAGAACTGGAAGAAATTCCAGAACCACAAGCTGTTACTGAAAGTTTGGTGGAACAAGAAGTTTCAGAAGAAAGGGACATACCAGCGCCTATCCGCAGAAGTAGTAGGCAGTCTCATCCGCCCGAGAGATACTACGGTTTTCTCATAGACGGGGATAGAGAAGATTGCGTCATTGATAATGACGACCCTACTAGCTTCCAGCAAGCCATTCAGAGCGGTGACTCGGTAAAATGGCTAGATGCAATGCGGACCGAAATGGAGTCCATGTACACTAACAAAGTATGGACTTTGGACACTGCTCCAGATGGGGTGAAACCCGTAGGATGCAAGTGGATCTTCAGAAAGAAGATTGGTGTAGATGGACAGGTTGAAACCTATAAGGCTAGACTTGTTGCAAAGGGTTTCCGTCAAAGACCTGGTTTGGACTATGACGAAACCTTTTCTCCTGTGGCTATGCTGAAATCCATTCGGGTCCTTCTTGCTATTGCTGCCTTCCACGATTATGAAATCTGGCAGATGGACGTAAAGACGGCCTTTCTAAATGGAAATTTAGAAGAGAGCGTCTATATGGATCAGCCAGAGGGATTCATTCAGAGTGGGAGCAGCGGTAAAGTATGCAAGCTGCTTAAATCCATTTATGGACTAAAGCAGGCATCGCGGAGTTGGAACATCTGTTTTGATGATACTGTCAAAGAATTCGACTTTATCAAAAATCCAGATGAACCATGCATATACAGTAAGATTGTAGGGAGAGTTGTTGTATTCCTCGTCTTGTACGTGGATGACATTCTCCTAATAGGAAATGATATTCCTATGCTACAGTCAGTCAAAAGATTCTTGTCACAGAAATTCTCCATGAAGGACCTGGGTGATGCCACCTACATTCTGGGGATCCAGATCTATCGTGATAGATCAAAAAGGATGTTGGGACTTTCACAGTCCAGGTACATAGACACCATATTGAAAAGATTCAGTATGGAAGATTCTAAGCGCGGTAACCTGCCGGCTTGTCACGGAATCACCCTCTCCAAAGAGATGTCTCCCAAGACTGATTTGGAAAGGGAACGCATGTCGATTATACCCTACGCTTCTGCGGTAGGCTCTATAATGTATGCGATGTTATGTACCAGACCAGATGTAGCATACGCATTGAGCGTTGTAAGCCGGTATCAGGCAAACCCAGGGGAGAATCACTGGATAGCAGTAAAGAACATTCTCAAGTACCTGAGGAGGACTAAGGAGATGTTCTTGGTTTACGGCGGAAAAGACCTCAAGATGGAGGCCTATGCTGATTCCGGCTTCCAGAGTGATAAGGATGACTCCAAGTCCATGTCGGGTTATGTCTTTACCCTCAATGGAGGGGCGGTCTGTTGGAAGAGTTCCAAGCAGGACACCGTTGCTGACTCAACGATGGAAGCGGAGTACATAGCTGCTTGCGATGCTGCAAAAGAAGCTGTCTGGATGAAGAAGTTCCTCACAGAACTTCAGGTGGTTCCTACCAGTGTTGGTCCAATACCTCTGTATTGCGACAACAACGGCGCTATAGCTTTAGCGAAGGAACCCAGGTCCCATCAGAAGTCCAGACACATCTTGAGGCGGTATCACCTGATCAGGGAGATCATTGATCGTCAGGAGATCGAGATACGGAGAGTTGCTACTGAAGAGAACATTGCTGATCCATTCACGAAGGCCCTTCCTCAGATTCAGTTCAAGAGGCTACTCGAGATCATCGGTCTGCGATATGCTAGTACATGGCCCTAGTGCAAGTGGGAGATTGTTAGTGTTTATGCCCTAGAAGGCCATTACTGTATCATACTAGCTTGTATATTACTTAATGGAAGCTTGGGATATTCACATGTATATAACAGTCTTGCTAAACATGGTAGTATGCTACTTGGTTTTTCTATCTTAATATGTTAGTGTACGTATTGATAGAGCTCTTAGGATCTTGCTTGTCTACCAGCGTTGTGATGGCAGTCACACTAGTGGGGGCTGGGTAGTCTACAAGCACATCCTTATTCAGGTCCCTGGTCGTTGGATTATCGAGACAGAGCATCGATACTCCGTAGTAGACTGGTGTGTACGCTTCTCATCCCAGTTGGGGAGATGGTCTATCCCACAGCCGTCAGTACGTCGTACTGGAGATAGTATGCAGGTGCTCGTTAGGTTACGGATACACCGGACAGGACTCACGGGGAACTGTTGGTTGGTTTGATACCAGTCGTCAGTGAGCAGTTCCCAGGTGACATGAGTACAGCGTAGTCCGCAGACTTGACACTGCTACTTCACCTCGAGTGTGTCCCACTGTTCTTAGATTGCTACCCTACCACGGCTCAAAGGAGTCGTGCAAACAGGTAGCAGTTGGGTGCAGTCCCGAGCACTTGGAGGCAGTGGCGGTTAGACAGGATTCGTCCCTCCCGGTATTGGGAGTAGATATCGTGCTGTGTCAGAGAGCCATTACACAAAGTCCCTGGCCAGGGCAAGCGAGATTTACTGGTAGGTTCCAGTAGTTTCTCAGGGTGTAATGGGCTTCACTCCGACACGACTTATACCGCTATTAGGGGACTGACGCTTGCCGCCCCCCTAGGCCCGATATGCGATAGTCTTGGACGAACGGACCGGACTGTATGGAGATTGTCACATCAGACTCAGTAGGAGTTCGGATGGGTTTACTCATCGGCCTTCTTATCGACAACTACCTGGGGACCGTTACGTACAGCTAGTGCCGCTTGCGGTCTGTGGTTAAACCCACTGCCAGCGTAGTAGTCGAGTCTCTAGAGTCCCACAAAGAGAGTTTCCTACTCCAGGCGAAACGATATAGAGGTCGCATGGTTTTGCGACAAAGGGTTCGGACGCATACGTGCGTTTACGCACGTACGACTTTCGGACAGTTTTTACCAGTCGGCTTTGGTTTAAGCCAGTTACTGGTATCCGGTTATTGGATTTTTACAGTCTAAAGTTTTTCCGTATTTTTGCGGATTGGAGGGGCGTTCTCGTAATTGTACGAGAAGCTTCTAGAAGATGTGACTAAGGAGGTTACTTTGGATAAGATTGTGAGTCATGAGAGTGATTCATCATTATCATTATTGCACCATAAATGATAATGACACATGCTTAATGAATCACCATTTGCATTTATGAAGCATGCTTATTCATTTCTTTTATTCATTATTCTAAAATAAGAATGCTTCATAATATATTATGGTACACTCTCTCTCATCTCATTATCTTATCTCACATTCTCTCTCCTCAAGCTCTCATCTTCAAGAGACTAATCCTTAATCCTCATGTGTTGAGATCAAAGGTTTAGTTAGACTTAAACATCCATTACCTTCACTCTATATCATCCTTTCTTCTTTGATTAGCAATCAAAGTAGATTAGTTACCTCAAGATAGAGGTTTAGCTTGGTGTTTTGCTCTCGGGTGGATCGTCTACTACCTAGAGAAGGTCGAGGAGAACCAAGGAGGACACAAAGACGAAGGACAGGTTTCATTAGGTATAATCCCTAAACACAATAGATAAGAAACTCTTCGTGTACGGTTATTTATAGTTTAGCTTCGATTCAAGCGGTTAGTCGATGTTCGTTCTTTAAACTTGATCGTTTTTGAAAATTCCGCCTCCCCAAAAGTACTGGGGTGTACTACATCGACTTACACTTCTTGTCCCGCTTGTCTGTATCATCGACCATTCGACGTCGCGTCTTTATCTGCACACTGCAATGTCCTCGGCTACGGTCCACCCGAAGTCTCTAACACGGACTCGAAATCACGAACTCAGTATCTTCATCACTCAGTAGAAGATATCTAGCCGAACACGTCCTCAGCGTGCATATCGCATCTCTGATGTCAGCGGAGTGGAACGTCATCTCGTCGAAATCTCATGCAAACTCTTTACTCCACCTTGCTCCACTATCGACTGATTCGGACTCATCTCATCATGGCTACACAGACTGCGCTCCGACGGTTATGCTCGTATCTGGAGTCTCCCAAGCAGTGTCCCATCACATGATATCCGAATGACGTCGAATCATCCGATCGACTCGTCAGAGCCTCACAATCCCCCAAGAGCTCAACATCTCGGGTACAGTTTAATAGTATCGAGTACATGCCACAGCGTCGGTGGTCCAGCCGTAGAAGGGCAAACCCAAGCCTCACTAATGGCGCCGTGGAACCGCCGCAAACCCTAAGATTCGAAGGCTTTCACACGGTCATTAAGTCGAGTTAGGGTTTCATTCTTCTAGAGGGTCCATAGAATCACCTGCATGTCTTTCCGTATACTTTAAACTTGGAAAATAGGTTCCTGACATTCGATCGTCTCAATCGACTCTCAACGAATCTGCGTGAAGTCGCCTCTAGCTGGAATCAATCTATCTGATGACCTCGCATCGGGGTAAGCGAACGAACCACATGTCCTAGTCATTAATCCTCGGTGACTAGCGACTCACTATCACATCTCTAAGAATATGCTCATGCTGCAGTAGCTCCAATCATCTGGGCGATATCTCATCACTCGCAGCAACTAGCTCCTTCGTATATATGCTAAACAGCGCCTCAATCCTCCAGAAAAGGCGATACATAAGCGGTCATCTCTGAATCGGTCTGCTCTAGATCTGAGCAAGACTCTCCACACTGGAGATCTTCAACTCAGCTGGGCCCGCTCCGGCGCAAAAATCGGACGAATCACCTTCGTCTCTCAAATCGGGTAGACTAGCTATCATCTGTCGCATATCTGCCTGAAAGCTCCGGCAATCTCAGCTTGTAAGCTCCGAAAGCAACATCCTGTCAATCTCAGCAACAGCTGGTCCATCTGTCTGCACGGTAGGCGACATCATAATTTCTGAGGTACGCTGTACATCAACAGTCCTCTCTCAAGTGGCAGCTCTAACAATGACCCGATCATCCGGTGCAAGACCAAGTACTCGCCTCCACTAGAGGTCACACTCATCAATACCAACTCGAGACGTTCCCATGTCACCAGAAAACACAATGGTCGGCCCTCGTACCGGACGAGCTCGCCCTGACCGTAACCCTAGCAGCAGCCCAAACTGCGCTCAACCATGGCGACAGGAACCTCAATCGAGTATCGAAGAGAGCAGGTCAATGGCAAGAAAGAGAACAACATATCCAAAGTGGATACATGATCATAAGAAGGAACGGCATCAATAAAGGTATGATCATGAAACTAATAGAATCGGGGATCTCAAATGGATGTATAATCATGGATATGAAGAGAATCACTGATCTCGAAAGTATGTACATCCTAAGGTTCCTTAAGCGGAGTGGCGTGTCGTAAGTATGCCGCGGAACATACCAACGGTACGTCACTCTACTTTAGTCACCTATTCCATCAACCAAGGGTCATCCTACGCGAAGAAAGTTCGGGTCTAATACCCCCTCGACCAAGTCTAAGTTCCGTAAGGTCAAGCCTAAGTTCCGTATATAAATAACTCCCTAGGCTCTATATAGTCAAACTCAGACTCGAACCAAGGTCAACCTAGCGCTCTGATACCAACTTTGTCACGACCCGAAAGAGCACGTGACTGGCCCTCGAGCCATATGAAGTCTATAGGACTCCATCTGATCCAAGTAAGCCAAAAGCCCAGAAATCTAAAACCATTTAAGGAGTAAATAGGGAAAATTAGTTTTAAGAGGTAAAGAAAACATGTTTGAAAATCAAGTTTTTAAATAACTAAGCCGAATATGAATTTTTAAAATGTGTAACCTTTCCTGAAAATTTCGGCAGAGTTTCCTTTGTAAAAACTGGCCCCGAACGGGGTACAACAAGAATAATATATCTGAAATGATAAAAGGCATCCCCAAGCGGGAGCTAGCTCTTCGTCAATCGACGGTCACAACCACGCAAGCAATAAAAATATACAACGCCAAAGGCGAGGATCAAATCCAAAAAAAACTCAAAACAGCCAGAAAACCGCAATACTACTAGCGCGACTCTAAGGTCGAAATAAAACAACACTGTTTTCTAAGTCTGAAACAATAAACAAGTTTTGGTTGATGGAAATTCTAGATACAATGAATAATACAAATACAATAGCGGTTCTGATACAAAAGAACTCACCTAACCAAGCAAGTCACCCATAGGAAGTAGTGTGCCAGAAATGCCGCTATGGAATCTGTACGGCAAAAACCTGCAAGAACTGGGGCACAACGGGGGTGAGTTGCCAACTCGTGAATAGAAAGATATCTACAAGCAGAGATCGAATGCATGACCCATCCTAGGTCAATACGATCAGATATAAATAAAGCTCAATATGAATAAAGCTGAAGCATGCTAAACTGGCAATGTAATCTCTACATGAGTGTAATGCCAAGTGCTCGTGCTAGTGCCTCAGGTAATATCATGTCATGAATATGAGGTATGATCAATGTAATCAAATCTGCACACTCGTGGATCCCGTCCACTCGTCACCCACTGACAATAACCACCATGCATGTACATATCATGAATCATGTGCATGGGAAATAATATGAGGATATAACCACCCGTGTCCCTCGCGACACATCAAAATCATGGAACCAGGGTGCCCAGCATCGACACCCGAAAACATCATGAAAACTGTGCCCAGCATCGGCACGTAAATCCTCATATATCGGGCTCCGTCAGTCCGGATCGGCCCGCGGGCTCTGTCTGCGGTATCGGCCCTCGGCCCCGGCAGTATGCCCAAAACATCTATCGACTCTGGTCGGTATCCTCCGGATAACCGCCAGGTCCAACCAATCACCGGTAGGTACTCGCCCGCCTCCAGGCTCAATCGGCAAAGCTCGTCGATCATCTTGCCGAGGGGAACCATACCGGGTCCACCATGTACCCGCAATCGGCTCATCCACGCCTCGATTCGGGTTACACATATCGCTCTCAGCACCGAGAAAACACATGGTGGACGCACTGAAATATCATATCAAGGGTAACCGGGTTTTTAAAGAAATGACATATTCTCTTTTGAAATACCCTCGGTTCCCAAATCCAGAAATATCATAGAAACAACATATCTCAATGCGTACAGTCAAAGCATGATGTATGCGGCATGTAACAGTAATGCAAGCATATCAGTAAGTCATGCAACATGGAATAATAATGTGCACATGTCGAGGGAGACCGCTCTTTTAAAAGGAATCTGTTTTTAAAGAGTATCTTGCGGTTCCCAAATCCCCAATCAAGCTAGAATCATCTATATATGTGTACAGGTATAAGTGTACAATATGCCATGCCAGAATCATATCATGAATGCAATAGTACTATAGTGTAGTGACATGGCAATTATCGATGATGAGTGTGTGAGCCGGCAACAAGTGTACGTGGAACATATACATCATCGATAATGGTGCTGGTGTCCTAGCAGCATGACTGAATGTCACAACAATACAAGCGATGCAATGCAAATAGCAAGAATATGCGGAAACGAATGATCAACGCAAAAGTACAGAACCTGCCCCAATAGATATGTCATGCAACCTTGCCTTTTGAAATAAGACGAATCAGGGCTTTTGGTAAAGTAAGGGCTACGGTGTTTTAAAAAAAAGATGCATCATTTGAAAATATCCGTATAACCCTTCTGCTTATCTTTAAAATATCCCCGATTCGTTAGTTTTGAAATAGGTGTGACTCGGTCTAGTCTAATGTCTACTAAATAATCTAGACAGGAGGGGTATGAAACCACCTAATCTGAGTCAATATATGAATATAGATATGATAGTCGGTGATCTCGCCTCAATAACATATCGTATGATATCCTCGAGTCATGAGTGCGGATCTATCATCAATATCGGCTCGTACGGTAGATCGTCGTACGGCATCCCAATAGCTGGGTAGGGGTCAATATCACAGTACCTCATCACATATCAGGTATCACTTATCATCAGATCACACAATCTGGGGTACTACTGTAAGTATAGTACAAATCGACACCATCAATAAAAATATGAATGCGGGTAAAGCACATGTCCAAAGGCCCGCTAAAACTATCATATCGCACCTCAAAGGCAAACTATGTCACATCGCCGATCTCACGGCCTCACATCAAGTATCATCTCAAACCACGTATCATCCTCCAATCCCGTATATAAACACATAGTCCCATACCCATGTGTAGATATACGCACCATCATATGCACTCTAATAAATGAAAGAATGAATGCAAGTATGTGTGTAAATGTATGTGTGAGTGCAACCACTACTCTAGGGTTCGCACTATACTAAACCAATATATTCTTATCATCAAAATATCATTATTACCATCAATAACCCTAAACAACACATAATAAATATTCGTGTGTATACGTATTCGTATACATCACCATGGACTGCGGGGGTGCTATACGCCATCCACCCGACTTCTCCCCGTAGATATAAATCTACTCACCTTGCTTCTCGTGTGCCAAAGCCGATGTCGCTATCTTCACCTCCTTTTCCTCAACATCACGCGGGGTACCTACAAGTATATCACAATGCTAAAGCACATGAAAATCACATCGGAAACCAAAATAGCACACGCTACCCGCATAGGTAAAAACCTATCGACTCGCATGTAAACACAATCAAAATCCACTTATCGTTGACGTCCAAACGCCACCCGACAGGAATGAATTACCAAATACCAAAATCCATGCTAAAACAAGTCCCAAATTATACACCAACATAGGAAAATCAACCCAGATTTCACCCTAGATGGAATCAGTCAAAACTAGACATACTCAGGGTCAAAACTAGAGGAAACAGGGGCATGCACAGAAAACGAGGCAATTCCTTAAAATACCTTATTTAAGAATTTTCCATAATTTTTCCCCATTTATCTGTATTTAATTATACCAGAATATTAAAATTTTCATTAAAATAATATTAAATTATAAAATTTCCCAAAAATCATATTTTATTATTTTGAAGACGTTACATGAAGAAAGCAACTATGGAAAATGAGCTTAGGAATTTTGGTAGTATGAAAGATGAGATGAAACATTTTTCTTCACTAAAATGAAACCTCTCTCATTTTTCCTCACCCCTCAAAGTGGCCGGCCCTTCTCCATGGTGGGAAAAAAGAATTAATCCCAAGCAAGAGGAGAAAAAGGAAATTAACAATAATATAAAAGGTCACACTAAAATCTAATCCAAATCCCTTGACAAAACCATCATGAAAAAAGCAATGGAAAAGACAAGAATAGAATCTCATCTTGATGCTACCATTTTACAAAGAACCCCCTCCACCAATACTAATTTGCACAATTGCAAATTAGCCCCTCCAACGATAAAGTCCGGCCGTGAAGGAATAAAAGAAAACCGGCCGGAACGGAATGCAAACTGGCAACTTCAGAAAACTGATCCCGTAATAAATTACAGGAAAACCCCGCTACTGCAAATACATGCCCGCATTTGTATTCCCACTGAACACAAATGCAAAGAGACAAAATCTACACTATCTAATACTAGGATCTGGCTTAAGCCAAAGCCGGCTAGTAAAAACCGTCCGATCACGATCCATGTAATACCGCACGTATCTGATCGAACCCTGCCATATCTCCATACGGCCTATACAGCGTTTCGCCCGAAACCTGAGTAACTGGGTGTGGTGGACTCTAAAGACTCGTCAATACTATGGCTGTGGATTTAACCACTAGCACGTCAGAGGTATTAGCCATACGTGACGGGCCACCAGCTATTGACCAAAAGGGACGTCGTTGAGCGAACTCATCCTGACACCCTACTGAGCCTGTCAGTGACAATATCCGTACAGTCCGGTCCGTTCGTCTATGAGCATCGCATGGCGGGCCTAGGGGGTTGGTAAAAGTCAGACCCCCAATAGCGGTACAAGTCGTGTCGGAGTGTAGCCCAGAACACCCTGAGATACTACTGGAATACCTACCAGCAAATCTCCTGCCTTGGCCAAGGACTTTTCATGTTCTGGCTCTCCTAGACACAGCGTGACCTCACCCCCAATACCGGGAGAGACGAACCCCTGCAGATCCGCTCACTGCCTCCATATGGCTCGGGACTGTACCCAACTAAAACCTGTTTGCACGACTCCTTTGAGCCGTGGTAGGGTAGTAATCAAAGCACAGTGGGAACTCACACGAGACAAATGACGATCTCAGGTCGATGAACTAACCTGTACACATGTCACCTGGGAACTGCTATCTGACGTCTGGTATAATCCCAACTAGCAGGTTCCCGACGAGTCCTGTCCGGTGTACTCATAACCCAATGAGCACCTGTATACATCTTAGGTGAACCAATTGACACCAGTGGCTTGTGAGACCGGCCACCGCCCCTCGTCGGGGTCTCGACTGTATACACTAGTCTACTCTGGAGAATCGATGCCCTGTCTCGAAACTCCCACGACTAGGGACCTTTTAAGGATGTGCTTATAGACTCCAGCTCTCACTTATATGATCGCCCTCATACTGCTGGTAGTCAAGCAAGAATCCTAGGGGCTCTATCAACGTGCAATAGCGACTCGTAAGGTCACCTAAAGCAGTACACGATGATAAAGATAAACCAGATAGCATACTATCATCTCGAGTAAGACTGTCCTACTGGGATAGGTCCTCCCCCCAATCATTGCAATCACGTGCATGTGATCCAATAATTGACTTTGAGGGCACTATCTCCAACAAGCGCTGCCTCAAAGTCTTTGACTCTTAGTGCCGACGCTCTTGGCTCTAGTGCTCTCGTGCTTTGCACGTGAGCCCTGCCTCAGAGTCTTTGACTCTTAGCGCCGATGCTTTTGGCGCTAGCGCTCTCGTGCTTTGCACGTGATCGTTGCCTCAGAATCTTTGACTCTTAGCGCTGGCATTCTTGGCGCTAGCACTCTCGTACTTTGCACATGAGCGATGCCTCAGAGTCTTTGACTCTTAGTGCTGGCGCTCCTCGCGCTAGCGCTTTTATGAAGCGCTGCTTCATTTCAAATTTCAAAATTTGAACAGTGTTTTGCTCTGATTGGGGGAAACAAATTCCCCCCAACGTTGCGCCCACGCGGCTTACACGTGAGTGCAGCGGTGGCAGCCTCTCCACCGTTAGATTGTCTTGGAAGTTGAGATGACTACTTATTCATCTTCTTGTTTTCTCTTGAGAATTAATTCTCCTTCAGAGCCAGGCTCTCTGCCTCAGAAAACTCCTTTAGAGTTAAGACTTTGTCAAAATTTTTGGTAAGATTTGAACCCATTAACAGAGTTGTTCTCTACTTAGATCACAGATCTTAAAGATTTTTAGGGTTTCTCAACCCGTTAATTAAAAACCAGAGCTTTGCTCTTTCTAGATCATGGATCAGAAAAAGAAATCCTTTTTAGGGTTCTTTTAACCCATTAACGAAGAACTCTTAGAGTTCGCTTTACAGATCATTAAAGATTTTGAAGTTTTTAACTTCTGTAAAAAGCTTTGCTTTTAGGGTTTTTGATGTATTGTTCCATCTTCCTTGCAGAGCATGGCTTTTCAGAATTTTTGGGGGAATTTTTATTCCCTCATAATTAGAGTTGACAAATGTCACTCTTATCTGCAGAGCGTTGCTCTCGAGGAGTCTCTCATTAAATGAGAATCCTTTTAAGATTCCCTCCTTAATTGCGCAAATTTGAATTTGTTGGGTGTCTTAATTAGCACTTGTTTTCATCATGCGGATATCAAGAGTTGTTTAAATCCCCATGTCTGTTTCAATAACCATTTTCTTGATCAGTTCGTCCACTAAACTCTCACTGATTTTCATTTTCAGGCGCTATGGCCGCTCATCTGTACTGTCGAAATCATTTCTTATGAGGACATTCACGCACAAGGCCGTTGCAAAATCAGGAGTTTACAAACGCTCAATGCGCTAAAATTATGAATCGTTTCAATGCACACAACGGTCGATTACTTCCTCGTCGCTCCGCTCTCTTGAAAATTATAGTGAGAGCAATTTGGGGAGCACTTCCTGGATTTTATGAAGCTATGTCGTTTAATGCACTGGATGACGCTGAAGATAAGGTGCACTCAGTGTATCTGACGGTCTTGATCTCGAAGAAGCGGCGAGATAATCTCATTGATATCCTCCATTCTCTAATTGAGTTTTTAGCAAACTAAGATTTAACAAAACTTAATTGGGTGAGTTTAAACTTATGGAAATGGTTTGGATAACTTAGTTAAGCTGCTTTGCTATGTTGGAAATCGCTAGAATTGTGTTAGCTTTAGACTTATGCTAATTTTGCGATAAAAATTGCTTACTAGATTTCGGTATAAGTTGGACGTTGGTTCTAATGAAAGTTGCGATGTTATATATATTATCTTCATCGCGAAGTATTGTGTTGTGTTTGCGCGATCGGTACGATCGGGGTCTAGACTTGGTGGTTGCGTAGTTTAGCGATCCTAGCTAGGGTTGTGCTGATGTCGTGCGCGTTTTGTGCACTAGATGCGCAGTGTAATTTTCTTGGCGTTATCCTTGCGTTTCGTTATCTTTGTGTCGGCGTAGGATATTTAGCTTATGTGATGTGTTTGTGAAATTTTAGGATCACAAGCAAGGACTTCGGACGCTGCGAAGAAAGGGAAGCAGGTGGTCGGATTTTCGTAGCTCGAGATCATCGGTGAGTAGATTTGATATCTATGGGGAAATCGGCCGTATGGCGTTAAGCGTCAGGGCTAGATATGATATGATATTAGTCGCATGTTTATGTGCAGATATAGAGATGGTGCATGAACTTCATTTGCATATAGTTACTTGTTGTGCCTGAACCTGTATCTATTGTACACTGCACTATTATTGACAGTCCATGTTGCACGAGCACCAATTGTATGCTACACACACACTGTCAGTAATTGCCATGATACGCACAACACAAATATTCATATGATATACCTTGCTATTGGTTAGCGACATAGAGGCATTTATTCTTGTATGATGGCCATATGACATATAGCATACCTATACACCTACATGCTTACACATATGCCATGCTATACCTACATGCTCATACATATACCTTGCTATAGTTATATGATTGGCTTTTTATGACATATATATCGGTGGTATGGGACGCTGTTATATATGTATATTGGATTTGGATATTTGGGAACCGCGTGATATATTTAATGACTTGATGCATTTAAATAGCGGACTTTTCCCGTGATATGCTCATATTGTTGTTCTATGTTGCATATGTTATATTACATGGATTTACGCATTTGAGATATGTTTTCATGCGATTTGGGAATTTCAAGTGTCGATGTTGGGCACTTATATTCTGAGAGATATATGGATTTTGGAAACCGATACGTGGAACACAAGTGTCGAGGTTGGACACTTGGGTTTCGAGGAACGTATGGATATCAGAGGACCGATACGTGGATCACAAGTGTCGATATTGGGCACTTAGGTTTCGAGGAACGTATGGATACGAGTAATTATGTGTCGATGCTGGGCACTAGTTTTCATGATATTTCGGGTGTCGATGTTTGACACTCAGCTTACATGAGATTTATAGGGCCGATATGAGGGCCGATACAAGGGCCGATATGAGGATTTTGGGATTTGGGGTGTTGTTGATTTACACCGGGTGTTTCCCATGCTTATGATTTGTGCATGAGATTATTTATTTTCCCACACTCAGTATATTGTTGATATGCATTGGATTCATGTAGATATAGTACCCTGGTGGTGTACCTTGATCATGATAGTTGCTTATTCGTATTGCCATACTTATGCTACCAGCTTACATGTGATTGTTTATTGCTGTTAGTGCATACTTGCGATTACAGTATGATATTATTTTCTATTCATGAGTTGGCAACTCACCCCCGATGTGCCACAGTGTTTTGCAGGACTTACTCTCAGAGTAGTCGCGGCAGGGCGCCTTCTTATCTATACTTTTGCGGATACCGCTACGGTTGGCTGTGAGGCCTTTGCTATAAGGTGGGTTCGCGGTTATCTGTTTATGTTCATTGTATATCCTTTTTGTTGGGTCTAGTATTCTCCATCTACCACTTCATTTATTTGACTTAGAGACGAGTTGTGAGGATTCGGTGTTGTATTTATTTTGGTGACTTTGGTGCCGTGCTCGTGGGAGCCGGTCTTGTTGTAAAGTTTTACCTCCTTATGCTGATTTCATTTATATTTCTTCGCTACGGCGTCGTATATATGCTTGTGGTGGTTGTCTTCGCCATTGGGCATGATTTGCTCTCGTTTGGGATGCTTTATTTATATTCTATGTTGTACCCGTTTTCGGGGCTAGTTTTTACAAAGGAGGTGCTGCCGAATTTTTCAAGAAAGAAAACTAAAGTTAAAGATTTTACTTGAGATTTTCCGAATGTTTTAAACTATGTTTTTCTCCGCTTATCCAGTTTTGGGTGGTTTAGATTTCTGGGTTTCGGCTTACTTAAGTTGCATACGCCTGTTGACGTTACGTAGTTTAAGTGCCGGTTACGGGCCTAAATTTTGGGTCGTGACAAAGTTGGTATCAAAGCCCTAGGTTTTACCTTTCGTAGTGTAGGATGACCTTGGTATGATGGAGTAGGTAGCTTAAGCAGAGTGACATAGCGTGGGTATGTTCCGCGGTATACTTACGACACGGTACTCCACCTAAGTGACCTTAGAACTTATTGATTGAAATTCCTTCCGTGATTATATACATCCTTGTGATTCGATTTCTGTGTCCTTATCGAATCTTGTTTCAATTTCCAGCCTATATGCCGCCGAAGACTACAAGGGCACAGAGAGCGGCCGCGAGGGCCGAGCTCAGAGTTGACTCGTCTGAGACGAGGATTGACCAGGGCGGTACGCCTGTTGTACCGGAGCGGATTGCTATGCTTGGGGCTGGTATGCAGGACTTGCGCCAGATGATGGGGTCTTTAGTTGAGGCCATTCGAGCGCAGGGATAGGCGGTTGTTCCACTCGTTGCGGGGACCGCGATGGTACCTCCTGTTCCGGCAGTCGCAGCTATAGCTCCGGAGGTTATCACCGTGTCACTGTCAGAGTTCATGAGGCTGAGGCCTCCGGTTTTCACTGGCACCGATGCTGCTGAGGATCCGCAGTCATTTATTGACCAGATGGCTAGGATATGTCGTTCACTCCGATGCTTCGACGCGAGATGGGTAGAGTTTGTGAGCTTTCGTCTGGAGGATCTGGCCCAGAAGTGGTGTGAGTCCTTGGAGAGGGGCAGAGCCGCGGGTCTTGGTTCTATGACCTGGGCAGAGTTTGTAACGGTGTTTCTCACCCGTTTCCTTCCACCGAGCGTCAGGGATGCGCGAGCGTACAGATTCGAGTCGTTACGCCAGACTCCGGGATGACGGCGGCTGAGTACGATGTACTATTTACCGAGCTGTCAGTGTATGCTCCGTATTTGGTAGCGACTGAGGAGATGAGGGTGAAGAGGTTTGTTCGAGGCCTATTTACCCAGTTGTTCCTAGCCATCAACATTCAGCATTGTGACACGTATGCAGCAGCGGTGGACGCGACCCTATTGGTAGAGGAGCGTCTTTCTGAGTCGTCGGTTTCTCCAGAACCGAAAAAGGTTCATACTGGTGATTCAGTGGGGAGGCGGGCGTTTAGACATCGTGACTGTTCCCGTTCAGATACTGGAGGTAGTGGAGGTTCGGGACGAGGTCGGCTTTTTAGCTCTTATCCTCAGAAGAGTCAGCAGTTTGCATCTGGATGTTACCGGTGCGGGAGTTGGGGTCATCGGGTTCGAGATTGTACTAAGCCACGTGAGAGCGAGGCAGCTTTACTGCAGGTTAATTTACCACCTTCTCCACCTCAGAGGGCGTTGCCTGTTGTGCCTATTGTTTCTCCGCGTCAGACTCATGTGCAGAGAGGTCGGGATTGCGGCGGTTTTGTACAGAGAGGGCGGGGTGGTAGAGGCGAAGGTCAGCCAGTCGTCGGTAGAGGGAAGGCTCGGGTGTTTGCCTTGACTCATCAGGACGCATAGGCGTCCAATGCAGTGGTTACAGGTACCCTTTCTGTATGTTCTTTTGATGCACACGTCTTATTTGATCCGGGATATACGCATTCGTATGTTTCTACGCACTTTGTGCCAAGTTTGGGCCGGGAGTCGTGTTTGCTAGATCAGCCGCTTGTCGTGACTACTCCTGTTGGCGAGTCGTTTATTGCGCGACACGTGTTCCGGTCGTGTGCTGTCCGTATAGGAGATAGAGATTTGTCCGCCGACTTGATCCTTCTTGAGATGTTGGACTTCGACGTTCTCCTGGGAATGGACTGGTTAGTTACTTGCTACGCATCCGTGGACCGCTGTGAGAAGACAGTTAGGTTTTGTTTTCCCGGCGAGTCAGTGTTTGTTGTGCAGGGGGACCGTGGTGCCGCCCCTCACAGTTTGATTTCTGTCCTTTGCGCTAGTCGGCTTTTGAGGAGAGGATGTCGGGGATTCATGTCTTTCATTCATGATACTGGAGCCATAGTAGAGTCGTTGGACCAGGTTTCTACCGTGCGAGAGTTTCCCGACGTTTTTCCCGATGAGTTACCTTGGTTGCCGCCAGAGCGCGATATTGAGTTTTGCATTGATTTGATTCCTGGCACGGGGCCTATTTCTATACCGCCTTACCGGATGGCTCCGGCGGAGCTTAGAGAGCTTAAAGATAAATTGCAAGAGTTGATTGATAGGGGACTTGTGCGTCCGAGTGTTTCGCCGTGGGGAGCTCATGTTCTGTTTGTCAAGAAGAAGGACGACAGTTTGAGGTTGTGTATGGATTATCGTCAATTGAATCGAGTTACGGTGCAGAATTGGTATCCTTTACCTCGCATTATCGATTTATTTGATCAGCTCCAGGGTGCGAAACATTTTTCTAAGATTGATTTGCGTTTGGGTTATCATCAGTTGCAGGTTCGGAATGATGACATTCTGAAGATTGCTTTCCGTACGCACTATGGGCATTATGAGTTTTTGGTGATATCATTCGGACTCACCAATGTGCCAGCAGCATTCATAGATATGATGAACCGGATTTTCAGGCCGTTCCTCGACCAGTTCATTATCATGTTTATTGATGACATTCTGGTATACTCTAGGAGTCGTGAGGAGCATGAGCAGTACTTGAGGATCGCTTTGCAAATGTTGAGAGAGCACCGGCTGTATGCTAAATTCTTAAAGTGCGCATTTTGGCTTGATAGAGTTGGTTTCCTGGGTCATGTGGTGACTGGAGATGGTATTCTTGTGGACTCGAGGAAGATCGAGGCTGTGCAACTTTGGTCCAAACCTGTATCTGTGACTGAGGTCCGCAGCTTTTTGGGCTTAGCTGGTTATTATCGTCGTTTCGTGCAGGATTTTTCGAGTATCGCTGCACCGCTGACCGGACTGACCCGGAAGGGGGTTCCTTTTCTTTGGACTGATGCGTGTGAGCAGAGTTTTCAGCAGTTGAAGACTCGGTTGATGACAGCACCAGTTCTATCTTTGCCTTCTGGATCGGGCGGCTATGTTGTTTACTATGATGCTTCTCGAGTGGGGCTCGGTTGTGTATTGATGCAGCATGATAGAGTGATTGCTTATGCTTCTAGGCAGCTGAAGAAGCATAAGCAGAATTACCCCACTTACGATCTTGAGATGGCCGCGGTGGTCTTTGCGTTGAAGATTTGGATACACTACTTGTACGAGGAGTCATGTCAGATCTTCACGGATCATAAGAGCTTAAAGTACATCTTCCAGCAGCGGGATCTGAATCTGAGACAGCGCCATTGGATGGAGCTTGTGAAGGATTATGATTGTGAGATCCTTTATCACTCGGGCAAGGCGAATGTGGTAGCTGATGCTTTGAGTCGTAGGCCCGGGGGTAGCTTGTCCCAGTTGAGCGCAGTTTAGTGACTGTCTTCTGCAGATTAGCAGATCTTGTGCGATGGTAGAGTATAGTTTGAGTTAACTTCCACTGGGGGACAGCTCGCTCATGTCCATGCCCGTCCACTACTCTTTGATCGTATCCGTGAGGCGCAGCCCAATGATACCCGTTTGCCGGAGATTCTTGAGCTTGTTCGGCAGGGTACAGTTTCGGAGTTCATGATTGATGACCAGGGTGTGCTACGATGCGGGACTCGCTTGTGTGTATCAGATGCTGATGGTTTGAGACGCGAGGTCCTAGAGCAGGCACATCAGTCAGCCTTTAGCGTTCATCTAGGTTCCACCAAGATGTACCGTGACTTGAGAGACTTTTACTGGTGGGAAGGGATGAAGCGCGATATTTCGGACTTCGTTTCGAGGTGCATGACTTATCAGCAAGTCAAGGCTGAGCATTAGAGGCTGGCAGGTGAATTGCAGCCTTTACCCGTTCCGGAGTGGAAATGACAGCAGATTTCCATAGACTTTATTGTGGGTCTACCCAGGACCAGTCGAGGGTATGACTCCATTTGGGTAATTGTTGACCGGTTGACGAAAGCGGCTCATTTCCTTCCAGTGAAGACCACTTTCGGTTATGCTCAGTATGTTCAATTGTACATAGATGAGATTGTGCGTTTGCACGGCGTTCCCACCTGCATAGTATCCGACAGAGGCTCCCAGTTTACTAGCCATCTTTGGCAGAAGCTTCAGGAAGCTTTGGGAATCAGGTTGAGTTTTAGCACCGCTTTCCACCCGCAGACCGACAGTCAGTCAGAGCGGACTATACAGACTCTGGAGGATATGCTTCGTGCGTGTGTACTTGATTTTGGTGGCAGTTGGGATCGTCACTTGCCGTTGATTGAATTCTCTTATAATAACAGTTATCAGGAGACGATTCAGATGGCACCTTTTGAGGCTTTGTATGGTAGGAAGTGTTGATCGCCAGTCTGTTGGACCGAACTCAGTGAGAGTAGGGTTTTGGGACCCCAGCTAGTTCAAAAGACTACGGAGAAGATCCGACTGATTCAGGACAGGATGAGAGCAGCCCAGTGCAGGCAGAAGTCTTATACCGACCGTCATCGTCGTAGACTTGAGTTCGCAGCGGGGGATCATGTATTCCTGCGGATTTCTCCGATGAAGGGCGTTATGAGATTTGGGAAGAGGGGGAAGCTCAGTCCCAGATTTGTAGATCCCTTCGAGATCCTTGAGCGAGTTGGTACCGTTGCTTATCGTTTGGCGCTCCCGCCCAGTTTTCCGGATGTTCACCCCGTGTTCCATGTTTCGATACTTCGTAGATACCTTCATGACCCTTCTCATATGATTCAGCATGAGATCGTTCAGTTTGAGCGCGATCTTTCGTTCACCGAGCAGCCGGTAGTTATATTGGATCGGCAAGTGAAGAAACTTTGGTCAAAGGTCTTGCAATCTGTGAAGCTTCTTTGGCGAAGCCCGACTAGTGAGGAGATCACTTGGGAGGCCGAGAGCGAGATGCGGAAGAAGTTCCCTCATCTCTTTGAAGGTACGCTTGTAAGAATTTTAATTCGTAGACGAATTTTCTTTAAGGGAGGGAGATTGTAACGTTTTAGAAATCGTTATGCAAATTTTTCCGTTTTAGGGTAAAATAGTCGGTGTTTCCCGTTTTAACCCGGATGTGATCAAATTTCAGTACAGACTTGATTGCGCCTAGTTTAACTAGAATAGTGCTAGTTTGCGGGCTTTGGGGGTTAATTGGAAGTTTTGGTTCATATAGAATTTTTCCCTAATTGAATTATTATTTTAATTTGTTAATTATGCACTTTATTAGTGGTAATTACATTGGTTTGGGTTAATTACTACTAATGTGAATCTATGCTAATCTAATCACTAGATTAGGCTTAATCCAACCATCCATAAATATCTAGATATTTGTGAGATAATAATTTTTTTTAAAAAAAAGAAAAGAATGAGGTGGCTTGGATAATTATGCATTAATGGGCATTTATTGCTTTTAGCTAGATATTTCCATTTCTTTGCACAAAAAACCCCCCTCCCTTTGCTAGGCCGAGCCCTTCCCCCTTGCTGCCCTTCTTCTTCTCTTGCTCATTTTCATCTCTCCAAAGCTAAAACAAATCACCAAAAATCCTCAAATAATCCCACAAACTCATAATTAAATCCAAACCCATTATTCTTCATCACTAATCTTGCTTAGATCTTCAAGAAAAACATTATTTTGGAGGCTAAAATGATGGATCTAGTTGATATTTTGTGTTCTTGAGGAGGTATAATTTCTAACCTTAATATTTAATTGTTATGTTTAAATCATTAAGTTAGCTATTTAATTGTTTAATATAGCTTAATTTGCATGATTAGTTGTTTCATGATAATTTAGTGAAGTTCAAGTTAGGGTTTAACTTGACGATGTGGTTAGTTGTTAATTGAAGACTAGGAAAACTTAATCTAGTGGGAGAATGATAGTTGTAATTTATTCCTAATTTGTCTAATTGAGTTTTTAGCAATCTAAGATTTAACAAAGCTTAATTGGGTGAGTTAAACTTATGGAAATGGTTTGGATAACTTGCTATGTTGGAAATCGCTAGAATTGTGTTAGCTTTAGACTTATGCTAATTTTGCGATAAAAATTGCTTAATAGGTTTCGGTATAAGTTGGACGTTGGTTCTAATGAAAGTTGCGATGTTATATATATTATCTTCATCGCGAAGTATTGCGTTGTGTTTGCGCGATCGGTACGATCGGGGTCTAGACTTGGTGGTTGCGTAGTTTAGCGATCCTAGCTAAGGTTGTGCTGATGTCGTGCGCGTTTTGTGCACTAGATGCGCAGTGTAATTTTCTTGGCGTTATCCTTGTGTTTCGTTATCTTTGTGTCGGCGTAGGATATTTAGCTTATGTGATGTGTTTGTGAAATTTTAGGATCGCAAGCGGGGACTTCGGACGCTGCGAAGAAAGGGAAGCAGGTGGTCGGATTTTCGTAGCTCGAGATCATCGGTGAGTAGATTTAACATCTACGGGGAAATCGCCCGTATGACGTTAAGCGTCAGGGCTAGATATGATATGATATTAGCCGCATGTTTATATGCACATATAGAGATGGTGCATGAACTTCATTTGCATATAGTTACTTGTTGTGCCTGAACCTGTATCTATTGTACACTGCACTATTATTGACAGTCCATGTTGCACGATCACCAATTGTATGCTACACACATACTGTTGGTATAGCGACATAGAGGCATTTATTCTTGTACGATGGCGCATATGACATATAGCGTACATGTGTTAGTTATATGTATGCCCTAGAGGCCATTACTGTACATTGGATGTATATTGTAGTGGATGCTGGGACATATATAGGTAGGACTTTCTTGCTCGACATGATAGTACGCTATCTGGTTGCTCTTTATCTTAACATGTATACTTTTTGTCTCTCTGTTACATATTGATAAAGCCCTTAGGATGTGTACTCGACTTCCAGGACTGTGATGCGGATCATACTAGTGGGGCCTGGGTAGTCCATGAGTACATCCTTCAATATTCCTAGTCGTGGGAATATCGAGACGGGGCATCGATATTCCAGAGTAGACTAGCGTATATCTTCTCGACCCATGTGATGAGCGATGGATGATCCCATATCCATTGGTGTTTGACATCAGAGATGGTATGCGGGTGCTCAGTGGAGACTGGGTACACTGAACGGACTCGCCGAGAACTCCCAGATGGTATTATACCTCACGTCAAATGGCAGTTCTCTGGTGACACTGGTACAGCTTAGTCCGTTGACCCGAGATCGTCATAGAGTCTTGTGTGTCTCCCACTGTGCTTTGATTTCCACCCTACCACGGCTCTACTGAGTCGTGCAAATAGGTGGCTTTTGGGTACAGTCCCGATTCACATGGAGGCAATGAGCGATAGGAGGGGATTCGTCACTCCCGGTATTGGGGGTTGATGTTGCGCTATGCACGACTGGCCGTAACTGGAAATCCCTGGCCAGGGTTGCAGTGATCTACTGGTAAGTGTTATCAGTAGTTTCATGCTATGTTATGGACCTTATATCGGCATGACTTATCAAGCTACTGGGGTCTGACGTTTACCACCCCTAGGCGAGATATGTGACATATCAGACGAACAGACCGGACTGTACGGTAAGTGTTACTGGTTGGATTCACAGGAGTGTGAGCAGGCTTGCTCGTAGATCTTCTGATCGCTCAATACCCGGGTGGCCGTTACGTTTAGCAGACCGCTTGCGGCTTGTGGGTGTTTGATATGATCATCACTTGTTGCCGGCGTATTGACGAGTCTTTAGAGTCCTACACAGAGGTTTCCTGGCTCAAGCAAAACGAAATAGGAGCGCATATGAGATATGTGCGGGACCGAGAATAATGCGTGTATGTGATACCGTATTCTGTTCTCGTGATGAATGTATCGATTGGTTGTATGCGATATAACCTAGTTATCGAATCGAGGATTGATTCGATAAGTCGATACATTGGATATTAGTCGGTCATATGCGATATGACCGGATCGTTAAATGAAGTGTTTATTTAATGATTTAATGTATAATTATATATTAGATATATTACTTTACATTAACTAGTATTTGTTCACTTAAAATGGATTTTCTCACTTGATGTGCACATTGTATATGTGATATATTTTTTGTGCACTTGATTGTATCATGCAAGTTTGGGTGTATGTTTAGTTTAAACCATGTTTAAGTGAATGGTTAGGGTTTTGTTTATTTACTTATTCATTTATTTATTTATTCATTTATTCATTTTTGGCAAAATGAAAATGGTGGCTAATTTTGTTTCTTTGCTTTAGCTTCATGAAGCTTCTTTAGATTATCTACCATTTTGTCTTTTGCCTAAACCTAACCATTCACCTAACCCTAGTTTATTCTCTACACATTACCAAGGTTGCATTATGATAAGAAGGAATGGGATTTTCTTTTTAAGACAATTCTTTTTATTCTTTCATCTTGATCATGTTCATCAAGCTTCATGAAAGCTTGCTAGCTTCAATGGTGAAATGAGAAAAAGAGTGAGAAATCCAATTCTAAAGTGAACCCACTTCCTATTTCTTCATCCTCTACCACTTTCCATGTAGTATAGGGTGTTTTCTTCACAAGTTTCATGGCTTGGTGAAGTTGGAGCTTGATCTTGAGTTGCCTCGACGTAGATCATCTTCGGCATCGGAGTCGACGACCTAGCCCGATCTGTTCTCCGATGAAACCACCGCGAGAGTCTAGGATTCCGATGGGTACAGCGGAGGGACGTCATCATGGAGCCAAGAAAGTGGAGGACTGGATCTACAAAGGTTGTAGTCACTTTCCTTTAGTAATAAAGTCGTTTACTTGCTTGCATCGCCTTACCTCTAGTAACGATCTAGTTTAGGGTTTCTCGGCACAGAAATTTTTTGAATTGGCCATGTTTGATCACTTGTAGAACCTCATGGGTGTGCCTAGGATCCCTACAACATGTACACCTACATGCTTACACATATGCCATGTTATACCTACATGCTCACACATATACCTTGCTATAGTTATATGATCAGCTTTTTATGACATATATATCGGTGGTATGGGACGCTGTTATATATGTATATTGGATTCGGATATTTGGGAACCGCGAGATATATTTAATGACTTGATGTATTTAAATAGCGGACTTTTCCCGTGATATGCTCATATTGTTGTTCTATGTTGCATATGTTATATTACATGGAATTACGCATCTGAGATATGTTTTCATGCGATTTGGGAATTTCAAGTGTCGATGTTGGGCACTTATATTCCGAGAGATATATGGATTTTGGAAACCGATATATGGAACACAAGTGTCGAGGTTGGACACTTGGGCTTCGAGAAACGTATGGATATCAGAGGACCGATACGTGGATCACAAGTGTTGATATTGGGCACTTAGGATTCGAGGAACGTATGCATACGAGTAATTATGTGTCGATACTGGGCACTAGTTTTCATGATATTTCTGGTGTCGATGTTTGACACTCAGCTTACATGAGATTTACAGGGCCGATATGAGGGCCGATACGAGGGCCGATCTGATGATTTTGGGATTTGGGGTGTTGTTGATTTACACCAAGTGGTTCCCATGCTTATGATTTGTGCATGAGATTATTTATTTTCCCACACTCAGTATATTGTTGATATGCATTGGATTCATGTAGATATAGTACTCTGGTGGTGTACCTTGATCATTATAATTGCATATTCATATTGCCATAGTTATGCTACCAGCTTACATGTGATTGCTTATTGCTGTTAGTGCATACTTGCGATTACAGTATGATATTATTTTCTATTCACGAGTTGGGAACGCACCCCCGTTGTGCCACAGTGTTTTGCAGGACTTACCCTCAGAGTAGTCGCGGCAGGGCACCTTCTTATCTATACATTTGCGGATACCGCTATAGTTGGCTGTGAGGCCTTTGCTATTAGGTGGGTTCACGGTTATCCGTTTATATTCATTGTATATCCTTTTTGTTGGATCTAGTACTCTCCATCTACCACTTCATGTATTTGACTTAGAGACGAGTTGTGAGGATTCGGTGTTGTATTTATTTTGGTGACTTTGGGTGCCGTGCTCGTGGGAGCCGGTCTTGTTGTAAAGTTTTACCTCCTTATGCTGTTTTCATTTATATTTCTTCACTACGGCGTCGTATATATGCTTGTGGTGTTTGTCTCCGCCGTTGGGTGTGATTTTCTCCCGTTTGGGATGTTTTATTTATATTCTATGTTGTACCCGTTTTCGGGGCTAGTTTTTACAAAGGAGGTGCTGTCGAAATTTTCAAGAAAGAAAACTAAAGTTAAAGATTTTACTTGAGATTTTCCGAATGTTTTCAACTATGTTTTTCTCCGTTTATCCAGTTTTGGATGATTTAGATTTCTGGGTTTCTGCTTACTTAAGTTGCGTACGCCTGTTGACGTTACGTAGTTTAAGTGCCGGTTACGGGCCTAAATTTTGGGTCGTGACAATGCATACCAAAATTTTCCTTTCCATGCGTTTATTTTATCCTTTTCACACATACATGAGTGGGTACGCATCGTACGCTCAATTGGATGTAAATCAAATGATCTCCTTATTGCCTTGCATAATATGTGATTGACGTCCGTGAGTTATGCCTTTTTGTTTTGACTTGGCGCAAAGCAGTTTACGTACTTTTGAGCAGCACCTCGATTTCAATGGCATGTAATTTTGGCAGGTGTGACTTGTAGATAGTAGATAGCAGTCCATCTTAAGCTCTTTGTAGAGTAGCGATGGCTTAGGAAACAGGTTCAGGTCTGCTGCTTAAGACTTTTCAACTTTATGAGCCGTGAGGATCTCATAAAGACTTTTTTCCCTACGGGTCGAGAGGATCCCATAGGTGTATTTTCTCCTTAGGAATCGTGAGGATTCCTAAGTGTGCTTTCTCTTGAGAGTCGTAAGGATCTCGCAAGAGAATTTTCTCCCTTACAAGTCGAGAGGACTCGTAAGTGGTTGATAAGTTGACTGGTTCCCGAGTCGAAGCATTACTTTACGACAGGGAGATCATGGGCTGACATGTATCCGAGTCGAAGCGTTGCTTTACGACAGGGAGGTCAGAGGTTGACATGTATCCGAGTCGAAGCGTTGCTTTACGACAAGGAGGTCAGGAGTTGACATGTATCCGTGTCGAAGCGTTGCTTGACGACAGGGAGGTCAGGAGTTGACATGTATCCGTATCGAAACGTTGCTTGACGATAGGGAGGTCAGAGGTTGATATGTATCCAAGTCGAAGCGTTGCTTGACGACAAGGATGTCAGGGTTGACATGTATCCGAGTCGAAGCGTTGCTTCACGACAAGGAGGTCAGGGGTTAACATGTATCCATGTCAAAGCGTTGCTTACAATGAGGTCAGGGGTTGACATGTATCTGTGTCGAAGTGTTGCTTTACGGCAAGGAGGTCAGGGGTTGACATGTCTCCGTGTCGAAGCGTTGCTTGACGACAAGGAGGTCAGGGGTTTACATGTATCCATGTCGAAGTGTTTCTTTACGACAGGGAGTTCAGAGTTGACATGTATCTGTGTCGAAGCATTGCTTTATGACAAGGAGGTCAGGGTTGACATGTATCCGAGTCGAAGCGTTGCTTTACAACAAGGAGGTTAAGAGTTGACATGTATCCGAGTCGAAGCGTCGCTTTACGACAAGGAGGTCAGGAGTTGACATGTATCCGAGTCGAAGCGTCGCTTTACGATAAGGAGATCAGGAGTTGACATGTATCCGAGTCGAAGCGTTGCTTTACGATAAGGAGGTCAGGGTTGACATGTATCCGAGTCGAAGTGTTGCTTGACGACAGGGAGGTCAGGAGTTGACATGTATCCGAGTCGAAGCGTTGCTTGACGACAAGGAGGTCAGGGTTGACATTCTCCATTTTTTACGGTGTCGAGATCGACTTTCTCCGTTTTCTATGGTGTCAGGATTGACTCTAGGTTGTCTGTGAACCGCAGAGTCTTGGAACCGGGGGCTTTGCCGTGGCTCCAATTGGTAGTGTCGCGTCTGTGTCCTGCTGGCATGAAGAGGAACGTCGTTGCTGGTTTTCTGGGATGCAAATATTGCCGCTGAGACCTGACTCTCCCTTTGATGGAGTTTGTTGGGTCATGTGATTCCCTTTTCGTTTATGCCCATGGATTGTATACAGGGGTCAGTATGGACTTACTTGCAGGGCAAAAATTTTCATTTCATTTTTTTATTTCTTTTCGCGATGATCATTTCAGCTTTTTGTATCGCGAAAGTCGCGATTTCCCGATCATTTCGGCTATTTTTCGCGGTGCCCAATCATTTCAGCTGTCTTTTCCTTTTTACTCGCTGTTTTTTATTGCGAGTTGCCCAATCATTTCGGCTATTTTTGTATGCATATATTTTACTCGCTGATTTTTATTGCGAGTTGCCCAAACATTTCGTCTATTTCATATGCATTTTTTTTGAGTATGGAACTCATGGTCTGATACCAATCTTGCATCGGTATCACTGCGACTGGAATGTTGCCAGGAGCGACTCATCATTTGCCATGAAAGGACTTGGAATTTGATACCGATTTAGACATCAGCATCGCTACAACTGGGATGTTGCCAGGAGCGAATCATCATCTGCCTTTGTTGGTTCAAATAAAGATGGCTTAGCAAACAGGGTTAAGATCCTGTCAACTAAGGCTTTTGACTTCATGAGCCATAAGAGTCTCATAAAGATGTTTCTCCCTACGAGTCGTGAGGATCTCGTAGGTGTCTTTTCTCCTTAGGAATCGTGAGGATTCCTAAGTGTATGTTCTCTTGTAAGTCGTAATGATCTTGCAAGAGTGTTTTCTCCTTATAAATCGAGAGGACCTACAAGTGTTTGTTCATCAAATGAGGGCATTCCTCGTCGTTGGTGGGACCCGGCAAGGAAATGATTATTTGTGTCTGTGGATTGTATACAAGGGTAAGTGTTGAACCGCTTGTAGGGCAATCTGAAAAAGGTGATGGCTTAAGAACAGGTTCAGATCCCTATAGCTTAAGGCTTTTGAATCTTATGAGCCGTGAGGGTCTCATAAGAGGGTTCTCCTTACGAGTCGTGAGGATCTCGTAAGTGTAATTTCTCCTTAGGAATCATGGGGATCCCTAAGTGTGTTGCTCCTTTGTGAGTCGTAAGGATCTCACGCAGGTAGTTTTCTCCTTATAAGGTCGAGAGGACCTTGCAAGTGTCTTTTAACGAGATTGCGCCCGTTCGGGTTTTCACAAACTCGCCAGTAGCCCTGCTGTTTTTACTCACGGAGCCCTTTCGGATTTTCATCCGTGCCTATTTTTCTTATGGACGTACTTTTTTTTACGAGTCTGCGCCCTTTGGGGTTTTCACAAACTCACCGGTAGTCTTGCTGTTTTTACTCACGGAGCCCTTTCGGGTTTTCATCCGTGCCCATTTTGCTTATGGACGTACGATTTTTTTTACGCGTTAGCCTAAGGATGCTGCGGGTTTGTAGTAGTTTAAAGACGTTTCGGTCAGTAGTTAGTTGTAGGACATTTCGATCCTTTGTTAGTTTTAAGATATCTCGGTCCGCTATTAGTTTAGGGACGTTTCGGTCCATTATTAATGTTGGATATGTATGCCGTAGAGGCCATTATTGTATAGTACTAGTTTATATATTACATTTTGGAAGCTTGGGATATATACATGGATTGGCGACAGTCTTGCTCGATATTGTAGTATGCTACTTGGTTTGTATCTATCTTAATATGCGTGTATGTTTCTTTTAACATATCGCTAATACATATTGATAGAGCCCTTAGGATCTTTGCTTAACTACCAGTGTTGTGATGGCGATCACACTAGTGGGGGCTGGGTAGTCTATAAGCACATCCTTATACAGGTCCCTAGTCATAGGATTATCGAGACAGGGCATCGATACTCCAGAGTGGACTAGTGCATACGCTTCTCATCCCAGCAGGGGAGATGGTCTGTCCCACAGCCATCAGTACGTCGTACTGGAGATAGTATGCAGGTGTTCGTTAGGTTGCGAGTACACTGGACAGGACTCGTCGGAAACTATTGGTTGGTATTATACCTATCGTCAGGTAGCAGTTCCCAAGTGACATGAGTACAGCTTAGTCCGTTGACTTGACACTGCTACTTCGCCTCAAGTGTGTTCCCACTGTTCTTTGATTGCTGCCCTACCACGGCTCTATTGAGTCATGCAAACAGGTAGTAGTTGGGTGCAGTCCCGAAGCACTTGGAGGCAGTGGCGGTTAGACAAGATTCGTCTCTCCCGGTATTGGGGGTTGATATCGCGCTGTGTCTAGGAGAGCCATTACACAAAGTCCCTGGCCAGGGCAAGCGAGATTTACTGGTAGTGTTTCCATTAGTTTCTCAGGGTGTTCTAGGCAACACTCCGACATGACTTGTACCGCTATTAGGTGTCTGACGTTTACCGCCCCCTAGGCCCGACATGCGATACTCTTAGACGAACAGACCGGACTGTACGGAGATTGTCACATTCAGGCTCAGTAGGAGTTCGGATGGGTTCACCTCATCGGTCTTCTTATCGGCATCTACCTGGGGACCGTTACATACAGCTAGTACCGCTTGCGGCCTGTGGTTAAAGCCATTGCCAGCGTAGTGTCGAGTCTTTAGAGTCCCACACAGAGGGTTGTTCACCTTTGGGCGAAACGAGATAGAGGTCGTATGGTTTTACAACAGGGTTCGTTCACATATGTGTACTTGTACGTGTTCGGTGTTCGGGCAGTTGATACTAGTGGGCTTTGGTTTAAGTCAGATCCTAGTATTTGGTTTTGGGTTGGTTCGGTCTCATTGTATTCGTGTTCCTCGGAATACGGATGCGGGTGTGTATACACAGTTGACAGAGGCAGAGGAACCTCATTAGGGTTTTGACCATTGACTTGATTAAAACCATAATGAGATGGATAAAATTGATTAATGAGTTTTAATTAGAGATAATTGTATCATGGTTAATTGGTTTGACCATTTGACTTTGTTGACCCATGTGGACTTAGATATTTTTGTGAGCATGGTTAGCATTAATTGTGGCATGATAATGGTCAAATCAACATCAACCATGACAATTTATCCTAATTAAAATTATCATTATTCTTTTTCATCATATGAGAGCTATCTCCTCATTTCAATATGAGACATTCTCTCTCTTGCTAGCTCTCTCCTCTTCCTCTCTTAAGGCTCTCTTATTTCATGAGTTGAAAATCAAGAGCTTTGTGAGATCTAACCACTAAAACAACTCTCTACTCACTCTAGGGTTCTTAGTCTAGCACACCAAGCACCTTAGTTACTTCATGATAGAGGTTGGAGCTCAAGATAGAGGCCTTCGGGTGGATCTTTCTTTGGCATAGAGAAGACGGTGAGGAGGAACCATCTACACCACTCCTAGGAGCTCACAACAAAGAGAAGCACCACAAGAAGAAAAGGAGTTCAAGTTTTAGGTATAACTTTCTATCATAGTAGATAGAACATTTTTTTGCTAGTTAGGTTTATGGCAAAGATCCGGGTTTTAGTGTTATCCTAGCGCCAAGTTTATGTTCGTCGTAAAAATTTTGTTCCTCATTTGGCCACGGAAGTTGGCCGCGGCGCTAGTGTAACCCTTCATGGTATCAGAGCCTACCCATAAACCCTACTAGCTAGTTTGCACAAGGTTAAAATCTCGATTGACAATTTTTTCTGAATCACGAATCTATGTTCATGAGCTTGCTGTCGATTTTCAAAGTTGTCCTAAAATTTTTCTGAGTATCTTAGAATTATGTGCAGGCGAAACTATAGCTACAGAAAAAATTTGGGGGCCTAACTCCAAAATTCCGCCGCGGAAAGCGATCAAAATGGCGCATTTTGCGGCCTTTCTGCGGCGCTTTTTAGGCTACAATACCCCAAAATTTTTCTGGGGCTCTAGTTCATGAAAATATGATATTTTTGATATATAGTTTTGGCCCAGGTTTATTTGAGTGCTGGATTTGCATTTGGGGCCTATTTGGGAAAGTTTAATCGATCGAAATTTTAAATGTGTATTTTACAGTTCATTCACTTTTATCTGCGACCGGGAATGTCACTCGATCGGTAAAACTCGTCTAATCGCTATATGTTCTTTTAGACGGGTTTTGCGAACGTGACATTCGCGTTGATGTTTTGTGCTTGTGCTGTGATTGTGGTTGGATAGTCGTGATGGATAGCATGTGGTGAAATCTTAGTAGTACAGTTTATATTCATTTGTACATTTGTTATTGCAGGACGAGCGTCCGACATGTGGACTGCCGTCTTTGCCGGGTTGTATATTATTTTAGGGCACGATCGGATTGAGGTCGTTGTCACCGTTTGTACATATTATTTTCTTTTTCTGCACAAGGATTACCCCACGGTGGAGTGCTCGAATAGCCGAGTTCTAGAAGGCAACAAGCCCGCATCTCATGGCGTTGAGACGGAAGGGGCTTCATTCTAGAATTGGCGGGCTATTCGCCGTACTCGTAGGGGGTATAGGATAACCCACGGAGGGGCCCCTAAGTTACCGGATTCCGTGAAGTGCCGGTGGCCCATTCACTTTGTTAAAGGGGGCTGCCTCGCTTCTGGAATTGACGGGTAACTTGCCGCGCTCGTAGGGGTCCAGGTTTTCATTGCACAAGCTATCCACACGACAGGGAACGTCGGGTTTTATTTGCGGCTCAAATGAAACCCTGGGCTCCAAGATTATCCACCATTCTGTATTGTTAGCTGAGATTCTGTGATGTTGATTGTTATCATGCCTGGGATGAATGTTGTATATACTTATATATATATACTAGTAGATGTTGTAAATGTTTTGCACCCGCGCTAGTCCAGCCCCCGCTCTATCGTTAGTTAAGTAACCTAACAGGTGATGACGGAGCCTAGTGGCAAATGCGGATGGCATATACGTACATTATATTTTCGTTTTTTTCTGGTGTGATAGGTTATATTGATGGGACCGTATTAATTTTGATTAACGCAAGAAAATAAACCTAAAAGATATTGTTGGAACAATTTTCAAAAAGTTGTTATTGCAAGGATGTTCTCTTTTGTTTTGCACAGAGGTATTCGGTTATGAATACCCAGCACCTCATTCGACGAGGCAAGGGCCGAGATCCCTTCATCGGGAGTGACCCCTTGGATAGAGATTTGCGTCAGGGTAACAACTTCACTATAGTCGATTACTTTTTGCTTTGCATCGCGGTATTCAGTTGGAATATCCTGCACCTCATTCTATGAGGAAAGAGCAGAGATCCCTTCTCCGGGAGTGACCTCTTTAGCAAAGGTTTTCGCCACTATAAATTTATAAAAAGCTATCCGGTTCCTTCAACGATATCAAGTTCATTACGTTAACTGGTTTTTTTGCCAAAAACCCAGCCGTAGCCCTCCGTCATTTTTTACAAGTATTACTTAGTATTCGTGCTGTGTATGTTGACCTCTGTCAAGGCATAGTGAATGGTAGCTAAGCAATGCTCGTATGTTGCATAGATAGATGTGATTATTTAGGACAGTCGCACGGTCATGTTGACCTCTGTCAAGGACTTGTGCGGATGGGTCTAAATCAATCCAGGACAATGACGGGTTGAACTTGACTTACGACTTACGACATGTTGACCTCTGTCAAGGTCATGAAGCCGCTTGGGGCAAAAACCACATCGGGAGTTTCAAACATACAGGAAACTTGCAGATTTAGCATACCTTCCGGAGTGTGGTGACTAAAGTGGATTCCATCTAGGTCATCACACAATGATAGTTGGATCCCGATCCCACTGATGAGTTGGATTACTCTTGGGAGATTATTTCACTTAACAATCAATACTATAAACCAAGTAGGTGTCTAGAACGGTGTTAGTGGGGCTACGCCTCTAGGGAAAAGATGTTATGTAATTAAGGAACTTCGCGAAAGCGTTGGAAAACCTCCCTCGAAGTACCAACACTAGCCTGACTGAAAGGTTAAGCAAGTATTGTGACGTGCGATTAATCCTGACTAGTTCTTCTTTTAGGGTTTGAAGAAGAATTTGAGGAAACAATGAGAGCCATCCTGGTTAGATAAATTAATAACAAATCTAATCTTTCAAGAGCGCACGCTGAGTGTTTTCTCTCTCTCTCTCCAGGTAGCAACCATTTCACGCCCTAATCAAGATAATAAAATGTATCACTTGACCGATCCAAATTCTTATTCGAGGATGGGGAACGTCGGTTCGGCTCTAACTTACGACAACAGTCATAAGTGTGAGCAAGGGAAAGAGGATTGTATGGATTCTAAAGAAACCCCATTGAAGAAGAAGCATACTAAGGCATCTACTTCAGGTGTTCTTGTAATTGAGAACTGCTTTTTGGTCAGTCCTACCTCCTGGGTACTAGATATCGGATCAGGATCTCATATCTGTAATTTATTGTAGGGACTGAGAAAAAGTAGGATAGTTGGACCTGGTGATATGTCCCTCAGGGCAGGGAACGGAGCACAAGTTAATGCTGCAGCCGTCAGTGAATATCACCTAGTGTTGCCAAATGGCAATACTATGATTTTGAACAATTGCTACTATGTACCTTCCATGGTTTGCGACATCATATCAGTTTCTTTACTTAATAAAGATGGATATAACTTTGTTCTTGTTAAAATATCATGAACATTTACCTTGATAAGGTACTGGTTGTAAAAGGTACACTGTGTAATGGTATCTATATTCTAAATCAGAATACAGTTCTCAATGTACAAAACACACGCAAGAGGAAGAGTTCAGATACGAACGAATCCTACTTGTGGCATTGTAGACTTGGTCATTTCGGAGAGAAAAGACTAAGTAAGTTACATAAAGATGGACTTTTGAATACGTTCGAATTTTCATCTTATGAAACTTGTCAGTCTTGTCTCAAAGGAAAGATGACCAAATCTCCTTTCACCGGACATGGAGAAAGAGCAGCAGAGCTCTTAGGACTCATACACAGTGATGTGTGTGGTCCGATGTCTATACATGCAAGGGGTGGGTTCTCGTACTTCATCACATTCACTGACAATCTCTCTAGATTCGGATATGTGTATCTTATGAAACACAAATCTGAAACTTTTGAGAAATTCAAAGAATTCAGAAACGAAGTAGAGAACCAGACTGGCAAAAGTATTAAGATCCTCCGATCTGATAGAGGAGGAGAGTACTTGAGCACTGAATTCAGGGACTTTCTAAAAGAGAATGGTATTCTCTCTCAGCTTACTCCTCCGTACACACCACAGCACAACGGCATATCGGAGCGGAGGAACTGTACCTTATTAGACATGGTTCGCTCCATGATGAGTAGTGCTGAGTTACCTCTTTCATTCTGGGGACTTGCGCTTGAAACAACAGCGTACTTGTTGAATCAGGTTCCGTCTAAATCTGTGCCTAAAACTCCATATGAAGTATGGAGTGGTAGAAAACCATGTCTTAAACGGGTTAAGATATGGGGTTGTCCGGTATATGTGAAAAACCAGAATCTGGACAAACTTCAGGCACGGTCAGTTTTATGTAAGTTTGTAGGATATCCCAGGAATTCAAATGGATATCTGTTCTACCACACCGAGGAACAGAAGGTGTTTGTTGCTCAGCACGCCGCCTTTTTGGAGTGGCAATTTCTTGCAAAAGAAATAAATGGGAGCACGGTAGAACTGGATGAAATATCTGAACTACAAACTCAAACTGAGGATTTAGTTGAACCAGAAAATTCAATAGTCCCAGACGAATCTCAGCCACTCCGCAGATCTGGCAGGATTTCTCATCCGCCCGAGAGATACTATGGTTTTATCATAGACGGGGATCGAGAGGATTGCATCTTGGAAGAAGATGATCCTACCAGTTTCAGGCAGGCCATTATCAGTTGGGACTCTGATAAGTGGCTGGATGCTATGCGATCCGAAATGGAGTCCATGTACACCAATAAAGTGTGGACCTTGGATATTGCTCCACCTGGGATAAAACCCGTTGGATGCAAATGGATCTACAAAAGGAAACTTGGTATAGATGGGCAGGTGGAAACCTATAAGGCTAGACTCATTACAAAAGGTTTTCGTCAAAGACCTGGTGTGGACTATGAAGAAACTTTTTCTCCAGTGGCTATGCTCAAATCCATTCGAATCCTATTTTCCATTGCTGCCTTCCATGACTATGAGATCTGGCAGATGGATGTAAAAACAGCTTTTCTAAACGGCAGTTTGGAAGAGTGCGTTTATATGGATCGGCCAGAAGGTTTTGTAGACAGTGGGAGCGGCGGGAAGGTGTGAAAGTTAATTAAATCCATTTATGGATTAAAGCAGGCATCGCGGAGCTGGAACATCTGTTTTGATGAAGCAATCAAGGAATTTGATTTCATCAAGAACGAAGATGAGCCTTGTATTTATAAGAAGATTGTAGGATGAACTGTCGTGTTCCTAGTCTTGTACGTGGACGACATTCTTTTGATAGGAAATGACATTCCTATGCTACAATCGGTCAAGTTGTTCTTGTCACAACGGTTCTCCATGAAGGACCTGGGTGATGCCTCGTGCATTCTGGGGATCAAGATCTACAGAGATAGATCCAAGAGATTACTGGGACTTTCGCAGTCCAGGTACATAGAGACCGTACTAAAGAGATTTAGTATGGAAGATTTCAAGCGTGGTAATATACCCGCATTGCATGGAATCACCCTCTCCAAGAAGATGTCTCCTAAGACTGACGAGGAGAGGGCTCGCATAAGCACTATACCCTACGCTTCGGCGGTATGATCTATAATGTATGCGATGCTATGTACAAGACCAAATGTAGCTTACGCACTAAGCGTGGTGAGCCAGTATCAGTCAGACCCAGGTGAGAACCACTGGACAGTAGTGAAGAACATTCTCAAGTACCTAAGAAGGACTAAGGAGATGTTCCTGGTTTACGGTAATGGAGACCTCAGGGTCGAGTCCTTTACCGATTCAAGCTTCCAGAGCGACAAGGACGATGGCAAGTCTGTCTCGGGTTTTGTGTTTACCCTTAATGGAGGGGCGGCGTGTTGGAGGAGTTCCAAACAGGATACCATCGCAGACTCGACGATGGAGGCTGAATACATTGTTGCAAGCGATGCCGCAAAAGAGGCGGTCTGGATGAAGAAGTTCATTAGTGAACTTCAGGTGGTTCCATCCATTGTTGACCCAATACCTTTGTATTGCGATAACAATAGGGCTATAGCTTTAGCGAAGGAACCAAGGTCCCATCAGAAGTCCAGACACATCTTAAGGCGGTATCACCTGATCAGGGAGATCATTGATCGCCAGGAGATCGAGGTACGGAGAGTGGACATTAAAGACAACACGGCGGATCCATTCACAAAGGCCCTCCCTCAAACACAGTTCGAGCGACTTTTTGAGCTATTGGGTATGCGGTACGCCAGCAGCTGGCCTTAGTGCAGACGTTGGGTATGCGGTACGCCAGCAGCTGGCCTTTAGTGCAAGTGGGAGATTGTTGGATATATATGCCCTAGAGGCCATTATTGTACAGTACTAGTTTGTATATTACATTTTGGAAGCTTGGGATATATACATGGATTGGCGACAGTCTTGCTCGATATTGTAGTATGCTATTCGGTTTGTATCTATCTTAATATGTGTATATATTTCTTTTAACATATCGCTAATACATATTGATGGAGCTCTTAGGATCTTTGCTTTTCTACCAGCGTTGTGATGGCGATCACACTAGTGGGGGCTGGGTAGTCTATAAGCACATCCTTATACAGGTCCCTAGTCGTAGGATTATCGAGACAGGGCATCGATACTCCAGAGTAGACTAGTGCACACGCTTCTTATCCCAGCAGGGGAGATGGTCTGTCCCACAGCCATCAGTACGTCGTACTGGAGATAGTATGCAGGTGTTCGTTAGGTTGCGAGTACACTGGACATGACCCATCGGGAGCTGTTGGTTGGTATTATACCTATCGTCAGGTAGCAGTTACCAAGTGACATGAGTACAGCTTAGTCCGTTGACTTGACACTGCTACTTCGCCTCAAGTGTGTTCCCACTGTTCTTTGATTGCTGCCCTACCACGGCTCTATTGAGTCGTGCAAACAGGTAGTAGTTGGGTACAGTCCTGAAGCACTTGGAGGCAGTGGCGGTTAGACAGGATTTGTCTCTCCCGGTATTGGGGGTTGATATCGCACTGTGTCTAGGAGAGCCATTACACAAAGTCCCTGGCCAGGGCAAGCGAGATTTACTGGTAGTGTTTCCATTAGTTTCTCAGGGTGTTCTGGGCAACACTCCGACACGACTTGTACCGCTATTAGGTGTCTGACGTTTACCGCCCCCCAGGCCCGACATGCGATACTCTTAGACGAACAGACCGGACTGTACGGAGATTGTCACATTCAGGCTCAGTAGGAGTTCGGATGGGTTCACCTCATCGGTCTTCTTATCGGCATCTACCTGGGGACCGTTATGTACAGCTAGTACCGCTTGCGGCCTGTGGTTAAACCCACTGCCAGCGTAGTGTCGAGTCTTTAGAGTCCCACACAGAGGGTTGTTCACCTTTGGGCGAAACGAGATAGAGGTCGTATGGTTTTACGACAAGGTTCGTTCACATATGCGTACTTATGCATGTTCGGTGTTCGGGCAGTTGATACTAGTGCGCTTTGGTTTAAGCCAGATCCTAGTATTTGGTTTTGGGTTGGTTCGGTCTCATTGAATTCGTGTTCCTCGGAACACGGATGCGGGTGTGTATACACAGTTGACAGAGGCAGAGGAACCTCATTAGGGTTTTGACCATTGACTTGATTAAAACCATAAAGAGATGGAGAAAATTGATTAATGAGTTTAAATGAGAGATAATTGTATCATGGTTAATTGGTTTGACCATTTGACTTTGTTGACCCATGTGGACTTAGATATTTTTGTGTGCATGCTTAGCATTAATTGTGACATGATAATGGTCAAATCAACATCAACCATGACAATTTATCCTAATTAAAATTATCATTATTCTTTTTCATCATATGAGAGCTATCTCCTCATTTCAATATGAGACATTCTCTCTCTTGCTAGCTCTCTCCGCTTCCTCTCTCAAGGCACTCTTGTTTCATGAGTTGAAAATCAAGAGCTTTGTGAGATCTAACCACTAAAACAACTCTCTACTCACTCTGGGGTTCTTAGTTTAGTACACCAAGCACCTTAGTTACTTCAAGATAGAGGTTGGAGCTCAAGGTAGAGGCCTTCGGGTGGATCTTTCTTTGGCATAGAGAAGACGGTGAGGAGGAACCATCTACACCACTCCAAGGAGCTCACAACAAGGAGATGCACCACAAGAAGAGAAGGAGTTCAAGTTTTAGGTATAACTTTCTATCATAGTAGATAGAACCTTCTTTTGCTAGTTAGGTTTTTGGCAAAGATCCGGGTTTTAGTGTTATCCTAGCGCCAAGTTTATGTTCGTCGTAAAATTTTTGTTCCGCATTTGGCCACGGAAGTTGGCTGGGGCGCTAGTGTAACCCTTCAATTAGTTTAGGGATGTTTCGGTCCATCGCACGTTTTTGAGGCGAGGTTTTGTCGGATACTACTTATAGAGTTTGGGCTTGGGAAGATAGCGAGTGGACATAAGCGTCGCCATCTATCGTTGACCTAGGCCGTGACTCGTCAGGCGTAGTATTTTTTCAAGAACTGGCCGTTTATTGTCCTGAAGGGTCTTTCGCCATGCATATCCACAAGCAAGTTAGCCCCACCTTGGTAGACCTTGTCTATTATATACGGGCCCTCATAATTCGGCTCGAACTTCCCCCGTTTGGCACGATTGGGGATCATAGGTCTCTTGACCACTAGTATGAGTTTTCTTTGGCGAAATGTCCTCGGTCTAGTCAATCTTTCATATGAGTGCGTCATCTTTGCTTTGTAAGCTTCTAGGTTTTGTTGTGCCATGAGACGAGTTTCATCGAAGGCATCGAGCTCCTCAAGCCGGAGATGAGCATTATCTTCGTCTGTCGGCTCATAATGAACCACCACTCGTAGCGAGGGTAGCTCTATCTCCAAGGGGAGTACTGCTTCTGTGCCGAATACCAACGCATATGGCGTTGTGTTTGTGGCCATTTTGAACGTGGTCCGATACGCCTAGAGAGCTTCATGCAGTCTCTCGTGCCTGTCCTTCTTACTTCGGGACACCATCTTCTTTATGATCTTCGTTAAGGTCTTGTTGAAAGCCTCAGCCAGACCATTAGCTCGGGGATTATAGACCGAAGAGTATCTCCAGTCTATATTATGCTGTTGTGCAAAGCGGATGATTTTGTGAGTTCTGTTACGGAGTGCCGAACCGATAGATAACGTGTGTCTTAAAGAAATGGAGGATATTCTCTGTCTTCACTTCTCTTAGTGGGACTGCTTCTGCCCACTTAGAGAAGTAATCGGTTGTCAACAATATGAACCGATGTCCTCTGGACGATGTTGGTTCTATGGGCCCAATTATGTCGGTTCACCATATTTCGAACGGCCAGCTAGCCACTGTTGGGTGTAGCGGGTTTGGATGCTGGTGGATGAAGCTTCCATGAATCTGGCACGAATGGCATTGCTTCGCGTATTTAATGCAGTTCTGAATCATCGTGGGCCAATAGTAGCCCATCCTTTTGATCTTCAGTTTCATCTTTGGCCCAGCTTGATGAGAACCGCAAAGTCAATTATGAGTTTCTTGGACGACTCTCCTTGCTTCTTTTGGTCCCAGGCATCTCAGCCATAGAGTGTCGAACGATCTCTTATACAGCGTGTCATTGATGAAGGCAAAAGACAGAGCTCGTTTCATGAGCTGATGTCTCGAGGATGCATCTTCAGGTGTTTGACGGGATTTGAAGTAGTCTATAAAGACTTCTCTCCAATCTTTAGCCTTCTCCTGGTCCTTTATTTGTAGGGTTGTTTGCTCGGTCGCTTCCTTTTCTTCAGACGACTTCAGAGATATTTCCGCTGGTGCAAGAACCCAACGGCTTTGCACAACGATCCTTACGTCATCGAGGTTTTCGTCAGCCAGTTCTTTAGCGAGATTGGCTAATGCATCCACTTTGCTATTTTCCGTACGTGATATGCTTTCCAGAACGTAGGAAGGAATTTGAGTCAGCAATTGTTGTACTCTCTCGCCGTACTTTACCAACTCGGGCTTGCACGTTTGATAGTCGCCGTTTACTTGACTAACGACCAGCTGGGAGTCTCCGTATATGAGGAGGTTTTCTATTCCCATGTCGACAGCGATCTCAAGACCTGCTATCAAAGCTTCATATTCCGCTTCATTGTTTGTCCTCGGCTCTGTTAAGGAAAAGGAAAAGCGCATTATCCCTCCTTGTGGAGTCACGAAGATAAGGCCTACCCCAGATTTGATTATGGGGGAGCTGTGCTTTCGCTTCTTCATGGAAGATGCCCCATCGAAGTAGAGTTCCCATCGGGTGTCACTCTCTCCTTTCTCCCTGTCAATCATGTCAAACGCGTGCTCGTCCGGCAATTCACAATTTAGGGGTGAATCAGCAGTTATCGGATGTTCAGCGAGGAAGTCGGCGATGGCCTGGACCTTCACTGCCTTGAGAGGTCGGTATGTTATCGAGAACTCTATCAAGAGGAGGGCCCATTTAGCGAGCCGTCCTATTAGTATGGCTCTTGTCATCAAATATTTGAGAGGGTCCACTTTTGATATGAGGTGGACCTCATGCGCCAATGGATAGTGTCGAAGCTTTGTTATCGCGAAGATTAGTACCGGGCAGTGTTTTTTTATGGGGGAGTAGTTATTTTCTACCCTAGGAGAAGTCGGCTTAAATAGTAGAGGGCTCTCTCTTTCCCTTGATTGTTTTCTTATGCCCATAACGCGCCTAAGGAACCTTCAAGGGCGGTCGTGTACAGGATGAGGGGTTTTCCCTTGACTGGAGCGGTCAGCACCGGCGGATTATGCAGGTATTGCTTGATTTCGTCCAGTGCATTTTGGCATTTGCGATCCCAAACGAACGTGGTTCCCTTCTTCATTAAATGGCTGTAGGGGCGGTATTTGCCAGAAATATTGGCTATGAACCGTCGGATATACGCGAGCTTTCCTTGGAGAGACCGCAATTGCTTGAGAGTCCTTGGAGCAGGCATTTTCATAATCGCCTTGATCTTCGATAGTTCTATCTCGATGCCCCGGTGTCGTACGATGAATCCTAGGAATTTTCCTGAGGAAACTCCGAATGCGCATTTCAGAGGGTTCATCTTCAGGTTGTATTTACGAAGACGTTGGAACACTATTTTCAAATGCTCCCAGTATTCCTCGTGCGATTTGCTTTTCACTATGAGGTCGTCGATGTAACATTCGACAATCTCATGTAGGAGGTCATTGAAGATCTTCGTCATGGCTCTCTGGTAGGTAGCGCCGGCATTCTTCAGACCGAAAGGCATCACTTTGTAGCAGAATATGCCCAGAGGAGTCCGGAAAGCGGTATGCTTCTGGTCTTCTGGATGCATCTTTATTTGATTGTTCCCTGATGAGCCGTCCATGAAGGAGAAGACTTCGTGAGTGGACTATTGTCTATCATTAGCTCGGTAACCGGTACGGGAAAGTCATCCTTCGGACAAGCTTTGTTGAGGTCCCAAAAGTCCACGCAGATGCGCACCGTCCCACTTTTCTTCATTACTGGGATGATGTTGGCGATCCAGTCAGGGTATTGAACTTCTTGGATGAAGCCGGAGTCAATTAGCTTCTTGACTTCGGTGTTGGTGCCCATTTCAAGTTCGAGCCGCATTCTTCTTAGTGATTGCTTGACTGGCTTGACGTCCGAAGATATCGCCAATTTATGCGCAACTATCTCTGGATCTAGCCCCAGCATCTCGGAGTAGTTCCATGCGAAGCAGTCTTTTTACTGGATAAGCACGTCTCTTAGCGTAGCTACCTGTGATAGCAGCTCACTGACGAACGTAAGCCTCGGGTCGTTTGCCGTCCCCAAATCGATTTTCCTTAGGTTGTCCGCAGTAGTATGTATCCCATCTTCCAGCTCTTTTGGCGCCGGTGGAAGTTCTGAGATCAACTCATCTTCATCCTCATTTTCGAAGCACCAGGAGAGGTCATCCATATCCTCGCGTACTTCTTCTTCTGACAGCGTTATCGCGTGACAGGTACGAGATCGTTTCCAAGACCGATGTTGATCTGGTTCTACCCTCGCTACGTACGTTGCTTTTGGAACATGCTTTTGTGGTGGGGTTACCCTCCAACCGCTGGATAGAGCGAACCTGCCTTGCTGATATTGGTCTTCAACCTAGTTTTTGAATGTGAAGCAGTCTTCGAGAGGATGTCCTATCGCTCGGTGATAGGAGCAATAATCCAGATGAGAGACCTCATCTGCTTGTTCGGGGTGTTTGGATCCCGAGAGCTTAATCATTTGATGTTTCATGACAAGATTGAATATCTTCCTTGTCTTGTCTTGGGGAAAATAATATGCTCGACCCATCTTCTTTATAAGAGACGGATCCCGGCTGCTCAATTCTCGATCACGTGGCTTCTTGGACCCGCTTTGCCGCCGTCGAATGTTTTTTCCATTCTTTAGTTTGTTTTCCCCCGCGTCGGGTTTTCTGTACGACTGGCTGGCGATAAAGGGCATCATCATTCTCCGTAGCCTGCTGAAGGAGGTGCTGCATCCTGGCTTTCTCGTAAATGGCCATTTCACGATTGTGGTCATCCCGGGCCTTTTGACCCGCTTTCCTTATTAGCTTGTCCATCTGTTCTTCAGACGACGGACCTGACATTTTTACGGCAGGATCTCGTTTTGGTTCAATCGCAGTGTCTTCTAACAGAGCATCTCCTTCTTCATCGAAGTCATGTATAACGCAGCAGCCAAAGAATCGCTCCCGTTTCTTGGATCGAACATATCCAAGCCCGATCATTTCCATTATCCCGTTAGGCAATTTTTGCTGAGTTCCGGGGACGTTCCATATCCTATTGTAGAACCGATCTTGTCGAGCAATCTGTTTGAAGGGTACACCTTGGTGCCTCAACAGCCTTTTTATTCCTTCTGTGTAATATCTGGGCAGATGGATGGGCTAGAGCCTGTCAAGCATAGAATCGGCACCATACCAGATTTCTTTCTCCACTTCGATTTCCGTGGATCGATAAAAGAGGATCGCCTTTTCATCTTTCTGCTTGGCAAGGGTGTAGAACGTCTGCAGTTCCTGCACACTATAGGTATCAAGTGCGTCGAGCTCTTTATAGTGCTTTCGCAGAACCATGGCGATTTTCAAAATCTGATCATCTTCGATGAAGGCCTGTATTGATGGCCGAACAGAAAATACTGCATTGATCTCATCTTCAGAGTCGCTGCCGAAGATCAACATAGGGGTAGACGGTCCGGGCTTGTTATATTGGAGCGGCCCTGAATAGACTATCTCTTCCTCCTCCTCGGTATCGCTCCCGAAGATCGGAATAGTGGTGATAGCTTTCTGCTTATTCTCCGGCTTATGGCATATTTTCGTGTCTTCAAAGTCTAGTAAGAAATACTTTGTATCTTCGAACTTTCGGACTTCATTCACGGAGAATGGGTTCGGCTCCCTTGTCACGGTATACTCGAGACCATTTTTGAAGTACTTTATACACTGATATTGTGTAGAAGGGATGATGTTGTATTCATGTAACCAAGGCCTGCTGAGCAAAGCGTTGTAGCAAGTCTTGGCGTCAATGACATGAAACTTGATGTCAGTGACGAGCAGCCCAAAGCGTAACGTCAGTATCACAGACCCGAGCATCCATGATGACTGGGAGTCAAACCCGGAGATGGTGATTTTATCCTGAACGAGGTGCTGGACGCTCATGCAGATTTCTTTTAGCACCCTCACATTTAGGAGATTGACAGAGGACCCATTGTCAATTAGGATCTTCCCTATCTTGATGTCATGGCAATACTCGGAGACATATAGGAGACGGTTGTGCTCACACGTTCCGAGGAGGAGATCTTCATCGCCGAAAGTGATATCAGCTGTGTGCACTTCTTCCAGCTCGTCCTTCATCTTTTCTTCGGCAAGGAAGGTTTGAAACTGCTCAGGCTCCTGTAGTGTCTTGATCAATGAATCTCTCACCTCTTTAGATAGCATAAGGGCATCGAGAATGCTTAGTTGTGAGGGTATCTTCCTCAGGTGTGCCAGAACGTTGTAATCCACCTTGTTTTTCTTTGGCGGGTTCTTGGCTGCCAGCTCTTCGACGACTCAGTCATTGAGGGCGATATCTTTAGGGACTTTTTCTTTCCCCATATATTTTTTGTTCGCTCCTTTGCTTGTGGGTCCGAGATTCTTTTCGGGTAACATGCGATTACGCAGCTCAATGTTCTCATAGGTCTTCACCTTTTCTGTTTCGGAGATGGATTCCTTGAAGAGAGGGCCAAGGGCTATTTCTTCATCAGAATCGCTCCCGAAGGTGAGGACTTGCGAGTCCCCGGATATAATCATGTGGCAGTCACCGGCAGTTCTTTTGCGCTTCTCTATCGTGCTTCTCTGCTCACGACGAGTTTTGCGCTTCATCCGCTTGAAATGCTGTCGATGAGCAACGTATCCCTGCCATCAATTTTTAAAGGCCGCGCATTCCCCGGCAGGGTGTGTGATCCTTCGATGGTATAAGCAGTAGTTTGGATGCACATCTAGTTTGTCAGGGAACATATTTTTTGAAGTGTCTTCTTTGAAAGGCGGCAACTTCATTCCCATCGACAGGGCTTTGGCGAACTGCTTCCTTATCTTAAACTTGCTTTTGCTGGCAGCAGAAGTAGTTCTGTCCGGTTGGGGTGCTATATGACTTCTCAATACAGGAGCTTTTTCAACGCGACGCCAACGATTGGCCCTTTCATATATGGCCATTTCACGCTCAAGGTCAGATTTGCTTTTGTGAAGAGTTTCGCTCAGTAGTCTGTCAATCAATTCGTCCGATGGCTCCAGGGATTTTGGTTCCGGTTCTGGATATTCCCCCAGTTTCTCTGCATCAAGAGCTTCTTTGCCCTTTATTGATGATTAAGAGATCATGTGTCAGCTTGCCACGTAATCCTCGGGCTCTTCTGAAGAATTGTCTCCTTCATCAGCTTCATCGGCTTCATTCTCAAGAACATGCTTAAAGAATTCATCCAACGTGATTAGGGTCCGAGCCTTCTGGTTATATTCTTCTAGTGCATCGATGTATTTCTGCAGACCTGTACGGCTGTCTTCGAGTTGGACGGGCTTCTTGTCCTTCTTCTTTTTCTTTAAAGACTTTAGAGGCTTGGCCTGAACGTTTTGTCCACCTTTACCAACTTTCAGCGTTGGGCGCGGCTTTAGCATCCCCTCAATAATCTTGGGTTCCAACGGGCACTTTTACCTAATCGCCGGACAAGCTTGGAGATATTTCAGCATTCTTTTCGTTTTGGCTGAAAGAGCGACCTCCCATGGAGCTTCTTCTATAAAAGAGCACGATGCCCCCGGCGTGTCCACCTTTTTAGGAGCGTGTGGCTGGGGCGGGCTTACCTTCCAATTCTCAGACAGCGCGAATTTGCCCTGTTGGTATTGGTCCTCAATCCAGCCTTTGAAGACGAAGCAATCTTTGATTGGATGGCCTACTGGTCGGTGGTAGGGGCAGTAATTAGGATTGTTGGCGTTGCCGGGCTGCAGTGGACGTCTTGGATCTGGTAGATTGATGAGCCTGTTGCGCACCGCCAGCTCGAAGGGTCTCTTTGGGGGAAATGATTAAGGGCGTTTTAGCTTCTCTTTGAAGAATCGATGTCTATCGTTTTGGCGATCAGCTGGTTTTGGGCCGCTGGGCTACAGCTGAGCATTGGCGACGAAGGTCGCTTTCCCTTTCCCTTTTTCGTTTCGATGCTCCATTTTCGAGGAAGACGATCTATGACCCATTTGATCCATTTGGGACAGCTTGTCAATCAAGGCCTGGAAGGTAGTCAGCTTGAAAAACATCATGAACTGGGATATGTTCACCTGCGGATCGAGGGTACCCACGAACATGCCTACTGCAGGAGCTTCTTCGATGCGCTGTTCACATTTCGACCATAGGTTCCTCTACTGGATTGCATACTAAACCCATGTTTCTCCCGGCTTCACCCTGGCATTGATCAACGCCATGATTAGGGTGCGTTCGCTGGTGCTTGCAAACCTTTGTATAAACAGTAGCTCCATTTTTGCAAATATCTTAACGGGGTCATTCGGGAGCTCAGAGTACCATTCAAACGCTGTCTCCGACAAGCTGCCAACAAACTGGCGAAGCAACAGTTTGTCGTCACCCCCTGTATTACCGCACAGAGCTTTGAATTGAGCAACGTGCTGGTGTAGATTACCCATCCCTTTATACACGTGGAACTTAGGGATCGTGTATACCGGTGGGTACTTTATTTGGTCGTACCAACCCGGATAGGGTCATCCAGTCTTGACGATTGTAGGGTTCCTAGGCACACTCATGAGGTTCCACAAGGCATCAACCATACCAAAATCAAATTTTTATGTGCCTAACAACCCTATGCAAGATCTTTTACCAGAGGTAAGGCGAAACTAAAAGCAAGCAAACTACTTTGCTACTAAGTGAAAGGGATAACAACCTTTGTAGATCCGGTCCTTCACTTCTAATGCTCCGTGTTGACGTCCCTTCGCTGCGATCATCGGAATCCCGGACCCTAACGATGGTTTCTTCGGAGAAATGAGAGGGCTAGGTCGTTGACTTCGAGGCCGAAGATGATCTACGTCGAGGAGACTCAAACTCAAGCTCCATCTTCACTTGGTCATGAACTTTGTGAAGAGAACACCCTATACTACATGGCAAGTGGTAGAGGATGAAGAAATAGGAAGTGGGTTCACTTTGGATTTGGATTTCTCACTCTTTTTCTTCACTTGAAATTTTTCTAGCAAGGTTTCTCTTCACTTGAAGAAGATGAAGAAGAAGAAAAGAATAAGAATGAATAATGAATTAATAAAATGAATAATCAAGTGAAGTCTATCATATTGCAACCATGGGTGAGTTAACCTTTGTAGAGACTAAACCCTAGTTTAAGTTAATGGTTAGGTTATGAAAATCTCATGCAAAACAAAATGGTTGGACTTTGTCAAAGATGCTTGAAAGCTTCATGAAGCTTCAAGCAAAGACAAAGAAGGCCACCATTTTGTTTTACCAAAATAATTAAAAATCTAAATCATTAACTTAAATATGGTGTAAGTCATACACACACCCAAGTTTGCATGTATCATCAATCATGATACAAACTAGTGCACAAACATATATCACATATACAACTTGTGCACATCAAGTGAGAAAATCAATCTTAAGTGAACAAATACTAGTTAATGTAAAGTAATATATCAAATATATAATTATACATTAAACCATTAAATCGCTACTTGATTTAATGATCCAGTCATATCGCATATAACCGACTAATATCAAGTGTATCAATATATCGAATCAACACTTGATTCGGTAACCCGGCTATATCACATATAACCGTACGATGATACAAATCGTGAGAACAGAACACAGTATCACATACTGGTATTATTCTCGGTCCCACACATATCTCATATGCGCTCCTATTTCGTTTCGCTTGAGCCAGGAAACCTCTGTGTAGGACTCTAAAGACTCGTCAATACGCCGGCAGTAGGTGGTGATCATATCAATCACCCACAAGCCGCAAGCGGTCTGCTAAATGTAACGGCCACCCGGGTATTGAGCGATCAGAAGATCAACGAGCAAGCCTACTCACACTCCTGCGAATCCAATCAGTAACACTTACCGTACAGTCCGGTCTGTTCGTCTGATATGTCGCATATCTCGCCTAGGGGTGATAAACGTCAGACCCCAGTAGCTTGATAAGTCATACCGATGTAAGGTCCATAACAAGCATGAAACTACTGATAACACTTACCAGTAAATCAGTGCAACCCTGGCAAGGGATTTCCAGTTATGGCCAGTCGAGCATAGCGCAACATCAACCCCCAATACCGGGAGAGACGAATCCCCTCCTATCGCTCATTGCCTCCATGTGAATCGAGACTGTACCCAAAAACCACCTGTTTGCATAACTCAGTAGAGCCGTGGTAGGGTGGAAATCAAAGCACAGTGGGAGACACACAAGACTCTATGACGATCTCGGGTCAACAGACTAAGCTGTACCAGTGTCACCAGAGAACTGCCATCTGACGTAAGGTATAATACCATCTGGGAGTTCTCGACGAGTCCGTTTAGTGTACTCAGTCACCACTGAGCACCCGTATACCATCTCTGATGTCAAACACCAATGGATATGGGATCATCCATCGCCCATCACATGGGTCGAGAAGATATACGCTAGTCTACTCTGGAATATCGATGCCCCATCTCGATATTCCCACGACTAGGAACATTGAAGGATATACTCATTGACTACCCAGGCCCCACTAGTATGATCTACATCATAGTCCTGGAATTCGAGTACATATCCTAAGGGTTTTATCAACATGTAATAGAAAGACATCAATTATACATGTTAAGATAAAGAGCAACCAGATAGCGTACTATCATGTCGAGCAAGAAAGTCCTACCTATATATGTCCCAGCATCCACTATAATATACATCTCATGTACAGTAATGGCCTCTAGGGCATACATATAACTAACAATCTCCCACTTGCACTAGGACCATCTGTAGCAGTGGTTGCAGTATCACATACTCAACCATCCCATATAAGTCTCTCTCTGGGAAAAGGCCTTTGTGAGTGGATCCGCCGTGTTGTCCTCTGAGTTTACTCTCCTAATCTCGATCACCCTGGAGATCAACTATCTCCTTGATCAGGTGATGCTGCTTCAGAATATGTCTGGGTCACTAATGAGACCGGGGTCACTAATGACCAAGGCCACACTTCCATTGTCACACAATGGTAGGAACCTAGTTCATCTCATGAACTAATATACACCCAAACTTCCTCTTTGGTAGTATCTTTGATAGCGATGTCACTAGCCTTTATCGTCTAGTTTGCCACGGCATCTCGCTTGGAACTCTTCCAACATACTGTCCCTTCATCGAGGGTAAAAACAATGCCTGTGACTGACATTCAGTCATCCTTATCACCCTGGAACTTTTCCAGTGATTCTCCCCAGGATCGATTGATACCATCTCACTACACCTAGTGAGAATCTTAATATCCATTTAGATCTATCTCATAGATATAAAATCCAGGATTTAGGAGGTATCACATAGATCCTATATGGAGAATCCTTGTGATAAGAGGAGATTAACCGTGCGTAGCATAGGAAACTCTTTTCCTATCAAGAGTAAGTTGTCCACGTACAATACGAGGATGACCAGCTTACTCTCCACTACCTTTTTGTATGTACAAGGTTCATCTACCATTTTGATGAAGTCAAACACTTTGACTACCACATCAAAACAGACGTTCCAACTCCGCGATGCCTGCTTTATTCTGTAAAGCATCTTGCACACGTTTCCGCTACTCCCACTGTTTACGAAGCTATCTGGCTGTGTTCTTATAGATGCTCTCTTCTAAATCAGTATTTAGAAAAGCAGTCATGACACCCAACCGCCAGATATCGTAGTCATGGTATGTAGCCGTGGCAAGTAGGATCTGGATGGACTTAAGCACAGCCACTGGAAAAGGTTTCATCATTATCCATGCCTGGTCGATGACGAAAACCTTTAACAAGTCTAGCTTTGAAAGTCTTAACTTTTCCATCTACACCAAGTAATCTTCTTAAGATATACTTGCTCCTGATGGGGATTTAACTCTTCAGATATAGCATCCAAAGTCCATACTTTATTGGTGTACATGGATTCCATCTCAGATTGCTAAGCACCCAGCCATTCTTACAGAGTCCCCACTCTTGATGGCCTGCTCGAAACTAGTTGGGTCATCATCTCATGATGCAATCCTTGCTCCCACTGTCATCGAGAGACCGAAGTATCTCTCCGGCGGATGAGGAACCCTACTAAATCGGCGAAGAGGATGAGGTTCGTCGGAGACTATTGAATCCTTTGGTTTTATCAAATCATCAGCTGCAGTTTGTATAACTGGAAATCCTTCCAGTTCTACAGAACTGACCTTGCATCGAGCTTGTCCGGATTTTTTTTTTGACATAGGCCGGACAACCCCAAATCTTAACTTGCTTAAGAGATGGGCTCTTCCCATACCATATCTCATATGGAGTGGTAGGCAGTGATCTGATTCGAACCTAATTCAATAGATATGCAGTTTCTTAAGTGCATAGCCCCCAAAAGAAAACAGGTAACTCAGTAGTACTCATCATAGAGCGCACTATATCATATAGGGTGTGATTGCTCCGCCCCGATACACCGACGTGCTGTGGTGTATACGGAGGAGTAATGCTGAGAGAGAATCTCATTCTCCTTTAGAATAGTCCAGGAATCCCATGCTCAAGTATTCTCCTCCCTGATCACATCAAAGGACATAATACTTATACCCATTTTTGGTTCTGTACTTCTGACTTATATTCGGTGATTATCTCAAAAGTTTCGGACTAGTGTTTCAACAGGAACATATGTCTGAATCTAGAGAGATCATCAGTGAATGTAATGAAGTACAAAGAACCGGTCCTGGCATATGTAGACTGGGGACCTTCACACATCACTATGTATCAGTCCCAAGAGTTCACTAACTCTTTCTCTGTTTCCAGTAAACGGAGCTATGGTCATCTTATCTTTGTGACATGACTGGCAAGTTTCATAAGATGTAAATTTAAACTGATTTAAATATGCATCTAAATGTAACTTAGCTAGTCGGGTCGCATTGATATGACCTAGTCTACAATGCCTCAAGAAGAATTCGTTCATTTCTGAACTCTTCCTCTCGTGTGTGTTCTATATACTAAGAACTGTAGTTTGATTTAGAACGTATACGCTTTTAGATAACGTGCCTGAACCGACCAACTTTTGATATAGGAAATGTTCAAAATATTATCCAACAATACAAAATTATATCCTTTCTTTACTAATAAAGAGACTAATATGATGTTGTATATCAGGTTCGGTATCTAATAACATTCGTTCAGAATCAATGTATTTTGGTAATACAGGGTGATAGTGACCAACAGACTTGGCTGCAACACTTGTACCATTTTCTGTCTCATGAAACTTATCACCCGCTCTCAGTTCTCTACCTTTCTGTAGCCCATGTAACAGATTATATTTGTGGGATCCTGATCCGGTGTCTAATACCCAGGACGTAGAGGATACAGAGAAACAGTTCTTTGTAGTGAACACACCCGAAGAAGATGCATCATCATGCACTTTCTTCGTTTGGGCGGCACGGGAAATCTGGTATTCCCCTAATTCCTGCTTTGTCTTATAACAATTATAAGTTGGAGCGGGACCAACGTTCCCCAGCTCAGTATAACAAGCGGGTTCGGTCAATATATCCATATTATTATCTTGATTAAGGCGTGACATGGTCGCTACCAGGAGAGAGAGAGAAAAAAACACTCTGCATGCGCTCTTGCAAGATTAGATTGGTTATATATTTTATCTAATCAGGATGGCTCCCACTGTTTCTATCAAATCTTCCTTCAAACCCTAAAAGGAAAGACTAGCCGAGATTAATTACACTCTACAAGTTCGCCAATCTTTCAGCCAGGCCAGTGCCGGTACTTTGAGGGAGGTTCCCCGTGCTTTCGCACGGACCTAATTAAAATAAACCTCATTTTCCCAGGGGCGTAACCCCGTTGACACCTTTCTAGACACCTACTTGATCGGCTAATTGCAAAGTGCAAAACTCTCCCAGGAGTAACAATTACTCGCAGTGGGTATCGGGATCCAACTATCATATAGAAGGTATGCAATCTCATTGCAAATTTCAACACTTGAAACTCCCGATAATGGTTTTTACCCCTAGCACTTATGACCTTAACTATGGTCAACAAATCATAAGCACTAGTCAAGTTTTACCCGTCATTTCGTGATTAATTAGACCCACCCACATGACCCTTAACTAAGGTCAACAAAGTCACGCGACTGTCCTAACTAATCGCATCATATACGGTGTAGGAAGACATCACTTAGCTACCGTACACTGTGCCTTGACTATGGTCAACAAACATAGCACGAATACTAAGTACTCTACTTCCTAAAATGACGGAGGGTTGCGGATGGTTTTTATGAAAACCTTTAACGCTTTGAACTTGATCTCATTGCGGAATCAAATGGTTTTTAAATGGAGTGTTTTTGAGGCTTTTACTAGTTTCGCTAAAGAGGTCACTCCCGGTGAAGGGATCTCGGCTCTTTCCTCGTCGAATGAGGTGCAGGATATTCACAATACCACTATGCAAAGCAAGAATTAGAAAAGCAATCAAAAGACAAACCGAAGGTTGTAGCATCTGCTAATTATTGCTAAAGAGGTCACTCCCGGTGAAGGGATCGTCGGCTCTTTCCTTATCGAATAAGGTGCTGGATGTTCTACAAGGAACACCGCTATGCAAAGCAACAACTAGAGCTACCTAATTTTTATGAAATTCGATTCCACAACATCTTTTAGGTTTATTTTCTTTCATTAATCTCATTAATGAATGTCCTATCTTTTAAGTCCACCTAAACATCACAGATAAATACAACGTACACTTATGCCATCCTCATTCGCCTCGATGTCCTGTCTGTACCGTTAGGTTAGGTAACTAACGGCAGAGCGGGGCAGGGCTAGCGCGGGTGTAAAACATAAGCAGCGTTTATATAATATATCGTATATACTATATAAAATATCTATCTGAACAAATCACATGATCATATCATAGATAACGCAGCAGAAAATATCATATGAAATATTGGATATACTAGGACTTCGGTGTTTTATTTTGAGCCAGTATAAAACACGGATTCCACGGTCGCGATGAATAGCCAATCCCACACCCCTAGACCCCTACGAGAGCGGCAAGCAACCCTATCAATTCTAGAGTTAGGAGACCCGGACTCGACTCCTCGAGATGGTCTCCCACTGGACCCTAGAACCCGGTTACTTGTGCTCCCCTCCTTGGGTCTATCCTAATGCGGAAAAGTAAATAATATACAAATGGTGACATCGACCTCATCCCGGAAGTGCCCCAATAAAAGAATATTACATACAAGTTTTTTACATGAATGAAAATGAAAAACACTCATCTCACATAAAAAAAACCCGGGCTATTCAAACACGACGATCCAATATAACATATCCAGCAACACATAACATCACATGTCATCAACGTAAGTAAACATGTGTATCCCAATTGTCGTTGACATATAGCAACGAAACCGGCGATATCACTTATTGCACTTACGGTCGCAAAAAGGAAAGTGTAAAACTACAACAGCTGGAATCCGCAATTTCCTTAGACATCGCATGCTTAATCAAATAAATTCCTTAGACATCGCATGCCTAACAATTATAAACCCCGCATTTTAGTCTCAAAATCGAAAACACTTTTCAATATCAAGTCGGGCAATTCAACAAGATTCCCGACATCCTGATCGAATGCTCGTCGCAAACTTTAGTAGACGGCCGCACCCCCGGATGCCGTCGACGAAGTGCACTAAAGCAGAACACCGTTGCCGCGAGCACCCGAACGGATGCTTTTGGCGACGGTGTTCTCCTACAGTCACTTGGTCGGGGCTATGGGGCGTGGCTGTCTATTAAGTTTACCCGACGAGTATCCGCGTACGCTACGTGATTGCGACGGACTTTTGATCGCATCAAAATTCGGTGGCAACCGATCAATTGAGACTAAAGTGCTATGTTTATAATATTCAAATCAGTTATCTCATAACTATTTGTGGATTCCAAATATTGTATCACATTCCAGATAAATAGACAATGTTAAACTTTCCGATCGAATAATCAAACACCCAAGTTTTCTCAAATAGCTCAACACTTGAGGGGAGTTTAAAAACATCCATTTCATGCCACAGTACCAACGGTCCAGCCGTAGAAGGGTCAAGCCAACGTCTCACATGTGGCACGCCGTACTGCCCCAAACCCTAAGGTTCAAAAGGCAGTTCAAGACGGTCACATAATCGAGTTAAGGTTTGTTGTCTTCTAGAGGGTCCATTACGTTACTTGCACTATTTAGACGTTCTTAAACTACGGAAAAATCCAACACTTGGAAATTTTCCGGGTCGGGAAAAAGTGAGTTATTGATATCTGGTCGAACTTTTTAACACTTTCTAAAATTATCCGGAAAAACACATAGACGAAGTTAAACTTTCCGATCGAATCGACGAACTCCCAATACAACCCAGAAAACTCAACAGTTGAGTGTAGATTAAAAATTCTCAGAAGAAACAGGAAACTGATACGGCATTACTGTATGAAAAAGAATCCATAACCATTACATACGGCCGCGGAACCGCCGCCAAAAGCAGGGTAAGGCCGCGGTTCCGCGGCGCTACAGTAGAGTTAGGGCTTCGTTTTGTACAGTTAACCTTATATTTCCCTGCTCTATTTTCTGAGCATTTTTAATTAGGAAAAATCCACTGTTTTAAAAAATGTATAGAGAGGAGTGTAGTTTAGGGTTTCGGGGTTCGATCGGGTTTCTAATTTCGTCTACACTTCGCCTAAAGCTCTAGCTAGGCTCTGATACCACTGTAGGGTTCCTAGGCACACTCATGAGGTTCCACAAGGCATCAACCATGCTAAAATCAAATTTTTATGTGCCTAACAACCCTATGCAAGATCGTTTACTAGAGGTAAGGCGAAACTAAAAGCAAGCAAACTACTTTGCTACTAAGTGAAAGGGATAACAACCTTTGTAGATCCGGTCCTTCACTTCTAATGCTCCGTGTTGACGTCCCTTCGCTGCGATCATCGGGATCCCGGACCCTAGCGATGGTTTCTTCGGAGAAATGAGCGGGCTAGGTCGTTGACTTCGAGGCCGAAGATGATCTACGTCGAGGAGACTCAAACTCAAGCTCCATCTTCACTTGGTCATGAACTTTGTGAAGAGAACACCCTATACTACATGGCAAGTGGTAGAGGATGAAGAAACAGGAAGTGGGTTCACTTTGGATTTGGATTTCTCACTCTTTTTCTTCACTTGAAATTTTTCTAGCAAGGTTTTTCTTCACTTGAAGAAGATGATGAAGAAGAAAAGAATAAGAATGAATAATGAATTAATAAAATGAATAATCAAGTGAAGTCTATCATATTGCAACCATGGGTAAGTTAACCTTTGTAGAGACTAAACTCTAGTTTAAGTTAATGGTTAGGTTATGAAAATCTCATGCAAAACAAAATGGTTGGACTTTGTCAAAGATGCTTGAAAGCTTCATGAAGCTTCAAGCAAAGACAAAGAAGGCCACCATTTTGTTTTACCAAAATAATTAAAAACCTAAATCATTAACTTAAATATGGTGTAAGTCATACACACACCCAAGTTTGCATGTATCATCAATCATGATACAAACTAGTGCACAAACATATATCACATATACAATTTGTGCACATCAAGTGAGAAAATCAATCTTAAGTGAACAAATACTAGTTAATGTAAAGTAATATATCAAATATATAATTATACATTAAATCATTAAATCGATACTTGATTTAATGATCCGGTCATATCGCATATAACTGACTAATATCAAGTGTATCAATATATCGAATCAACACATGATTCGGTAACCCGGCTATATCACATATAACCGTACGATGATACAAATCGCGAGAACAGAACACAGTATCACATACTGGTATTATTCTCGGTCCCGCACATATCTCATATGCGCTCCTATTTCGTTTCGCTTGAGCCAGAAAACCTCTGTGTGGGACTCTAAAGACTCGTCAATACGCCGGCAGTAGGTGGTGATCATATCAATCACCCACAAGCCGCAAGCGGTCTGCTAAACGTAACGGCCACCCGGGTATTGATCGATCAGAAGATCAACGAGCAAGCCTGCTCACACTCCTGCGAATCCAATCAGTAACACTTACCGTACAGTCCGGTCTGTTCGTCTGATATGTCGCATATCTCGCCTAGGGGTGGTAAACGTCAGACCCCAGTAGCCTGATAAGTCATGCCGATGTAAGGTCCATAACAAGCATGAAACTACTGATAACACTTACCAGTAAATCAGTGCAACCCTGGCCAGGGATTTTCAGTTATGGCCAGTCGAGCATAGCGCAACATCAACCCCCAATACCGGGAGAGACGAATCCCCTCCTATCGCTCATTGCCTCCATGTGAATCGGGACTGTACCCAAAAACCACCTGTTTGCACGACTCAGTAGAGCCGTGGTTGGGTGGAAATCAAAGCACAGTGGGAGACACACAAGACTCTATGACGATCTCGGGTCAACTGACTAAGCTGTACCAGTGTCACCAGAGAACTGCCATCTGACGTAAGGTATAATACCATCTGGGAGTTCTCGGCGAGTCCGTTCAGTGTACTCAGTCACCACTGAGCACCCGCATACCATCTCTGGTGTCAAACACAAATGGATATGGGATCATCCATTGCCTATCACATGGGTCGAGAAGATATACGCTTGTTTACTCTAGAATATTGATGCCCCATCTCGATATTCCCACGACTAGGAACATTGAAGGATGTACTCATTGACTACCCAGGCCCCACTAGTTTGATCTACATCATAGTTCTGGAAGTCGAGTACACATCCTAAGGGCTTTATCAACATGTAATAGAGAGACAGCAATTATACATGTTAAGATAAAGAGCAACCAGATAGCGTACTATCATATCGAGCAAGAAAATCCTACCTATATATGTCCCAGCATCCACTACAATATACATTTCATGTACAGTAATGGCCTCTAGGGCATACATATAACTAACAACGATTTGGCCAGCCGCTTGGCTCGCCTGATGAGCTCGTATTGTTGAGCTATTAAGTCGTCAAGGGCGGATTTGGAGATGGTCTCCTCCTTGGCTGCTGAACAAGCAGGAAGAGGGTTCGATGTCTTCCCTCTGTCATCTTTAAGGACAATCAGAGGGTCTTCAGCTGGAGGATCCGGCTGTATCATCATTCCGACCATATCTTGGAATAAAAGCGCCATTTGTTTTATGTTGGCCGCTTGTTCCGCGGCCTGTTTGTCTTTCCTCTCGAGCATTCTTCGGAGGAATTCGGCATCAGTTTCCTGTTCCTGACGTTGCTCCGACGATGTTTCCGGGCTTTCTTTTTGCCCAGTGAGCGTGACCATGGCTGTCAGCATCTCTTGGAGCTTTTGTTGTTGTTGCTCCTGAGCCTTAGTTACTGACCGCATAGTGGTCGATGGCCCATGGAGATTCGGCTATCCTCTTTCCCGAATGCCATGTAAATGATGTGCACCACTATGCCTCCAGACTTGCGGCGTTTGGATTCAGTGCCTCTGAGCTTTGTCGTGGACACAGAGATTTTCTCCGGCCTTCTTCTTTTGTAGGCGGTCGAAGTCGAGGGGGCCGTTGCAGCGGGCACCCAAGTAGATGATACCTTTTGTGGTACGACAGGATGGTCCTTCTCTTGCCGAACCTTCATTTTCCTTGGTTGGCGAGAGTGGTCTTGGTTAATCACAGAGTCTTGGACCCTTCGCCAAACCCTATGGATTTTAGAGGACAGCCGCTGAGAAGGCTATTCCGGCTTTGCCTTTATGATCTTTTCAGCAGGCAGAGGAGACTTTTCAGCACGGCAGTTGGCGAATTCCTCCGTACCTTGTTAAGTGATTCAAAGCTGTTCCCAGTTGGAACAGTAGCATCAACTTCCATCGTTGGAGCTGGTGGGATAAGTCCAGAAGGGGAACTGCCCCCAGCTTTCCTCACTCGGCGCCAGTAGCGACGTCGAGCATGTCGAGCGATTGGGACCACCTCTGCTGTTGGGGTAGCTGCATCGTGCTTCATTCTTTGATGAGAGACCGCTGTTGGTGTCAGCCTGTCAAAGACTGACGTCCGTTGAGAGGGGATAGTCAACCTGTCCAAGGCTGACTTTTGAGCAGGGGTAACGGCTTTGGTGACTTCCCATAGAGCGGGAGTTGGCACGGCCAGTCTTGTGAAGACCAACCCCTTAGCAGGAGAAGCCTCTCCGACGATTTCATTTACTGGAACAGGGATGGCTATCCGTTTCGGGATAACCCCCTCAGGTATCGCGGGCTTCTTTATGAACCCATTGGAGTTTTAGCCCAGTCTGTTAAAGACCGAGGCGTTGGATTTGGGAGACCCGTTGAGAGGGGCCGCTATAATTGCAAGCCGATCAAAGACCGCCTTCTTTAGAGCTTCTTGCAATGGCACTGGGGTGCTGAAGCTTGTTGGTGGGAGCATGGTCCCGAAGAATAGTCTAGTGGTGGCCTGAGTCACCTGTTCCACTGGAATGGCGAATATGGAGGCCGCTTGGAGCCCATAAGTCACTCCTCCGGCGAGGACGGAGTGGGAGTTGTTGTTGCAGCTAGTGCAGTTGGAAGCCATTTTCTCTGCACGGGAGCAAGACACTAAATCTTAGTACCTCGAATCCAGGGGCAACCACATTAAACCGTGATTCATTCGCGAACATGACACATGAAGTGTGGAGTGGAAAGAGAAAAAGGTCCCACCGGACGTGCCAGAATCTGTTCGCCGCCGAAAACGGGAGACGAGACCGCGTAGGTTCGTCTTGCTTGAATTTGGGGGCAGATGCTATTTGGTTTTATCCGTCCACCTCTCTGAAGATGCCAAGTTGATTTATGGCACCGTGTATCGGAGGTTTAGACGGATGCGGCCGTTGTAGCAGACTTCGTCAGATTCCCCCTCATTTGAGGGGTTTTTGATTGTGGGGACGCTCTTCCCTGCAGGCGCAAGCCCCTGCAGTTAATTACGCTACCGCATCACGGTAACAACTTTCTCCATCTACAGATGGTCACTTCATGTCGTGTGTGTTTATTTTTATTTTTAGTTGCCCGTGGATTGTATATGGAGACTAATTTATGTTGTTGCCCGTAGGGCATGGATTAGTCCAAATCAGTATTTTCTTAGATTTGGTTTTGATTTGGGTTTAAGGATTGTTATTCTCATTGAGATTAAGATCAACTTAAACATTTGTTGAGGATACGTTAGTCTAATTTTAGACTAAGATCTACTCAACAAGATTTTAGGATCATTTAGATCCAACGATAGAGTATTTGGACTCTATCGTCTTAGTTTAGGGACATTGCGGTCCATTAGGTTTAAGGAAATCATAGTCCATGGAGTTTAAGGACATCATAGTCCATGGAGTTTAAAGACGTCATAGTCTGTGGGGTTTAGTTTAGGGACGTTGCGGTCCATAAGTTTAAGGACATCATAGTCCATGGAGTGTCTGGTTGTCGGGACCCGTCACTTCTCTGAAGACGTTGAAGAATTACAACGACACATATCAGAGGAATGAAGAGATGTACCCTTGAACCAATGTTGATTGGGGGATCTATAGTCAGGTTTGGGACTAAGACCAATTAAAAATATTGGGAGCACATGGGCTCAGTTAATCTGAATTGGGGGATTTATGGCCTACTTGGGCTCAGCCCATTCAGTTAAAGTGTTTGAACACTTATTTGGACTCAGTCCATTCATTTTTGAACAAAATGTTAACATTTGTTTGGGCTCAGGACCTTTTTTGTTCAATAATGCAGATTGTTAATTTTGGGTTCTGACACCCCTTCCTCTTTTGTCTTTTATTGAGTGTTGAACACACTTTGTAGCGCAGAGCGCTTTATGTACAGAGCACTTGGCGTTGAGCGCCAGACTTGGAGCGCTGAGGCGCTTCTTATGAAATAGCGCACACGTAAGGAGCACGCAGCGCGCTTGGCGCTGAGCGCCAGACCTGAAGTGCTAAAGCGTTTCTTATAAAATAGTGCACACGTGAGGAGCACGTGGCGCGCTTGGCGCTGAGCGCCAGACTTGGAGTGCAGAGCGCTCTTTATTAAGTAGCGCCCACGTAAGGAGAAAGTGGCGCGCTTGGCGCTAGCCAATGAGTGCAAAGCGCTCTTGATTAATTCTGTGCTCCGAGAATTAAGTTCTCATTTATAAGAGACTTTGTCTCATGGATCTAAGAACTAAGTTCTTATTTTAATAGGAGATGCTATGATCTCTTCTGTTTTTGTGAAAGACTTTGTCTTTGTCTTATAGATCTGTGATCTAAAGAGAACTAAATTCTTCTCCCTCATTTTTTATGATGAGATGCTTCAATCTCTCCTACTCTTATGAAAGACTTCTATATTTGTAGATCTATGATCTAGAAAAAGAACTAAGTTCTTCTTTTTTTATGAGATGCTTTGATCTCTCTGTTTTATTTACCTTGAAGAAATTCTTCTTTTCAGAGCTTGCTCTTCTCTTTTTCTTTTTGAAGTTTATGGGGGGTTCCTCCTTTTTTTCGACTTGAAGTCTTGGGTCCTTTATATAGAGGAGGCTGACTTGTTGAATCGGTTTAAGGAAATCTTTCCTCTGATTGATTTGGGGATGTTTCCCACCATTGGATCTTTGATCCAAGTGCTTCTGTTTTACAGAAGGCAATCTTCTTGTTTTAAACAAGATTGGGAAAATATTTTCCCATACAGAACTTATTCTGTATCTTGGTGATTTTTAATCACCATTGGATTTTTGATCCAACGGTGCTCTGATTTTCAGAGGACAATCTTTCCTGTTTGGAAAGATTTGAGGAGTATTTCCTCAACAGAACTTTCTTTCTGATGATTTTTAATCATCTTTGTTGGATCTTTGATCCAAGGGTCGGGAACATTTTAGTTCCAACACTAGCGCTCTCGTTCTTTGCACGTGAGCGCTGCATTAGAATCTTTGACTCTTGGTACTAGCGCACTTAGCGCTAGTACTCTCGTACTTTGCACGTGAGCGCTGCCTCAGAGTCTTTGACTCTTAGCGCTGGCGCTCTTGGCGTGAGCGCTCTCGTGCTTTGCACGTGAGCGCTGCCTCAGAGTCTTTGACTTTTAGTGCTGGCGCTCCTGGCGCCAGCGCTTTTATGTTGCGCTTTCAAATTTCAAAATTTGAACAGAGCTTTGCTCTGATTGGGGGAAATAGTTGGTAAGAACCATGTTCGACCCCATTGACAGAGCTTTGCTCTTAATAGGTCATAGATTTTCAAACTGTTAATTAAAACAGAGTTTTGCTCTTCCAAGATCATAGATCTAAAGAAATCTTTTTTAGGGTTTCTTAACAGAGATTTGCTCTTTCTTAGATCATAGATCTAAAGAGATCCTTTTTAAGTTCTCTTAACCCATTTAATGTGGAACTCTTAGAGTTTCTAAGATTTGTGTTTCAGATCTTTAAAGATCTTGGGGTTTTACCTCTGTAAAAGCTTTGCTTTTTTAAGGGTTCTGATGGTTTGTTCCATCTTCTTCACAGAGCATGGCTCTTTAGAATTCTTAAGGAATTTTTATTCCTCTCATAATGACAGATTTGATTTCTGTCGCAGAGCACTGCTCTCAAGGGAGTTTAACTCCTTGGCCCGAGAGGCCTGTCATTAAATGAGAATCCTTTTAGGATTTCCTCATTTATGAGTGACTGTCTCATCAATGATGAGCTGTCATCTTGATTTCCTTTGGTCCCTTTCTACTGCATTGCAGTGTGGTACAAATTTGTAAGTACCAAGTTTTTTTAGTTTTTTTTTAAGAATTTGGACTGTAGCATTGATAGCTAATCCTTGTTCTTTTTCGCGCAGGTACTATATCTTTCGGCCCTTCTTTCCCATTTGTTCGTCCGGAGAGCGCATTTCTTGACATGCCAGTAGACCGAGAAGTTTTTGCGCTGATCAAAGATCACGACCCGCAGCAGAAGTCTCTTCATTTATGGGGCTTATGGTACAACCAAATCATTCAGGGTCGACGCAGCTTCTCTTGTGCGACGTCTTCAGAGCCGATCTCTGCTATTCACTATGCCGACTCACCCCCGGTGAATTATGTCGTAGAGGAGGTCAACTGGACTTCAGAGGGTCGCCTTCAGCCCTCTATGTCCGCGATACCCGTAAAGCCGCCGATGGATTTAGATATATTGGGGCGGCACATATGTCAAGGAGAGTCGTGCCCTTGGGGACAGCCGTACATGATAGGCTTGACTCCTCGTCATCCAGCTGGGTATTTGCAGTGGGCTCGATACATCTTGTCAGCCAAGAAATCACTGCTGCTAAAGCTTGGGTTGTACTCCGCAGTTTAAGCGCCTCTCTTCCAGTATTCCACGCCCCCTGTATGGTGGGTCAAAGCTTTCCTGGAGCAATGGAATATTTTGACTCACACCTTTCTTCTGTCAGATCGGGAAGTTTCAATCTCTCTGGAAGAGTTTGCGGAAATCTCCGGCTTACCCGTCAGGGGAGAACATTATGAGGAGCTACTTCCTCCTGACGAGTACATCTTTGCAACCAAATCAATAATGATGGGCCTTACCTCGGAGAATGCCATTCAACATCAATTTCCAAGTCTGATTAAGGTGTTGAATATTTATGAGAGTCTATTTCTCGAATCCGGAAGCCACGGGGTTAATTTCATAGATTTCATCGCCCGTTTTCTCCGCCCAGAAGTTCTGTCAAAGGAAGCCGCAAAATTCGCCAAACTCGACGATCCTTTTGGCTTTGGTTTGGACAACCAGCCGGCAGCAGAAGCGGATCAGAGGAATTTCTTTCTCCCTGACACCCCGGTCGTCTCTTTCACAGAGCTCACAGCTTCTGATGTCGACGAAGAGGCGTTCTTTTTGGGGTTCCTCAGGCTATGGCTAAACTGGTTTGTGCTTCCAATGCACCCCCGCTATATGAAGCCGTCCGTTTTCTATCCGGCCCACCGAATAGTTGTTGGGATGCGAGTGGCCGTCGGGGTCGCTAGGCTAGCTCATTTGTATCACGGCCTCATCTTGGCGGCAGACACCACTCAGCCGGGGGTGCAATCCATAAATTTCCCGATGCATTATTTCACTTCGTGGCTAGAGTTGCACGCGCTCGGCGCTTTTGGAGTCCACAAGCGGCCCCGTTTCTATGATAGTTATAACTTTTCTCGGGTTATGCGGCTAGTTGACGCTTCCGCTTTGGAACCGACTCAGCGAGAGGCTCGGGGCTTGGTTCTTCACCCGCGTACGGTCGGGGATGGAATGACCTTCGTCGATAAGGTTTTAACTATCGGCAAGGAATCCACTAAGACGGTGCAGCCGTTGCGGGATACCTTCAAAGACGGGGCTTCTACCTTGAAAGCTCGGAAGATTCTTCACTTATATTCAATCAGGCCGGGCTTTTTAGTGTTTAGGCAGAATGATTCGGCGTTGTTCATAAGATACAACCCGCACCGTTTCACTCAACAATCAAGCTACAATCTGGGTGTCCCGCTTGAGGCCTTCCTAGCTGAACCGGTTGCCACGGAAGAGGGTATCCGCAACCCGCTACACCATTTCATGCGACTTAACACCGGGTCTAACTTCTTTATCTGTGAACCGAGCTGCGTTCCAAAAGCCTTGAACGTATATGTGGTGTGGTACCAGTATGTGATGGGTGCCGTCATCAGGGAAGAAAAGCGGTTGCTGCTCGATCGCAAGGGTGATGTCCCTGCTGACAATCCAGTTGAAGCGACGGACCATTGTTCATATTTCCTTGATAGAAAATGCTGCGGTTGTGGTCCCGCGCGCCTTTCCTGATAAGTCTCTACCTTGTGTTCCTGTAGAAGCGGCAGCTGTAGCGTCTCCTGAGTCTGGCGTGGGTACGAAGATCGGGACTCGTTGCCCAAATTTGCCCGCCAAGCGCAAGCTCCTATTGCCGGCTGCCGGCGTCCGCTCGCGAAAGAAGAAAACGTCGCTATTTTCTGCCGACGTTGTACTCGGCCAAGAGCCTCATGCTCCTTACAGCGATGGCTTGTGCGAGTATGGCACTAATGATAGCTTGTTCGACACGTCGGTGACTGACACCGACCTACAGGCTGCCCTTCTGGCCTCCGAGCGATTGGCTCACGAAGAAGCGGCGTTAATTACCATCGCGAAGTCAGGTATACTTCAGTTGTATTCTTTTCATTTATTCCTTCCTTATGATTATACTTTACTAATGCCCTTTTCTTCAACAGGCATTTCTGCTGAAGTGGCTCCCGCGGCTTCCATCAAGACTTTCAAGGAGGAAGAGAGGTTTCGTGCTTCTTTGGGCCTCGGTATACTTCGGCTCATTATGCCTTCATCCCCTTTTTCTTTATTCGTGGTTTGACCCTCTCTTTTATCTTATTACAGGGACCACCTTGACTCCGGTTATCCCGAGTGCGGTGCCGATCTCAAGTGATGATGTGGTGACGCTTTCAAAGCCAGCTGTGGTGGCACCAGCTCTCTCATCATCCCAGCAGGAGGCTTTGCTCAAGCAGCTGACGATAGACGTCGTAATGGATCCAGAGGCTGAGCTTGGTTCGGACAATGACGTCCCTTTGACGGAGGTTTTGAGGAGATCGCTTCTCACTGCTAAGGCCAAAAAGAAGCGTCGGAAGCGCGCAGCGAGGGAACGCGATGCTGGTTTGGCTGTGGGTGCAGGTTCAAGCACTACCCCATCTGTCGCTGTTCCTCCAGAGGATGTTCCAGCTGCCCTGTCTACCGCCCATAGACAGGTTGCGCGCGTGGATCGGGAAGAAACCGAAAAGCTGCCCGAAGGTAACGTAACGCTGAGTCTTTTATTTGAACTTGATCTTCAAATTCTTATATGCCATACCTTGCAGGGCCAAGTCCTGGCGATGAGATGGCAGGTGAGATGACGGCAACCACAGAGCCCGAAGTGGCTACTCTCTATCGGGAGTCCGGGACTGCCCACACCGCCGCTCTTTCCCTTTGCGGTTCCCCGATATCGGCAGGCATCGCAAGCATCACAACGGCTCTTGTAGAATCAGGGGATGAAGCTACGGGCCCCGAAACTATTCCACTGAAGGAGAGCGAAGAAGCCGCTGTGCCTGGTGATGTTTCCATCGCGATTTTAGCTGATGACCCATCAGGTAGGTCTTGGGTCATTGTTTACTTTTTATTTCGCAATCCCTTTCAATCCACTCTGATGACATTTTGCTTATCTTGAGTGTAGGTGTGGTGAGCGCTGAGGTTGTGCCACCCGAAGAAGCGTCACCAGTTGCTGCTCTGACGGTTGCCGTCCCTTCACCTTCTCTCGTGTCCTCTCAAATGCTGGAAGGTATGGGTTTGCGATTTATTTAATTTAAATTGTGGATACCATCTATCTTGCATTGACAGTATATTGTCGCAATTCTATAGGAGTCCTTTTCGACCATCTGTATCAGGTGTTGAATCCACATTTCTCCTTCCAGTCAAAAATCGTCCTGCCTGCTGGTGTCGATGAGTATAGTTTTTACCCGACATCCTTTCCTTTCTTTTACGGACAACCATGTTGTTGCTAATTCTTCTTTGAATTGATTGTAGCATTACAGATTAGAGGAGGGGACGAGAGAATAGTCGCGCCTCCGGTACTCCCAACTTTGCCACCTGTCACCGCCGGTATTGTAGACTCCATCGCTCATGTATTTTCTTTACCTCCCGAGTCGACATCTGACCATAATTTGTTTTGCAGCAATCGCACTGGCTCCAGCTCCCTTCGAGTCTCAAATCCCAATGCCGGCAGGGCCCTTTGCTAAATGCTCATCTTCCAGGGGTGCTGTGAGCAGCCTGCGAATGTTGAACGAGTTCGTCGAGGATCTTGACGCCGAGGCCTTCGCATCTGCTGCAGACTTTACTGCTGAGGTTAATCCCATGCTGGCGACGCTCGTGAGCTTCCATAGCAAAGGCATCGTCGAGTCTTGGGTTAATCACTGCAGAAAGATCGAGGCTTGCCTGCATGAGATTGAGCTCAGGCATCCCTCTCCGGAAGTGTTGGCTTTGAACTCCCAGCGGGCTACATGGGTTGAGCAGAGTGTCCCCTTCCTCCGCTATTTCTAACAAGAGGCGACCTTGAGGCGGAAGGAGTGTGAGGCGGCTTCCACCGAGTCTGCCCAATTGCGTGCCCTGGTCGAAGCGAATGCTGCGGAGCTGAAAACTATTTTTGAGGGCCTCCAACGATGTATTTCGAACGGGCTGATATTGAGGCAGAAACTCGACTTCACTGAGCGGGTTACGCAGAGTCGTGAAGCTGCTCAGCGGGAAATCGATGAGAAACTTTCATCCTGCTTGCAGCAACGAGCTCAAGCCAAAGCGGAGCTGGCCGCGGCGGCCAACCATGAAAAGGAGTTGAGAGGAGTGCGCGAGCAGCTGGCTGATTTATTGAAAATGCCTCCTTCTTAGTAGCTATTTTTGTATCGACCAAACATTTATAATCTTTGAATAACATGTATTCATTTCATTTTTTATATAATGTATCTTGTATTCAATTGAATTCATAAATAAAGGACACATTTTTTTTTCTCCGACTATCGATTTCTTTTCTCTGCTGTGTCATTGGGCATGTTATTTCAGCAAGTGTAACTTGTAGATGATAGATGACAGTTCATCTTGAACACTTTGTAGGGTAGCGATGGCTTAGGAAACAGGTTCAGGTCTGCTGCCTAAGACTTTTCGATTGTATGAGCCGTGTGGGTCTCATAAAGATTTTTCTCCCTACGAGTCGTGAGGATCTCGTAGGTGTATTTTTTCCTTAGGAGTCGTGAGGATTCCTAAGTGCGTTTTCTCTTGAGAGTCGTAAGGATCTAACAATAGAGTTTCTCTCCCTTACAAGTTGAGAGGACTCGTAAGTGATTAGCGAGTTGACTTGTTTCCAAATCGAAGCATTGCTCCGATGGGGAGGTCAAGGGTTGACTTTCTCCATTTTCTACGGTGTCAGGATTGACTTTCTCCGTTTTCTACGGTGCCGGGGTTGACTTTCTCCGTTTTCTACGGTGTCGGGATCGACTTGCTCCGTTTTCTATGGTGTCATGGTTGACTTTCTCCATTTTCTACGGTGTCGGGATCGACTTGCTCCGTTTTCTACGGTGTCGATGGTTGACTTTCTCTGTTTTCTACGGTGTCGGGATCGACTTGCTCCGTTTTCTACGGTGTCAGGGTTGACTTTCTCCGTTTTCTACGGTGTCAGGATCGACTTGCTCCGTTTTCTACGGTGTCGGTGGTTGACTTTCTCCGTTTTCTATGGTGTCGGGATAGACTTTCTCAGTTTTCTACGGTGTCAGGGTTGACTTTCTCCGTTTTCTACGGTGTCAGGATCGACTTTCTTCGTTTTCTACGGTGTCAGGGTTGACTTTCTCCATTTTCTATGGTGTCGGGATCGACTTGCTCTATTTTCTACGGTGTCAGGGTTGACTTTAGGTTGTCTGTAAACTACAGAGTCTTGGAACTGGGGATTTTGTCGTGACTCCGATTGGTAGTGTCGCGTCCGTGCCCTGCTGGCATGAGGAGGAACGCCGTTGCTGGTCTTCTGGGATGCAGATATTGCCGCTGAGACCTGACTCTCCCTTTGATAGAGTTTGTTGGGACATGTGGTTCCATTTTCGTTTATGCCCATGGATTGTATACAGGGGTCAATATGGACTTACCTGCAAGGCGAAAAGTTTCATTTCATTTTTTTATTTCTTTTCGCGATACTCTATCATTTTAGCTTTTTATATCGCGAAAGTCACGGTTGCCCAATCATTTCGGCTATTTTTCATGGTGTCCAATCATTTCGGATATTTTTCTTTTTTCTAGTTTTTTTTATTTCGAGTTGCCCAATCATTTCCGCTATTTTTTGTATGCATATCTTTTACTTGTTGATTTTGTTGCAAATTGCCCTATCATTTTGGCTATTTCATATGCATTTATTGCTCTCTGAATTTTTGCTGCGAGTATGGAACTTAGAATCTGATGCCAATCTTAGCATCAGCATCGCTGCGACTGGAATATTGCCAGGAGCGAATCATCACTTGCCGTGAAAGGATTTGTAATTTGATACCGATTTAGGAATCAGCATCACTACCACTGGGACATTGCCAGGAGCGAATCATCATTTGCCTCTGTCGATGTCGAACAAGGGTGGCTTAGTAAACAGGGTTAGGATCCTGTCGACTAAGGCTTTTGACTTCATGAGCCGTAAGGGTCTCACAAAGGTGCTTCTCCCTACGAGTCGTGAGGATCTCATAGGTTCGATTTCTCCTTAGGAATCATGAGGATTTTTAAGTGCGTGTTCTCTTATAAGTCGTAAGGATCTTACAAGAGCGTTTTCTCCTTATAAGTCGAGAGGACTTACAAGGGTCGTTCACCATGTGAGGATATCCTTCGTTGCTGGTGGGACTCTGTTAGGGAAATATTTATTCGTGCCCGTGGATTGTATACAAGGGTCAATATTGAAATGCTTGTAGGGCAATATTGGGATGTATGACGGCTTAAGAACAGGTTCAGATCCCTGTAGCTTAAGGCTTTTGAATCCTATGAGCCGTGAGGGTCTCATAGGGGAATTCTCCTTACGGGTCGTGAGGATCTTGTAAGTGTAACTTCTACTTAGGAATCATGGGGATCCCTAAGTGTGTTGCTCCCTTGTGAGTCGTAAGGATCTCACGCAGGAATTTTCTCCTTACAAGGTCGAGAGGACCTCACAAGTGTCTTTTAACGAGATTGCGCCCTTTCTGGTTTTCACAAACTCGCCGGTAGCCTTGCTGTTTTTACTCATGGAGCCCTTTCGGGTTTTCATCCGTGCCCATTTCGCTTATGGACGTACCATTTTTTTCTTCTTTTTGTTATTATATATTTTTTTGTGTCAGCCTTAGGATGCTGCGGTTTGTAGACGCTTCGGTCCGTAGTTTTCCGTGTTTGGGATGGGGTATCGTTGGATACTATTTTTAGAGTCTGGACTCAAGAAGATAGCGAGCGAACATAAGCGTCGTCATCTATCATTAACCTTGTTCGTGACTCGTCAAGTGAAGTACTTCTTAAGGAATCGTCCATTTATTGGTCGGAAGGGTTTTTCACCATGCATATCCATAAGCAAGTAAGTCCCACCTTGATAAACTTTGTCTATGATGTACGGGCCTTCATAGTTCGGATCGAATTTCCCCCATTTGGCACAATTAGGGATCATAGGTCTCTTGCCACTAGCACGAGTTCGCCTTGGCGGAATGTTCTCGTCCTGGTCAATCTCTCGTATGAACACGTCATCTTTGTTTTGTAAGTCTCCAAGTTTTGCTGCACCATGAGCCGGGTTTCGTCAAGGGCGTCGAGCTCCTTAAGCCAAAAATGAGCATTCTCTTCATCTGTTAGCTCGTAATGAATCGCCACTCGTAGGGAGGGTAGCTCTATCTCCAAGGGGAGTACTACTTCAGTGCCGAATACCAATGCATACGGCATTATGTTTATGGCCGTTTTGAACGTGGTCTGATACGCTCAGAGAGCTTCATGCAGTCTTTCGTGCCAGTCCTTATTTTTGGACACCGTCTTCTTCATGATCTTTGTCAAGGTCTTGTTGAAAGCCTCAGCTAGACCGTTAGCTCGGGGATTGTAAACCGAAGAGTATCTCCAGTCTATATTATGATGTTGTGTGAAGCGGCTGATTCTGGGACTTCTGTAGGCGGGCCCGTTATCAGAGATAATCCATCGCGGAGTGCCGAACCGATAGGTAACGTGTGTCTTGAAGAAATGGAGAATATTCTCCGTCTTCACTTCTCTTAGCGGTACTGCTTCTGCCAACTTAGAGAAGTAATCAGTTGTCGCCAATATGAACCGATGTCCTTTGGACGATGCTGGTTCTATGGGCCCAATTATGTCGGTTCCCCACATTTCGAACGACCAACTAGCCACTGTTGGGTGCAGTGGGTTTGGATGTTGGAGGATGAAGTCCCTGTGAATTTGGCACGAGTGGCATTGTTTCGCGTATTCGAGACAATCTTGAATCATCATGGGCCAATAGTAGCCCATCCTTTTGATCTTCAGCTTCATCTTTGGCCCGACTTGATGAGAACCGTGGAGTCCGTCGTGAGTTTCTTGGACGACTCTTCTTGCTTCTTCGGTCACAGGCATCTCAGCCATAGAGAGTCGAACGATCTCTTATACAGCGTGTCATTGACGAAGGCGAAAGACAGAACTCGTTTAATGAGCTGATGTCTTGAGGACGCATCTTCAGGTGTTCGACGGGATTTGAAGTAGTATATTGTTCCCGCCAAAATCTTCGACCAAGAGCTATTAGTTCCTGTTTATGCCGGGTTAAGTTTCGTTTATAGATATGTGGGAAACCAAGCTCATTCATGTACGCACATGCACACATAAGAGGAAGAATAGGTGTTCAACGACAAAAACAAAGCATTTAATTGAACATTTTATTCTACAGGAAATAGATCACTAAACATGGGATCTAAACTACAGGGATTCACAAAGCTATGAATAAAATTCTCTAACTCCCTCTCTGCTTTCTCCACCATAACAAAGCGGCGATCTTCACGAGGAGTAGCTACCCATCGGTCAGCACCGCACCCATCAGCAAAGGTAGGCATGACGACCCGCTGAGCCCGTATCTGGCTTAGCAGCTGGACAGAGCGATCCCTCAGAGCTGTGGTGATCAAAAGTGCCTCGTGAAAGCACTAAATCTTGTCTTCCGCGGCGTCAAGCATTGCCGGAGTCATCTCCGCCGGAGGAGGGGGAATATCATTGATCACAGATAAGAAAACCATCCGGAGCCAAATAGAGCCGATGGGGAGAGGATATTCTATACGAGTCAAGAGCTCGTGCAACACCGTGTCGCATTGGTCATCCGTAAGAGTAGGGTTCACCAAGCGCGCAGCAAAACGAGGAACAATTTCCTCAATGGGCACTTCCCATAGCTGACGGCGAGCATGTGGGTGATTACAAGCCATAGCTCTTCTCTGTTAAAATGATTCTCTGAAAATGAAAGAGAAGAGAAGCATTGATTCAAATTATAAAGACAGACATTTAAGTCTAGGCACAGAAAATGCTATGTGTGATGGAACTATTTCCAAGTTCTGGAAAAGAGAAGTTTGACTCAGGAAAAGCGGAGAAAAAAGGTGAAAAGATACCTTCAGTAAAGAGGCAGCGCCTCACATGCAAACCATGAGAGCGCTAGCAGTCAAAGACTCTGAGGCAGCGCCTCAAGTGCAAAGCACGAGAGCGCTTGCGCCAAGAGCGCTAAGCACTAAGAGTCAAATACTCTGAGGCAGCGCTCACGTGCAAAGCACGTAAGCGCTAGCGTTAAGAGCGCTGCATTTTAAGCAGCGCACCACGTGCAAAGCACGTGGGCGCGAGCGCTGGAACTAAATGTTCCCTATCGTTGGATCAAAGATCCAACGAACATGATTAAAAATCATTAATTGACCAGAATAAAATTCTGTTAAGGAAACATTCTTCGCAATCTGTCCAAACAGGAAAGATTGTGCTCTGAAAATCAGAGCACCATTGGATTAATGATCCAATGGTGATCAAAAAATCACAATGGTGCAAAATAAATCCTGCATGACAAAAGATTTCTCAATCTTTTTTAAAATAAGAAGATTGCCTTCTGTAAAACAGAAGCCCTAGGATCAAACATCCAACGGTAGGGAAATCCCCAAATCAATTAGAGAAAAGATCTCTTCAACTGATTCAACAAATCAGCTTGCCCTATATAAAGGCCCCAAGACTTTAAGTCTGAGAGAGAGGAACCCCCCCCCCCCCATAAACTTTGAGAAATTTCAAAGACAAAGAGCAAGCTCTCAGAAGAAGAAAATTTTCTTCAAGGAAAACAAGAACAGAGAGATGAAATCACCTCATATTAAAAGAAGAATTTACTTCTTTTTCTATCATAGATCTATGAGACCAAGGTCTTTCACAACAGAGATCAAAGTATCTCATCATAAAAAAATAAAGGGAAGAACTTAATCTTCTTCAGATCATAGATCTATAAGACAAATTGTTTTTCAGAGATTATAATATCTTATTATAAAAAAGGGGGAAATAATTCAATTCTCTTAGGATCATAGATCCATAAAGGCAAAGCCCTTCACCAAAAACATAAGAGATTGAAACATCTCCTATAAAAGAAAAGAACTTTGTTCATAGATCCATGAGACAAAGTCTTTTATAAGAAAGAGAATTTAATTCTTAGGGCGCAAAGCTGCCTAAAAAGAGCCTTAGCGCTCCAAATTTAAAGAAGCGCACTGCGCTCATTGTCTGCCGCACAGCGCCAAGCGCGTCATGTGCTCCTCACGTGTGCGCTACTTGACAGAAGCGCACCGCGCTCATTATCTGGCGCATAGCGCCAAGCGCTCCACGTGCTCCTCATGTGTGCGCTACTTGACAGAAGCGCACTGCGCTCATTATCTGGCGCATAGCGCCAACCACGCCACGTGTTCCTCACGTGTGCGCTACTTGACAGAAGCGCACTGCGCTCATTATCTGGCGCATAGCGCCAAGTGTGCCATGTTCTCCTCACGTGTGTGCTAAGAGAACATAAATTGTTCTTTAAATAACAAAGCCCCAGAGCTATGATGAGTGCCCAACACTCAATAAAAGACATAAAGATTGTCAGAGCCCAAACCAATGCTCAGCATTGTTAAATGTTCAACATCTTAATTAAATGGACCGAGCCCAAAGTGGCCACAGATCTCTAATTCAAATCAACTGAGCCCATGTGCTCATAAATCTTTGATTTTAGTCCCAAATTGGACTACAGATCTTCCAACCAATATTGGTTCAAGGGTATATCTCTTCACTCCTCTGATATTTGTCGTTGTAATTCTTCAACGTCTTCAGAGAGGTGACGGGTCCCGACAACCAGACATTCTATGGACTGTGGGGTCCTTAAACTCATGGAGTATGATGTCCTCAAACTTTACAGACTATGACGTCTTTAAACTGGACCGCAAAGTCCCAAAACTAAAACAATAGAGTCCAAATACTCTTTTGTTGGATCTAAATGATCCTGTTAAGTTGATCTTAGTCTAAAATTAGACTAACGTGTACTTAACAAACGTTAAGTTGAACTTAGTCTAGAATTAGACTAACGTATCCTTAACAAACTGTTAAGTTGATTTTATTCTAATATTAGACTAATGTATCCTTAACAAATGGTTAAGTTGATCTTAGTCTAAAATTAGACTAACGTATCCTTAACAAATGTTTAAGTTGATCTTAGCCTCAAATGAGACTAATGTATCCTTAAACCCAAACCAAACCCCAAATCTAAGAAAATATGGATTTGGACTAATCCACGCCCTACGGGCGATAACATAAATTAGTCTCCGTATACAATCCACGGGAAACCAAAAATAAAACAAACACACACGATACGAAGTGACCATCTGGAGAAGGAGAAAGTTGTTACCGCGATGCGGTAGCGTAATTAACTGTAGGGGCTTGCACCTGCAGGGAAGAGCATCCCCACAATCAAAAACCCCTCAAACGAGGGGGAATCTGACGAAGTCTGCTACAACGGTCGCATCCGTCTAAACCTCCGAAACATGGTGCCATAAATCAACTTGGCATCTTAGGAGAGGTGGACGAATAAAACCAAATAGCAACTGCCCCCAAATTCAGGCAAGACGTCAGTCTTTCCCGGTCTTTCGGCGGAGACCGGATTCTGGCATGCCCGGTGGGACATTTTCCTCTTTCCACTCCACACTTCGTATGTCGTGTTTCGTGAACGAATCGCGGTTTGCTATGGTTACCCATGGGTTCGAGGTACTAAGATCTGGTTTTGCTCCCGTCAAGAAAAATAACATTAATGGCCTCTAACTGTTCCAGCTGCAAAAACAACTCCCGTTCCGCCTCATCTGGAGGAGTAACCAATAGGCCCCAAGCGGCCTCCCTTTTCACAATGCCGGTGGAAAAAGTGACCCAAGACACCACTGGGCTATTCTTCGGGACCATGATCCCACCAACGAGCTTTAACGTTCAAATATTGTCTCACGAATCTCCAAAGAAGTCGGTCTTTGATCGTCTTACAACTACCGCGGCCCCTCTCAACGGGTTGCCCAAGTCCAGTGTCTCAGTTTTCAGCAGACTGGGCCAAAGCTCAAGTGGGCCCATGAAAAAGCCCGCGATACCTGAAGTGGCCATCCCGAAGCGGATAGCCATTCCTGCTCCTGAAATCGTCAAGGCGGCTTCTCCTAATAAAGGGTCGGTCTTCACAAGACTGGCCGTTTCAGCTCCTACCCTACGTGAAGTCACGAAGGCTGTTTCCCCTATTCGAAAGTCGGCCTTCGCAAGACTGACTATCCCATCTCAACGGACGTCAGTCTTCGACAGGCTAGCACCAATAACAGCCCCTCATCAGAGCGGGGAGCATGATGAAGCCACCCTCATAGCTGAACCAATACCGTCTGCAAGGCATGCTCGATGTCGCCACTAGCGCCGAGTGAGGAAGGCTGGGGGCAGTTCCCCTTCTGGATTGACTCCGTCAGCTCCCATGGTAGAAGTCGATGCTGCTGTTCCAACTGGGAACAGCTTTAAACCACTCAGGAGGGTGCGCAAGAACTTTCCGACGGCCGTGCTGAAAATATCTCCTCCACCTGTGGAAAATGTTGCAAAGGTGAAGCCAGAGCAGCCCCCTCAGCGGTTGTCCTCTAAAATTTATAAAGTTTGGCGATAGGTCCAAGACTCGGTGATCAACCAAGACTACTCCCGCCGATCGAAAAAGATGAAAGTTTGGCAAGAGAAGGACCACCCTATTGTACCACAGAAAGTGTCATCTATTTGGGTGCCTGCAGCAATGGCCCCCTCAACTTCGACCGCTCACAAAAGAAGAAGGCCGGAGAAAATCCCCGTGTCTGCGATGAAAGGCACTGAACCTAAACGCCCCAAGTCTGGGGGCATGGTGGTGCACACTGTTTATATGGCATCCGGGAAAGAGGATAGCCGTATCTCTACGGGTCACAGACCACTTACACGGTCTGTGACTAAGGCTCAGGAGCAACAACAACAAAAGCTCCAAAAAATGCTGACAGCCATGGCTGCACTCACTGGACCAAAAGCAGGCCCGGAAACATCTTCGGAGCAGCATCATGAGCAGGAAACGGATGCCGTATTCCTTCGGAGAATGCTTGAGAATAAGCACAAAGAAACTGCGGAACAAGCAGCCAATATAAAACAAATGACCCTTTTATTCCAAGATATGGTGGGCCTGATGATCCAGCCGGACCCTCTAGCCGAAGATCCTCCAGTAATAATTGAAGATGATAGAGGAGATACATCAAATCCTCCGCCAGCTTTGTCAGCAGCCAAGGAGGAGATCATCCCCAAAGCCATGCTCGATGATTATATAACTCAGCAAATACGAGCTCATCAAGCGAATGAAGCAACCGGCCAAGTTGTCAGAACTGGGTGACCATATCCAGGATGGTACGATCAGATCAAGTATCCACCAGGATACATGATTCCTAAGTTTCACATATGCAAGGGGACAGGCAATCCCCATCAACATGTCGCTCAGTTCAGGGCTCTCTGCGGCAACACTGGAGGGGATGATAAGCTACTGTTTCGCCAATTCGTCGGCAGCTTGGCGGAGACGGCGTTCGAATGGTATTCAGAACTTCCCAACGACTCCGTCAAAGCTTTTACGGAGATGGAATTGCTATTCACCCAGCATTTCGCAAGCGCTAGCGAACGCACCCCAATCATGGCATTGATCAATGCCAGGGTGAAGCCGGGCGAAACATGGGTTCAGTAGCGATACGGTGGCCGAATTTATGGTCGAAGTATGAGCAACGCATAGAAGAGGCTCCTGCAGTGGGCATGTTTATAGGAACCCTCGATCCGCAGGCGACCATATCACAATTCATAATGTTCTTCAAACCAACTACTTTCCAAGCCTTGATTGACAAACTGGCCCAAATGGATCAGATGGGTCATAGGCCCTCTTCTCCGAAGTTGGAATCTCGAAACGAGAAAGGGAAAGGGAAAGCGACCTTCGTCGCCAATGCTCAACAACAAACGAGTGGCCCAAGACCGGTTGTTCGCCAAAGCAACAAGCGGCAATCTCTCGATGAGAAGTTAAGACGTCCTTACTCGTTTCCCCGGGATAAAACAAGGAGACTGTTCGAACTAGCAGCGCGCAACGGGCTCATCACTCTACTGGAGCCGAGACACCTACTACAATCGAACGATGTCAATGATCCCAATTACTGCCCCTACCATCGAGTATTGGGCCGTCCACTCGAAGATTGCTACGTCTTCAAAAATTGGGTTGAAGACCAATACCAGCAGGGCAAGTTTGCGCTGTATGAAAACTGGAAGGTAAATCTGCCACAACAGCACACCCCTAAAAGGGTGGACACGCCGGGGGCATCGTGCTCTTTTATAGAAGAAGCTCCATAGGAGGTCGCTCTTTCAGCTAAGACGAAAAGAATGCTGAAAGATCTTCAAGCATGTCTGGCGATCAGGTGGAAAAGCCCGCGAGAACCGGAGATCATCGATGGGATGCTGAAACCATGCCCAACATCGGGAGTTAGTAGCAATAGGCAAAACACCTAGGCCCAGCCGTCAAAGTCTTCGAAGAAAAAGAAGAAGACTAAAAAGCTCACGCATTCTGACGACAAACGCACTGATCTGCAAAAGCATATTGAAGCGCTGGAGGAATACAGCCAGAAGGCGCGAACCCCAGTCATGCTTCAAGAATTTCTCAATCACATCCTTGAAAATGAAGATAATGACAATGATGAGGGAGACGACTCATCAGAGGAACCCGAAGATTATGTGGCGAGTTGCCACATGATCTCTCATTCGTCGCTAAGTAACAAAGAAGCTCACTCGGCGTTAGAAGATAGCATAGAGGAGCTGGGGGCAGGAGCAGTGCCAAAATCCTTGGATTATGTGACAAGGTCTATCAAGGAGAAACCTTCTTGTTCATAGAGCATCCGGCGAAACTTCGCCTCAAAGCTACTACGGACCAAAATGTCCCTAAACTAACGATGGACCGCAATGTCCTAAAACTTGCAACTAACCGAGACGTCTATAAAATACTACAGACCGCAGCATCCCAAGGCTGAAAAAACGGTATGTCCACAAGCCAAATGGGCACGGATGAAACTCGAAAGGGCGCCGTGAGTAAAAACAGCAGGACTACCGGCAATGTTTGTAAAAATCCGAAAGGGCGCAGACTCGTAAGAAAAAAAATGATATGTCCACAAGCCAAATGGGCACAGATGAAAACCTGAAAGGGCGCCGTGAGTAAAAATAGCAGGACTACCGGCGAGTTTGTGGAAACCCGAAAGGGCGCAATCTCGTTAAAAGACACTTGCAAGGTCCTCTCGACCCTGTAAGGAGGAAATGCCTGCGTGAGATCCCTACGACTCATAAGGGAGCAACACACTTAGGAATCCTCACGATTCCTAAGGAGAAAACACACTTACAAGATCCTCACGACTCGTAAGGAGAATTCCCCTTTGAGACCCTCACGGCTCATAGGATTCAAAATCCTTAAACTACAGGGATCTGAACCTGTTCTTAAGCCATCACATTTCCCAGACCGCCCTACAAGCGGTTCAATATTGACCCTTATATACAATCCACGGGCACGAATAAACTTTTTACTAACAGAGTCCCACAAGCGACTAGGGATATGCTCACACGGTGAACAAACACTTGTAGGTTCTCTCGACTTGCAAGGAGAAAACACTCTTGTAAGATCCTTACGACTTATAAGAGAACACACACTTAAGAATCCTCACGATTCTTAAGGAGAAAATGCACCTGCGAGATCCTCACGACTCATAGGGAGAAATACCTTTATGAGACCCTTACGGCTCATAAAGTCAAAAGCCTTAGTCGACAGGATCTTAACCCTGTTTGCTAAGCCACCTTTGTTCAAACTGACAAAGGCAAATGATGATTCGCTCCTCACAATGTCCCAGTTGTAGCGATGCTGATGCCTAAATCGGTATTAAATTCCAAGTCCTTTAACGGCAAATGATGATTCGCTCCTGGCAATATTCCAGTCGCAGCGATGCTGATGCTAAGACTGGCACCAGATTCCAAATTCCACACTCGCGATAAAAATCAGCGAGCCAAAAATGCATATGAAATAGCCGAAATGATGGGGCAACTTGCAACAAAATCAGCAAGTAAAAATATATATGCATACAAAAATAGCCGAAATGATTGGGCACCATGAAAAATAGCCGAAATGATTGGGAAATCGCGACTTTCACGATATAAAAAGCTGAAATGATAGAGCATCGCAGAAAGAAAACAAAAGAAATATAAAAAAGAATGAAAGAATGAAACTTTTTGCCCTATAGGCGAGTCCATACTGACCCCTGTATACACTCCATGGGCATAAACGAAAAGGGAACCACATGTCCCCCACCAGATCTTGTCAAGAGGGAAAAGTCTGATCTCAACAGCAACATCTGTATCCCAGAAGACCAACAACGGCGTTCCTTCTTATGCCGGCAGGGCACGGAAGCAACACAACGAAACAGAGCCATGGCAAAGTCCCTAGTTCCAAATCTTAACGGCAATATCTACAGCTTAAAAATCAGCAACGGTGATCCTCCTCATTCTAACAGGATTCGGACGCAACATCACCAAACGGAGCCATGGTAAAGTCCCTAGTTCCAAGACTCTATGGTCCACAGATAACATAGAGTCAACCAATGACCTCCCCGCTGGATCAACGCTCCGTCTCGGAAACAAGTCAACCAACCCTGAGGAAATCAGTGTCCTTGGAAAAAATCTCGATTTAGAGAAATCAGGGTCCTTGGCGAGAGTATCTCAATTCGCGTCGACCCACAAGGAAATCAGTGTCTTTGCAGGAATCTCTCGATTCGTCTCAACTCCGAGGAAATCAGTGTCCTTGGCAAATTTCTCGATTCAGGGAAATCGACGTCCTTGGCGAGAGCATCTCGATTCGTGTCGACCCGTAAGGAAATCAGTGTCTTTGCAGGAATATCTTGATTCATCTCAACCCCGAGGAAATCAGTGTCCTTGGCAAAAACCTCGATTCAGGGAAATCAGCGTCCTTGGCGAGAGCATCTCGATTCGCGTCGACCTGGAAGGAAATCAGTGTCTTTGCAGGAATACCTCGATTCGTCTCAACTTTGAGGAAATCAGTGTCCTTGGCAAAATACCTCGATTCAGGGAAATCAGCGTCCTTGACGAGAGCATCTCGATTCGCATCGACTCGCAAGGAAATCAGTGTCTTTGCAGGAATACCTCGATTCGTCTCAACTCCGAGGAAATCAGTGTCCTTGGCAAATACCTCAATTCAGGGAAATCAACGTCCTTGACGAGAGCATCTTGATTCGCGTCGACCCGTAAGGAAACCAGTGTCTTTGCGGGAATACCTCGATTCGTCTCAACTCCGAGGAAATCAGTGTCCTTGTCAAATATCTCGATTCAGGGAAATCAACGTCCTTGGCGAGAGCATCTCGATTCGTGTCGACCCGTAAGGAAACCAGTGTCTTTGCAGGAATACCTCGATTCGTCTCAACTCCGGGGAAATCAGTGTCCTTGGCAAATACCTCGATTCAGGGAAATCAGCGTCCTTGACGAGAACATCTCGATTCGCGTCAACCCGCAAGGAAATCAGTGTCTTTGCAGGAATACCTCGATTCGTCTCAACCCCCAGGGAAATCAGCGTCCTTGGCAAAAACCTCTATTCAGGGAAATCGGCATCCTTGACGAGAGCATCCCGATTCGCGTCGACCCGTAGAGAAATCAGTGTCTTTGCAGGAATATACGACGTCAACAAATGGAGCCACGGCAAAGTCCCTAGTTCCAAGACTCTACGGTTCACAGACAACCTAGAGACCACCTCGACATTCATCTCGATACAGCAGACGCAACGTCAGCAAAGCGGAGCCACGGAAAAGTCCCTAGTTCCAAATCTCGATGGTTCACAAACAACCTAGAGACCACCTCGACATTCGTCTCGTTACAGCAGACGCAACGTCAGCAAAACAACGGAGCCATGGAAAAATCCCAAGTTCCAAGCCTCAATGGTTCACAGACAACCTAGAGACAACCACAACATTCGTCTCGATACAGTAGATGCAATGCCAGCAAATGAAGCAAAGGCCAAATTCCTAGCTTTAGGGTCTTGACGGTAACTCATATAAAACCTGAAAGACTGTCGGAGATCAACCCACACCAGCGCAGAGTGGTTATGACTCATCAGGGCTCCCCAAATTGAGCCTAACCTCAAGTAAAAAGCGGCATGGCAAAATTCCTAACGCTTGCTCTTCCGACGGTGAAATCACCTAGGAAGATTGCTTGAAGACGTCTTGTTAAGCCCCCGAAGGGATCAGAGACACGACAGTCGCAAGGCTACTCGAACAGCAAAATTGCCTATCGAGGAACACATCAGCCAACACGACGGTACGACGGGCAAAACCCTAGTACCACAGACCCTAAAGGACCTTTGTCGTAAAGAACAGAGGTTAACTGTGATGTTAGGAAATTCTTGTGAGAACTTCTCGATTCATCTCGACTCGTGAGGAAATTAGTGTCTTTGCCAGAACTTCTCGATTCGTCTCGACTCGTAGGGAAAAGCCATAGGCAATAGGGATAAGGACCTATTTCCTAAGCACTGGGGCTCTGCAAGTCGGTCCAAGATGGATTATTGCATACTATTCACGGGCCACACTCTCTAAAGTCGAATCTCGACAAGGGGGGAAACAACCACTTACGAGTCCTCTCGACTTGTAAGAGGGAAAATTCTCTTGTGAGATCCTTACGACTCTCAAGAGAAAGCACACTTAGGAATCCTCTGTTAGTAATATGTATGCCCTAGAGGCCATTACTGTACATACGATGTATATTATAGTGGATGCTTGGATATATATAGGAAGGACTTTCTTGCTCGACATGATAGTATACTATCTGGTTGCACTTTATCTTAACATGTAAGCAAATACTGTTTTGTGATCACATGTTGATAAAGCCCTTAGGATGAGTACTTGACTACCAGGACTATGATGTAGATCATACTAGTGGGGACTGGGTAGTTGATAAGTACATCCTCCAAATGTTCCTAGTCATGGGAGTATCGAGACAGGGTATCTATACTCCAGAGTAGACTAGCGTATGCGCTTCTTGACCCATATGATGGGCGATAGATGATCCCATATCCATTGGTGTTTGACATTAGAGAAGGTATACGGGTGCTCAGTGGAGACTGGGTATACTGGACGGACTCGCCGAGAACTCCTAGATGGTATTATACCTATCGTCGGATAGCAGTTCTCTGGTGATACTGGTACAGGTTAGTCTGTAGACCCGAGATCGTCATAGAGTCTTGTGTGATTCCCACTGTGTTTTGATTTCCACCATACCACGGTCAAGAGATCATGCAAAACGGTAGCTTTTGGGTACAGTCCCAAATCACATGGAGGCAATGAGCGATAGGAGGGGTTTTGTCTCTCCCGGTATTGGGGGTTGATGTTGCGCTGTGCTCGATTGGCCATAACAGGAAATCCCTGGCCAGGGTTGCTGAGATTTATTGGTAAGTGTTACCAGTAGTTTCTTGAACCGTTATAGACCTTGCATCGGCATGACTTATCAGGCTATTGGGGTCTGACGTTATACCCCTCCAGGCTGTTGATATGCGACATATCAGACGAAGAGACCGCACTGTACGGTAGTGTTACTGATTGGATTCGCAGGAGTTATAGCAGGTTTGCTTGTTGATCTTCTGATCGCTCAATACTCGGGTGGCCGTTACGTTTAGCAGACTGCTTGTGTCTTGTGGATGTTTGATATCATCATCGCCTACTTCCGGCGTATTGACGAGTCTTTAGAGTCTTACATAGAGGTTTCCTGGTTCATGCGAAACGGAATAGGAGCACATATGTGATATGTGCGGGACCGAGATTAATGCGAGTATGTGATACCGCATTCTAATCTCGCGATTTGTGATATTGGTCGGTTATATGTATTATAGCCGGATTATTGAATCAAGAGTTGATTTAATAATTTAATGTATAATTATATATTTGATATATTATATTACATTAACTAATATTTAGCTCACTAATGATTTCTTTTCTCACTTGATGTGCACATTATATATATATATATATATATATGTGATATGTATATTTGTGTACATGTATTGTGTCCTGTTTGATGATACATACAAGATGGGTGTATGAGACTTAAACCATGCTAGGGTTAAATTAGGGTTTTGATTATTTCTTAAGTTATTACAAAAGAGAAAAAGGGTTGGTCAAAGTTTTAAGCTTGGAGAAGCTTGTAGAACTTTGACAAAGTCCACTCTTTTGTCATTCCTTAGGATATTTTACTTGACCCAACCCTTAACCATAGCCATGAGTTAATTCTCTACATGAGTTAAGCATGATAGCTTTAACTCAACCATGGGTGCAATAATTCATGAGTTCTTCTTCTTCTTCATCAAGCTCCATGAAAAGCTTTCTAGCTTCAATGGAAGTATGAGATAAAATGTGAGAAAATGATTTCTAAAGTGAGCAAACTTCCTACTTCATCATCCTCTACTACTTGCCATTTAGTAGAGTGTGTTTGCTTCACTAATCAACACAATTAGTGAAGAGATAGCATGAGCTAGTGTCTCCTCGACGTAGATCATCTTCGGCCTCGAAGACTTCGAAGCGAGCTTGTTCGTTTCTTCGCGCGAGCCGCTCTAGAGTCTGGATGATCGTGATCGTAGCGAAGGGACTTCTACACGGAGCTAATGAAGTGAAGGACCGGTCTACAAAGGTTGTATTCTTGTTCACTTAGATGTAAAGAGTTTACATATCTTGTTTTACCCTAACTCTCTAGTTAAGATCTTGGTTAGGGTTTGTTTAGCACCCCAAAAATTTTAAAGTAGCATGATTGATGCTTGCCAAAACCTTGCTAAGGTGCTAAGCTAACCCTACAGTGGTATCAAACCCAAGCTAGAGCATTAGGCATTGTCTAGATGAAGTTTGAAGTCCGATCGAACTCCGAAACCCCGAAAAATCCCCTTTCTGGAAATTTTTTCAAAAGTTGAAATTTTTCATATTAAAAATACTTAGAAAATCATGCAGGGAATTCTAAGGATTACTGTGAAGTACGAAACAATAACTCACTCAAGTGACCGCGGAACCGCGGCCAAAACATGCGTTTGGCGGCGGTTCCGCTGCCAACTTTGGGAGTTAGGGGCTAATACTTCAGGGGTTTATTCTTTGGTACTTTTTCATGCTTCTGGGAATTTTTAAATCTACTCAAGTGTTGAGTTTTTTGAGAAATATTGGGAACTCGTTGATTCGATCGGAATGTTTAACTTCGTTTAAGTTTTTCCGGGTAATTTAGAACGTGTTAAAAGGTTCGAACGGATATCAATAACTCACTTTTTCCCCTATCGAAAAACTTTCAAGTGTTGGATTTTTCCTGAGTTTAAAACTTTCAGAAAATCATGCAAGCGAATATGTGGACCCTCTAGAAGAACGTAACCTTAACTCGATTATGTGACCGTCAAAACCGCCACTGAACCATATGGTTTGTGGTAGTTTAGCGTTGCCACATGTGAGGCATTGGTTTGACCCTTCTACGGCTGGTTCATAGCGGCTGTGACATGTTCTGGGACTTTTTGAACTCCGCTCAAGTGTTGAGCTATTTGGGAAATCTTGGGTGTTTGTTTATTCGATCGAAAAGTTTAACATTGTCTATTTATCCGGAATGTGATACAATATATGGAATTCATATAGTTAGACGTGAAATGCGAAATATGTGATATTTCGAATTTAAGATGTCTAAAGAGATTGTGGATTCCAAATATTGTAGTTTTACATTTTCTTTTCTATGACCGTAAGTGTAATATGTGGTATATTGCCGTTATAGATCGACGACAATTGTGATAGGCATATTTACTTACGTTGATGACATGTGATGCTATGTGTTGCTGTGATATGTTATATTGGATCATCGTGTTTTGAATAGCCGGGGGTTTTATGTGAGATGAGGATTTTTCATATTCATTCATGTAAAATTCATTGTATGTAATATTCTTTTATTGGGGCACTTCCGGGTTGAGGACGATGTCACCATTGTATATTATTTACTTTTCCGCATTAGGATAGACCCAAGACGGGGAGCACAAGTAACCGGGTTCTAGGGTACAGTGGGAGACCATCTCGAGGAGTCGAGACCGGGTCACCTAACTCTAGAATTGGTAGGGGTGCTTGCCGCTCTCGTAGGGGTCTAGGGATGTGGGTTTGTGTATTCGTCACGACCGTGGAATCCGTGTTTTATACTGGCTTAACTTAAAACATGGAATTCCTAGTATATCCAATATTTCATATATGATTCTTCTGCTGCTGATATTCTTTGATGTGATCATATTATATGCCAGAGACAAATGCTTATACTATATATATGAGATATAATTAATATTGTTGCCTTCGTTTCTTATGCTTAGGAAGCATAAATAAATGGGACTTCATTAATGAGATTAATGAAAGAAAAAGAAACCTAAAGATGTTGTAGAAACTTGTTTAAAAACTGGTAGCTCTAGTTCTTGCTTTGCATAGCGGTATTCCTTGTAGAATATCCAACACCTTATTCGATAAGGAAAGAGCCGAGATCCCTTCATCAGGAGTGATCTCTTTAGCAAAACCAGCAAATGCTACAAACACAGTTTGTCTTTTGATTGCTTTTATAGTTTTTTGCTTTGCACAGCGGTATTTATGAAATATCCTGCACCTTATTCGATGAGGAAAGAGTTGAGATCCCTTCATCGGGAGTGACCTCTTTAGCAAAACTTGAAAAGCCTAAAAAACACTCCTTTTCAAAATCACTCGATTCTACAACGATATCAAGTTCATTACGCTCATGGTTTTCTTAAAAACCTGCGTAGCCCTCCGTCATTTTAGGAAATAGAGTACTTAGTATTCGTGCTGCATATGTCGACCATAGCCGAGGCATAGCGTACGGTAGCTAAGTGATGTTTTTGCTATACAGCATATGATGCAATTAGTTAGGACAGTCACATGATTATGTCGACCATAGCCGAGGGTCATGTGGGTAGGTCTAATTAACCACGAAATGATGGATAGAACTTGACTAGTGCTTATGATATGTTGACCATAGCCAAGGTCATAGGTACTAGGGGTAAAAAGTATTATCGGGAATTTCAAGTGTTGATATTTGCAATGAGATTGCATACCTTCTATGAGATAGTTAGATCCCGATACCTACTGCGAGTAAGAGTTACTCCTGGGAGAGTTTTACACATTGCAATTAGCCGATCAAAGTAGGTGTCTAGAAAGGTGTTAACGGGGTTATGCCTGTAGGGTTCCTAGGCACACTAACAAGGTTCTACAAGACATCAACCATGCCAAAATCAAATTTTTATGTGCCGAACAACCCTATGCAAGATCGTATACTAGAGATAAGGAGAAACTAAAAGTAAGCAAACAACTTTACTACAAAGTGAAAGGGATTACAACCTTTGTAGATCCGGTCCTTCACTTCTAAAGCTCCGTGTTGACGTCCCTTCGCTGCGATCATCGGGATCCCGGACTCTAGCGATGGTTTCTTCGAAGAAATGAGCGGGCTAGGTCGTTGACTTCGAGGCCGAAGATGATCTACGTCGAGGAGACTCAAACTCAAGCCATTCCTTCACTTGGTCAAGAACTTTGTAAAGAGAACACCCTAAACTAAATGGCAAGTAGTAGAGGATGATGAAATAGGAAGTGGGTTTACTTTAGATTTGGATTTCTCACTCTAAATCTTCACTTAAAAATTTCAAGCAAGGTTTTTCTTCATCTTGAAGAAGAAGAAGAAGAAGAAGAAGGAATAAGAATGAATTATCAAATTAACTAAAATGAATAATCAAGTGAAGTATATTATAATGCAACCATGGGTGAGTTAACCTTTGTAGAGACTAAACCCTAGTTTGAGTTAATGGTTAGGTTAGTGAAAATCTCATGCAAAACAAAATGGTTAGACTTTGTCAAAGATGCTTAAAAGCTTCATGAAGCTTCAAGCAAAAAACAAAGAAAGCCACCATTTTGTTTTTGCCAAAATAAATAAAATAAATAAAACCCAACCATTAACCTAAACTTGGTGTAAGTCATACACACACCCAAATTTGCATGTATCATCAATCATGATATAAACTAGTGCACAAACATATATCATATATACAACTTGTGCACATCAAGTGAGAAAACCAATCATAAGCGAACAAATACTAGTTAATGTAAAGTAATATATCAAATATATAATTATACATTAAATCATTAAATCAATACTTGATTTAATGATCCGGTCATATCGCATATAACAGACTAATATCTAGTGTATCAATATATCGAATCAACACTTGATTCGGTAACCCGGCTATATCACATATAACCATCCGATGATACAAATCGCTAGAATAGAACACAGTATCACATACTGGTATTATTCTCGGTCCCGCACATATCTCATATGCGCTCCTATTTCGTTTCGCTTGAGCCAGGAAACCCCTGTGTAGGACTCTAAAGACTCGTCAATACGCCGGCAGTAGGTGATGATCATATCAAACACCCACAAGCCGCAAGCGGTCTGCTGAAAGTAACGGCCACCCGAGTATTGAGCGATCAGAAGATCAACAAGCAAGCCTGCTCACACTCCTGCGAATCCAATCAGCAACACTTACCGTACAGTCCGGTCTGTTCGTCTGATATGTCGCATATCTCACCTAAGGGTGGTAAACGTCAGACCCCAGTAGCTTGATAAGTCATGCCGATGTAAGGTCCATAACAAGCATGAAACTACTGATAACACTTACCAGTAAATCAGTGCAACCCTGGCCAGGGATTTCCAGGTATGGCCAGTCGAGCATAGCGCAACATCAACCCCCAATACCGGGAGAGACGAATCCCTTCCTATCGCTCATTGCCTCCATGTGAATCGGGACTGCACCCAAAAATCACCTGTTTGCACGACTCAGTAGAGCCGTAGTATGGTGGAAATCAAAGCACAGTGGGAGACACACAAGACTCTATGACAATCTCGGGTCAACAGACTAAGCTATACCAGTGTCACCAGAGAACTGCCATCTGACGTAAGGTATAATACTATCTGGGAATTCTCGGCAAGTCCGTTCAGTGTACCCAGTCACCACTGAGCACCCGCATACCGTCTCTGATGTCAAACACCAATGGATATGGGATCATCCATCGCCCATCACATGGGTCGAGAAGATATACGCTAGTCTACTCTGGAATATCGATGCCCCGTCTCGATATTCCCTCGACTAGGAACAATGAAGGATGTACTCATTGACTACCCAGGCCCCACTAGTATGATCTGCATCATAGTCCTGGAAGTCGAGTACACATCCTAAGGGCTTTATCAACATGTAACAGAGAGACAGTAAGTATACATGTTAAGATAAAGAGCAACCAGATAGCGTACTATCATGTCGAGCAAGAAATTCCTACCTATATATGTCCCAGCATCCACTACAATATACATCTCATGTACAGTAATGGCCTCTAGGGCATACATATAACTAACAATCTCCCACTTGCACTAGGGCCATCTGTAGCAGTGGTTGTAGTATCTCATACTCAACCATCCCATAAAAAGTCTCTCTCTGGGAAAAGGCCTTTGTGAGTGGATCCGCCGTGTTGTCCTCTGTGTCTACTCTCCTAACCTCGATCTCCCTGGAGATCAATTATCTCCATGATCAGGTGATGCTGCCTCAGAATATGTCTGGGTCACTGATGAGACCGGGGTTCCTGGGCTAAAGCCACACTTCCATTGTCACACAGTGGTAGGAACCAAGTTCATCTCATGAACTAATATACACTCAAACTGCCTCTTTGGTAGTATCTTTGATAGCGATGTCACTAGCCTTTATCGTCTAGTTTGCCACGGTATCTAGCTTGGAACTCTTCCAACATACCGTCCCTCCACTGAGGGTAAAGACAGTGCCTGCGACTGACATTCAATCATCCTTATCACCCTGGAACTTTTCCAGTGATTCTCCCCAGGATCGATTGATACCATCTCACTATACCTAGTGAGAATCCTAATATCCATTTAGATCTATCTCATAGATATAAAAACTAGGATTTAGGAGGTATCACATAGATCCTATATGGAGAATCTATGTGATAAGAGGAGATTGACAGAGCGTAGCATAGGAAACTCTTTTCCTATCAAGAGTATGTTGTCCATGTACAATACGAGGATGACCACTTTACTCTCCACTACCTTTTTGCATGTACAAGGTTCATCTACTGTTTTGATGAAGTCAAACTCTTTGACTACCACATCAAAACAGACATTCCAACTCCGCAATGCCTGCTTTATCCTGTAAAGCAACTTGCACACGTTTTCGCTGCTCCCACTGTCTACGAAGCCCCCTGGCTGTGTACTTATAGACGCTCTCTTCTAAATCAATATTTAGAAAAGCAGTCATGACACCCAACCGTCAGATATCGTAGTCATGGTATGTAGCCGTGGCAAGTAGGATCTGGATGGACTTAAGCGCAGCCACTGGAAAAAGGTTTCATCATTATCCATGCCTGGTCGATGAAGAAAACCATTAACAAGTCTAGCTTTGAAAGTCTCAACTTTTCCATCTACACCAAGTAATCTTCTCAAGATATACTTGCTTCTGATGGGGATTTAACCCTTCAGATATAGCATCCAAAGTCCATACTTTGTTGGTGTACATGGATTCCATCTCAGATCGCTAAGCATCCAGCCATTCTTACAGAGTCCCCACTCTTGATGGCCTGCTCGAAACTAGTTGGGTCATCATCTCATGATGCAATCCTTGCTCCCACTGTCATCGAGAGACCGAAGTATCTCTCAGGCGGATGAGGAACCCTACTAGATCGGAGGAGAGGCTGAGGTTCGTCGGAGACTATTGAATCCTTTGGTTCTATCAAATCATCAGCTGTAGTTTGTATAGCTGGAAATCCTTCCAGTTCTACAGAACTAACCTTGCCTCGATCTTGTCCGGATTTTGCTTTTGACATAGGCCGGACAATCCCAAATCTTAACTTGCTTAAGAGATGGGCTCTTCCCATACCATATCTGATATGGAGTGGTAGGCAGTGATCTGATTCGAACCTTATTCAATAGGTATGCAGCTTCTTAAGTGCATAACCCCCAAAAGGAAAAAGGAAACTCAGTAGTACTCATCATAGAGCGCACCATATCAAATAGGGTGTCATTGCTCCGCCCCGGTACACCAACATGCTGTGGTGTATACGGAGGAGTAATGCTGAGAGAGAATCCCATTCTCCTTTAGAATAGTCCAGGAATCCCGTGCTCCAGTATTCTCCTCCCTGATCACATCAAAGGACATAATACTTATACCCGTTTTTTGTTCTCTACTTCTAACTTATATTCGGTGATTATCTCAAAAGTTTCAGACTTATGTTTCAACAGGAACATATGTCTGAATCTAGAGAGATGATCTGTGTATGTAAGGAAGTACAAAGAATCAGTCCTGGTATATGTAGACTGGGGACCTCCATACATCAGCATGTATCAATCCCAAGAGTTTACCAACTCTTTCTCTGTTTCCAGTAAACGGAGCTATGGTCATCTTATCTTTGTGACATGACTGGCAAGTTTCATAAGATGTAAATTTAAACTGATTTAAATATGCATCTAAATGTAACTTAGCTAGTCGGGTCGCATTGATATGACCTAGTCTACAATGCCTCAAGAAGAATTCGTTCATTTCTGAACTCTTCCTCTCGTGTGTGTTCTGTATACTAAGAACTGTAGTTTGATTTAGAACGTCTATGCTTTTAGATAACGTGCCTGAACCGATCAACTCTTAATATAGGAAATGTTCAAAACATTATCCAACAATACAAAATTATATCCTTTCTTTACTAATAAATGATATGATGTTATATATCAGGTTCGGTATCTAATAACATTCGTTCAGAATCAATGTATTCTGGTAATACAGGGTGATAGTGACCAACAGACTTAGCTGCAACACTTGCACCGTTTTCTGACTCATGAAACTTATCACCCGCTCTCAGTTCTCTACCTTTCTGTAGCCCATATAAAAGATTACATATGCGGGATCCTGATCCGGTATCTAATACCCAGGACGTAGAGGATACAGAGAAACAGTTCTTTGTAATGAACACACCCGAAGAAGTTGCATCATCATGCACTTTCTTCGTTTGGGTGGCACGGGAAATCTGGTATTCCCCTAATTCCTGCTCTATCTTATAATAATTATAAGTTGAAGCGGGACCAACGTTCTCCAGCTCAGTATAACAAGCGGGTTCGGTCAATACATCCATATTATTATCTTGATTAAGGCGTGACATGGTCGCTACCTGGACAGAGAGAGAAGAAAACACTCTGCGTGCGCTCTTGCAAGATTAGATTGGTTATATATTTTATCTAATCAGGATGGCTCCCACTATTTTTATCAAATCCTCCTTCAAACCTTAAAAGGAAAGACTAGCCGGGATTAATTACACTCTACAAGTTCGCCAATCTTTCAGCCAGGCCAGTGCCGGTACTTTGAGGGAGGTTCCCCGTGCTTTCGCACGGACCTAATTAAAATAAACCTCGTTTTCCCAGGGGCGTAACCCCGTTGACACCTTTCTAGACACCTACTTGATCGGCTAATTGTAAAGTGCAAAACTCTCGCAGGAGTAACAATTACTCGCAGTGGGTATCGGGATCCAACTATCTCATACAAGGTATGCAATCTCATTGCAAATTTCAACACTTGAAACTCCCGATAATGGTTTTTACCCCTAGCACTTATGACCTTAACTATGGTCAACAAATCATAAGCACTAGTCAAGCTCTACCCGTCATTTCATGATTAATTAGACCCACCCACATGACCCTTAACTAAGGTCAACAAAGTCACGCGACTGTCCTAACTAATCGCATCTTATATGGTGTAGGAAGACATCACTTAGCTACCGTACACTGTGCCTTGACTATGGTCAACAAACACAGCACGAATACTAAGTACTCTACTTCCTAAAATGACGGAGGGTTGCGGATGGTTTTTAAGAAAACCTTTAACGCTTTGAACTTGATCTCGTTTTGGAATCAAATGGTTTTTAAATGGAGTGTTTTTGAGGCTTTTGCTAGTTTCGCTAAAGAGGTCACTCCCGGTGAAGGGATCTCGGCTCTTTCCTCGTCGAATGAGGTGCAGGATATACACAATACCACTATGCAAAGCAAGAACTAGAAAAAACAGTCAAAAGACAAACGGAAGGTTGTAGCATTTGCTAATTATTGCTAAAGAGGTCACTCCTGGTGAAGGGATCGTCGGCTCTTTCCTTATCGAATAAGGTGCTGGATGTTCTACAAGGAACACCGCTATGCAAAGCAACAACTAGAGCTACCTTATTTTTGAAATTCGATTCCACAACATGTTTTAGGTTTATTTTCTTTCATTAATCTCATTAATGAATGTCCCATCATTTAAGTCCACCTAAACATCACAGATAAATACAACGTACGCTTATGCCATCCGCATTCGCCTCGATGTCCCGTCTGCACCGTTAGGTTAGGTAACTAACGGCAGAACGGGGCAGGGCTAGCGCGGGTGTAAAACATAAGCAACGTTTATATAATATATCATATATACTATATATATCTGAACATATCACATGATCACATCACAGATAACGCAGCAGAAAATATCATATGAAATATTGGATATACTAGGACGTCCGTGTTTTATTTTGAGCCTATATAAAACACGGATTCCACGGTCGTGATGAATAGCCAATCCCACACCCGTAGACTCCTACGAGAGCGGAAAGCAACCCTACCAATTCTAGAGTTAGGAGACCCGAACTCGACTCCTCGAGATGGTCTCCCACTGGACCCTAGAACCCGGTTACTTGTGCTCCCCTCCTTAGTTCTATCCTAATGCGGAAAAGTAAATAATAAACAATGGTGACATCATCCTCACCCCGGAAGTGCCCTAATAAAAGAATATTACATACAAGTTTTTACATGAATGAAAATGAAAAACACTCGTCTCACATAAAAAAAACCCGGCTATTCAAACACGACGATCCAATATAACATATCCAGTAACACATAACAGCACATGTCATCAACGAAAGTAAATATGCCCATCCCAATTGTCGTTGACATATAGCAACGAAACCGGCGATATCACATATTACACTTACGGTCGCAGAAAAGAAAGTGTAAAACTACAACAGTTGGAATCCGCAATTTCCGTAGACATCGCATGCCTAATCAAATGAATTCCTTAGACATCGCATGCCTAGCAATTACAAACCCCGCATTTTAGTCTCAAAAATCGAAAACACTTTTCAATACCAAGTCGGGCAATTCAACAAGATTCCCGACATCCTGATCGAATGCTCATCGCAAAATTTAGTAGACGGCCGCACCCCCGGATGTCATCGACGAAGTGCACTAAGGAGGAACACCGCTACCGCGAGCACCCGAACGGATGCTTTTGGCTACGGGGTTCTCCTACAGTCACTTGGTCGGGGCTATGGGGTGTGGTTGTCTATTAAGTTTACCCGGCGAGTATCCGCGTACGCTACGTGATTGCGACGGACTTTTGATTGCATCAAAATTCCGTGGCAACCGATCAAATGAGACTAAACTGCTATGTTTATAATATTCAAATCAGTTATCTCATAACTATTTGTGGATTCCAAATATTGTATCACATTTCAGATAAATAGAAGATGTTAAACTTTCCGATCGAATAATCAAACACCCAAGTTTTCCCAAATAGCTCAACACTTGAGGGGAGTTTAAAAACATCTATTTCATGCCACAGTACCAACGGTTCAGCCGTAGAAGGGTCAAGCCAACGCCTCACATGTGGCACGCCGTACTGCCCCAAACCCTAAGATTCAAAAGGCAGTTCAAGATGGTCACATAATCGAGTTAAGGTTTGTTGTCTTCTAGAGGGTCCATCGCGTTACTTGCACGATTTAGACGTTCTTAAACAACGGAAAAATCCAACACTTGGAAATTTTCCGGGTCGGGAAAAAGTGAGTTATTGATATCCGGTCGAACTTTTTAACACGTTCTAAAATTACCCAGAAAAACACAAAAACAAAGTTAAAATATCCGATCAAATCAACGAGTCCCTAATACACCCCAGATAACTCAACTCTTGAGTGTAATTAAAAATTCCCAGAAGAATCAGGAATCACATACGGAGGTTACTGTGCAAAACTGATTCCATGAAGCTACTGTTTGGCCGCGGAACCGCCGCCAATACCATGGTACGGCCGCGGTTCCGCGGCGCTTTGGAGGTATTAGAGGCACGTGTTGCACAGTAACTCCAAAAAAACCATGCTGATTTTTCTGAGTATTTTTAATTCACAAAAATCACAGTTTTGAAAAAAATTCCAGAAAGGGGTAAAGATTAGGGTTTCGGGGTTCGATCGGATTTCTAACTTCGTCTACATTTCGCCTAAAGCTCTAGCTAGGCTCTGATACCACTGTAGGGTTCCTAGGCACACTAACAAGGTTCTACAAGGCATCAACCATGCCAAAATCAAATTTTTATGTGCCAAACAACCCTATGCAAGATCGTATACTAGAGATAAGGCGAAACTAAAAGCAAGCAAACAACTTTACTACAAAGTGAAAGGGATTACAACCTTTGTAGATCCGGTCCTTCACTTCTAAAGCTCCGTGTTGACGTCCCTTCGCTGCGATCATCGGGATCCCGGACTCTAGCGATGGTTTCTTCGAAGAAATGAGCGGGCTAGGTCGTTGACTTCGAGGCCGAAGATGATCTACGTCGAGGAGACTCAAACTCAAGCTATTCCTTCACTTGGTCAAGAACTTTGTGAAGAGAACACCCTAAACTAAATGGAAAGTAGTAGAGGATGATAAAATAGGAAGTGGGTTTACTTTAGATTTGGATTTCTCACTCTAAATCTTCACTTAAAAATTTCAAGCAAGGTTTTTCTTCTTCTTGAAGAAAAAGAAGAAGGAATAAGAATGAATTATCAAATTAACTAAAATGAATAATCAAGTGAAGTATATCATAATGCAACCATGGGTGAGTTAACCTTTGTAGAGACTAAACCCTAGTTTGAGTTAATGGTTAGGTTAGTGAAAATCTCATACAAAACAAAATGGTTAGACTTTGTCAAAGATGCTTAAAAGCTTCATGAAGCTTCAAGCAAAAAACAAAGAAAGCCACCATTTTGTTTTAGCCAAAATAAATAAAACCCAACCATTAACCTAAACTTGGTGTAAGTCATACACACACCCAAGTTTGCATGTATCATCAATCATGATACAAACTAGTGCACAAACATATATCATATATACAACTTGTGCACATCAAGTTAGAAAATCAATCATAAGTGAACAAATACTAGTTAATGTAAAGTAATATATCAAATATATAATTATACATTAAATCATTAAATCAATACTTGATTTAATGATCCGGTCATATCGCATATAACCGACTAATATCTAGTTTAGCAATATATCGAATCAACACTTGATTCGGTAACCCGGCTATATCACATATAACCGTCCGATGATACAAATCGCGAGAATAGAACACAGTATCACATACTGGTATTATTCTCAGTCCCGTGCATATCTCATATGCGCTCCTATTCCGTTTCGCTTGAGCCAGCAAACCCCTGTGTAGAACTCTAAAGACTCGTCAATACGCCGGCAGTAGGTGATGATCATATCAAACACCCACAAGCCGCAAGCGGTCTGCTGAACGTAACGGCCACCCGAGTATTGAGCGATCAGAAGATCAACGAGCAAGCCTGCTCACACTCCTGCGAATCCAATCAGTAACACTTACCGTACAGTCCGGTCTGTTCGTCTGATATGTCGCATATCTCGCCTACGGGTGGTAAACGTCAGACCCCAGTAGCTTGATAAGTCATGCCGATGTAAGGTCCATAACAAGCATGAAACTACTGATAACACTTACCAGTAAATCAGTGCAACACTGGCCAGGGATTTCCAGTAATGGCCAGTCGAGCATAGCGCAACATCAACCCCCAATACCGGGAAAGACGAATCCCCTCCTATCGCTCATTGCCTCCATGTGAATCGGGACTGTACCCAAAAACCACCTATTTGCACGACTCAGTAGAGCCGTAGTAGGGTGGAAATCAAAGCACAGTGGGAGACACACAAGACTCTATGATGATCTCAGGTCAACAGACTAAGCTGTACCAGTGTCACCAGAGAATTGCCATCTGACGTAAGGTATAATACCATCTGGGAGTTCTCGGCGAGTCCGTTCAGTGTACCCAGTCACCACTGAGCACCCGCATACCGTCTCTGATGTCAAACACCAATGGATATGGGATCATCCATCGCCCATCACATGGGTCGAGAAGATATACGCTAGTCTACTCTGGAATATCGATGCCCCGTCTCGATATTCCCTCGACTAGGAACAATGAAGGATGTACTCATTGACTACCCAGGCCCCACTAGTATGATCTGCATCATAGTCCTGGAAGTCGAGTACACATCCTAAGGGCTTTATCAACATGTAACAGAGAGACAGTAAGTATACATGTTAAGATAAAGAGCAACCAGATAGCGTGCTATCATGTCGAGCAAGAAAGTCCTACCTATATATGTCCCAGCATCCACTACAATATACATCTCATGTACAGTAATGGCCTCTATGGCATACATATAACTAACAATGCCTCTGAGAAAACGAGGTTTATTTTAATTAGGTCCGTGCAAAAGCACGGGAAACCTCTCTCAAAGTACCGACACTGGCCTGGCCGAAAGATTGGCAAACTTGTAGGGTGTAATTAATCCCGGCTAGTCTTACCTTTTAGGGTTTGAAGGAAGATTTAACTAAAACAGTGGGAGCCATCCTGATTAGATAAATTAATAACCAATCTAATCTTGCAAAAGCGCACTCAGAGTGTTTTCTTCTCTCTCTCTCTCCAGGTTGCAAACATGTCACGCCTTAATCAAGATAATAATATGGATACATTGACAGAACCTACTTATTATACTGTACTAGGAAACGTTGGTTCCGCTCTATCTTATAATTGTTATAAATCCGAGCAGGAAATAGGGGAATATCCGGATTCCCATGCCACCAATTCGAAGAAAGTGCATGTTAATGCATATTCTTCGGGTGTCCTTATTACCGAGAACTGTTTTTTCAGTATCCTCTACATCCTGGGTATGTGATACCAGATCAGGATCCCGCATATGTAATATGTTACATGGGCTACAGAAAGGTAGCGAACTGAGAATAGGTGATATATCTCTAAGTGTTAGAGAATGGTGCAATTGTTGCAGCCAAATCAATTGGCAGATATCACATTGTATTAATACATTGATTCTAAACAAATGTTATTACATACCGAACCTGATATACAATATTACATCATGTTCTTTACTGAGTTAAAGAAGCGTATAATTCTGTATTGGAGGATAATGTTGTGAACATTTTCCTGAATCAAGAGTTGATTCTATCAGGCACGTTATATAATATCATAGAAGTTCTAAATCAAACCACGGTTCAAAGCATATAGAACACAGACAAGAGGAGTAGTTCAGGAATGAACGGATCCTTCTTGAGGCATTGTAGACTAGGTCATATCAATGCGACACGACCAGCTAAGTTACATAAGGATGAATATAAGAATCTATTCGAATTTTCATCTTATGCTGTTGGATATAGTGCCCTCAAAGTCAATTATTGGATCGCAGATACGTGATTGCAATAATTGAGGGATGACCTATACCGATAGGACAGTCTTGCTCGAGATGATAGTATGCTATCTGGTTTGTCTTTATCATCGTGTACATGCTTTAGTTCACTATTGCATGTTGATAGAGCCTATAGGATTCTTGCTTGACTGCCAGCAGTAAGATGGCGATCATATACGTGGGAGCTGGGGTCTATAAGCACATCCTTAAAGTGTCCCTAGTCGTGGGAGTTTTCGAGACAGGGCATCGATACTCCAGAGTATACTAGTGTATACAGTCGAGACCCCGACGAGGGGCGGTGGCCGGTCTCACAAGCCATTGGTTTCAGTTGGTTCACCTAAGATGTATATAGGTGCTCATTGCATTATGAGTACACCGGATAGGACTCGCCGGGAACATGCTAGCTGGTATTATACATATCATCAGATAGCAGTTCCCAGGTGACATGTGTACTGGTTAGTCTGTCGACCTGAGATCGTCATTTGGCTCGTGTGAGTTCCTACTGTGCTTTGATCACTACCCTACCACAGCTCAAAGGAGTCGTGCAAACAGGTTTTAGTTGGGTACAGTCCCGAGCCATATGGAGGCAGTGAGCGGATCGTCAGGGATTCGTCTCTCCCGGTATTGGGAGTGAGATCGCGCTGTGTTTAGGAGAGCCATTACACGAAATCCCAGGCTAGGGTAATCGAGATTTACTGGTAGGTATTCCAGTAGTATCTCTGTAGGGTTACTAGGCACACTCAAGAGGTTCTACAAAGCATCAACCATGCCAAAATCAAATTTTTATGTGCCTAACAACTCTATGCAAGATCGTTAACTAGAGATTAGGCGAAACTATAAGCTAGTAAACTACTTTACTACTTAGTGAAAGGGATTACAACCTTTGTAGATCCGGTCCTCCACTTCATTAGCTCCGTGTAGACGTCCCCATCGCTGCGATCGTGAACTCCGGACTCTAGAGAAGCTCCACGAGAAGAACGAACGTGCTTGCTACGATGACTTCGAGGCCGAAGATGATCTACGTCGGGGAGACACTAACTCAAGCTATTCCTTCACTAGGTCATGAACTTTGTGAAGAGAACACACTTTACTACATGGCAAGTGGTAGAGGATGAAGAAGTAGGAAGTGGGCTCACTTTAGAATTGATTTTCTCACTCTTTTTCTCATAGCACCATTGGAGCTAGTAAGCTTTTGGATGGAGCTAGATGATGAAGAAGAAGAAGAAAGAATTATTCATCCAAATGAAAACTTATCCAATAAATAATGGCACCATGGTTGAGTTAAGCCCTCATGCTTAACTCATGTAGAGAATTAACCAAGGCATTAGGTTAAAGGTTAGGTTAAAGAATATCAAAAGAGTGGACTTTGTCAAAGCTTCTCCAAGCTTCATCAAGCTTGATTACTTTGACTAAGTTAAACCCTTTTGTTAAATCTTGAGATAAATCAATAACCCTAATCTTTACCCTTATCTTGGTATGAGTCTCATACACCCAACTTTGATGTATCATCAAGCATGATACAAACTTGTACACTTGCATATATCACAAATAAACAATGTGCACAATCTAGTGAGAAAATAAATCATAAGTGAGCTAATACTAGTTAATGCAATATAATATATCAAATATATAATTATGCATTAAATTATTAAATCAACTCTTGATTTAATAATCCGGCTATAACCGACTAATATCATATGTAACAACTTATCGAATCAACACTTGATCCGATAACCCGGCTATATCGCATACAACTGATCAATGTCACGAATCGCGAGAATAGAATACGGTATCTCATATCGTATTAATCTCGGTCCCGCACATATCACATATGTGCTCCTACTCCGTTTCGCTTGAGCCAGGAAACCCCTGTGTAGGACTCTAAAGACTCGTCAATCGCCGGCAGTAGGTGATGATCATATCAAACACCCACAAGCCGCAAGCGGTGTGCTAAACGTAACGGCCACCCGGGTATTGAACGATCAGAAGATCAACAAGCAAGCCCGCTAGTTCTCCTATGAATCCAATCAGTAACACTCCCGTACAGTCCGGTCTCATCGTCTGATATGTCGCATATCTCGCCTAGGGGTGGTAAACGTCAGACCCCAGTAGCTTGATAAGTCGTGTCGATATGAGGTCTATAACAGTTCGAGAAACTACTGGTAACTCTTACCAGTAAATCTCAGCAACCCTGGCCAGGGATTTCCGGTTATAGCAAATCGAACACAGCACAACATCAACTCCCTATACCGGGAGAGACGAATCCCCTCGTATCGCTCATTGCTTCCATGTGATTCGGGACTGTACCCAAAAACCACCGTTTTGCACGCCCTCTTGGACGTGGTAAGGTGGAAATCAAAGCACAGTGGGAATCACACAAGACTCTATGACGATCTCGGGTCAACAGACTACTCTGTACCAGTGTCACCGGAGAACTGCCATCTGACGTAAGGTATAATACCATCTGGGAGTTCTTGGCGAGTCCGTCCAGTGAACCCAGTCTCCACTGAGCACCCGTACACCATCCTTGATGTCAAACACCGATGGATATGGGATCATCCATCGCCTATCATATGGGTCAAGATGCGTATATGCTAGTCTACTCTGGTGCATCGATGCCCTGTCTCGATACACCCACGACTAGGGACAGTTATAAGATGTACTCGTAGACTACCGTGGCCCCACTAGCATGATCTCATCATAGTCCCAGTAGTCGAGTACATATCCTAAGGGCTTTACCAACATGTAACAGAGAGACAATCAGTGTACACGTTAAGGTAAAGAGTAACCAGATAGCATACTATCATGTCGAGCAAGAAAGTCCTCCCTATATATGTCCAAGCATCCACTACAATATCCATCTCATGTATATTAACGGCCTCTAAGGCATACATATAACTAACAATCTCCCACTTGCACTAGGGCCATCTGATAACAGTGGTTGTAGTATCTCATACTCAACCATCCCATAATAGTCTCTCCCTGGGAAAAAGCCTTTGTGAGTGGATCCGTCGTGTTGTCCTCTGTGTCTACTCTCCTAATCTCGATCTCCCTGGAGATCAACCATCTCCATGATCAGGTGATACTGCCTAAGAATTATATCTGGATTTCTGATGTGACGGTAGTTCCTTAGCTAAAGCCACAACTCCATTGTCACACAATGGTAGGAACGAAGTTCATCTCATGAACTTATATATATATTCAGACTGCCTCTTTGGTAGCATCTTTGGTAACGATGTATCTTGCCTTTAATCGTCTAGTATGTCTCGGTATCTAGCTTGGAACTCTTCCAACATACCGTCTCTCCACTGAGGGTAAAGACAATGCCTGCGACTGACATTCAGTCGTACTTACCACCCTGGAACCTTTCCAGTGATTCTCCCCAGGATCGATTGATACCATCTCACTACAACTAGTGAGTATCCTAACATCCAATTAGATCTATCTCATAGATCCAAAACCCAGAATTTAGGAGGTATCACTTTGATCCTATCTGGAGAATCCTTGTGATAAGCGGAGATTGACTGAGCGTAGCATAGGAAACTCCTTCCCTATCAAGAGTATGTCATCCACGTACTCTACGAGGATCACCACCATACTCCCTACTACCTTTTTGTATATACAAGGTTCATCTACCATTTTGATGAAGTCAAACTCTTTGACTACCACATCAAAACAGATGTTCCAACTCCGCGATGCCTGCTTTATCCTATAAAGCACCTTGCACACGTTTCCGCTGCTCCCACTGTCTACGAAGCCATCTGGCTGTGTACTTATAGACGCTCTCTTCCAAATCATCATTTAGAAAAGCAGTCATGACACCCAACCACCAGATATCGTAGTCATGGTATGTAGCCGTGGCAAGTAGGATCTGGATGGACTTAAGCATAGCTCCTTAGAATAGGTTTCATCATAATCCATACCTGGTAAATGATGCAAACCTTTAACAAGTCTAGCTTTGAAAGTCTCAACTTTTCCATGTACACCAAGTAATCTTCTCAAGATATACTTGCTCCTGATGGGGATTTAACCCTTCAGATAAAGCAACCAAAGTCCATACTTTGTTGGTGTATAAGGATTCCATCTCAGATCGACAAGCATCCAGCCATTCTTACAGAGTCTCACTCCTGATGGCCAGCTCGAAACTAGTTGGGTCATCATCTCATGATGCAATCCTCACTCCCACTGTTATAGAGTAACCGAAGTATCTCTCAGGTGGGTGAGGAACCCTACTAGATTGGCGGAGAGGCTGAGGTTCGTTGGTTACTATTGAATCCTTTGGTTCTACCAAATCATCAGCTGCAGTTTGTATAGCTGGAACCTTTCCAGTTCTACATAACATACCTTGCCTCGAGCTTGTCCGGATTTTGCTTTTAGACATAGGCCGAACAACCCCAAATCTTAACAAACTTAAGATATGGGCTCTTCCCTTTCCATATCACATATGAAGTGGTAGGCAACTGATTTGATTTGAACCCTATTCAATAGATATGCAGCTTCTCAAGTGCATAACTCCCAAAAGGAAAATAGGAAACTCAGTAGTACTCATCATAGAGCATACCATATCACATAGGGTGCTATTGCTCCGTCCCGATATACCATCGTGTTATGGTGTATACGGAGGAGTAATGCTGAGAGAGAATCTCATTCTCCTTTAGAATAGTCCAGGAATTCCGTGCTCAAGTATTCTCCTCCCTGATCTCATCATAGGACATAATACTTATACCCGTATTTTGGTTCTCTACTTCTAACTTATATTCTGTGAATATCTCAAAAGGTTCGGACTTGTGTTTCAACAAGAACACATGTCTGAATCTTGAGAGATTATCAGAGAATGTAATGAAGTACAAAGAACCGGTCTTGGCATGTGTAGACAGGGGACCTTCATACATCAGCATGTATCAATCCCAAGAGTTCACTAACTCTTTCTCTGTTTCCAATGAACGGAGCTGTGGTCATCTTATCTCTGTGACATGACCGGCAAGTTTCACAAGATGTAAATTCAAACTCATTTAAATATGCATCTAAATGTAACTTCAGCTAGTCGGGTCGCATTGATATGACCTAGTCTACAATGCCTCAAGAAGGATTCGTTCATTTCTGAACTTTTCCTCTCATGTGTGTTCTGTATACTAAGAACTGTAGTTTGATTTAGAACGTCAATGCTTTTAGATAACGTGCCTGAACCGATCAACTCTTGATATAGGAAATGTTCAAAACATTATCCAACAATACAAAATTATATCACTTCTTTACTAACAAAGAGACTGATATGATGTTGTATATCAGGTTCGGTATCTAATAACATTTGTTCAGAATCAATGTATTCTGGTAATACAGGGTGATAGTGACCAACAGACTTGGCTGCAACGCTTGCACCGTTTTCTGTCTCATGAAACTTATCACCCGTTCTCAGTTCTCTACCTTTCTGTAACCCATGTAACAGATTACATATGCGGGATCCTGATCCGGTATCACATACCCAGGACGTAAAGGATACTGAGAAACAGTTCTATGTAATGAACACACCCGAAGATGATGCATCAACATGCACTTTCTTCGTTCGGGCTGCACGGGAAATCTGGTATTCCCCAATCTCCTGCTCTGTCTTATAACAATTATAAGTTGGAGCGGGACCAACGTTCCCCAGCTCAGTATAACAAGCGGGTTCGGTCAATATATCCGTTTTATTATCTTAATTAAGGCATGATATGGTCGCTACCTGAAGAGAGAGAAGAAAACACTCAGCGTATGCTCTTGCAAGATCAGATTGGTTATTATTTTATCTAATCAGGATGGCTCCCACTGTTTTAATCAAATCTTCCTTCAATCCCTAAAAGGAAAGACTAGCCGGGATTAATTACACGCTACAAGTTCTCCAATCTTTCAGTCAGGCCAGTGTCGGTACTTTGAGGGAGGTCCCCCGTGCTTTTGCACGAACCTAATTAAAGTAAACCTCGTTTTCCCAGAGGCGTAACCTCGTTAACACCTTTCTAGACACCAACTTGATCGGCTAATTGTAATGTGTAAAACTCTCCCAAGAGTAACTCTTACTCGCAGCGGGTATCGGGATCCAACTATCTCATAGAAGGTATGCAATCTCATTGCAAATTTCAACACTTGAAATTCCTGATAATATTTTGCCCCTAACGTGCTATGACCTTGACGAAAGCCAACAAACCATATCCCGCTAGTCAAGTTCAACCCGTACATTTCTTGACTGAATTAAACCCACCCGCACGACCCTTGACGAAAGCCAACAAAGCCGTACGACTACCCTAATCCAATCGCATCGTATGCTGCAAATAAGCAGCATATAGCTACCGCACACTACACCTTGACGAAAGCCAACAAATGTAGCACGAATACTATATACAACTTATCTGAAATGACGGAGGGCTACGACAGGTTTTTCTGAAAACCTATTGCGTAATGAACTTGATATCGTTGTAGAATCAAATAATTTTAAAATGGAATGTTTTTGAGGCTTTTTCTATTTTTGCTAAAGGGGTCACTCCCGGTGAAGGGATCGTCGGCCCTTTCCTCGTCGAAATGAGGTGCAGGATATATCACATATATCACTGTGCAAAGCAAGAACTATAAAAGCAATCAAAAGACAAACCGAGGGGTGTAGCATCTGCCAGTCATTGCTAAAGGGGTCACTCCTGGTGAAGGGATCTCGGCCCTTTCCTTATCGAATAAGGTGCAGGATGTTCTACAAGGAACACCGCGATGCAAAGCAAGAACTGTAGCTACCTGTTTTTGAAAATTCGATTCCACAACATCTTTTAGGTTTATTTTCTTTCTACCTAAACATCACAGATAAATACGACGTACACTTATGCCATCCGCATTCGTCTCGATGTCCCCTCGTGCACCGTTAGGTTAGGTAACTAACGGCAGAGCGGGGTAGGGCTAGTGCGGGTGTAAAACATAAGTATCATATATACTATATGCAGTATCTATCACAACATATCAAATGATCACATCACAGATATCGCAGCAGAAGAAACATATATGAAATATTGGATATACTAGGACGTCCGTGTTTTCAATACGAGCCAGTATAAAACACGGATTCCACGGTCGCGATGAATAGCCAAACCCACATCCCTAGACCCCTACGAGAGCGGCAAGTAACACTGCCAATTCTAGGGTTAGGAGACCCGGTCTCGACTCCTCAAGATGGTCTCCCACTGGACCCTAGAAACCGGTTACTTGTGCTCCCCGTCTTGGGTCTACCTAATGCGGAAAAGTAAATAATATACAAGTGGTGACATCAACCTCATCCCGGAAGTGCCCCAATAAAAGAATATTACATACAAATGAATTTTACATGAATGAAAAGGAAAAACTCTCATCTCACATAAAACCCCTGGCTATTCAAACGCGACGATCCAATACAACATATCCAGCAACACATAATATCTCATATCATCAACGTAAGCAAGTATGCGTATCCCAATTGTCGTTGATATATAGCAACGAAGCCGGCGATACACCACATACTACGCTTACGGTCACAGAAAAGAAAGTGTAAAACTACAACAGTTGGAATCCGCAACCTTCTTAGACATCGCATGCCTAACCAAATGAATTCTTTAGACATCGCATGCCTAACAATTATAAACCCCGCATTTTAGTCTCATTTATCGAAAACACTTTTCAATATCTAGTCGGGCAATTCAACAAGATTCCCGATAATCTGATCGAATGCTCGTCGCAAACTTTAGTAGACAGCCGCACCCCCGGATGCCGTCGACGAAGTGCACTAAGACGGAACACCGCTGCCGCGAGTATCCGAACGGATGCTTTTGGTGACGGGGTTCTCCTACAGTCACTTGGTCGGGCTATGGGGCATGGCTGTCTATTAAGTTTACCCGGCGAGTATCCGCGTACGCTACGTGATTGCGACGGACTTTTGATCACATCAAAATCCCATGGCAACCGATCATGTGAGACTAAAGTGCTATGTTTATAATATTCAAATCAGTTATCTCATAACTATTTGTGGATTCCAATTATTGTATCACATTCCAGATAAATAAAAAATGTGAAACTTTCCGATCGAACAATCAAACATCCAAGTTTCCCCGAAATAGCTCAACACTTGAAATAAGTTTAAAAACATCCATTTCATGCCACAGTACCAACGGTCCAGCCGTAGAAGGGTCAAGCCAACGCCTTACATGTGGCACGCCGTACTGCCCCAAACCCTAAGGTTCAAAGGGCAGTTCAAGACGGTCACATAATCGAGTTAAGGTTTGTTGTCTTCTAGAGGGTCCATCGCGTTACTTGCACTACTAAGACGTTCTTAAACTACGGAAAAATCCAACACTTGGAAATTTTCTGGCAGGGGAAAAATTGGGTTATTTATATCCGGTCGAACTTTTTAACATGTTCTAAAATTACCCGGAAAAACAAAAACAAAGTTAAACAATCCGATCGAAACATCGAGTCCCCAAAACAACCCAGAAAACTCAACTGTTGAGTATAAATTAAAAATACCCAGAAAACACAGGAATCACATTGGGACATTACTGTGCAAACAGTGAAGAAAGAAGCCATATAATGGCCGCGGAACCGCCGCGCCACCTAGGGTACGGCCACGGTTCCGCGGCTCCTTGAACGATTTGTGGTCACGTGATGCACAGTAATTCTAATAAAACCCTGCTTAATTTTCTGAGAATTTTTAATTAGGAAAAATCCACTGTTTTAAAAAATGTACAGAGAAGGGTTTTGTTTAGGGTTTCGGGGTTCGATCGGGTTTCTAACTTCGTCTACACTTCGCCTAAAGCTCTAGCTAGGCTCTGATACCACTGTAGGGTTACTAGGCACACTCAAGAGGTTCTACAAGGCATCAACCATGCCAAAATCAAATTTTATGTGCCTAACAACTCTATGCAAGATCGTTAACTAGAGATTAGGCGAAACTATAAGCTAGTAAACTACTTTACTACTTAGTGAAAGGGATTACAACCTTTGTAGATCTAGTCCTCCACTTCATTAGCTTCTTGTAGACGTCCCCAACCGCTGCGATCGTGAACTCCGGACTCTAGAGAAGCTCCAAGAGAAGAACGAACATGCTTGCTACGATGACTTCGAGGCCGAAGATGATCTACGTCGGGGAGACACTAACTCAAGCTATTCCTTCACTAGGTCATGAACTTTGTGAAGAGAACACACTCTACTACATGGCAAGTGGTAGAGGATGAAGAAGTAGGAAGTGGGCTCACTTTAGAATTGATTTTCTCACTCTTTTTCTCATAGCACCATTAGAGCTAGTAAGCTTTTGGATGGAGCTAGATGATGAAGAAGAAGAAGAAAGAATTATTCATCCAAATGAAAACTTATCCAATAAATAATGGCACCATGGTTGAGTTAAGCCCTCATGCTTAACTCATGTAGAGAATTAACCAAGGCATTAGGTTAAAGGTCAGGTTAAAGAATATCAAAAGAAATGACAAAAGAGTGGACTTTATCAAAGCTTCTCCAAGCTTCTTCAAGCTTGATTACTTTGACTAAGTTAAACCCTTTTGTTAAATCTTGAGATAAATCAATAACCCTAATCTTTACCCTAATCTTGGTATGAGTCTCATACACCCAAGTTTGATGTATCATCAAGCATGATACAAACTTGTACACTTGCAAATATCACATATAAACAATGTGCACAATCTAGTGAGAAAATAAATCATAAGTGAGCTAATACTAGTTAATGCAATGTAATATATCAAATATATAATTATGCATTAAATTATTAAATCAACTCTTGATTTAATAATCCGGCTATAACCGACTAATATCATATGTAACAACTTATCGAATCAACACTTGATCCGATAACCCGGCTATATCGCATACAACCGATCAATGTCACGAATCGCGAGAATAGAATACAGTATCTCATATCGTATTAATCTCGGTCCCGCACATATCACATATGTGCTCCTACTCCGTTTCGCTTGAGCCAGGAAACCCCTGTGTAGGACTCTAAAGACTCGTCAATACGCCGGCAGTAGGTGATGATCATATCAAACACCCACAAGCCGCAAGCGGTGTGCTAAACGTAACGGCCATCCGGGTATTGAACGATCAGAAGATCAACAAGCAAGCCCGCTAGTTCTCCTATGAATCCAATCAGTAACACTCCCGTACAGTCCGGTCTCGTCGTCTGATATGTCGCATATCTCGCTTAGGGTTGGTAGACGTCAGACCCCAGTAGCTTGATAAGTCGTGTCGATATGAGGTCTATAACAGTTCGAGAAACTACTGGTAACTCTTACCAGTAAATCTCAGCAACCCTGGCCAGGGATTTCCGGTTATAGCCAATCGAACACAGCACAACATCAACTCCCTATACCGGGAGAGACGAATCCCCTCCTATCGCTCATTGCCTCCATGTGATTCGGGACTGTACCTAAAAACCACCATTTTGCATGCCCTCTTGGACATAGTAAGGTGGAAATCAAAGCAAGGTGGGAATCACACAAGACTCTATAACGATCTCGGGTCAACAGACTACTCTGTACCAGTGTCACCGGAGAACTGCCATCTGACGTGAGGTATAATACTATCTGGGAGTTCTCGGCGAGTCCGTCCAGTGTACCCAGTCTCCACTGAGCACCCGTACACCATCCTTGATGTCAAACACCGATGGATATGGGATCATCCATCGCCCATCATATGGGTCAAGATGCGTATATGCTAGTGTACTCTGGTGCATCGATGCCCTGTCTCGATACACCCACGACTAGGGACAGTTATAGGATGTACTCGTAGACTACCGTGTCCCCACTAGCATGATCTCATCATAGTCCCAGTAGTCGAGTACATATCCTAAGGGCTTTACCAACATGTAACAGAGAGACAATCAGTGTACATGTTAAGGTAAAGAGTAACCAGATAGCAACTATCATGTCGAGCAAGAAAGTCCTCCCTATATATGTCTAAGCATCCACTACAATATACATCTCATGTATATTAATGGCCTCTAGGGCATACATATAACTAGCAATCTCAGGGTGTTCTGGGCTACTCTCTGACACGACTTATACCGCTTTTGGGGGTCTGACATTTACCAGCCCCCTAGGCCATATATGCGATACTCATAGACGAACGGACCGGACTGTACGGATATTGTCACTGTCAGGCTCAGTAGGGTTTCTGGATGAGTTCACTCGTCAGCTTCCCTTCCGATCAATACATGGGCAACCGTTACGTACAGCTAGTACCTCTGACGTGCTAGTGGTTATACCCAGTGCCAGTGTATTGATGAGTCATTAGAGTCCCCCACAGACAGTTTCCCAAGTTCGGGCGAAACGTTATAGAGGCCGTATGGTTTTATGGCAGGGTTCGATCATATCCGTGCACTTGTGCACGGATCATGATCGGACGGATAATACTACCAGGCTTTTGTTTAAGCCGGATCCTAGTATTATAAAGTAGGAATATTTTTGTCTCATTGCATTCGTATTCGGTCGGAATACAAATGCGGGTATGTATTTACAGTTGAGGGGTAATCTTGTAATTCGTTATGGGATTACTTTCGGAGTTGCCAGTTTTTCTTCGTTTGATTAAACATTAGTATTAATGTTTAATTAAAGGTTATTGCTGTTGCATTCTTTTTGGCCATTTCTTTCCTTGGCCGAAATTTGTTCTTAGCTGTGCGAATTTTTTTGCGTTTGGGTTTTTGTCTTTGGTGAGGTGGCTTGGATTTGGTGAGTGATTCATGGTGAATTTATTTCTTGCCCATGCTTTTCTTTTTGTAAGGTGGCATGGTGTGTGATTGGGGCTAGAATATTCAAGCACTATTTGGGTGTGCTGGAGTTTTTTTTGGTGTGGGAAAATAATTGATGGATTGATTTTCTTGGGTGGCTATTAATTTATTCATTCCACCTCTTCACTTGTTTTTCCCTGAGAGCATTCCTTCACTCATTTTCCTCATGAATGGCCTTTTTTCTTGAGAGTGGCCGAGCACTAATTCCACAGAGAACAATTCATTCATTCATTTTGTGAGTGTGGCCGAGCCCAACTGTTGGGTGAGGAATTTTCTTTAAGTCAAAAATCCTTAGCTCACTTCATCGATTCCATTATGGCAACTTCATTTACCTCCACCCAATCGTTTGGGTGCCTTGAGACAAAAGATCCTACACTCTCTCTACTTCAGTCTTGGACATGTCGGCTAGCAAACTTCATGTCCGAATTACCTCGGTTCGAGGCGGGAGCCCATATAAAGATTCATAGACGTGGTGCCACTTCGGCGGGCGTGATCGGGGAACGGACTTCGTCGGTGCAGCAGCGAGGAGTTTGGCGCGGAGATTGAAGACCGAAGGACACGGATTGATCGGTATAATCTTTCCAAACTCTTTTACAGTTTACTAGTTTACGGTTAATGGAACGATCCGGGTATTTGGGTTGCGGTAGCGCCGGTTTTGTAAAAAGTTTTTGTTCCGCATTTGGCGTCGGTTTGACGGCCGGGGCGCTGCCATGGCCCAACTTGGTATCAGAGCCAAACTATTAACCGTATTCTAGTTGCTTTAGACAATGTTAAAATATCGAAACCGAAACAAAACCCAAACACTGCCACTGCATTTTAAGTTTCTGTCAATTTATATAGTGTCTTCAAAAATTATTTAAACAAGTTCAGAAGACTACTGACATGACCACAAGCTTGCACCCTAAAAACGAGACCCAGACCTCGGATTTTGGCCGAGCCCTTTGGGGTAAATTCCGGCGTCGCCGGCCCTTTAGTCAATTTTGTGTTTGGTTTTTGGGGTGTGCTCTGATCTCTGGAAATTTGGTACAGTGGTATTGTTTGTTTAGCCCAGTTTGGATATGGTTTTATCAGGTTGTTTGGGGCTATTCGGGGGTTATTTCTAAGTCGTTATTTTCTAATATTGTTTAAAGTTTGCAGTACTTTACATTACTATCTGTGACCGTGAATGTCATTTGATCGGTAAATCTTGTCTAATCGCTATAGTCCCTTTAGACGGATTTGCGAACGTGACATTCACGTTGATGTTCTGTGTTGTGCTGTGATGTTGCGGTTTTGTCGTGGTGGATAGCTTATGTGCAATGGTAGTGCAATTTGGATTTATTTGTACATTTGATATTGCGGGACGAGCATCCGACATGTGGACTGCCGTCACTGCCTGTTTGTATATTATTCTTTTGGGACACGACCGGGTTGAGGTCGATGTCACCGTTGTATATATTTTTTTTCTTTTCTGTACTAGGAATACCTCACGGTGGGGTGCACGGATAGCTGAGTTCTAGAGGGCAACGGGCCCGCATCTCATGGCGTTGAGACGGAGGGGGCTTCACTTTAGAATTGGCGGGCTATTCGCCGCACTCGTAGGGGGTATAAGTTGACCCAAGGAGGGGTGCTCAAGTTACCAGATTCCGTGAAGTGCTGGGTGGTCCATTCACTTTGCTGAAGGGAGCTGCCTCGTTTAGAATTGGCGGGCTATTCGCCGCACTCGTAGGGGGTATAGGTTGACCCAAGGAGGGGTGCTCAAGTTACCAGATTCCGTGAAGTGCTGGGTGGTCCATTCACTTTGCTGAAGGGAGCTGTCTCGTTTCAGGTTTTGGCGGGTAGCTTGCCCCACTCGTAGGGTCTAGGTTTTCATTGCACAGGCTATCCACATGACCAGGGGAACGTCGGGTTTCACTTGTGGCTCAATGAAACCCGGAGATCCCAGATTATCTGTATTGTTCTGTGATGCTTATTACTTATCTGTGATGTTGCATTTATTATGCCTGGAGCGATTATTGTATATTGATATATATACTAGTAGATGTTGTATATGTTTTACACCCGCGCTAGTCCAGTCCCCGCTCTGTCGTTGGTTAAGTAACCTAACGGGTGATGACGGGACCCTGTGGCGAATGCGGATGGCATATACGTACATCATATTTTCGTTCTTTTCTGGTGTGATTAATTGATGGGACTGCGTTGATTCTGATCAATGCAAAGGAAAACAAACCTATATTTGATGTTGTTGGAACCAATTTTTCAAAAGCTGTTATAATAAGGGCGTTCTCTTTTGTTTTGCACAGTGGTATTCGGTTATGAATATCCAGCACCTCATTCGACGAGGCAAGGGCCGAGATCCCTTCATCGGGAGTGACCCCTTGGACAGAGGTTTGCGTCAGGGTAATAACTTCACTATAGTCGATTACGTTTTGCTTTGCATCGCGGTATTCAGTTTGGGATATCCTGCACCTCATTCTACGGGGAAAGAGCCGAGATCCCTTCACCGGGAGTGACCTCTTTAGCAAACGTTTTCGCTACTATATTTAAAAAAAAAGATATTTGGTTCCTTCAACGATATCAAGTTTATTACGCTAAAGGTTTTTCGCCAAAAACCAGTCGTAGCCCTCCGTCATTTCTTACAAGTATTGCTTAGTATTCATGCTGTGTATGTTGACCTCTGTCAAGGCACAGTGCTTGGTAGCTGGGTAATGCTTGTTTGCTGTATAGATATGCGATTATTTAGGACATTCACATGGTCATTTTGACCTCTGTCAAGGGCACGTGCGGGTGGGTCTAAGTTAATCCAGGATAATGACGGGTTGAACATGACTTACGACTTATGATATGTTGACCTCTGTCAAGGTCATAAGCCGCTTGGGGTAAAAATCATATCGGGAGTTTCAATCATATAGGAAACTTACCAGGCATGCGCATACCTTCTGGAGTGTGATAATTTGAGTGGATTCCATCACGTTATCATGTGATGATAGTTGGATCCCGATTCCCACTAATGAGTTGGACTACTCCTCGGGTGATCCTGACTAATTCTTCTTTCAGATTTGGAGAAGAATTTGAGAATACAGTGGGAGGTTTCCTGATTAGATAAAATGATTAACCATTCTGATATAGGTTAGAGTGCACGCAGAGTGTTTCTTTTCTCTCTCTCTTTGACTGCGACCATGACCCGACCCTAGACAATAACTCAGTAACCAAGTTAACCGAACTTTCTTAAAACACTGGCTTTTGGATTGTCTAAGTTGCATACATCATTGCCACTCCTTCTCTTACCCTTTGCATTTCTCCAGAACATCTCGTATCACTATGAACATCCACTTCCATTGGATAAATCCATCGTATGGTTATATACGAACTCGAAGGAATTTCTTCAAGGATGGATTCTGGTTCTGGAGAGATTGAATAGGACTATTCAGTTGTCTTTTCCTTTTACCTTCTCTCAGGTTGTGAGGGCTCCTAGGATTAGGAGAGGGTACACCTATTAGGCTTATTGGATAGTCTTCTTCCAAACCATTAGCAGGTGCCAAAATTTAGGGAATGAAGAAAACCAATTAGCCTAAGTTGGATGTACAAAAGGTAATAAGTAAAGACAAATAAAGGGATCAGAAAGAGGGCAAAGTAAATTGCGACAGTTATCATTCTCGACCAAACCACGTATTTCATCGCCACTCCTACTTCACCTTTGTATTTCTCCAGAACACCCCGTATCACTACGAACATCCAATTCCATTGGATAAATCCATCGTATGGTTATATACGAACTCGAAGGTACTTTTTCGAGGATAGATTCTGCTTCAAGAGAAATAGGAATAAGGTTTATTCAGTTGTCTTTTATCCTTACCTTCTCTCAGGTTGCGAGTGCTCCTAGGATTAGGACAGTACACCTATTATGCTTATTGGATAGTCTTCTTCCAAACCATAGGCTGGTGCCGAATGGTAGGGAAGGAAGAAAACCATTAAGCCTAACGATGATGTACAGAAGGTAACGACTAAAGACAAATAAAGGGAATTGGAGAGATGGCAGGGAAATATACGGTTACAGTCATGAATCTGGATAATGGAAGAGGCATTACTAGGAATACCTGGACACCCCTTCGAAACATATTTGTGTTTCAGTTTCACTGTGTATTGTTAATAGAAAACTGATTTCCTAATTAGACCCTTGCTCCAGGGTGTGTATTTACCAGGTATGATTCTCACATCTTTATGGTTTTACAGATGATGAGTGGGAGTAAGTTATTGGGAATTAGGTGATCATCCTCATTATATCGGAATTCGTTGTAATTGGTGATATTTGAGAAAATTTCCTGGGTACAGTTTTCAACCTATGACGCACAGAGTTTGAGTTATTCAACTCAGGGGACTTATACAAAGTATTGTATATTGTCCAGTGTCCATTAGGACAAAGGGGTTAGTCCTCGTACCATATTCTGTTTACTTGTGACTTCTCAAGTTTTAGACAAGTGTTTCGTAGAAATACAAGGTTCAAGTTTGAGAAGTTATAGGTAAAAGAATAAAGTAGAGAACTAGCTGTCGCAAGTATCGGGATTCTTTAAGGTGATCGAAAATGTAGATACTTGTGTATAGTATTCAGTTGATAGTAATGGTTTTGAGAAACTTGTTTCTCTTTCAGGTTACTCATAATTGGATGCACTCCTAAGTCGAGTAATGTTGATCGGCCTCTCTCTATTTAGTTGCCATGCACTGGAGACAGCTGCATGATTTGAATCTGGTTCCAATTAAATCGGTGCCTCTATTTCTATATTGTATATAGAATGGTTCATATCTTAACGTTGTTAAGGTACGGGGAGTTGTCCGGCTTATGCTTACAACCAGACTCTGGATAACTCAAGGCATGTTTCTGTAATGGCTGTTTATGGGTTATCCCAGGCTTTGACGAGGGTTAATTTTCTATCATCAGGAAGATCAATATTTATATTGTTCTTGACTCGCCACAGTTTTAGTAAAATGGATTTTCTTCAGAAAACAGTAGTGGGAGTATGGTAGAACTGGAAGAGATTCCAGAACCGCAAACGATTACGAAAAATTTAATAAGACCTAAAGATTCAATCAGGATTGACATTCCATTAGCCACTCCGCAGATATGGTGGGTAACCTCAAGCACCCGAGAGGTACTCTGGTAGCCTCAAGGACGGTAACAGGGAGGTTCTTGTTTACCCAGACTTTCCATTACTGCTGTTCTAGACTATGAGATCCGGCAGGAGGATGAGTATAACGTCGTTCTAAACTAGCTTTAGAAGTGCACGTGCATATTATTCTGCCAGAGGGTTGTTATAGTCAGTGGTGTTGGAGATAGTGCCCTCAGAGTCAATTATTGGATCACAGGCACGTGATTGCAATGATTGAAGGAGGACCTGTCCCAGTAGGACAGTCTTACTCAAGATGATAGTATGCTATCTGGTTTATCTTTATCATCGTGTACTGGTTTAGGTGACCTTACAGGTCACTATTGCACGTTGATAGAGCCCCTAAGATTCTTGCTTGACTACCAGCAGTAAGAGGGCGATCATATACGTGGAAGCTGGGGTCTATAAGCACATCCTTAAAAGGTCCCTAGTCATGCGAGTTTCGAGACGGGGCATGGATACTCCAGAGTAGACTAGTGTATACAGTCGAGACCCCGACAAGGGGCGGTGGCCGGTCTCACAAGCCACTGGTGTCAGTTGATTCACCTAAGATGTATACAGGTGCTCATTGGGTTATGAGTACACCGGACAGGACTCGCCGGGAACCTGCTAGTTGGTATTATACCTGACGCCAGATAGCAGTTCCCTAGTGACATGTGTACAGGTTAGTTCATCGACCTGAGATCGTCATTTGTCTCGTGTGAGTTCCCACTGTGCTTTGATTACTACCCTACCACGCTCAAAGAAGACGTGCAAACAGGTTTTAGTTTGGTACAGTCCCGAGCCACATGGAGGCAGTGAGCGGATCTGCAGGGGTTCGTCTCTCCCGGTATTGGGGGTGAGGTCGCGCTGTATCTAGGAGAGCCAGTACATGAAAAGTCCTTGGCCAAGGCAGGAGATTTACTGGTAGGTATTCAGTAGTATCTCAGGGTGTTTTGGGCTACACTCCGACATGACTTGTACCGCTTTTGGGGGTCTAACTTTTACCAACCCCCTAGGCCCGCCATGCGATGCTCATAGACGAACGGACCGGACTGTACGGATATTGTCACTGATAGGCTCAGTAGGGTGTCAGGATGAGTTCGCTCATCGACGTCCCTTTTGGTCAATACCTGGTAGCCCGTTACGTATAGGCTAATACCTCTGACGTGCTAGTGGTTAAATCCACAACCAAAGTATTAACAAGTCTTTAGAGTCCCTCACAGACCAGTTTCTCAAGTTTCGGGCGAAACGCTGTAGAGGCCGTATGGAGATATGGCAGGGTTCGATCAGATACGTGCGGTATTGCACGGATCATGATCGGACGGATTTTACTAGCGGGCTTTGGTTTAAGCCGGATCCTAGTATTGTACAGTGTAGATTTTGTCTCTTTGCATTTGTATTCAGTGGGAATACAAATGCGGGTATGTATATACAGTCGCGGGGTTTTCCTGTAATTTTTTACGGGATCAGTTTTCTGAAGTTGCCAGTTTGCATTCCGTTCCGGCCAGCTTTCCTTTGTTCCTTCACGGCCGGATTTTTCTGATGGAGGGGCTAATTTGTGTTAGTTGTATGTATGCCCTAGAGGCCAGTATTGTACAGATGATGTATATTATATTGGATGCTTGGACATATATAGGGATGACTTTCTTGCTCGATATGATAGTATGCTATCTGGTTGCTCTTTATCATAACATGTATACTTGTCTCTTTATACTGTCTTATAGTTACATATTGGTAAAGCCCTTAGGATGTGTACTTGACTACCTGGACTATGATGCGGATCATACTAGTGGGGACATGGTAGTCCATAAGTACATCCTTCAAGGTCCCTAGTCGTGGGTGTATCGAGACGGGGCATCGATATACCAGTATAGACTAGCGTATACGCTTCTCGACCTATGAGATGGGCGATGGATGATCCCATATCCATTGGTGTTTGACATCAGAGATGGTATACGGGTGCTCAGTGGAGACTGGGTACACTGGACGGACTCGCCGAGAACTCCCAGATGGTATTATACCTCACGTCAGATGGCAGTTCTCAGGTGACACTTGTGCAGGTTAGTCTGTAGACCTGAGATCGTCATAGAGTCTTATGTGATTCCCACTGTGCTTTGATTTCCACCTTACCACGTCTATGAGGGCGTGCAAAACGGTGGTTTTTGGGTTCAGTCCCGAGTCACATGGAGGCAATGAGCGATAGGAGGGGTTTCGTCTCTCCCGGTATTGGGGGTTGATGTTGCGCTGTGCTCGATTGGCCGTAACAGGGAAGTCCCTAGCCAGGGCTGTTTTAGAGATTTACTGGTAAGTGTTACCAGTAGTTTCTCGACCCGTTATGGGCCTCACATCGGCACGACTTATCGGTTATTGGGGTCTGACGTTTACCACTCCTAGACTTGATATGCGACATATCAGACGAGGAGACCAGACTGCACGGGTAATGTTGCCGGTTGGCTCGACGGGAGTTGTAGCAGGTTCGGTTGTTCTCTTCTGATCGCTCAATACCCGGATGGCCGTTACGTTTAGCTGACCGCTTGCGGCTTGGGGGTGCTTGATATGATCATCATCCACTGCCGGCGTATTGACGAGTCTTAGAGTCCCACAAAGAAGTTACCTAGTCCAGGCGAAATGTTGTGGTGCGCATATGCGATATGCGCATGGACCCGGTTAAAATGCGCGTATGGGATACCGTATATTAATCGGGCGGCTTGCTTTTGGTTAGGTCGTATGTGATATGGCCGGATTGATAAATCAAGTGTTGATTTATCATTTAACCATTAGTTTCTCACTTGAAATCTTTTCTTGTATTTGATGGATGTATGCATGCATATATGTTTTCTTTCTAGATTCATGCACATATGGATGTGCATACACACATACATATATACATCATCCTTCATGGTTGTTTAAACATTGAAAATGGTGGCAATATAAGACTCACACCATGGTTTATATGTATGGATTATTATTTATTTTTTTGTTAAAGCAAAAGAAAAGAGGAAAAGGTTAATAAATGGTTGTATTCTACACTCTTCCTTAACCTAACCATGCTCACCTACTTCTAACCATGGATTAACCTTCTCTTTGTGTTTTAACTCAAATTAAATAATATCTTAAACATTTAACCATGGTTTGAGATGAGAAGTGATAAATATATATACATATATTTTTATTTTCTTTTAATGAGTTAATCTTTTACTCTTGTTAAAAGAAAAGCCATCATCTTCTTCCTCCTTCTTCCTTTGCTCTCTAGTTTTCTATAGTGAGCAAAACACTCATCAAGATAGGTTTTTGAAGTGAGAAAAGCCACCACAACATCATTCTACACAAGTCTAGCCCACTTGTTTAGAGTGTTTGCTTCATTTCCTCCACTTGATCTAGTGAAGTTGTTAGCTTGGACAAGGAGCTTCGGGTGGATCGTCGTGGACACTAGGAGACCTCAAGCGAACCCTCCTCCAACCCTCAAGTGGCCAAGGAGTCTAGCGTAGGGAGCTACAAAGGTTGTACTCTCAAAACCCTAGTCTTTGCTACTTGTAAAGTTTAGAAACCCTAATTTTCTAGGATAGATCCTTTGTATGCTTACTTAGCACCATAAAAATCTATTCTTTGTGACATATGATGCTTCCAAACCTTTCATAGGGTGCTAGGTAAACCTAACAATTTGCAAGTTCGCAAATTAGCAATTGTGGAGGGGTTAGTTGTGATATGAGAGCTTATGAGAGCATCTTTTGATTCCATTCTTTTCTTGTGATCATTTCTTGCATTAATGAGATTAGAGTTGATTAGGAGTTGATGTGAGGCATGCTTTTGGATGTGGTCATCTCTTTTATTTCCTACACTCACCTCCCTTCATGTTGGCTTCTTTTTCCTCCACCATCAAAGAGGGCCGGCCACTTAGAGATAGAGAGAAAAAATGAGTTTTCATTTGGTGTGTGGAAAATTAATCTCATTCTCATTTTTGCATCAAAGTTCATAGCTCCATTTCTAGCCCCTCTCCAAAGTTCATCTTCACCTCCATCAAAGGCAACTTCACTACCCGCAAGAGACATACGAATCTACACTAGTCTACAGCATTCCTTGGACGCGTCGGCTAGCCAACTTCGCGTCCGAGTTGCCTCGGTCCAGAGGTGGGAGCCCGTAAAAGAACCCGGCGATGTGGTGCCCGTTTCGACGAGGAGGTGACGACCGGAGATTCTGCGAGGAGATTGGAGTGGAGGCGAAGACCGAAGGACACGGATCGCTTGGTATAACTTCTCTACTCCTTTTCGTGTTTGCTAGAGTTAGGTTAATGGCCCGATCCGGGATTTTAATGCGCGATGGTGCCGGTTTTCTAGTTTGAAAAGTTTTTCGTTTCCGCATTCCGGCGTCGGATTGACGGCCGGGGCGCCGCCGTGCACTTACATTGGTATCAGAGCCACGCCATTAACTTAGCCTAGCTTGCTCTAACGTGTTTACAAGTTCGATCGAACGGATTTTCCGAAAACCCGATTTCATGTGCATCAGTTTTTGTCGAATTATTTTTGGCTCGAAAAAATTTTCAGTGCATTGCAGAAATATGTGCAGGGTTTTGTAAGAACACTGTAAAAATTTGGTGACCTGATCCTTCAATAGAGCCGCGGAACCGCGGCCATAACCCCACTTTGGCCGCGGTTCCGCCGCAGGAATATAGCTTCATTTCACCAATTTTTTCCAGTGGGCTTCTGACATGGAATTAGGGTTTTTGGAATATTCTTTTTGGGTCTAGATTTTCTTTGAGAGCTATAGTAGTGCTTGGGGCCCACTTCGGTAAATTTGATCGATCGAAAATTTTAAACATGTTAGTTCACGGTATTTACATTATATCTGCGACCATGAATGTCATTTGATCGGTAAATCCTGTCCAACTGCTATAGCTCGGTTAGACGGATTTGCGAACGTGACATTCACGTTGATGTTCTGTGTTGTGCTGTGATGTTGCGGATTGGTCGTGGAGGATAGCCTGGATGCAATAGTAGTACAGTTTTGTTTTATATGTAAATTTGATATTGCGGGGCGAGCGTCCGACATGTGGACTGCCGTCACTGCCTGATTGTATTATTCTTTTGGGGCACGACCGGGTCGAGGTCGATGTACCCGTTGTATGTATATTTTACTTTCTGTACTAGGTTTACCCCGCGGAGGGGTGCACGGGTAGCCGGGTTCTAGAGGGCAACGAGCCCGCATCTCATGGCATTGAGACGGAGGGGGCTTCACTCTAGAATTGGCGGGCTATTCGTCGCACTCGTAGGGGGTATAGGTTGACCCAGGAGGGGTGCCCAAGTTATCGGATTCCGTGAAGTGCTGGGTGGTCCATTCACGTTGCTGAAGGGGGCTGCCTCGCTTCAGGTTTTAGCGGGTAACTTGCCGTGCCCGTAGGGGTCTAGGATTTCATTGCACAGGCTATCCACACGACCAGGGGAACGTCGGGTTTCAGTAGCGGCTCTATGAAACCCGGGGATCCCAGATATCTGTATTGTTCTGTGATGCTGGTTACATTTCTGTGATGTTGCATTTTATCACGCCTTGAGCGAAATATTATATATTGATATATATACTAGTAGATGTTGTATATGTTTTGCATCCGCGCTAGTCCAGTCCCCGCTCTGTCGTTAGTTAAGTAACCTAACGGGTGATGACGGGTCCCAGTGGCGAATGCGGATGGCATATACGTACATCATTATTTTCGTTCTTTTGTGGTGTGATCAATTGATGGGACTGCGTTGATTCGGATCAATGCAAGCTAAACAAACCTATTCTGATGTTGTTGGAACAATTTTTCAAAAAGCTGTTATTGCAAGGGCGTTCTCTTTTGTTTTGCACAGTGGTATTTGGTTATGAATATCCAGCTCCTCAGTCGACGAGGCAAGGGCCGAGATCCCTTCACCGGGAGTGACCCCTTGGACTGAAGTTTGCGTCAGGGAAATAACTTCACTATAGCCGATTACTTTTTCTTTGCATCGTGGTATTCAGTTGGAATATCCTGCAACTCATTCCACGGGGAAAGAGCCGAGATCCCTTCACCGGGAGTGACCTCTTTAGCAAAGGTTTTCGTCACTATATTTTTATAAAGCTATCCGGTTCCTTCAACGACATCAAGTTCATTACGTTAAAGGTTTTCGCCAGAAACCATTCGTAGCCCTCCGTTGTTTCAGACGGGTAGCACATAGTATTCATGCTATGTTTGTTGACCTTCGTCAAGGCATAGTGTATGGTAGCTTCTTGTTACCTTTCTGCTGCATAGATAGATGCGTTGGTTTGGGACAGTCGTATAGCCTTGTTGACCTTCGTCAAGGGCTTGTAGGGGTGGGTTCAAATTAACCTGGACAATGACGGATAGAACTTGACATGTGACTTATGATTTGTTGACCTTCGTCAAGGTCATAAAAGCATGGGGCAAAAATATACATCGGGAGTTTCTAAAGAAATTGAAACTTGCCAGACATGCGCATACCTTCTGGAGTGTGATAACGTGAGCGGATTCCGTCACGTTATCATGCGATGATAGTTGGATCCCGATTCCCACTGATGAGTTGGTTTACTCCTCGGGTGATCCCGACTAATTCTTCTTACGGGTTTGGAGAAGAATTTGAGGTTATAGTGGAAGGTTTCCTGATTAGATAAATTGGTAACCATTCTGATCTAGATTAGAGTGCACGCTGAGTGTTTCTTTTCTCTCTCTCTTTGGCAGCGACCATTGACCCGACCCTAGACTATGACTCAGTGACCAAAATTAACCGAACCTTCTTAAACACTGGCTTTTGGATTCAGAGTTGCAAACCTCATTGCCACTCCTACTTTTACCCTTTTCTCCAGGACACCCCGTATTACTACGAACGTCCACTTCCATTGGACAAAACCATCGTATGGTTATATACGAACTCGAAGGAATTTATTCGAGAATGGTTTCCGGTTCTGTAGAAAATGAATAGGACTATTCTGTTGTCTTTTCTTTTTACCTTCTCTCAGGTTGCGAGTACTCCTTGGTTTAGGAGATAGTAGACCTATTATGAAAATTGGATAGTCTTCTTCCAAATCTTAGGCTGGTGCCGAACGGTGGGGAATGAAGAAAACCAATTAGCCTAAACGGTGTACAGAAGGTATTAAATTAAGGCAAAGAAAGGGATTAGAAGGAGGGCAAAGTAAATTGCGACTGTTATTCACGACCAAACCAAGTATTTCTTCGCCAATCCTAAATCACCTTTATATTTCTCCAGGACACTCCGTATCACTACGAAGATCCACAGTTTATTGGATACTCCATCGTATGGTTATATACGAACTTGAAAGGAACTTGTTCCAGTTCGGGGATGGATTCTGGTTCGGGAGAAATAGGAATAAGGTTTATTCGGGTGTCTTTTATTTTCACCTTCTCTCGCGTTGCGAGTGCTCTTAGGATTAGGACAGTACACCCATTATGCTTATTGGATATTCTTCTTCCAAACCATAGGCTGGTGCCGAACGGTAGGGAAGGAAGAAAACCATTTGGCCTAAAGGGGTGTGCAGAAGGTAATGACTAAAGACATATAAAGGGATTTGAAGAGATGGCAAAGAATTATACGGTTACAGTTATGAATCTGGATAATGGAAGAGGCATTACTAGGAATACCCGGATACCCCTACGAAACATTTCAATGTTTCAGTTTCACTGTGTACTGTTAAAAGAAAACTGATTTCCCAATTAGCCCTTGCTCCAGGGTATGTATTTACCAGGTATGATTCTCACATCTGTATGGTTTTACAGATGATGAGTGGGAGTAAGTTATTGGGAATTAGGTGATCATCCTCATTATATCGGGATTCATTGTAATTGGTGATATTTGAGGAAGTCACCTGGGTTGTTTGCCGGACGGCAGATATTTGGTTTTGAATATCTGTTATTATGCACCGATTTCAAATTGATATATCTGTACGTCTATTTTTATAGAGTGAGATATACCTTTTAGAAATTATGTCTATGACATTTACCTATATCAGTGGATGGTTAGGTAAGGAGCATTGAACAGCGGTGTAATTCTTCTTAACCATAAGTACAGTTTTCAACCTACGACACACAGTGAATGAGTCACTGGACTCAGGGGACTTATACAGAGTATTGTATATTGTCCAGTGTCCATTAGGACAGAGGGGTTGGTCCTCATACTATATTCGGTTTACTTATGACTTCTCTAGTTTTTAGACAGGTGTTTCGTAGAAACACAGGGTCCAAGTTTTGAGAAGTTATAGGTATAAGAGTAAAGTAGAGAACCAGATGTTGCAAGTATCGGGATTCTTTAAGGTGATCAAAGATGTAGATACTTGTGCATGGTTTTCAGTTGATAGTAATGATTAAGAGAACTTGCTTCTCTTTCAGATTACTCATAATTGGAAGTACTCCTAAGTTGAGTAATGCTGATCGGCCTCTCTCCATTTAGTTGACATGCACTAGAGACAGCTGCATGATTTGAATCTGGTTCAATTAAATCAGTGCCTCTGTTTCTGTATTGGATATAGAACAGTTCATATCTTGACATTGTTAAGATACGGGGAGTTTTCTGGCTTATGCTTAAAACCAGACTCTTGATAACTCAAGGCACGTTTCTGTAATGGCTGTTTGTGGGTTGACCCGGGCTATGACGAGGGTTGACTTTCTACCATCTGGAAGATCAATAGTGATATTATTCTTGACTCGCCACAGTTTTAATAAAAATGGATTTTTTCAGAAAACAGTAGTGGGAGTATGGTAGAACTGGAAGTGATTCCAGAACCGCAAACGATTACTAAAGATTTGATAAGAACCTAAAGATTCAATCTGGTTTGATATTCCATTAGCCACTCTGCAGATATGGTGGGTAACCTCAGGCGCTCGAGAGGTACTTCGGTATGCTCAAGGACGGTGGCAGGGAGGTTCTTGTTTACCCAGACTTGCCATTGCTGTTGTTCCAAACTATGAGACCCGGCAGGAGGATGAGTATAGCGTCGTTCTAAACTAGCTTTAGAAGTGTACGTTTATATGACTCTGCCAGAGGGTTGTCGTAGTCAGTGGGAGCAGCGGAAGCATTGGTGGACAACAGGCTTATGTCTATTTATAGACTAAAGCAGATATAGCGGAGATAGATCATCTATTTCTGATGTGACAGTCATAGGTTTGACTTCATCAGAATAGGGGATGGATCTATTAAGAAGGTAGTAGGGTGTGATGTCCTGGTATTTGGATGACATACACAGAGTAGGATATGATATTGCTATACTACGATCGGTTATACTTTGGTTGTCACACAGTGGTTTCTCCACATAGGAGAAACGATCGGAAGCAGTTTTAGAACATAAGTGGATGTTCTAGGGAAATGATAACGACAGCCTCCTTCGGGAGACAGTTATCATTCCAGGCTTCCAAGGTGACCTGGATGACAGAGTGACTGTCAGAGTTATAGTTTTCCCTCTGACAAAGGGCAGTATTTTGGACAGGTGGTCCAGGTGGATACTGAGGGAAGGATGGCACAGGATACTGATTAAGTTTAGTTGACGATATAGTCTAAGAAGTTTGGATTTGGAGTTCACTTATGAGCTAGGTCCCATCAGATATCCAGACATATTCTAAGACAGGTATTGCTCATTTCGGGAGATGGCTTTCTCCGCGAACTTGAGATAAAGAGAGACATAGAACGAAACATCACAGCAGATCCACTCACTGAGGCTATCCCTCGAACGCAATAGTTTCGCAAACGAGCTTTGTGAGACTGACTAGTAGAGGAGTTGGGTGTTCGGTATCACACGGGCTGTGAGTATGCGACATCGCAATAATTAGCCTTGAGTGTAAGTGGGAGATTGTTGGAGATAGTGCCCTCAGAGTCAATTATTGGATCACAGGCACGTGATTGCAATGATTGAGGGAGGACCTGTCCCAGTAGGACAGTCTTACTCAAGATGATAGTATGCTATCTGGTTTATCTTTATCATCGTGTACTGCTTTAGGTGACCTTACAGGTCACTATTGTACGTTGATAGAGCCCTTAGAATTCTTGCTTGACTACCAGCAGTATGAGGGCGATCATATACGTGGGAGCTGGGGTCTATAAGCACATCCTTAAAAGGTCCCTAGTCGTGCGAGTTTCGAGACAGGGCATCGATACTCCAGAGTAGACTAGTGTTTACAGTCGAGACCCCGACGAGGGGCGGTGGCCGGTCACACAAGCCACTGGTGTCAGTTGTTTCACCTAAGATGTATACAGGTTCTCATTGGGTTATGAGTACACCGGACAGGACTCACCGGGAACCTGCTAGTTGGTATTATCCCAGACGTCAGATAGCAGTTCCCTGGTGACATGTGTACAGGTTAGTTCATCGACCTGAGATTGTCATTTGTCTCGTGTGAGTTCCCACTGTGCTTTGATTACTACCCTACCACGCTCAAAGGAGACGTGCAAACAGGTTTTAGTTGGGTACAGTCCCGAGCCACATGGAGGCAGTGAGCGGATCTGGAGGGGTTCGTCTCTCCCGGTATTGGGGGTGAGGTCGCGCTGTGTCTAGGAGAGCCAGTACATGAAAAGTCCTTGGCCAAGGCTGGAGATTTACTGGTAGGTATTCCAGTAGTATCTCAGGGTGTTCTGGGCTACACTCCGACACGACTTGTACCGCTTTTGGGGGTCTGACTTTTACCAACCCCCTAGGCCCGCCATGCGATGCTTATAGACGAACAGACCGGACTGTATGGATGTTTTCACTGACAGGCTCAGTAGGATGTCAGGATGAGTTCGCTCATCGACGTCCCTTTTGGTCAATACCTGGTAGCCCGTTATGTATAGGCTAATACCTCTGACGTGCTAGTGGTTAAATCCACAACCAAAGTATTGACGAGTCTTTAGAGTCCCCCACAGACCAGTTTCTCAAGTTTCGGGCGAAACGCTGTAGAGGCCGTATGGAGATATGGCAGGGTTCGATCAGATACGTGCGGTATTGCACGGATCGTGATCGGACGGATTTTACTAGCGGGCTTTGGTTTAAGCCGGATTCTAGTATTGTACAGTGTAGATTTTGTCTCTTTGCATTTGTATTCAGTGGGAATACAAATGCGGGTATGTATATACAGTCGCGGGGTTTTCCTGTAATTTTTTACGGGATCAGTTTTCTCAAGTTTCCAGTTTGCATTCCGTTCCGGCCAGTTTTCCTTTGTTCCTTCACGGCCGGATTTTTCTGATGGAAGGGCTAATTTACAAGTTCGCAAATTAGCAATTGTGGAGGGGATAGTTGTGATATGAGAGATTATGAGAGCATCTTTTGATTCCATTCTTTTCTTGTGATCATTTCTTGCATTAATAAGATTAGAGTTGATTAGGAGTTGATGTCAGGCTTGCTTTTGGATGTGGTCACCTCTTTTATTTCCTACAATCACCTCCCTTCATGTTGGCTTCTTTTTCCCCCACCATCAAAGAGGGCCGGCCACTTAGAGATAGAGAGAAAAAATGAGTTTTCATTTGGTGTGTGGAAAATTAATCTCATTCTCATTTTTGCATCAAAATTCATAGCTCCATTTCTAGCCCCTCTCCAAAGTTCATCTTCACCTCCATCAAAGGCAACTTCACTACCCGCAAGAGACATACGATTCTACTCTAGCCTACAGCATTCCTTGGACGCGTCGGCTAGCCAACTTCGCGTCCGAGTTGCCTCGGTCCAGAGGTGGGAGCCCGTAAAAGAACCCGGCGATGTGGTGCCCGTTTCGATGAGGAGGTGACGACCGGAGATTCTGCGAGGAGATTGGAGTGGAGGCGAAGACCGAAGGACACGGATCGCTTGGTATAGCTTCTCTACTCCTTTTCTTGTTTGCTAGAGTTAGGTTAATGGCCCGATCCGGGATTTTAGTGCGCGGTGGTGTCGGTTTTCTAGTTTGAAAAGTTTTTCGTTTCCGCATTCCGGCGTCGGATTGACGGCCGGGGCGCCGCCGTGCACTTACATTGGTATCAGAGCCACGACATTAACTTAGCCTAGCTTGCTCTAGCGTGTTTACAAGTTCTATCGAATGGATTTTCCGAAAACCCGATTTCATGTGCATCAGTTTTTGTCGAATTATTTTTGGCTCGAAAAAATTTTCAGTGCATTGCAGAAATATGTGCAGGGTTTTGTAAGAACACTGTAAACATTTGGTGACCTAATCCTTCAATAGAGCCGTGGAACCGCGGCCATAACCCCACTTTGGTCGCGGTTCCGCCGCATGAATATAGCTTCATTTCACCAATTTTTTCCAGTGGGCTTCTGACATGGAATTAGGGTTTTTGGAATATTCTTTTTGGGCCCAGATTTTCTTTGAGAGCTACAGTAGTGCTTGGGGCCCACTTCGGTAAATTTGATCGATCGAAAATTTTAAACATGTTAGTTCACAGTATTTAGATTATATCTGCGACCGTGAATGTCATTTGATCGGTAAATCCTGTCCAACTGCTATAGCTCGGTTAGACGGATCTACGAACGTGACATTCACGTTGATGTTCTGTGTTGTGCTGTGATGTTGCGGATTGGTCGTGGGGGATAGCCTGGATGCAATAGTAGTACAGTTTTATTTTATATGTATATTTGATATTGCGGGGTGAGCGTCCGACATGTGGACTGCCGTCACTGCCTATTTGTATTATCTTTTGGGGCACGACCGGGTCGAGGTCGATGTTCCCGTTGTATATATATTTTACTTTCTGTACTAGGTTTACCCCGCGGAGGCGTGCACGGGTAGCCGGGTTCTAAAGGGCAACGAGCCCGCATCTCATGGCATTGAGACGGAGGGGGCTTCACTCTAGAATTGGCGGGCATTTCGTCCCACTCGTAGGGGGTAGAGGTTGACCCAGGAGGGGTGCCCAAGTTACCGGATTCCGTGAAGTGCTGGGTGGTCCATTCACGTTGCTGAAGAGGGCTGCCTCGCTTCAGGTTTTAGCGGGTAACTTGCCGCGCCCGTAGGGGTCTAGGATTTCATTGCACAAGCTATCCACACGACCAGGGGAACGTCGGGTTTCAGTAGCGGCTCTATGAAACCCGGGGATCCCAGATATCTGTATTGTTCTGTGATGCCGGTTACATTTCTGTGATGTTGCATTTTACCACGCCTTGAGCGAAATATTATATATTGATATATATACTAGTAGATGTTGTATATGTTTTGCATCCGCGCTAGTCCAGTCCCCGCTCTGTCGTTAGTTAAGTAACCTAACGGGTGATGACGGGACCCAGTGGTGAATGCGGATGGCATATACGTACATCATTATTTTCGTTCTTTTGTGGTGTGATCAATTGATGGGACTGCATAGATTCGGATCAAAGTAAGCTAAATAAACCTATTCTGATGTTGTTGGAACAATTTTTCAAAAAGCTGTTATTGCAAGGGCGTTCTCTTTTGTTTTGCACAGTGGTATTCGGTTATGAATATCCAGCTCCTCGGTCGACGAGGTAAGGGCCGAGATCCCTTCACTGGGAGTGACCCCTTGGATAGAAATTTGCGTCAGGGAAATAACTTCACTATAGCCGATTACTTTTGCTTTGCATCGTGGTATTCAGTTGGAATATCCTGCACCTCATTCCACGGGGAAAGAGCCGAGATCCCTTCACCGGGAGTGACCTCTTTAGCAAAGGTTTTCGTCACTATATTTTTATAAAGCTATCCGGTTCCTTCAATTATATCAAGTTCATTACGTTAAAGGTTTTCGCCAGAAACCATTCGTAGCTCTCCGTCGTTTCAGACGGGTAGCACGTAGTATTCATGCTATGTTTGTTGACCTTCGTCAAGGCATAGTGTATGGTAGCTGCTTGTTACCTTTCTGCTGCATAGATAGATGCGTTGGTTTGGGACAGTCGTATAGCCTTGTTGACCTTCATCAAGGGCTTGTACGGGTGGGTTCAAATTAACCTGGATAATGATGGGTAGAACTTGACATGTGACTTATGATTTGTTACCTTCGTCAAGGTCATAAGAGCATGGGGCAAAAATCCACATCGGGAGTTTCTAAAGAAACTGAAACTTGCCAGACATGCGCATACCTTTTGGAGTGTGATAACGTGAGCGGATTCCGTCACGTTATCATGCGATGATAGTTGGATCCCGATTCCCACTGATGAGTTGGTTTACTCCTCGGGTGATCCCGACTAATTCTTCTTTCGGGTTTGGAGAAGAATTTGAGGTTACAGTGGGAGGTTTCCTGATTAGATAAATTGGTAACCATTCTGATCTAGGTTAGAGTGCACGCTGAGTGTTTTTTTTCTCTCTCTCTTTGGCAGCGACCATTGACCCGACCCTAGACTATGACTCAGTGACCAAAATTAACCGAACCTTCTTAAACACTGGCTTTTGGATTCAGAGTTGCAAACCTCATTGCCACTCCTACTTTTACCCTTTTCTCCAGGACACCCCGTATTACTACGAATGTCCACTTCCATTGGACAAAACCATTGTATGGTTATATACAAACTCGAAGAAATTTATTCGAGGATGGTTTCCGGTTCTGGAGAAAACGAATAGGACTATTCAGTTGTCTTTTCCTTTTACCTTCTCTCAGATTGCGAGTACTCCTTGGTTTAGGAGATAGTAGACCTATTATGCAAATTGGATAGTCTTCTTCCAAACCATAGGCTAGTGCCGAACGGTGGGGAATGAAGAAAACCAATTAGCCTAAACGGTGTACAGAAGGTATTAAGTTATGACAAAAAAAGGGATTAGAAGGAGGGCAAAGTAAATTGCGACTGCTATTCACGACCAAACCAAGTATTTCTTCGCCAATCCTAAATCACCTTTGTATTTCTCCAGGACACTCCGTATCACTACGAAGATCCACAGTTTATTAGATACTTCATTGTATGGTTATATACGAACTCGAAAGGAACTTGTTCCAGTTCGGGGATGGATTCTGGTTCGGGAGAAATAGGAATAAGGTTTATTCGGGTGTCTTTTATCTTCACCTTCTCTCGCGTTGTGAGTGCTCCTAGGATTAGGACAGTACACCCATTATGCTTATTGGATAGTCTTCTTCCAAACCATAGGCTGGTGCCGAACGGTAGGGAAGGAAGAAAACCATTTGGCCTAAAGGGGTGTGCAGAAGGTAATGACTAAAGACATATAAAGGGTTTGGAGAGATGGCAAAGAATTATACGGTTACAGTTGTGAATCTGGATAATGGAAGAGGCATTACTAGGAATACCCGGATACCCCTACGAAACATTTCAATGTTTCAGTTTCACTGTGTACTGTTAAAAGAAAACTGATTTCCCAATTAGCCCTTGCTCCAGGGTATGTATTTACCAGGTATGATTCTCACATCTGTATGGTTTTACAAATGATGAGTGGGAGTAAGTTATTAGGAATTAGGTGATTATCCTCATTATATCGGGATTCGTTGTAATTGGTGATATTTGAGGAAGTCACCTGGGTTGTTTGCCGGACGGCAGATATTTGGTTTTGAATATCCGTTGTTATGCACCGATTTCAAATTGATATATCTGTACGTCTATTTTTATAGAGTGAGATATACCTTTTAGAAATTATGTCTATGACATTTACCTATATCAGTGGATGGTTAGGTAAGGAGCATTGAACAGCGGTGTAATTCTTCTTAACCATAAGTACAGTTTTCAACCTACGACACACAGTGAATGAGACACTGGACTCAGGGGACTTATACAGAGTATTGTATATTGTCCAGTGTCCATTAGGACAGAGGGGTTGGTCCTCGTACTATATTCGGTTTACTTATGACTTCTCTAGTTTTTAGACAGGTGTTTCGTAGAAACATAGGGTCCAAGTTTTGAGAAGTTATAGGTATAAGAGTAAAGTAGAGAACCAGATGTTGCAACTATCGGGATTCTTCAAGGTGATCAAAGATGTAGATACTTGTGCATGGTATTCAGTTGATAGTAATGATTAAGAGAACTTGCTTCTCTTTCAGGTTACTCATAATTGGAAGTACTCCTAAGTTGAGTAATGCTGATCGGCCTCTCTCCATTTAGTTGACATGCACTGGAGACAGCTGCATGATTTGAATCTGGCTCAATTAAATCAGTGCCTCTGTTTCTGTATTGGATATAGAACAGTTCATATCTTGACATTGTTAAGATACGGGGAGTTTTCCGGCTTATGCTTAAAACCAGACTCTGGATAACTTAAGGCACGTTTCTGTAATGGCTGTTTGTGGGTTGACCAGGGATATGACGAGGGTTGACTTTCTACCATCTGGAAGATCAATAGTGATATTGTTCTTGACTCGCCACAGTTTTAATAAAAATGGATTTTTTCAGAAAACAGTAGTGGGAGTATGGTAGAACTGGAAGTGATTCTAGAACCGCAAACGATTACTGAAGATTTGATAAGAACATATAGATTCAATCTGGTTTGATATTCCATTAGCCACTCCGCAGATATGGTGGGTAACCTCAGGCGCTCGAGAGGTACTTCGGTATGCTCAAGGACGGTTGCAGGGAAGTTCTTGTTTACCCAGACTTGCCATTGCTGTTGTTCCAGACTATGAGACCCGGCAGGAGGATGAGTATTGCGTCGTTCTAAACAAGCTTTAGAAGTGTACGTCTATATGACTCTGCCAGAGAGTTGTCGTAGTCAATGGGAGCAGTGGAAGCATTGGAGGACAACAGGCTTATGTCTATTTATAGACTAAAGCAGATATAGCGGAGATACATCATCTATTTCCGATGTGACAGTCATAGGTTTGACTGCATCAGAATAGGGGATGGATCTGTTAAGAAGGTAGTAGGGTGTGATGTCCTGGTATTTGGATGACATACACAGAGTAGGAAGTGATATTCCTATACTACTATCGGTTATAGTTTGGTTGTCACACAGTGGTTTCTCCACATAGGAGAAACGATCGGAAGCAGTTTTTGAACATAAGTGGATGTTCTAGGGAAATGATAACGGCAGCCTCCTTCGGGAGACAGTTATCATTCCAGGCTTCCAAAGTGATCTGGATGACAGAGTGACTGTCAAACTTATAGTTTTCCCTCTGGCAAGGGGCAGTATTTTGGACAGGTGGCTCAGGTGTATACTGAGGGAAGGATAGCGCAGGATACTGATTAAGTTCAGTTGACGATATAGTCTAAGAAGTTTGGATTTGGAGTTCACTTATGAGCTAGGTCCCATCAAATATCCAGACATATTCTAAGACAGGTATTGCTCATTTCGGGAGATGGCTTTCTCCACGAACTTGAGATAAAGAGAGACATAGAACGAAACATCACAGCGGATCCACTCACTGAGGCTATTCCTCGAACGCAATAGTTTCGCAAACGAGCTTTGTGAGACTGACTAGTAGAGGAGTTGGGTGTTCGGTATCACACGGGCTGTGAGTATACGACATCGCAAAAATTACCCTTGAGTTCAAGTGGGAGATTGTTGGAGATAGTGCCCTCAGAGTCAATTATTGGATCACAGGCACGTGATTGCAATGATTGAGCGAGGACCTGTCCCAGTAGGACAGTCTTACTCAAGATGATAGTATGCTATCTGGTTTATCTTTATCATCGTGTACTGCTTTAGGTGACCTTACAGGTCACTATTGCACGTTGATGGAGCCCTTAGGATTCTTGCTTGACTACCAGCAGTATGAGGGCGATCATATACGTGGGTGCTGGGGTCTATAAGCATATCCTCAAAAGGTCCCTAGTCGTGCGAGTTTCGAGACAGGGCATCGATACTCCAGAGTAGACTAATGTTTACAGTCGAGACCCCGACGAGGGGCGGTGGCCGGTCTCACAAGCCACTGGTGTCAGTTGGTTCACCTAAGATGTATACAGGTGCTCATTGGGTTATGAGTACACCGGACAGGACTCGCCGGGAACCTGCTAGTTGGTATTATACCTGACGTCAGATAGCAGTTCCCTGGTGACATGTGTACAGGTTAGTTCATCGACCTGAGATCGTCATTTGTCTCGTGTGAGTTCCCACTGTGATTTGATTACTACCCTACCACGCTCAAAGGAGACGTGCAAACAGGTTTTAGTTGGGTACAGTCCCGAGCCACATGGAGGCAGTGAGCGGATCTGCAGGGGTTCGTCTCTCCCGGTATTGGGGGTGAGGTCGCGCTGTGTCTAGGAGAGCCAGTACATGAAAAGTCCTTGGCCAAGGCAGGAGATTTACTGGTAGGTATTCCAGTAGTATCTCAGGGTGTTCTGGGCTACACTCCGACACGACTTGTACCGCTTTTGGGGGTCTGACTTTTACCAACCCCCTGAGCCTGCCATGCGATGCTCATAGACGAATGGACCGGACTGTACGGATATTATCACTGACAGGCTCAGTAGGGTGTCAGGATGAGTTCGCTCATCGACGTCCCTTTTGGTCAATACCTCGTAGCCCGTTACGTAAAGGCTAATACCTCTGACGTGCTAGTGGTTAAATCCATAACCAAAGTATTGACGAGTCTTTAGAGTCCCCCACAGACCAGTTTCTCAAGTTTCGGGCGAAACGCTGTAGAGGCCGTATGGAGATATGGCAGGGTTCGATCAGATACGTGCGGTATTGCACGGATCGTGATCGGACGGATTTTGCTTGCGGGCTTTGGTTTAAGCCGGATCCTAGTATTGTACAGTGTAGATTTTGTCTCTTTGCATTTGTATTCAGTGGGAATACAAATGCAGGTATGTATATACAGTCGTGGGGTTTTCCTGTAATTTTTTACGGGATCAGTTTTCTGAAGTTGCCAGTTTGCATTCCGTTCCGGCCAGTTTTCCTTTGTTCCTTCACGGCCGGATTTTTCTGATGGAGGGGCTAATTTGCAAGTTCGCAAATTAGCAATTGTGGAGGAGTTAGTTGTGATATGAGAGATTATGAGAGTATCTTTTGATTTCATTCTTTTCTTGTGATCATTTCTTGCATTAATGAGATTAGAGTTGATTTGGAGTTGATGTGAGGCTTGCTTTTGGATGTGGTCACCTCTTTTATTTCCTACACTCACCTCTCTTCATGTTGGCTTCTTTTTCCCCCACCATCAAAGAGGGCCGGCCACTTAGAGATAGAGAGAAAAAATGAGTTTTCATTTGGTGTGTGGAAAATTAATCTCATTCTCATTTTTGCATCAAAGTTCATAGCTCCATTTCTAGCCCCTCTCCAAAGTTCATCTTCACCTCCATCAAAGGCAACTTCACTACCCGCAAGAGACATACGATTCTACACTAGTCTACAGCATTCCTTGGACGCGTCGGCTAGCCAACTTCGCACCCGAGTTGCTTCGGTCCAGAGGTGGGAGCCCGTAAAAGAACCCGGCGTTATGGTGCCCGTTTCGACGAGGAGGTGATGACCGGAGATTCAGCGAGGAGATTGAAGTGGAGGCGAAGACCGAAGGACATGGATCGCTTGGTATAGCTTCTCTACTCCTTTTCTTGTTTGCTAGAGTTAGGTTAATGGCCCGATCCGGGATTTTAGTGCGCGGTGGTGCCGGTTTTCTAGTTTGAAAAGTTTTTCGTTTCCGCATTCCGGCGTCGGATTGACGGCCGGGGCGCCGCCGTGCACTTACAAGTGGGAGCACCGGAAGCATAGTGGACAAGTAGCTTATGCCTATTTATAGACTAAAGCAGATATAGCGGAGATAGATCATCTATTTCTGGTGTGAAAGTCATGGGCTTTGACTCCATCAGAATAGGGGATGGATCTGTGAGGAAGGTAGTAGGGTGTGATGTCTTGGCATTTGGATGACATACACATAGTAGGAAGTGAAATTCCTATACTACGATCGGTTATACTGTGGTTGTCACACAGTAGTTTCTCCACAAAGGATATGGATATAATATCAGGCATTTTGGTTACTAGATCTTTGGTTTTTTATATAGATTTGGGTAGTTTCCTAATCTGGGTACTTTGACAGCATTCTAAATGTATTTTAGGATGAACGACTCTTGGCATGGTGGTGTACCTGCAAGTGATGGAGTCACCCTCTCTGAAGGTGTCTTACAGACTAAAGGGGAGAGGGATGTGCATGATTGACATATCACTTGCTTAGGAAATTGAGTTAATCATGTGATGTCAAGTACCACACCAGATGTTGTTTTTGCACTAGATGCAATAAATTGATATTAATCCAATCCTGGAGATACGTTCGGAAGCAGTTTTAGAACATAAGCGGTTGTTCTCGGGATTTGATAACGACAGCCTCGTTCGGGAGACAGTTATCATTCCAGGCTTCCAAGGTGACCTGAATGACAGAGTGACTATCAGAGTTATAGTTTTCCCTCTGACAAGGGGCAGTAGTTTGGACAGGTAGTCCAAGTGGATACTGAGGAAGGCTTGGCGCAGGATACTGATTAATTTCAGTTGACGATACAGTCTAAGAAGTTTGCTGGATTTGGAGTTCACTTGTGAGCTAGGTCCCATCAGATATCCAGACATATTCTAAGACAGGTATTGCTCATTTCGGGAGATGGCTTTCTTCATGAGTTTGAGATAAAGAGAGATATAGAAAGAAACATCAAGACGGATCTACTCACTGAGGCTATTTCTCGAACACAATAGTTTTACAAATGACCTTTGTGAAACTGTTAGTAGAGGAGTTGGATGTTCGGTATCACACGAGCTGTGAGTACGCAACATCGTAATAATTAACCTTAAGTGCAAGTGGGAGATTGTTGGATATAGTGCCCTCAAAGTAAATTAGGATCGTAAATACGTGATTGCAATGATTGAGGGAAGACCTATACCGATAGGACAGTCTTGCTCGAGATGATAGTATGCTATCTGGTTTGTCTTTATCATCGTGTACATGCTTTAGTTCACTATTGCATGTTGATAGAGCCCATAGGATTCTTGCTTGACTGCCAGCAGTATGATGGCGATCATATACGTGGGAGCTGGGGTCTATAAGCACATCCTTAAAGTGTCCCTAGTCGTGGGAGTTTTCGAGACAGGTGTTAGTGTATATGCCCTAGAGGCCATTACTGTATCATACTAGTATGTATATTACTTGATGGAAGCTTGGGATATTCACAGTTGTACAGACAATCTTGCTCAATATAGTAGTATGCTACTTGGTTTGTCTCTGCTTTAATGTGTACATGTGTGTTTATTTATTATATCACCTATACGCATTAGTAGAGCCCTTAGGATCTTTGCTTGATTACCGGCGTTGTGATGGCGATCACACTCGTGGGGGCTGGGTAATCTACAAGCACATCCTTATACACGTCCCTAGTCGTGGGAGTATCGAGATAGGGCATCGATACTCCGGAGTAGACTAGCGTATGCGCTTCTCATCCCAGCACGGGAGACGGTCTGTCCCACAGCCGTCGGTACGTCGTACTTGAGATAGTATGCGGGTGCTCGTTAGGTTACGAGTACACTGGACAGGACTCGTTGGGAACTGATGGTTGGTATTATACCTATCGTCAGTTATCAGTTCCCAGGTGACATGAGTACAGCTTAGTCCGCTGACTTGACACTGTCACTCCGCCTCAAGTGTGTTCCCACCGTTCTTTGATTACTACCCTACCACGGCTCTTCTGAGTCGTGCAAACAGGTAGTAGTTGGGAGCAGTCCCGAAGCACTTGGAGGCAGTGACGGTTAGATAGGATTCGTCTCTCCCGGTATTGGGGGTTGACATCGCGCTGTGTCTAGGAGAGCCATTACACAAGTAGTCCCTGGCCAGGGCAAGCGAGATATACTGGTAGGTTCCAGTGCTATCTCAGGGTGTTCTGGGCTTCACTCCGACACGACTTGTACCGCTATTAGGGGTCTGACGCTTGCCGCCCCCCTAGGCCCGACATGCGATGTATCAGACGAACAGACCGGACTGTACGGAGAATGTCACATTCAGACTCAGTAGGAGTTCAGATGGGTTTTACCTCGTCAGTCTTCTTATCGGCATCTACCTGGGGACCGTTACGCACAGCTAGTGCCGCTTGCGGTCTGTGGTTAAACCCACTGCCAGCGTAGTGTCGAGTCTTTAGAGTCCCACACAGAGGGTTATTCGCCTCTGGGCAAAACAGAGTAGAGGTCGCATGGTATTGCGACAGGGTTCGTTCTCATCCGCGCACTAGTGCACGTTTGGAGTCCGGACGGATATTACTAGTAGGCTCTGGTTTGAGTCAGATACTGGTATATGTTTTGGGGTTGATTTTATCTCTTGGTATTCTTGTTCCTCGGAACGAGAATGCAGGTGTGTATGCACAGTTGTTTGAGGCGGAGGAAGAGGTTTTTCATTAGGGTTTCGGAACGGGTGCGTATGCACAGTTGACAGTCGTCTTTTTCCAAACCCTAATGGAATTATGGATTATCAATTAATAATAGTAATTAAATGAAATTATGTTATGGTTGGTTTTGTTGACTTGTTGACCATGGTTGACTTGTTGACCATGGTTGAATGTTTGACCATCATCATTACTTTGCAAGGATTCTCCTTGATTCATGCTTACATTTCATTTATTGAAGTATGATAGTGGTCATTCCAAAACTACCATCAACTATTCTCATTTTGAATTATTATTATTTAGATAATTCTTTTTCTTTTTGATATGGTTGCAAAAAGAAAAAGAAAGCTCATTCTATCATATTGATTCTCTCTCCTCACTTCATCTTCTTCCTCCTCTTGTTCAAGGAGAGCAAATCTCATGTGTTGAGAATCATCTCCTTGAAGATTTAACACCCCAAAAGCACACTCTACTCACTCTAAGGTAGAAGGTCTAGCAAGCCGAATACCTTAGTTCTCTCAAGATCGAGAAAGGAGCCCAAGGATGAAGCCCTCAGGTGGATCTATCTTCGGCAAAGAGGAGACGAGGAGGGGAAGCCATTCAAGCTACTACAAAGAACAAGAAAGAAGAACAACAACAAGAAGAGAAGGAGTTCAAGTTGAGGTATAACCACTTTGCATAGTAGTTAACTCTTCTTTGCAAGTATGCTAGTTTAGTTTAGCAAAGATCCGGCTTTTACGGTCCATGTTACAAAGTTTAGAAAAATTTTGATTTACCGTTTCCGCTACCCCGAAAGTACCGGGAGAGGTAACGTGGACCTAACAGTGGTATCAGAGCCTAACTAAACTTAAACTAGCTTGGTAGTGAAGTGTAACGAAGTTCGGAAACGAAAAATCGCAAAACCGGAAAAACCAAAACCCTAAGTTTCTGTTAAAATTTTTTCTGGTCAAAACAAGATTTGTTATACACCTAAATTCGGTTCAGGGTTTTGTGTGAACACCCAAGAAAAACGATCCCTTGATTCATTCAAACCGCCGCGGTTCCGCGGCATGAGGTAGGTATTTGCCGCGGAACCGCCGCCGTTTGTTGTCCTCTTGTCATCGTTTTTCGTGCAGTGTGTCTCTGTGTTGGTTCTGAGATTTTTAAGATATATTATATGTGCCCAGATTTTCCAGAACAGAAATTTACTTTTGGGGTCCTATAATTCCGTATTTTTTCCGAACTTCACTGCACTTTGACTATGATGGTTATATCTGTGATGTTTGCATGTATTGAACGTCGGCTAATCGCTATAAGTCGATTGGTCGGGGTTATACATGATCTGTGTTTGATAATGGATTGTGTATATGAATGTGTTGGACTGTCGCGGGTGAATAGCCGGGGTGGATGTGAGATGAGCTTTTGTTTTTCTTTCATTCATTGTAAATGTAAATTGATGTAATATTATTATTTGTTTGGCCGCACAACCGGGTCGGGGTTGTAGCCGTCATTGTATAATTCTTTTTACTGTTTTTGCTCCTAGGATAGACCCATGGAGGGGTGCCCAAACTGCCGAGTACTTGGCGGGTAGTTTGCCGCACCCGTAGGGGTCTTGGGTGGGGCATTTGCTATTCACCGCGACCGTGTAATCCGCTTTTCGTTGCAGGCTCGAACGGATTGCGGATTCCTAGTATATCCAATGTATTCATCTGTGATCTGTAATGTCTATCATTGCTTTACTATTTAGGCGTTGCTTATGTTTTACAGCCGCGCTAGCCCAGCCCCCGCTCTGTCGTTAGTTAAGTAACCTAACGGGTGATGACGGGACCCCGTGGCGAATGCGAATGGCATAAGCGTACGTCATATTTTGGTTGTTTTCTGCAATGGTAGGATTTAATTGATGGGACGCATTAAAAGAACTAATGCAAGAAAATAAACCTAAAAGACGTTGTTGGAACAATTTTTTCAAAAAGCTGTTATTGCAAGGACGTTCATTTTTGTTTTGCATCGAGGTATTCGGTTATGAATGCCCAGCACCTCAGTCGACGAGGCAAGGGCCGAGATCCCTTCATCGGGAGTGACCCCTTGGACAAAAATTTGCGTCAGGGTAATAACTTCACTATAGTCGATCATTCTTGCTTTGCATCGAGGTATTCAGTTTGGAATATCCTGCACCTCATTCGACGAGGAAAGAGCCGAGATCCCTTCACCGGGAGTGACCTCTTTAGCAAAAGTTTTCGCCACTATATTTTCAAAAAGTTGTATCACGTTCCTTCAACGAAATCAAGTTCATTACGTTAACGGGTTTTCGCCAAAACCCAGTCGTAGCCCTCCGTCGTTTCGGATTAATATTGCTTAGTATTCGTGCTACGTATTTCGTGCTCAGCCGAGGCGTAGTGAACGGTAGCTATGTAATATTTTTCCGTAGGATACAAAGTGATTGGTTAAGACAGTCGTGCGGTCATTTTGGCTCAGTCAAGGACTCGTACGGGTGGGTCTAATGCAGTCAAGATAATGACGGGTTGAACTTGACTAGGATCTTTTGACATTTTGGCTCAGTCAAGGTCACTTGGATCCTAGGGGCAAAAACCACATCGGGAGTTTCAAAAGAACTGAAACTTGCAGATTTAGCATACCTTCTGGAGTGTGGTGACTAGAGTGGATTCCATCTAGGTTATCACACAATGACAGTTGGATCCCGATCCCACTGATGAGTTGGTTTACTCTCGGGAGATTATTTCACTTAACGATCAATGCTATAAACCTAGTAGGTGTCTAGAAAGGTGTTAGCGGGGCTACGCCCCCAGGGAAAAGAGGTTCTTTAATTAAGGAACTTCGCGAAAGCGTTGGAAAACCTCCCTCGAAGTACCGACACTAGCCTGGCTGAAAGGTTAAGCAAGTATTGTGACGTGAATTAAAACCCGGCTAGTTCTTCTTTTAAAAGGGTTTTAAGAAGAATTTGAGGAAACAGTGGGAGACATCCTGGTTAGATAAATTAATAAACCAATCTAATCTTGCAAGAGCATACGCTGAGTGTTTCTTTTCTCTCTCTCCAGGCAGCAACATTTTCACGCCCTAATCAAGATAATGAAATGTATCGCTTGACCGATCCGAATTCTTATTCGGGACTGGGGAAAGTTGGTTCAGCTCTAACTTGTGACAACAGTCATGAGTATGAGAATGGGAAAGAGGAAAGTATGGATTTCCAGGATACCCAGTTGAAGAAGAAGCATGGTTTTGCATCTACTTCAGGTGTTCTTGTAATTGAGAACTGTTTTACGGTCAGCCCTACCTCCTGGGTACTTGATACCGGATCAGGATCTCATATCTGTAATTTATTACAAGGACTGAGAAAAAGTAGGAAAGTTGCACCGGGTGATATGTCGCTCAGAGTAGCGAACGGAGCACAAGTTAATGCGGCAGCCGTCGGTGAATATCACCTAGTATTGCCTAATGGCAAGACTATGATTTTGAACGATTGCTACTATGTGCCCTCTATGGTTTGCAACATCATATCAGTTTCTTTACTCGATAAAGATGGATATAACTTTGTTCTTGAAAAGAATATCATGAACATTTACCTTCATAAGGTACTGGTTGCAGAGGGTACACTGTGTAATGGTATCTACGTTCTAAATCAGAATACAGTTCTCAATATACAAAACACACGCAAGAGGAAGAATTCAGATACGAATGAATCCTACTTGTGGCATTGTAGACTTGGTCATATCGGAGAGAAAAGACTGAGTAAGTTGCATAAAGATGGACTCTTGAATGCGTTCGAGTTTTCATCTTATGAAACTTGTCAGTCTTGTCTCAAAGGAAAGATGACCAAATCTCCGTTCACCGGACATGGAGAAAGAGCAAGAGAGCTCTTGGGACTCATACACAGTGATGTGTGTGGTCCGATGTCTATACATGCAAGGGGTGGGTTCTCATACTTCATCACATTCACTGACGATCTCTCTAGGTTCGGATATGTGTATCTGATGAAACACAAATCTGAAGCTTTTGAGAAATTCAAGGAATTCAGAAAGGAAGTAGAGAACCAGATTGGCAAAAGTATCAAGATCCTCCGGTCTGACAGGGGAAGGGAGTACTTAAGCACGGAATTCCTAGATTACTTAAAAGAGAATGGTATTCTCTCTCAGCTTACTCCTCTATATACGCCACAGCACAACGGTGTTTCGGAGCGGAGGAATCGTACCCTATTGGATATGGTTCGCTCCATGATGAGTAGTGCTGAGTTGCCTCTTTCATTTTGGGGACATGCGCTTCAGACAGCGGCGTACCTATTGAACGATGTTCCGTCTAAATCTGTGCCTAAGACACCGTTCGAGATATGGAATGGTAAGAAGCCGTATCTTAAAGGCATTAAGATATGGGGTTGTCCGGCCTATGTAAAAGTACAAAATCCGGACAAACTTAAGGCACGTTCAGTTCTATGTAAATTTGTGGGATATCCTAAGAACTCCGCAGGATATCTGTTCTACCACACCGAGGAACAGAAGGTGTTTGTATCTCGCCACGCCACCTTTTTAGAGTGGCAATTTCTTGCAAAAGAAACAAGTGGGAGTTCGGTAGAACTGGAAGAAATTCAGCGACCACAAAATGAAACTGAAAATTTGACAGAACCTCAGAATTCAATAACCCCAGAAGAACCTCAGCCACTCCGCAGATCTGGTAGGATTTCTCATCCGCCCGAGAGATACTACGGTTTTCTCATTGACGGGGATCGAGAGGATTGCATCTTGGAAGAAGATGACCCTACCAGTTTCAGGCAGGCCATTATCAGTAGGGACTCTGATAAGTGGCAGGAAGCAATGCAATCCGAAATGGAGTCCATGTACGCCAATAAAGTGTGGACCTTGGATATTGCTCCACCTGGGGTAAAACCCGTTGGATGCAAATGGATCTACAAAAGGAAACTTGGTGTAGATGGGCAGGTGGAAACCTATAAAGCTAGACTCGTTGCAAAAGGTTTTCGTCAAAGACCTGGTTTGGACTATGATGAGACTTTTTCTCCGGTGGCTATGCTCAAATCCATTCGGATCTTACTTGCCATTGCTGCCTTCCATGACTATGAAATCTGGCAGATGGATGTTAAGACGGCTTTCCTAAATGGTTGTTTGGAAGAGTGCGTTTACATGGATCAACCAGAAGGTTTCGTAGACAGTGGGAGCAGCGGAAGGGTGTGCAAGTTGCTTAAATCCATTTATGGATTAAAGCAGGCATCGCGGAGCTGGAACATCTGTTTTGATGAGGCAATCAAGGAATTTGATTTCATCAAGAACGAAGATGAACCCTGTGTTTATAAGAAGATTGTAGGACGAACTGTCGTATTCCTAGTCTTGTACGTGGACGACATTCTTTTGATAGGAAATGATATTCCTATGCTACAATCGGTCAAGCTATTTTTGTCACAAAGGTTCTCCATGAAGGACCTGGGTGATGCCTCGTACATTCTGGGGATCAAGATCTATAGAGATAGATCCAAGAAACTACTGGGACTTTCGCAGTCCAGGTACATAGAGACCGTACTAAAGAGATTTAGTATGGAGGATTCCAAGCGCGGTAACATACCCGCATTGCACGGAATTACCCTCTCCAAGAAGATGTCTCCTAAGACTGACGAGGAGAGGGTTCGCATGAGCACTATACCCTACGCTTCGGCGGTAGGATCTATAATGTATGCGATGCTATGTACAAGACCAGATGTAGCTTACGCGTTGAGCACGGTAAGCCGGTATCAGTCAGACCCAGGGGAGGACCACTGGACAGCAGTGAAGAACATTCTCAAGTACCTGAGAAGGACTAAGGAGATGTTCCTGGTTTACGGTAATGGAGACCTCAGGGTCGAGTCCTTTACCGATTCAAGCTTCCAGAGAGACAAAGATGACAGCAAGTCTGTCTCGGGTTTTGTGTTTACCCTCAACGGAGGGGCGGTATGTTGGAGGAGTTCCAAGCAGGATACCGTCGCAGACTCGACGATGGAGGCTGAATACATTGCTGCAAGCGATGCCGCAAAAGAGGCGGTCTGGATAAAGAAGTTCATTAGTGAACTTCAGGTGGTTCCGTCCATTGTTGACCCAATACCTTTGTATTGCGATAACAATGGGGCTATAGCTTTAGCGAAGGAACCAAGGTCCCATCAGAAATCCAGGCACATCTTAAGGCGGTATCACCTGATCAGGGAGATCATTGATCGACAGGAGATCGAGGTGCGGAGAGTGGACACAAAAGACAACACTGCGGACCCATTCACGAAGGCTTTACCCCAGACTCAGTTCGAGCGGCTGATCGAGATGATAGGTCTTCGATACGCCAGTACATGGCCTTAGTGCAAGTAGGAGATTGTTAGTGTATATGCCCTAGAGGCCATTACTGTATCATATTAGTATGTATATTACTTGATGGAAGCTTGGGATATTCACAGTTGTACAGACAATCTTGCTCAATATAGTAGTATGCTACTTGGTTAGTCTCTGCTTTAATGTGTACATGTGTGTTTATTTATTATATCACCTATACGCATTAGTAGAGCCCTTAGGATCTTTGCTTGATTACCGGCGTTGTGATGGCGATCACACTCGTGAGGGCTGGGTAATCTACAAGCACATCCTTATACACGTCCCTAGTCGTGGGAGTATCGAGATAGGGCATCGATACTCCGGAGTAGACTAGCGTATGCGCTTCTCATCCCAGCACGGGAGACGGTCTGTCCCACAGCCGTCGGTACGTCGTACTTGAGATAGTATGCGGGTGCTCGTTAGGTTACGAGTACACTGGACAGGACTCGTTGGGAACTGATGGTTGGTATTATACCTATCGTCAGTTATCAGTTCCCAGGTGACATGAGTACAGCTTAGTCCGCTGACTTGATACTGTCACTCCGCCTCAAGTGTGTTCCCACCGTTCTTTGATTACTACCCTACCACGGCTCTTCTGAGTCGTGCAAACAGGTAGTAGTTGGGAGCAGTCCCGAAGCACTTGGAGGCAGTGACGGTTAGATAGGATTCGTCTCTCCCGGTATTGGGGGTTGACATCGCGCTGTGTCTAGGAGAGCCATTACACAAGTAGTCCCTGGCCAGGGCAAGCGAGATATACTGGTAGGTTCCAGTGCTATCTCAGGGTGTTCTGGGCTTCACTCCGACACGACTTGTACCGCTATTAGGGGTCTGACGCTTGCCGCCCCCCTAGGCCCGACATGCGATGTATCAGACGAACAGACCGGACTGTACGGAGAATGTCACATTCAGACTCAGTAGGAGTTCAGATGGGTTTTACCTCGTCAGTCTTCTTATCGGCATCTACCTGGGGACCGTTACGCACAGCTAGTGCCGCTTGCGGTCTGTGGTTAAACCCACTGCCAGCGTAGTGTCGAGTCTTTAGAGTCCCACACAGAGGGTTATTCGCCTCTGGGCAAAACAGAGTAGAGGTCGCATGGTATTGCGACAGGGTTCGTTCTCATCCGCGCACTAGTGCACGTTTGGAGTCCGGACGGATATTACTAGTAGGCTCTGGTTTGAGTCAGATACTGGTATATGTTTTGGGGTTGATTTTATCTCTTGGTATTCTTGTTCCTCGGAACGAGAATGCAGGTGTGTATGCACAGTTGTTTGAGGCGGAGGAAGAGGTTTTTCATTAGGGTTTCGGAACGGGTGCGTATGCACAGTTGACAGTCGTCTTTTTCCAAACCCTAATGGAATTATGGATTATCAATTAATAATAGTAATTAAATGAAATTATGTTATGGTTGGTTTTGTTGACTTGTTGACCATGGTTGACTTGTTGACCATGGTTGAATGTTTGACCATCATCATTACTTTGCAAGGATTCTCCTTGATTCATGCTTACATTTCATTTATTGAAGTATGATAGTGGTCATTCCAAAACTACCATCAACTATTCTCATTTTGAATTATTATTATTTAGATAATTCTTTTTCTTTTTGATATGGTTGCAAAAAGAAAAAGAAAGCTCATTCTATCATATTGATTCTCTCTCCTCACTTCATCTTCTTCCTCCTCTTGTTCAAGGAGAGCAAATCTCATGTGTTGAGAATCATCTCCTTGAAGATTTAACACCCCAAAAGCACACTCTACTCACTCTAAGGTAGAAGGTCTAGCAAGCCGAATACCTTAGTTCTCTCAAGATCGAGAAAGGAGCCCAAGGATGAAGCCCTCAGGTGGATCTATCTTCGGCAAAGAGGAGACGAGGAGGGGAAGCCATTCAAGCTACTACAAAGAACAAGAAAGAAGAACAACAACAAGAAGAGAAGGAGTTCAAGTTGAGATATAACCACTTTGCATAGTAGTTAACTCTTCTTTGCAAGTATGCTAGTTTAGTTTAGCAAAGATCCGGCTTTTACGGTCCATGTTACAAAGTTTAGAAAAATTTTGATTTACCGTTTCCGCTACCCCGAAAGTACCGGGAGAGGTAACGTGGACCTAACAACAGGCATCGATACTCCAGAGTAGACTAGTGTATCCAGACGAGACCCCGACGAGGGGCGGTGGCCGGTCTCACAAGCCATTGGTTTCAGTTGGTTCACCTAAGATGTATACAGGTGCTCATTGCGTTATGAGTACAGCGGACAGGACTCGCCAGGAACATGCTAGTTGGTATTATACATATCGTCAGATAGCAGTTCCCAGGTGACATGTGTACTGGTTAGTCTGTCGACCTGAGATCGTCATTTGTCTCGTGTGAGTTCCCACTGTGCTTTGATTACTACCCTACCACGGCTCAAAGGAGTCGTGCAAACAGGTTTTAGTTGGGTACAGTCCCGAGCCACATGGAGGCAATAAGCGGATCGTCAGGGATTCGTCTCTCCCGGTATTGGGGATGAGATCGAGCTGTGTTTAGGAGAGCCATTACACGAAATCCCTGGCCAGGGTAATCGAGATTTACTGGTAGGTATTCCAGTAGTATCTCTGGGTGTTCTGGGCTACTCTCCGACACGACTTCTACCGCTTTTGGGGGTCTGACGTTTACCAGCCCCCTAGGCCCTATATGCGATACTCATAGACGAACGAACCGGACTGTACGGATATTGTCACTGTCAGGCTCAGTAGGGTTTCTGGATGAGTTCACTCGTCAGCTTCCCTTCCGATCAATACATGGGCAACCGTTACATACACATAGTACCTCTGACGTGCTAGTGGTTATACCCAGTGCCAGTGTATTGATGAGCCATTAGAGTCCCCCATAGACAGTTTCCCAAGTTCGGGCGAAACGTTGTAGAGGCCGTATGGTTTTATGGCAGGGTTCGATCATATCCGTGCACTTGTGCACGAATCATGATCGAACGGATAATACTAGCGGGTTTTGGTTTAAGCCGGATCCTAGTATTATAATGTAGGAATATTTTTGTCTCATTGCATTCGTATTCGGTCGGAATACAAATGCGGGTATGTATTTACAATTGAGGGGTAATCTCGTAATTCGTTACGGTATTACTTTCGGAGTTGCCAGTCTTTCTTCGTTTGATTAAACATTAGTATTAATGTTTAATTAAAGGTTATTGTTGTTGCATTCTTTTCGGCCACTTCTTTCCTGGGCCGAAATTTGTTCTTGGCTGTGGGAATTTTTTTGAGCTTGGGTTTTTGTCTTTGGTGAGGTGGCTTGGGTTTGGTGAGGTGGCTTGGGTTTGGTGAGTGATTCATGGTGAATTTATTTCTTGCCCATGCTTTTCTTTTTGTAAAGTGGCATGGTGTGTGATTGGGGCTAGAATATTCGAGCACTATTTGGGTGTGCTGGAGTTTTTTTTGGTGTGGGAAAATAATTGATGGATTGATTTTCTTGGGTGGCTATTAATTTATTCATACCACCTCTTCACTTGTTTTTCCCAGAGAGCATTCCTTTACTCATTTTCCTCATGAATGGCCTTTTTTATTGAAAGTGGCCGAGCACTAATTTTCATTCATTCATTTTGTGAGTGTGGCCGAGCCCAATTGCTTGGGTGAGGAATTTTCTTTAAGTCAAAAATCCTTAGCTCACTTCATCGATTCCATTATGGCAACTTCATTTACCTCCACCCAATCGTTTGGGTGCCTTGAGACAAAAGATCCTACACTCTCTCTAATTCAATCTTGGACATATCGGCTAGCAAACTTCATGTCCGAGTTGCCTCGGTTCGAGGCGGGAGCCCGTATAAAGATTCATAGACGTGGTGCCACTTCGGCGGGCGTGATTGGGGAGCGGACTTCGTCGGTGCAGCAGCGAGGAGTTTGGCGCGGAGATTGAAGACCGAAGGACACGGATCGATCGGTATAATCTTTCCAAACTCTTTTACAGTTTACTAGTTTACGGTTAATGGAACGATCCGGGTATTTGGGTTGCGGTAGCGCCGGTTTTGTAAAAAGTTTTTTTTCCGCATTTAGCATCGGTTTGACGGCCGGGGCGCTGCCGTGGCCCAACATATGCAACTTGCTAGTCTTGTCTCAAAGATAAAAATGACCAATACTCCGTTTACAGGAAACAGAGAAAGAGTTAATGAACTCTTGGGACAGATACATGATGAGGTATATGGTCCCATGTCTACAAATGCCAAGGTTGGTTCTTTGAGAACCAAACGGGTAGAAATATTAAAGTCCTACGATATGATCGAGGAGGCGAATAGTTGCGTATGAAATTTCTGGAGTTTCTAAAAGGAGAATGTGATTCTCTCTCAGCTTACTCCTTCGTATACACCACAGCACAATGGTGTATCGGGGCGGAGGTATCGCACCCTATGAGATATGGCGCGCTCTATGATGAGTACTGCTGAGTTACCTGTTTTCTTTTGGGTGTTATGCACTTGAGAAGCTGCATACCTATTGAATAGGGTTCCATCCAAATTAGGGCCTACGACTACATATGAGATATGGTATGGGAAGAGACCATGTCTTAAACGAGTTAAGATATGGGTTGTCCGGCCTATGATGAAAAGCAAAATCCGGACAAGCTCGAGGCAAGGTCAGTTGTGAAGTTTTGTTGAAATATCCCAAACATTAGTAAAACTGAGGAGCAAAAAGTGTTTTGTTTCTTAGCATGCCACCTTTTTAGAAAAGGAATTTCTTGTGAAGAAATTAAGTGGTTATGAGATAGAACTGGAAGAAGTTCCAGCTAAACAAACTAACAGCTGATGATTTGGTAAAACCAAAGGATTCAATAGTTTCCGACGAAGCTCAGCCTCTCCGCAAATCTGGTAGGTTTTCTCATCCACTCGAGAGATACTACGATCTTCCCGGTGACAGTGGGAGCGAGGATTGCATCAGGAGATGATGGCCCAACCAGGTTCAGGCAAATGGTGTTAGTTATATGTATGCCCTAGAGGCCATTACTGTAAATAAGATGTATATTGTAGTGGATGCTGGGACATATATAGGTAGGACTTTCTTGCTCGACATGATAGTACGCTATCTGGTTGCTCTTTATCTTAAAATGTATACTTTCTGTCTCTCTGTTACATGTTGATAAAGCCCTTAGGATATGTGCTCGACTTCCAGGACTATGATGAAGATCATACTAGTGGGGCCTGGGTAGTCCATGAGTACATCCTTCAATGTTCCTAGTCGTGGGAATATCGAGACGGGGAATCGATATTCCAGAGTAGACTAGCGTATATCTTCTCGACCCATGTGATGGGCGATGGATGATCCCATATCCATTGGTGTTTGACATCAGAGATGGTATGCGGGTGCTCAGTGGTGACTGGGTACACTGAACAGACTCGCCGAGAACTCCCAGATGGTATTATACCTTACGTCAGATGGCAGTTCTCTGGTGACACTGGTACAGCTTAGTCTGTTGACCCGAGATCGTCATAGAGTCTTGTGTGTCTCCCACCGTGCTTTGATTTCCACCCTACCACGGCTCTACTGAGCGTGCAAACATGTGGTTTTTGGGTACAGTCCTGATTCACATGGAGGCAATGAGCGATAGGAGGGGATTCGTCTCTCCCGGTATTGGGGGTTGATGTTGCGCTATGCTCGACTGTCCATAACTGAAAATCCCTGGCCAGGGTTGCAGTGATTTACTGGTAAGAGTTATCAGTAGTTTCACGCTTGTTATAGACCTTACATCGGCATGACTTATCAAGCTACTGGGGACTGACGTTTCCCACCCCTAGGCGAGATATGCGACATATCAGACGAACAGACCGGACTGTACGGTAAGTGTTACTGGTTGGATTCACAGGAGTGTGAGCGGGCTTGCTCGTTGATCTTCTGATCGCTCAATACCCGGGTGGCCGTTACGTTTAGCAGACCGCTTGCGGCTTGTGGGTGTTTGATATGATCATCACCTGCTGCCGGCGTATTGACGAGTCTTTAGAGTCCTACACAGAGGTTTCCTGGCTCAAGCGAAACGAAATAGGAGCGCATATGAGATATGTGCGGGACCGAGAATAATACCAGTATGTGATACTGGATTCTATTCTCGCGATTTGTATCATCGGACGGTTATATAAGATATAGCCGGGTTACCGAATCAAGTGTTGATTTGATACATTGATACACTTGATATTAGTCGGTTATATGCAGTATGACCGGATCATTAAATCAAGTGTTGATTTAATAATTTAATGTATAATTCTATATTTGATATATTACTTTACATTAACTAGTATTGGTTCACTTAAGATTATTTTCTCACTTGATTGTGCACATTGTATATATGATATATGTTTGTGCACTAGATTGTATCATGTTTGATGATACATGCAAACTTGGGTATATGTTTGCTTTAAACCATCTTTAGGTTAATGGTTAGGTTTTAATTTGTTTTATTTATTTTCTTTATTCATTTTGGCAAAAACAAATATGGTGGCTTTCTTTGTTTTACTCTTGAAGTTTCATGAAGCTTCAACCATTTTGTTTTTTCCCTTAACCTAACCATTTACCTAAACCCTAGTTTAATCTCTACATGAGTTTACTTACCCATGGTTGCATTATGATAAGTATTCACTTGAATTATTATTTTGAAAATTAATTCATTTTCTTTTCTTCTTCTTCATCTTCTTCAAGAGGTGAAGAAAGCTTACTAAAAAATTACAAGTGATGAAATCAAGCGAGAAATCCAAATCCAAAGTGAACCCACCTCCTATTTCTTCATCCTCTACCACTTGCCATGTTGTATAGGGTGTTTTCTTCACAAGGTTCGTGACCAAGTGAAGATGGAGCTTGAGTTAGAGTCGTCTCGACGTAGATCATCTTCGGCATCGAAGTCAACGACCTTGCCCGCCCATTTCTCCGATGAAACCGACACCAGAGTCCAGGATTTCGATGATCGCAGCGGAGAGACGTCAACACGGAGCTAAGGAAGTGGAGGACCGGATCTACAAAGGTTGTAGTCCCTTTCACTCATAGTTAAGTTGTTAACTTGCTTGTAGTTTCGCCTTACCTCTATTTAACGATCTAGCATTAGGGTTCTTTGGCACATAAAAAATTTGATTTTGGCATGGTTGATCAGTTGTAGAACCTCATGAGTGTGCCTAGGAACCCTACAGTGGTATCAGAGCCTAGCTAGAGCTTTAGGCGAAGTGTAGACGAAGTTAGAAACCCGGTCGAACCCCGAAACCCTAAAAATAACCCTTCTCTGTACATTTTTCAAAACTATGGAATTTTGTGAATTAAAAATATGCAGAAAAATCAGCAGGGTTTTATAAGACTTACTGTGCAGCACGTGACCCCAACTCGTCCAAGGCGCCGCAGAACCGCGGCCGTACCCTAGGTCATGCGACGGTTCCGCAGCCATAAAGTCTCCTCTTGCTTCACTGTTGCACAGTAATGTCCCTTTGTGATTCCTCTGTTTTCTGGGTAATTTTAATTTCTACTCAAGAGTTGAGTTTTCTGGGTTATATTGGGGACTCGGTGTTTCGATCGGAAAGTTTAACTTCGTCTATCTGTTTTTCCGGGTATTTTAGAGTATGTTAAAAAGTTCGACCGGATATAAATACACACTTTTTCCCCTGCCGGGAAATTTCCAATTGTTGGATTTTTCCGTAGTTTAATAACGTTTTCTAAGTAGTGCAAGTAACGCGATGGACCCTCTAGAAGACAACAAACCTTAACTCGATTATGTGACCGTCTTGAACTGTCCTTTGAACCTTAGGGTTTGGGGCAGTACGGCGTGCCACATGTGAGGCGTTGGCCTGACCCTTCTACGGCTGGACCGTTGGTACTGTGGCATAAAGTGAATGTTCTTAAACTTATTTCATGTGTTGAGCTGTTTCGGGAAAACTTGGGTGTTTGATTGTTTGATCGGAAAGTTTAACATTTTCTATTTATCTGGAATGTGATACAATATTTGGAATCCACAAATAGTTATGAGATAACTGATTTGAATGTTATAAACATAGCAGTTTAGTCTCACTTGATCGGTTGCCACGGAATTTTGATGCGATCAAAAATCCGTCGCAATCACGTAGCGTACGCGGATACTCGCCGGGTAAACTTAATAGACAGCTACACCCCATAGCCCCGACCAAGTGACTGTAGGAGAACCCCGTCGCCGAAAGCATCCGTTCGGGTGCTCGCGGCAGCGGTGTTCCGCCTTGGTGCACTTCGTCGACGGCATCGGGGGTGCGGCCGCCTAATAAAGTTTGCGACGAGCATTCGATCAAAATGTCGGGAATCTTGTTGAATTGCCCGACTTGATATTGAAAAGAGTTTTCGATAATGAGACGAAAATGTGGGGTTTGTAATTGTTAGGCATGCGATGTCTAAGGAATTCATTTGGTTAGGCATGCGATGTCTATGCAGGTTGCGGATTCCAACTGTTGTAGTTTTACACCTTCTTTTCTGCGACCGTAAGTGTAATATGTGATATCGCCGGTTTCGTTGCTATATGTCAACGACAATTGGGATGCGCATATTTACTTACGTTGATGACATGTGATGTTATGTGTTGCTGGATATGTTATATTGGATCGTCGTGTTTGAATAGCCCGGGGTTTTTATGTGAGATGAGTGTTTTTCATTTTCATTCATGTAAAAACTTGTATGTAATATTCTTTTATTGGGGCACTTCCAGGTTGCGGAAGATGTTACCGTTGATGTATATTATTTACTTTTCCGCATTAGGATAGACCCAAGGAGGGGAGCACAAGTAACCGGGTTCTAGGGTCCAGTGGGAGACCAACTCGAAGAGTCGAGTCCGGGTCTCCTAACTCTAGAATTGGTAGGGTTGCTTGCCGCTCTCGTAGGGGTCTAGGGGTGTGGGAATTGGCTATTCATCACGACCGTGGAATCCGTGTTTTATTCAGGCTCAAAATAAAACACGGACGTCCTAGTATATCCAATATTTCATATGTTTCTTCTGCTGCGTTATCTGTGATGTGATCATGTGATTTGTTCAGATAAATATTGTATATAGTATATATGATATATTATATAGACGTTGCTTATGTTTTACACCCGCGCTAGCTCTGCCTCGCTCTGGCGTTAGTTACCTAACCTAACGGTGCAGACGGGACATCGAGGCGAATGCGGATGGCATAAGCGTACGTTATATTTATCTGTGATGTTTAGGTGGACTTAAATGATGGGACATTCATTAATGAGATTAATGAAAGAAAATAAACCTAAAAGATGTTGTGGAATCGGATTTCAAAAATAAAAACAGGCAGCTACAGTTCTTGCTTTGCATCGCGGTGTTCCTTGTAGAACATCCTGCACCTTATTCGATGAGGAAAGGGCCGATAATCCCTTCACCGGGAGTGACCCCTTTCGCAATAACTGGCAGATGCTACAACCCTCGGTTTGTCTTTTGATTGCTTCTATAGTTTCTACTTTGCACAGCGGTATATATGATATATCTGCACCTTATTTGATGAGGAAAGGGCCGACGATCTCTTCACCGGGAGTGACCCCTTTGGCAAAACTAGAAAAGCCTCAAAAACACTCCATTTAAAAACCATTTGATTCCGCAACGAGATCAAGTTCAAAGCGTTAAAGGTTTTCTTAAAAACTATCCGCAACCCTCCGTCATTTTAGGAAGTAGAGTACTTAGTATTCGTGCTGTGTTTGTTGACCTTAGTTAAGGCACAGTGTACGGTAGCTAAGTGATGTCTTCCTACACCGCATATGATGCGATTAGTTAGGACAGTTGCGTGACTTTGTTGACCTTAGTTAAGGGTCATGTGGGTGGGTCTAATTAATCACGAAATGACGGGTAGAACTTGACTAGTGCTTATGATTTGTTGACCATAGTTAAGGTCATAAGTGCTAGGGGTAAAAACCATTATCGGGAGTTTCAAGTGTTGAAATTTGTAATGAGATTGCATACCTTCTATATGATAGTTGGATCCCGATACCCACTGCGAGTAATTGTTACTCCTGAGAGAGTTTTGCACTTTGCAATTAGCCGATCAAGTAGGTGTCTAGAAAGGTGTCAACGGGGTTACGCCCCTGGGAAAACGAGATTTATTTTAATTAGGTCCGTGCGAAAGCACGGGGAACCTCCCTCAAAGTACCGACACTGGCCTGCCTGAAAGATTGGCGAACTTGTAGAGTGTAATTAATCCCGGCTAGTCTTTCCTTTTAGGGTTTGAAGGAAGATTTGATAAAAACAGTGGGAGCCATCCTGATTAGATAAAATAAATAACCAATCTAATCTTGCAAGAGCGCACGCAGAGTGTTTTCTTCTCTCTCTCTCCAGGTAGCGACCATATCACGCCTTAATCAAGATAATAATATGGATGTATTGACCGGACCCGCTTGGATACTGTGCTGGGAAACGTTGGTCCCGCTACAACTTATAATTGTTATAAGACCGAGCAGGAAATAGGGGAATACCAGGATTCCCATGCCGCCCAAACGAAGAAAGTGCATAAGATGCATCTCTTTCGGGTGTGTTCATTATAAAGAACTGTTTCTCAGTATCCTCTACGTCCTGGGTATTAGATACCGGATCAGGATCCCGCAAATGTAATCCATTACATGGGCTACAGATAGGTAGAGAACTGAGAATGGGTGAAAAGTTTCATGAGACAGAAAATGGTGCAAGTGTTGCAGCCAAGTCTGTTGGTCACTATCACCCTGTATTTCCAAATACATTGATTCTGAACAAATACTGTTAGATACCGAACCTGATATACAAAGTCATATCAGTCTTTTTATTAGTAAAGAAAGGATATAATTTTGTATTGTTGGATAATATTTTGAACATTTCAAAAGTTGATCGGATCAGGCACGTTATCTAAAAGCATTGACGTTCTAAATCAAACTACAGTTCCTTAGGTACAGAACACACACAAGAGGAAGAGTTCAGAAATGAACGAATCCCTCTTAAGGTATTGTAGATTAGGTCTTATCAATGTGACCCGACTAGCTTAAGTTACATTTTAGATGCATATTTAAATCAGTTTGAATTTACATCTTGTGAAACTTGCCAGTCATGTCACAAAGATAAGATGACCATAGCTCTGTTTATTGGAAATAGAGAAAGAGTTAGTAAACTCTTGGGACTGATACATGATGATGTATGTAAGGTCCTCTGTCTACACATGCCAGGACCGGTTCTTTGTACTTCATTACATTCTCTGATGATCTCTCAAGATTCAGTCATATGTTCCTGTTGAAACATAAGTCCGAAGCTTTTGAGATATTCACAGAATATAAGTTAGAAGTAGAGAACCAAAATACGGGTATAAGTATTATGTCCTATGATAAGATCAGGGAGGAGAATACTTGTGCATGGAATTCCTGGATTATTCTAAAGAAGAATGAGATTCTATCTCGGTATTACTCCTCTGAATATACCACAGCACAACGGTGTATCAGGACGGGGCAATAGCACCCTATATGATATGGTGAGCTCTATGATGAGTACTACTGAGTTACCTTTTTTTTTCCTTTTGGGGGTTATGCACTTAAGAAGTTGCATACCTATTGAATTGGGTCCGAATCAAATCAATGCCTACCACTCCATATAAGATATGGTATGGGAAGAGCCTATCTCTTAAGTAAGTTAAGATTTGGGATTGTCAGGCCTATGTCAAAAGCAAAATCTGGACAAGATCGAGGCAAGGTCAGTTCTACAGAACTGGAAAGGTTCCAGCTATACAAACTACAGCTAATGATTTGATAGAACCAAACGATTCTATAGTCCCCAACGAACCTCGGCCTCTTCGCCGATCTAGCAGGGTTCCTCATCCGCCTGAGAGATACTTCGGTTTCTCGATGACAGTGGGAGCAAGGAATGTATCATGAGATGATGACCCAACTAGTTTCGAGCAGGCTATCGAGAGTAGGGACTCTGTAAGAATGGCTGGATGCTTAGCAATCTGAGATGGAATCCATGTACACCAACAAAGTATGGACTTTGGTTGCTATATCTGAAGGGTTAAATCCCCATCAGGAGCAAGTAAATCTTGAGAAGATTACTTGGTGTAGATGGAAAAGTTGAGACTTTCAAGGCTAGACTTGTTAAAGGTTTTCGTCATCAATCAGGCGTGGATAATGATGGAACCTTTTTCCGGTAGCTATGCTTAAGTCCATCCTTATCCTACTTGCCATTGCTACATACCATGACTACGATATCTGGTGGTTGGGTGCCATGACTACTTTTCTAAATAATGATTTAGAAGAGAACGTCTATAAGAACACAGCCAGAGGGCTTCGTAAACAGTGGGAGCAGCGGAAACGTGTGCAAGTTGCTTTACAGAATAAAGCAGGCATCGCGGAGTTGGAACGTCTGTTTTGATGCGGTAGTCGAAGTGTTTGACTTCATCAAAATGGTAGATGAACCTTGTATATACAAAAAGATAGTAGAGAGTAAGGTGGTCATCCTCGTATTGTACGTGGACAACATACTCTTGATAGGAAAACAGTTTCTTATGCTACGCACGGTCAATCTCCTCTTATCACAAGGATTCTCCAAATAGGATAAAGGTGATACCTCCTAAATCCTGGCATTTGGATCTATGAGATAGATCTAAAGGGATGTTAGGGTTCTCACTAGTTGTAGTGAGATGGTATCAGTTGATCCTGGGGAGAATCACTGGAAAGGTTCCAGGGTGATAAGGACGACTGAATGTCAGTCGCAGGCATTGTCTTTACCCTCAGTAAAGGGACGGTATGTTGGAAGAGTTCCAAGCTAGATACCATGGCAAACTAGATGATAAAGGCTGGTAACATCGCTATTAAAGATACTACCAAAGAGGCAGTTTGGGTGTATATTGGTTCATAAGATGAACTAAGTTCCTACCATTGTATGACAATGGAAGTGTGGCTTTAGCCCAGGAACCCCGATCCCATCAGTGACCCAGACATATTCTGAGGCAGCATCACCTGATCATGGAGATAGTTGATCTCTAGGGTGATCAAGGTTACGAGAGTAGACTCAGAGGACAACACGGCGGAACACTCACAAAGGCTTTTTCCCAGAGAGAGATTTATATGGGATGGTTGAGTATTAGATACTGCAACCACTGCTACAGATGGCCCTAGTGCAAGTGGGAGATTGTTAGTTATATGTATGCCCTAGAGGCCATTACTGTACATAGGATGTATATTGTAGTGGATGCTGGGACATATATAGGTAGGACTTTCTTGCTCGACATGATAGTACGCTAACTGGTTGCTCTTTATCTTAACATGTATACTTTCTGTCTCTCTGTTACATGTTGATAAAGCCCTTAGGATATGTGCTCGACTTCTAAGACTATGATGAAGATCATACTAGTGGGGCCTGGGTAGTCCATGAGTATATCCTTCAATGTTCCTAGTCGTGGGAATATCGAGACGGGGCATCGATATTCCAGAGTAGACTAGCGTATATCTTCTCGACCCATGTGATGGGCAATGGATGATCCCATATCCATTGGTGTTTGACATTAGAGATGGTATGCGGGTGCTCAGTGGTGACTGGGTACACTGAACGGACTCGCCGAGAACTCCCAGATGGTATTATACCTTACGTCAGATGGCAGTTCTCTGGTGACACTGGTACAGCTTAGTCTGTTGACCCGAGATCGTCATAGAGTCTTGTGTGTCTCCCACTGTGCTTTGATTTCCATCCTACCACGGCTCTACTGAGTCGTGCAAACAGGTGGTTTTTGGGTACAGTCCCGATTCACATGGAGGAAATGAGCAATAGGAGGGGATTCGTCTCTCTCGGTATTGGGGGTTGATGTTGCGCTATGCTCGACTGACCATAACTGGAAATCCCTGGCCAGGGTTGCAGTGATTTACTGGTAAGAGTTATCAGTAGTTTCACGCCTGTTATGGACCTTACATCGGCATGACTTATTAAGCTACTGGGTTCTGACGTTTGCCACCCCTAGGCGAGATATGCGACATATCAAACGAACAGACCGGACTGTACGGTAAGTGTTACTGGTTGGATTCACAGGAGTGTGAGCGGGCTTGCTCGTTGATCTTCTGATCGCTCAATACCCGGGTGGCCGTTACGTTTAGCAGACCGCTTGCGGCTTGTGGGTGTTTGATATGATCATCACCTGCTGCCGGCGTATTGACGAGTCTTTAGAGTCCTACACAGAGGTTTCCTGGCTCAAGCGAAACAAAATAGGAGCGCATATGAGATATGTGCGAGACCGAGAATAATACCAGTATGTGATTCTGGATTCTATTCTCGCGATTTGTATCATCGGACGGTTATATAAGATATAGCCGGGTTACCGAATCAAGTGTTGATTCGATGCATTGATACACTTGATATTAGTCAGTTATATGCTGTATGACCGGATCATTAAATCAAGTGTTGATTTAATGATTTAATGTATAATTATATATTTGATATATTACTTTACATTAACTAGTATTGGTTCACTTAAGATTATTTTCTCACTTGATTGTGCACATTGTATATATGATATATGTTTGTGCACTAGATTGTATCATGTTTGATGATACATGCAAACTTGGGTATATGTTTGCTTTAAACCATCTTTAGGTTAATGGTTAGGTTTTAATTTGTTTTATTTATTTTCTTTATTCATTTTAGCAAAAACAAATATGGTGGCTTTCTTTGTTTTACTCTTGAAGTTTCATGAAGCTTCAACCATTTTGTTTTTTCCCTTAACCTAACCATTGACCTAAACCCTAGTTTAATCTCTACATGAGTTTACTTACCCATGGTTGCATTATGATAAGTATTCACATGAATTATTATTTTGAAAATTAATTCATTTTTATTTCTTCTTCTTCATCTTCTTCAAGAGGTGAAGAAAGCTTACTAAAAAATTACAAGTGATGAAATCAAGCGAGAAATCCAAATCCAAAGTGAACCCACCTCCTATTTCTTCATCCTCTACCACTTGCCATGTTGTATAGGGTGTTTTCTTCATAAGGTTCATGACCAAGTGAAGATGGAGCTTGAGTTAGAGTCGTCTCGACGTAGATCATCTTCGGCATCGAAGTCAACGACCTAGCCCGCCCATTTCTCCGATGAAACCGACACTAGAGTCTGGGATTTCGATGATCGCAGCGGAGAGACGTCAACACGGAGCTAAGGAAGTGGAGGACCGGATCTACAAAGGTTGTAGTCCCTTTCACTCATAGTTAAGTTGTTAACTTGCTTGTAGTTTCGCCTTACCTCTAGTTAACGATCTAGCATTAGGGTTCTTTGGCACATAAAAAATTTGATTTTGGCTTGGTTGATCAGTTGTAGAACCTCATGATTGTGCCTAGGAACCCTACAAATAGAACGTCTGTTTTGATGTGATAGTCAAAGAGTTTGACTTCATCAAAATGGTAGATGAACCTTGTATATACAAGAAGGTTGTAGAGAGTAAGGTTGTCTTCCACGTATTATACGTAGATGACATACTCCTGATAGAAAATGGTTTCCTATGCTACACTCGGTCAAGCTCCTCTTATCACAGGGATTCTCCATATAGGATCAAAGTGATACCACCTAAATCCTGGGTTTTTGGATCTATGTGATAGATCTAAATGGATGTTAGGATTCTCACTAGGTGTAGTGAGATGGTATCAATCGATCCTGGGGAGAATCACTGGAAAGGTTCCAGGGTGATAAGGATGACTGAATGTCAGTCATAAGCATTGTCTTTACCTTCAGTGCAGGGACGGTATATTGGAAGAGGTCCAAGATAGTTACCGTGGCAGACTAGACGATAAATGCTGAATACATTGCTACCAACGATAGTACCAAAGTGGCTGTCTGAACATTTCTTGTTCATAAGATGAACAAGGTTCCTACCATTGAGCGTCCAATAACTGTTATTGTGACAACAATGGAGTTGTGGCTTATGCCTAGGAACGCAGGTCCCATCAGCGTTCCAGACATATTCTGAGGCAAGTATCACCTGATCAGGAAGATGGTTGATCTTTAAGGGATCGAGGTTAGGAGAGTAGACCAGAAGGTTGACACAGCGGATCCACTCACAAAGGCCTTACCCCTAGAGAGACTTCTCTACAATGGTTGAGTATGGGATACTACAACCTCTGCTATATTGTTGGGTATTGGATACTACAACAAATGGCCTTGGTGCAAGTGGAAGATTGTTAGTAATATGTATGCCCTAGAGCCCATTACTGTACATGCGATGTATATTGTAGTGGATGCTTGGACATATATAGGAAGGACTTTCTTGCTCTACATGATAGTATGCTATCTGGTTGCACTTTATCTTAACATGTAAACAAATACTGTTTTGTGATCACATGTTGATAAAGCCCTTAGGATGAGTACTTGACTACCAGGACTATGATGTAGATCATACTAGTGGGGACTGGGTAGTCGATAAGTACATCCTTCAAATGTTCCTAGTCGTGGAAGTATCGAGACAGGGCATCGATACTCCAGAGTAGACAAGCGTATGCGCTTCTTGACCCATATGATGGACGATGGATGATCCCATATCCATTGGCGTTTGACATCAGAGAAGGTATACGGGTGATCAGTGGAGACTGGGTACACTGGACGGACAAGCCGAGAACTCCTAGATGGTATTATACCTATTGTCGGATAGCAGTTCTCTGGTGACACTGGTACAGGTTAGTTTGTAGACCCGAGATCGTCATAGAGTCTTGTGTGATTCCCACTGTGTTTTGATTTTCACCATACCGCGGTCAAGAGATCGTGCAAAATGATGGCTTTTGGGTACAGTCCCGAATCACATGGAGGCAATGAGCGATAGGAGGGGTTTCGTCTCTTCCGGTATTGGGATTGATGTTGCGCTGTGCTCGATTGGCCATAACAGGAAATCCCTGGCCAGGGTTGCTGAAATTTATTGGTAAGTGTTACCAATAGTTTCTTGAACCGTTATGGACCTTGCATCGGCATGACTTATCAGACTATTAGGGTCTGACGTTATACCACCCCCCAGGCTATTGATATGCGACATATCAGACGAAGAGACCGGACTGTACGGTAGTGTTACTGATTGGATTCGCAGGAGTTATAGCAGGTTTGCTTGTTGATCTTCTGATCGCTCAATACCCGGGTGCCCGTTACGTTTAGCAGACTGCTTGCGTCTTGTGGATATTTGATATGATTATCACCTACTGCCGGCGTATTGACAAGTCTTTAGAGTCCTACATAGAGGTTTCCTGGTTCATGCGAAACGGAATAGGAGCATATATGTGATATGTGCGGGACCGAGATTAATGCGAGTATGTGATACCGCATTCTAATCTCGCGATTTGTGATATCGGTCGGTTATATGTATTATAGCCGGATTATTGAATCAAGAGTTGATTTAATAATTTAATGTATAATTATATATTTGATATATTATATTACATTAACTAATATTTAGCTCACTAATGATTTCTTTTCTCACTTGATGTGCACATTATATATATGTGATATGTATATTTGTGTACATGTATTGTGTCATGTTTGATGATACATACAAGATGGGTGTATAAGACTTAAACCATGCTAGGGTTAAATTAGGGTTTTGATTATTTCTTAAGTTATTACAAAAGAGAAAAAGGGTTGGTCAAAGTTTTAAGCTTGGAGAAGCTTGTAGAACTTTGACAAAGTCCACTCTTTTGTCATTCCTTAGGATATTTTACTTGACCCAACCCTTAAACATAGCCATGAGTTAACTCTCTACATGAGTTAAGCATGATAGCTTTAACTCAACCATGGGTGCAATAATTCATGAGGATGAATTATTCATGAGTTCTTCTTCTTCTTCATCAAGCTCCATGAAAAGCTTTCTAGCTTCAATGGAGGTATGAGATAAAATGTGAGAAAATAATTTCTAAAGTGAGCAAACTTCCTACTTCATCATCCTATACTACTTGCCATTTAGTAGAGTGTGTTTGCTTCACTAATCTACACAATTAGTGAATAGATAGCATGAGCTAGTGTCTCCTCGACGTAGATCATCTTCGGCCTCGAAGACTTCGAAGCGAGCTTGTTCGTTTCTTCGCGGGAGCCTCTCTAGAGTCCGGACGATCATGATCGCAGCGAAGGGACTTCTACACGGAGCTAATGAAGTGAAGGACCGGTCTACAAAGGTTGTATTCCTTGTTCACTTAGATGTAAAAAGTTTACATATCTTGTTTTACCCTAAGTCTCTAGTTAAGATCTTGGTTAGGGTTTGTTTAGCACCCCAAAAATTTTAAAGTAGCATGATTGATGCTTGCCAAAACCTTGCTAAGGTGCTAAGCTAACCCTACATCCTCACGATTCCTAAGGAGAAAATATACCTACGAGATCCTCTCGACTCGTAGGGAGAAAAGTCTTTATGAGACCTTCACGGCTCATAAAGTTGGAAAGTCTTAGGCGGCAGATCTGAACTTGTTTCCTAAGCCATCGCTATCTTATAAAGAGTTCAAGATGAACTGTTATCTACCATCTATGGGCCATACTTGCCAAAGCTACATGCCACTGAAATGGAGAAGTTTCTCATGAGCATATAAACTACTTCATGCCAGAGTAAGACATAAAGAAATAGAAGGGTGTGGCTCATGGAGCTAGGGTTTGGAACTATATCCTTTAAGAGTCGAGATTTGAGTCAATGATAAATAACGACGCTTGTGTCCGCTCGTTATCTTCTCAGATCAAGATTCTGAAAGTTATATACCAACCCGAAACTGGTCATACTCTATGAATTGCTCTGCACTACTTCACCCACGTATATACTTACATGGGCAAAGTAGTGGGGGGCATTTGTTCCCGCCAAAATCTTCGGCCAAGAGCTATTAGTTCCTGTTTATGCAGGCTTAAGTTTCGTTTATAGATATGTGTGAAACCAAGCTCATTCATGTATGCACATGCACACATCAGAGGAAGAACATGTGTTCAACGACAAAAACAAAGCATTTAATTGAACATTTTATTCTACAGGAAATAGATCACCAAACATGGGATCGAAAGTACAAGGATTCACAAAACTATGAATAAAATTCTCTAACCCCCTCTCTGCCTTCTCCACCATGACAAAGCGGCGATATTCACGAGGAGTAGCTACCCATCGGTCAGCACCGCACCCATCAGGAAAGGCAGACATGACGACCCACTGAGCCCGTATCTGGCTTAGCAGCCGTACAGAGCGATCCCTCAGAGCTGTGGTGATCAAAAGTGCCTCGTGGAAGCACTCAATCTTGTCTTCCGCGGCGTCGAGCATTGCCGGAGTCATCTCCGCTGGAGGAGGGGGAATATCATTGATCACAGATAAGAAAACCATCCGGAGCCAAATGGAGCCGATGGGGAGAGGAGATCCTATTTACGAGTCAAGAGCTCGTGCAACAACGTGTCGCATTGGTCATCTGTAAGAGTAGGGTTCACCAAGCGCGCAGCAAAATGAGGAACAATTTCCTTAATGGGCACTTCGCATAGCTGACGGCGAACATATGGACGATTACAAGCCATAGCTCTTCTCTGTTAAAATGATTCTCTGAAAATGAAAGAGAAGAGAAGCATTGCTTCAAATTATAAAGGCAGACATTTAAGTCTAGGCAAAGAAAATGCTGTGTGTGATGGAACTATTTCCAAGTTCTGGGAAAGAGAAGTTTGACTCAGGGAAAGCGGAGAAAAAGATGAAAAGATACCTTCAGTAAAGAGGAAGCACCTCACGTGCAAAGCACGAAAGCGCTAGCAGTCAAAGACTCTGAGGCAGCGCCTCACGTGCAAAGCATGAGAGCGCTTGCGCCAAGAGCGCTAAGCGCTAAGAGTCAAAGACTCTGAGGCAGCGCTCATGTGCAAAGCACGTAAGCGCTAGCGTTAAGAGCGCTGCACTCTATGCAGCGCACCACGTGCAAAGCACGTAGGCGCTAGCGCTGGAACTAAATGTTCCCCACCGTTGGATCAAAGATCCAACGAACATGATTAAAAATCATTAATTGACCAGAATAAAATTCTGTTAAGGAAACATTCCTCGCAATCTATCCAAGCAGGAAAGATTGTGCTCTGAAAATCAGAGCACCGTTGGATCAATGATCCAATGGTGATTAAAAAATCACAATGGTGCAGAATAAATCCTGCATGAGAAAAGATTTCTCAATCTTGTTAAAAACAAGAAGATTGCCTTCTGTAAAACAGAAGCCCTACGATCAAAGATCCAACGGTTGGGAAATCCCCAAATCAATTAGAGAAAAGATCTCTTCAACTGATTCAACAAATCAACATGCCCTATATAAAGGCCCCAAGACTTTAAGTCTGAGAGAGAGGAAACCCCCCCATAAACTTTAATAAATTTCAAAGACAAAGAGCAAGCTCTCAGAAGAAGAAAATTTTCTTCAAGGTAAACAAGAACAGAGAGACGAAATCACCTCATATTAAAAGAAGAATTTACTTCTTTTTCTAAGATCATAGATCTATGAGACCAAGGTCTTTCACTGTTAGTGTATATGCCCTAGAGGCCATTACTGTATCATACTAGTTTGTATATTACTTAATGGAAGCTTGGGATATTCACCTTGTATATACAATCTTGCTCAAAATAGTAGTATGCTACTTGGTTTGTTTCTACTTCAATGTGTACATGTGTTTATTTTATTATATCACCTATACGCATTAGTGGAGCCCTTAGGATCTTTGCTTGATTACCAGCGTTGTGATGGCAGTCACACTAGTGGGGGCTGGGTAATCTATAAGCACATCCTTATGCAGGTCCCTAGTCGCAGGACTATCGAGACAGGGCATCGATACTCCGGAGTAGACTAGCGCATGCGCTTCTCATCCCAGAGTGGGAGATGGTCTGTCCCACAGCCATCAGTACGTCGTACTGGCGATAGTATGCGGGTGCTCGTTAGGTTACGAGTACACTGGACAGGACTCGTCGGGAACTGACCGGTTGGTATTATACCTATCGTCAGTTTTCAGTTCCCAGGTGACATGAGTACAGCTTAGTCCGCTGACTTGACACTGTCACTTCACCTCGAGTGTGTTCCCACTTAACTTTGATTACTACCCTACCACGGCTCAAAGGAGACGTGCAAACAGGTGGTAGTTGGGTGCAGTCCCGAAGCACTTGGAGGCAGTGACGGTTAGACAGGATTCGTCTCTCCCGGTATTGGGGGTTGATATCGCGCTGTGTCTAGGAGAGCCATTACATGAGTAGTCCCTGGCCAGGGCAAGCGAGATATACTGGTAGGCTTCCAGTGTTATCTCAGGGTGTTTTGGGCTTCACTCCGGCATGACTTGTACCGCTATTAGGGGACTGACGTTTACCGCCCCCTAGGCCCGCCATGCGATGTATCAGACGAACAGACCGGACTGTACGGAGACTGTCACATTCAGGCTCAGTAAGAGTTCAGATGGGTTTCACCTCGTCAGTCTTCTTGTCGGCATCTACGTGGGGACCGTTACGCACAGCTAGTGCCGCTTGCGGTCTGTGGTTAAACCCACTGCCAGCGTAGTGTCGAGTCTTTAGAGTCCCACACAGAAAGCTATTCGCCTTTAGGCAAAAGAGTAGAGGTCGCATGGTTTTGCGACAGGTCGCATGGTTTTGCGATAGGGTTCGGTCACATCCGTGCACTTATGCACGTACAGTGTCCGGACAGTTAAGACTAGCGGGCTTTGGTTTAAGCCAGATCCTAGTGTATGTTTTGGGATTGGTTTTATCCAGTATGTATTCGTGTTCCTCGGAACGCGGATGCGGGTGTATATGCACGGTTGACGGAGAGACGGAGGCAGAGGATTCTCATTAGGGTTGTTGACCGTTGACTGTTGACTATTGACTTTTTGCTCAACCCTAATGAGAATATGATATGTAATTAACAATAATATTAATTAAGTATTATAGTGACATGGTTGTTGAGGGGTTGACTTTGTTGACTTGTTGACTTTGTTGACCGGTTGACTAGGTTGGACTAGCTGACCATCATGATGACAATGGCTATCATTTCATGGCAAAGACTTTTGCTTGCTTGTTCTCTTGTGCAAAATGAGTGCATGAAATGATATGGCTATTGTAGCTTAAACCATCACTAATACTTGATTGCTATTATTGGTTATGATGGTTTTGGATTATGAGAGCCAAGAGAAAAAAAAGTCTTGCTCATTCTTTCATTTCCTTTCTCTCTCTTGTGTTCTTGAGCTCTCATCTTCTTCCTCTTGCTCTCCCTCTCTTTAGTCTATGGTTCACTTGTCTCATGTGTTGAGAAGCAAGAACCATAGAGAAAATCCCAACACACTCTCCTCTACTCACTGTAGTTCACAAGGTTTAGCAAACCGAGTGAACTATTTTCTTCAAAGTTCGAAGAAGAAGCCAAAGGTAGAAGCTTTCAGGTGGATCGATCTTCGGCGCAAGGAGACGACGGGGTGAAGCCGATCGGGAAAACCATCGAGGCTTGAAGATGAAGGAGTTCAAGAAAGAAAGGTATAACCCCCTAACCGAGTAGTTAACAACTCCTAGTTAGGTTGTTAGTTAGATGTTTAACAAAGATCCGGTTTTGAGTCCATGTTACCGCCTCTAGAAAATTGTTTTTCACCAAATTCCGCATGCCCGAAAGTACCGGGAGAGGTAGCATGGACTTACATTCACAACAGAGGTCAAAGTATCTCATCATAAAAAAAATAAGAGGAAGAACTTAATCTTTTTCAGATCATAGATCTATAAGACAAATTGTCTTTCAGAGATTATAATATCTCATTATAAAAAGGGAAGAGAATAATTCAATTCTCTTAGGATCATAGATCCATAAAGGCAAAGCCTTTCACCAAAAACATAAGAGATTGAAACATTTCCTATAAAAGATAACAACTTTGTTCATAGATCCTTGAGACAAAGACTCTTATAAGAAAGAGAATTTAATTCTCAGGGCGCAAAGCTGCCTAAAAAGAGCCTTAGCACTCCAAATTTAAAGAAGCACAATGCGCTCATTGTCTGGCGCACAGCCCCAAGCACGCCACATGCTTCTCACGTATGCACTACTTGACAGAAGCGCACTACACTCATTATCTGGCTCACAGTGCCAAGCGCGCCACGTGCTCCTCACGTGTGCGTTACTTGACAGAAGCGCACTGCGCTCATTATCTGGCGCATAGCGCCAAGCGCGCCACGTGCTCCTCACGTGTGCGCTACTTGACAGAAGCGCACTCATTATCTGGCGCATAGCGCCAAGCGCGCCACGTGCTCCTCACGTGTGCGCTACTTGACAGAAGCGTACTGCGCTCATTATCTGGCCCATAGTGCCAAGCGCGCCAGGTGCTCCTCAAATGTGCTCTAAGAGAACATAAATTATTCTTTAAATAACAAATCCCCAGAGCTATGATGAGTGTCCAGCACTCAATAAAAGACAAAAACATTGTTAGAGCCTAAACCAATGCTCAGCATTGTTAAATGTTCAACATCTTAATTAAATGGGCCGAGCCCAAAGTGGCCATAGATCTCTAATTCAGATCAACTGAGCTCATGTGCTCATAAATCTTTGATCTTAGTCCTAAATTGGGCTACAGATCTTCCAACCAATATTGGTTCAAGGGTACATCCCTTCACTCCTCTGATATTTGTCGTTGGAATCCTTCAACGTCTTCAGAGAGGTGACGGGTCCCGACAACCAGACATTCCACGGACTGTGGGGTCCTTAAACTCATGGACTATGATGTCCTCAAACTTTACAGACTATGACGTCTTTAAACTGGACCGCAAAGTCCCTAAACTAAAACAATAAAGTCCAAATGCTTTTTTGTTGGATCTAAATGATCCTGTTAAGTAGACCTTAGTCTAAAATTAGACTAACGTGTCCTTAACAAACGTTAAGTTGATCTTAGTCTAGAATTAGACTAACGTATCATTAACAAACTGTTAAGTTGATCTTAGTCTAAAATTAGACTAACGTATCCTTAACAAATGATTAAGTTGATCTTAGTCTAAAATTAGACTAACATATCCTTAACAAATGTTTAAGTTGATCTTAGGCTCAAATGAGACTAACGTATCCTTAAACCCAAACCAAAACCCAAATCTAAGAAAATACGGATTTGGACTAATCCACGCCCTTCGGGCGACAACATAAATTAGTCTCCATATACAATCCACGGGCAACCAAAAATAAAAAAAAACACGACACGAAGTGACCATCTGGAGAAGGAGAAAGTTGTTACCGCGATGCGGAAGCGTAATTAACTGCAGGGGCTTGCGTCTGCAGGGAAGAGCGTCCCCACAATCAAAAACCCCTCAAACGAGGGGGAATCTGACGAAGTCTGCTACAACGGCCGTATCCGTCTAAAGCTCCGATACAAGGTGCCATAAATCAACTTGGCATCTTCGGAGAGGTGGACGGATAAAACCAAATAGCATCTGCCCCTAAATTCAGGCAAGACGTCAGTCTTTCCCGGTCTTTCGGTGGAGAACATCTATAAAGACTTCTCTCCAATCCTTATCATCTTCCTGGTCATTTATTTGTAGGGTCATTTGCTTGGTCGCTCCCTTTTCTTCGAACGACTCCGGAGATATTTCTGCCGGTGCAAGAACCCAACGACTTTGCATAACGATTCTTACGTTATCGAGGTTTTTGTCAGCCAGTTCTTTCGCGAGTTTGGCTAACGCATCCGCTTTGCTATTTTCCGTACACGGTATGCTTCTCAGAACGTAGGAAGGAGTTTGAGTGAGTAATTGTTGTACTCTCTCGCCGTACTTCACCAACTCTGGTTTGCACGTTTAATAGTCGTCGTTTACTTGACTAACGACCAGCTGGGAGTCTCCGTATATAAGGAGGTTTTCGATTCCCATACCGACGGCGATCTCAAGACCTGCTATCAAAGCTTCATATTCGGCTTCATTGTTTATCCTCGGCTCTGTTAAGGAAAATTCAAAGCGCATTATCCCTCCTTGTGGAGTCACGAAAATAAGACCTACCCCAGATTTAATTATAGGGGAGCTGTGCTTTCGCTTCTTCATTGAAGATGCCCCATCAAAATAGAGTTCCCATCGGGTATCACTCTCTCCTCTCTCTCCCTGTCGATCGTGTCAAACGCGTGCTCGTCTGGCAATTAGCAATTTAGGGGTGAATCGGCAGGTATCGGATGCTCAGCGAGAAAGTCGGCGATGGCCTGGCCTTTCACTGCCTTGAGAGGTCAATATGTTATCGAGAATTCTATTAAGTGTAGGGCCCATTTAGCGAGCCGTCCAGTTAGTATGGCTCTTGACATCAAATATTTGAGAGGATCCACTTTTGATATGAGATGGAACTCATGCACCAACGCATAGTGTCTGAGCTTCGTTATCGTGAAGATCAACACCAGGCAGTGTTTTTCGATAGGGGGTAGTTGTTTTCTGCCCCCAGGAGAACTCGACTCAAATAATAGAGGGCTCTCTCTTTCCCTTGGTCATTCTCATGTGCTCATAGCGCGCCTAAAAACCTTCAAGGGCGGTTGTGTACAAGATGAGGGGCTTTCCCTTGACCGGGGCGGTCAGTACCGGCAGATTCTGCAGGTATTGCTTGATTTCGTCCAGTGCGCTTTGGCATTTGCAATCCCATACGAACGGGGTCCCCTTCTTCATTAAATGACTGTAGGGGCGGCATTTCCCGGAGAGGTTAGTTATGAACCGTCGGATATATGCGAGCTTTCCTTGGAGAGACCGCGGTTGCTTGAGAGTTCTTAGAGGAGGCATTTCCATGATCGCCTTGATCTTCGACGGGTCTATCTCGATGCCCAGGTGTCGTACGATGAATCCTAGGAATTTGCCCGAGGAAACCCCGAACACGCATTTCAGAGGGTTCACCTTCAAGTTGTATTTTCGAAGGCGCTGAAACACGATTTTCAGATGCTCCCAATGTTCCTCGTACGATTTGATTTTAACCATGAGGTCGTCGAAATAGCATTCAACGATTTCATGTATGAGGTCATCGAAAATCTTCGTCATGGCCCTCTGATAGGTGGCGCCGGCGTTCTTCAGACCGAAAGGCATCACTTTGTAGCAGAATATGTCCAGAGGAGTCTGGAAAGCGGTATGCTTCCGGTCCTCGGGATGCATCTTTATTTGATTGTACCCTGATGATCCGTCCATGAAGAAGAAGACTTCGTGAGTGGACGTGTTGTCTATCATCAGCTCGGTAACCGGTACGGGAAAATCATCCTTCGGGCAAGCTTTGTTAAGATCCCGAAAGTCTACGCAGATGCGCACCGTCCTATTTTTCTTCATCACTGGGACAATGTTGGCGATCCAGTCAGGATACTGAACTTCTTGGATAAAGACGGAGTCGATTAGCTTCTTGACTTCGGCGTTGATGCCCATCTCAAGCTCGAACCGCATCCTTCTTGGTGCTTGTTTGACTGGCTTGACGTCTGGAGATATCGCCAATTTATGCACCACTATCTCTGGATCTAGCCCCGGCATCGCGAAATAGTTTCATGCGAAGCAGTCTTTATACTGCATGAGCACGTCCTTTAGCGTAGCTACCTGTTCTTCGGACAACAGCTCACTGATGAACGTAGGCCTTGGGTCGTTTGACGTCCCCAAGTCTATTTTCCTTAGGTTGTCCGCAGTAATATGTATTCCATCTTCCAACTCTTTTGGCGCAGGTGGAAATTCTGAGATCAACTCATCTTCATCCCTATTTTCGAAGCACCAGGAGAGGTCATCCACAGTATCGTGCTCTCCTTCTTCCGACATCGTTACCGCGTGACAGGTGTGAGATCGCTTCCAAGACCGATGTTGATCTGGTTCTACTCTCGCTGCATACGTGGCTTTTGGTTCATGCTTCTGTGGTGGGGTTACTCTCCAGCTGCTGGATAGAGCGAACCTGCCTTGCTGATACTGGTCTTCTACCTAGTCTTTGAATGTGAAGAAGTCTTCGAGAGGATGTCCTATCGCTCGGTGATAGGAGCAATAATCCGGGTGGGAGACCCCGTCTGCTTGTTCGGGGTGTTTGGACTCCAAGAGCGTAATCATTTGATGTTTCATGACAAGATCGAATATCTTCCTTGTCTTGTCTTGGGGAAAAGAATATGCTCGACCCATCTTCTTTATAAGAGACGGATCCCGGCTGCTCAATTCTCGATCGTGTGGCTTCTTGGACCCGCTTTGCCACTGTCGAACGTTTTTTCGTTCTTTGGTTTGTTTTTGCCTCTGTTTCGGGTCTTCTGTATGACGGGCTGGCGACGAAGGGCATCGTCATTCTCCGTAGCCTATTAAAGGAGGCGTTGCATCCTGGCTTTCTTGTAAATGGCCATTTCACGGTTGTGGTCATCCCGGACCTTTTGACCCGCTTCCCTTATTAGCTTATCCATCTGTTCTTCAAACGACAGACTTGGCATTTTTACGGCAGGATCTCATTTTGGTTCAATTGCAGTGTCATCTAACAGAGCATCTCCTTTTTCATCGAAGTCATGTATAACGTAGCAGCCATGGAATCGCTCCCGTTTCTCGGATTGAACATATCCAAGCCCGATCGTTTCCATTCTCCCATTGGGCAATTTTCGCTGAGTTCCGGGGACGTTCCAGATCCTGTTGTAGAACTGGGCTTGTCGAGCAGTCTGTTTGAAGGGTACGCCTTGGCGCCTCAACAGCCTTTTTAATCCTTCTGTGTAGTATCTGGGCAGACGGATGGGCTGGAGCCTGTCAAGCATAGAATCGGCACCATGCCAAATTTCTTTCTCCACTTTGGTTTCCGTGGATCAATAAAAGAGGATCGCCTTTTCATCTTTTCGCCTAGGGAGGGACGTAGAACGTCTGCAGTTCTTGCACACTATAGGTATCAAGTGCGTCGAGCTCTTTGTAATGCTTTTGCGGAACCATGGCGATTTGCAAACTCTGTTCATCGCCAGTGAAGGCTCGTATTCATGGCCGAACAAAAAATACTGCATTGACCTCATCTTCAGAGTCGCTGCCGAAGATCAACATAAGGGTAGACGGTCTGGGCTTGTTGTATTGGCGCGGCCCCGAATAGACTATCTCTTCTTCCTCTTCGGTATCGCTCCTGAAGACCGGAATAGTGGTGATAGCTTTTTGCTTGTTCTCCGGTTTATGGCAACTTTCCATGTCTTCGAAGTCTGGTAAGAAATACTTTGCATCTTCGTACTTCTGGACTTCATTTACGGAGAATGGGTTTAGTTCACCTGTCACTGTGTATTCAAGCCCGTCTTTGAAGTACTTCATACACTGATGCTGTAGAAGGTATGATGTTATACTCGTGTAACCAAGGCCTGCCGAGCAAAGCGTTGTAGCAAGTCTTGGCATTAATGACATGAAATTTGATGTTAGTGACGAGCAGCCCAAAGCGTAACGACTGTATCACAGACTCAAGCGTCTGTGATGACTGGGAGTCGAACCCGGAGATAGTGATTTTATCCCGAGCGAGGTGTTGAGCACTCATGCAGATTTCTTTTAGCACCCTCATATTCAGGAGATTGACAGAGGACCCATTGTCAACTAAGATCTTCCCTATCTTGATGTCATAGCAGTATCCGGTGACATACAGGGGACGGTTGTGCTCGCACGTCCCGAGGAGGAGGTCTTCGTTGTTGAAGGTAATGTCGGCTGTGTGAACTTCTTCCAACTTGTCCTTCATCTTTTCTTCCGCAAGGAAGGCTTGAAACTTCCCGGGGTCTTGTAACGCCTTGATCAGGGAATCTCGCGTCTCTTTAGACAGGAGAAGGGCATCCAAGATGCTTAATTATGAGGGTATCTTCCTCAGGGGTGCCAGGATATCATAGTCTGCCTTGCTTCTCTCGGGCGGGTCCTTGGCTGCCAGCTCTTCGACGACTCGGTCATCGAGGGCGATATCCTCAAGGACTTTTTCCTTCTCCTTATCTTTTTTGTTCGATCCTTTATTCGTAGGTCCAAGATTCTTTTCAGACAACGTGCGACTATGCAGCCGAATATTCTCATAGCTCTTCGTTTCTTCCTCTTTTCCTGAGGTGGATTTTTTGAAGAGAGGGCCAAGAGCCATTTCTTCGTCAGAATCGCTCCCGAAGGTGAGAACTTGCGATCCCCCGGAATCAACCATGTGAAAGTCGCTGGCAGTTCTTTTGCGCTCATCTGTCGTGCTTCTCTGCTCTCGATGAGTTTTGCGCTTTATCCGCTTGAAATGCTGTCGATGAGCAACATATCCTTACCACCAATTTTTAAAGGCCATGCATTCCTCGGTAGGGTGTGTGATCCTCCGATGGTATAAGTAGTAGTTTGGATGTGCATCTAGTTCGTCGGGGAACGTATTTTCTGAAGTGCCTTCTTTGAAAGGTGGCAACTTCATTCCCATCGACAGGGCTTTAGCGAACTGCTTCCTTATCTTAAACCTGCTTTTGCTAGCGGCAGAAGTGCTTCTATCCGGTTGGGGTAATCAATGGCTTCTCAATACTGGAGCTTCTTCAACGTGACGCCGATGCTTGGCCCTTTCACATATGGTCGTTTCACGCTCTCAGTCAGATTTGCTTTTCTGAAGAGCTTCGCTCAGCAGTCTATCAATCAAATCGTCCGAAGGCTCCAGGGATTGTGATTCCGGTTCTGGATCTGCCCCCAGTTTCTCTGCATCAGGATCTTCTTTGACATTTATTGATGAGTGAGAGATCATGTGGCAGCTTGCCATATAATCCTCGGGCTCTTCTGAAGAATTGTCTCCTTCATCAGCGTCATCGGCTTCATTCTCAAGAACATGCTTAAAGAATTCATCCAACATGATTGGGGTCTGTGCCTTCTGGTTATATTCTTCTAGTGCATCGATATATTTCTGCAGACCTGTACAGCTGTCTTCGGGTTGGACGGGCTTCTTGGCCTTCTTCCTTTTCTTTAAAGACTTTGGAGGCTTGGCATGAATGTTTTGTCCACCTTCACCAACTTTCAGCGTTGGGCGCGGCTTCAGCATCCCCTCAATAATCTCGGGCTCCAGCAGGCTCTTCCACCTAATCGCCGGACATGCTTGGAGATCTTTCAGCATTCTTTTAGTTTTTGTCGAAAAAACAACTTCCCATGGAGCTTCCTCTATAAATGAGCATGATGCCCCCGGCGGGTCCATCTTTTTCGAAGCGTGTGGTTGTGGCGGGTTTACCCTCCAGTTTTCAGACAACGTGAATTTGCCTTGCTGGTACTGGTCCTCAATCCAGTTTTTGAAGACAAAGCAATCTTCGATTGGATGGCCCAATATTCGATGGTAGGGGAAATAGTTGGGACTGTTGACGTCACCGGGATGAAGTGGGTGTTTCGGATCCGGCAGGGTGATGAGCCAGTTGCGCACCGCCAGCTCGAACAATCTCCTCGTTTTATCCCAGGGAAACGAATAAGGGCATTTTAGCTTCTCGTTGAAGAATCGTTCTCTATCGTTTTGGCGATCAGCTGGTTTTGGACCACTGGGCTGCTGCTGAGCATTGGCGACGAAGGTCGCTTTCCCTTTCCCCTTTTCATTTCGAGGATCCATTTTCGAGGAAGACGGTCTATGGCCCATCAGATCCATTTGGGCCAGCTTGTCAATCAAGGCTTGGAAGGTAGTCGTCTTGAAAAACATCATGAACTGGGATATGGTCGCCTGCAGATCTAGGGTACCCACGAACATGCCTACTGCAGGAGCTTCTTTGATGCGTTGTTCACATTTCGACCATAGGTTCCACCACCGGATTGCATACTGAACCCATGTTTCTCCCGGCTTCACCCTGGCATTGATCAATGCCGTGATTGGAGTGCGTTCGCTAGCGCTTGCGAAACGCTGGGTGAATAGCAATTCCATCTCCGTAAAACTTTTGACGGAGTCGTTGGGAAGCTCTGAATACCATTCGAATGTCGTCTCCGCCAAGTTGCCGATGAATTGGCGAAGCAGTAGCTTATTGTCACCTCCAGTGTTGCCGCACTGTCACGCCCCGCTTCCCAGTGTACGGCGAAGGAGACGCGACGAGGTCCGCTACGTATATACTCAGAAGTACATACGCTAAGCGTATCTAAGCAATATAAAATAAGTACACAAGAGATAAGATATAAAAAGAACAGCAACTTTTATTTATTAACATTCTTTGTACAATGCATGAAAGGAGATACAACTAAAATAAAAAGATGCCTAAACAGTGGCATAACAAGAAATGAAAAGTACAGAAAGGAAAAGTGTACAATGAAACTAAAGTGCAGTGTCTTCGGCAAACTGATCCAAGTCTTCTGCAGATGGCTCGATCTCTGCCAGGTCCAAATCACCTGACGACATTCAAAGAAGAAAAAAATAGAATGTCGTCAGCGAACAGGTCGCTCGGTAAGTCCCAGAGATAAGGGAGGAATAGACAGAGAGTAAGAGAGAGAGGGTAGCTTTTAGTGTTGTATTATAATATTGTAATGTTATATTAACGCTGTTGTTTGTAGCCTGGTACAGAAGATGCCAGTGTATACGAGGGGAGTCCCACTTACACCGGGGACCTTGGTAACCTGTAGTACAAGGCTCCGTCAATAATACCACGGAACAACGGCATGGATGTAATTACATCTTAAGTGACCACCTCGTGCCACCTTTAACATATTCCGTGTCAGTCTACCCCTTAAACCCCGCGATGTCTTGTTTGTATTGTTATCTTGTAAATTGTATTGATTGTAAGATTGCTTGACTGACCGAAACCATGATATCAGTAAGCGGTTGTAACCATAGAGTCATGTAAATGGAATACTGGGAATCATGTAAAAGGAATATATATCCATGGTTCGGTTCGGTCAAGTTGTATAAATTGATAATTGTATTCATGGATTCATGTGTTCATATTGAATTGGAATATTGTAGATTATAAATTGACTTGGATCATATTCAAGTCAGATTAATCAGACTCAAACCCGAGTCAGACAATCAGAAATGTGAATCGAAGTCTTATAATTGCTAGGGTCCTTAGGGTAATTTATAAAACTTGAGGGGGTTTTATGTAAAAATACTTTTATATACTTTTCAAAATACACCTCAAGTATTTATTGTTCGTCTTTAGAGTTGTAATGAGGGTGGATTTTATATTGTGACATTTCTAGTGAAAGTATCCTAGTTTTATAAATAAGGGTATTTATCTGTAATATTGATTATTTGAAGTTCATGGTATTTTAGTGTAAAATTTATTCTTGTGATTTTTAGAAAAAGGTGGAAAATTTATATTATAATAAAATAGGTATTTAAATGATATATATATATATATGTTTATACAAAAATAATTTTAATAAATATTTTATGTTCTAAAAATCTCATTTTCTTAAGATGTCGTATTTTAAACCTTTCGAGACCGAATGCTCCTTGCGGAGTTCTGAATCTCGCACTACTAGCCCAAGGGTGCGCGATAAACTGCACAATCCCGAACGGGTTCCCCAAAAATGGGTCGTAGCAACGCTTTGCAAAGATTGTAAAATAATAATCCTTTAGAAAACGGTTTTATAAAATAAAAGGTATTTATTTGCAAAGTGTGATTTTCCATATTTTAGATTCTAGGGTTTCCTAAGCCAACTAGCCTATTTCTAAATGGTCTAAACGACAAGTCATTAGAAGCCTCAAATCGCCTCTTCACCGCCAATTGTGGCCAGGTAAGTACAAGTGAGGAAGGAGGGATCCGCTCACGAATCGTGAGACGGGCCTTTTAAAGTTACCTTTGCTCACTTGCCTAGCCTAGACACCACAAAGTCAGGTTTAGATAAACGATCGAAGTCCACAACTTATCGTGTTTTCCTAATAAGAGGTATTTAAAAAGTGTATCAAGGCTAAACTTTTAGAATTGATTTTATTAAGAATGTGGTATTTAAATGAAAGTTTCGTTTTATCGTATTCTAAGTTTTGATGATATCGTTTTGGGGTTGTATTTGCGTGTGTGTGGAGGTAGGTCATTACCTCGTGCTCTACTTGTAAATGTATAGCAAAGTTAAGAGGTTAAATGTGAAATCGAAACATGATGGTATTAAAGTGAAAAATACGATAAATTGAAAAAGTTATCATTTCATGTGACGAAACTTGTTCAAATTGATTTTTGCAAGTTTAATAGTCAAGATAAAGATGTTTAGGCATGAATGTATTGGTTAGAAGTGAAATTTTATAGAAAACCGAATCGGAAATTGGATTTGTTCCGATTCCGTCGGGTTTCGTAATTTCGTATTTTCTTGAATAGGGAAGAGAGAGATAGAAAGGGACTTACGGGTTTTCGATTAGGCAAAGGAGTGAGGGGGGACTAAAGGGGTTGCCGAGGCGTTGCTTCGTCGCCGGTTGTTCCTCAAAACGTCGCCGGAATTTCCGCCGGAATTTCGTCAGAACTTCGCCGCGAACTTGTTTTCACAGTACACAACTCTTGGAAAATTTAGAGAGAGAGAGCTTAGGATTTTTGGGATGAGAGGGTAGAGGGGAGGGGGTGTATTTATAGGGTAAGCTAGGGGTAGGGTAGGTGAAGGGTTTTTAAATAAAATTGTATAAATGTATAAAATCATTAAAAATTGGAGTAAATAGGGTATATGAAAGGTTTTAATGTAAAAATATATTAAAATGGAGTAAATGGGGATTTCAAAGGTCTCTGAAACCGATCTAAGAATTTGAAGTGTACATGGGGGTTTAGAAGATGAAGAGACACAATATTGAAGAAAAATAAATATTAAAAATAATGTGGGGTATGGGATTTGAACTTTGGTGGCTTGGTTCAGCAATGCAAGGTATTACCAATGAGCTACAAGCTCCTTCTTGTAATTAAATTGCTAATTAATTACTTAAATCTTGTGCTCAGGCAATAAATACCCCTTTGTGGATTTTTGAAAAAATATTTGAAAAAATTTTTATAGAAAAAAGTGTATAAGAAAATTAGGGTTGTTACATTCTACCCTCCTTATAAAAATTTCGTCCTCGAAATTTGTAAAAGGAAAGTGTAACAGTTTCAAGGAAAGTTTGATGCTGGTGTACTGACAATATGCGAAAAATAACAAGGTGGTGCAAGGGTTTTAGAAATGTGAAGAATGTGTGAAAGAATGAAAGGATGCGAAGGTTTTGGTAAAATTGTAAAAGATGTGAGGGAATTTTGGGTTAGGTCACATTCAAGATATATGATTCAAAGAATAAGAAATGATGGGATTCAAGGAACATGATTGTAAAAAATGTTTTAGTTGCTGGTTCTTGTGTTTTATATTGCTTAGGGTTCCATACAGCTCTAACCTGCATGGGCCACCAACAAAACCTGTCACGCCCCGCTTCCCAGTGTACGGCGAAGGAGACGCGACGAGGTCCGCTACGTATATACTCAGAAATACATACGCTAAGCGTATCTAAGCAATATAAAATAAGTACACAAGAGATAAGATATAAAAAGAACAGCAACTTTTATTTATTAACATTCTTTGTACAATGCATGAAAGGAGATACAACTGAAATAAAAAGATGCCTAAACAGTGGCATAACAGGAAATGAAAAGTACAGAAAGAAAAAGTGTACAATGAAACTAAAATGCAGTGTCTTCGGCAAACTGATCCAAGTCTTCTGCAGATGGCTCGATCTCTGCCAGGTCCAAATCACCTGACGGCATTCAAAGAAGAAAAAAATAGAATGTCGTCAGCGAACAGGTCGCTCGGTAGGTCCCAGAGATAAGGGAGAAATAGACAGAGAGTAAGAGAGAGAGAAGGTAGCTTTTAGTGTTGTATTATAATATTGTAATGTTATATTAACGCTGTTGTTTGTAGCCTGGTACAGAAGATGCCAGTGTATACGAGGGGAGTCCCACTTACACCGGGGACCTTGGTAACCTGTAGTACAAGGCTCCGTCGATAATACCACGGAACAACGGCATGGATGTAATTACGTCTTAAGTGACCACCTCGTGCCACTTTTAACATATTCCGTACCAGTCTACCCCTTAAACCCCGCGATGTCTTGTTTGTATTGTTATCTTGTAAATTGTATTGATTGTAAGATTGATTGACTGACCGAAACCATGATATCAGTAAGCGGTTTTAACCGTAGAGTCATGTAAATGGAATACTGGGAATCATGTAAAAGGAATATATATCCATGGTTCAGTTCGGTCAAGTTGTATAAATTGATAATTGTATTCATGGATTCATGTGTTCATATTAAATTGGAATATTGTAGATTATAAATTGACTTGGATCATATTCAAGTCATATTAATCAGACTCAAACCCGAGTCAGACAATCAGAAATGTGAATCGAAGTCTTATAATTGCTAGGGTCCTTAGGGTAATTTATAAAACTTGAGGGGGTTTTATGTAAAAATACTTTTATATACTTTTCAAAATACACCTCAAGTATTTATTGTTCGTCTTTAGAGTTGTAATGAGGGTGGATTTTATATTGTGACATTTCTAGTGAAAATATCCTAGTTTTATAAATAAGGGTATTTATCTATAATATTGATTATTTGAAGTTCATGGTATTTTAGTGTAAAATTTATTCTTGTGATTTTTAGAAAAAGGTGGAAAATTTATATTATAATAAAATAGGTATTTAAATGATAGATATATATATATGTTTATACAAAAATAATTTTAATAAATATTTTATGTTCTAAAAATCTCATTTTCTTAAGATGTCGTATTTTAAACCTTTCGAGACCGAATGCTCCTTGCGGAGGTCTGAATCTCGCACTACTAGCCCGAGGGTGCGCGATAAACTGCACAATCCCGAACGGGTTCCCCAAAAATAGGTCGTAGCGGCGCTTTGTAAAGATTGTAAAATACTAATCCTTTAGAAAACGGTTTTATAAAATAAAAAGTATTTATTTGCAAAGTGTGATTTTCCGTATTTTAGATTCTAGGGTTTCCTAAGCCAACTAGCCTATTTCTAAATGGTCTAAATGACAAGTCATTAGAAGCCTCAAATCGCCTCTTCACCGCCAATTGTGGCCAGGTAAGTACAAGTGAGGAAGGAGGGATCCGCTCACGAATCGTGAGACGGGCCTTTTAAAGTTACCTTTGCTCACTTGCCTAACCTAGACAACACAAAGTCAGGTTTAGATAAACGATCGAAGTCCACAACTTATCGTGTTTTCCTAATAAGAGGTATTTAAAAAGTGTATCAAGGCTAAACTTTTAGAATTGATTTTATTAAGAATGTGGTATTTAAATGAAGGTTTCGTTTTATCGTATTCTAAGTTTTGATGATATCGTTTTGGGGTTGTATTTGCGTGTGTGTGGAGGTAGGTCGTTACCTCGTGCTCTACTTGTAAATGTATAGCAAAATTAAGAGGTTAAATGTGAAATCGAAACATGATGGTATTAAAGTGAAAAATACGATAAATTGAAAAGGTTATCATTTCATGCGACGAAACTTGTTCAAATTGATTTTCACAAGTTTAATAGTCAAGATAAAGATGTTTAGGCATGAATGTATTGGTTAGAAGTGAAATTTTATAGAAAACCGAATCGGAAATTGGATTTGTTCCGATTCCGTCGGGTTTCGTAATTTCGTATTTTCTTGAATAGGGAAGAGAGAGATAGAAAAGGACTTACGGGTTTTCGATTAGGCAAAGGAGTGAGGGGGGACTAAAGGGGTTGCCGAGGCGTTGCTTCGTCGCCGGTTGTTCCTCAAAACGTCGCCGGAATTTCGTCGGAGCTTCGCCGCGAACTTGTTTTCAAAGTACACAACTCTTGGAAAATTTAGAGAGAGAGAGCTTAGGATTTTTGGGATGAGAGGGTAGAAGGGAGGGGGTGTATTTATAGGGTAGGCTAGGGGTAGGGTAGGTGAAGGGTTTTTAAATAAAAATGTAAAAATGTATAAAATCATTAAAAGTTGGAGTAAATAGGGTATATGAAAGGTTTTAATGTAAAAATGTATAAAATCATTAAAAATTGGAGTAAATAGGATATATGAAAGGTTTTAATGTAAAAATGTATTAAAAATCATTAAAATGGAGTAAATGGGGATTTCAATGGTCTCTGAAACCGATCTAGGAATTTGAAGTGTACATGGGGGTTTAGAAGATGAAGAGACACAATATTGAAGAAAAATAAATATTAAAAATAATGTGGGGTATGGGATTTGAACTTTGGTGGCTTGGTTCAGCAATGCAAGGTATTACCATTGAGCTACAAGCTCCTTCTTGTAATTAAATTGCTAATTAATTACTTAAATTTTATGCTCAGGCAATAAATACCCCTTTATGGATTTTTGAAAATATATTTGAAAAAAAATTTATAGGAAAAAGTGTATAAGAAAATTAGGGTTGTTACACGCACAGAGCCCTGAACTGAGCAACATGTTGATGGGGATTGCCTGTCCCTTGTATACGTGGAACTTAGGAATCGTGTATCATGGCGAGTACTTAATCTGATCGTACCAGTTTGGATATGGTCGCCCAGTTCTGACGACTTGGCCAGCGGCTTCGTTCGCTTAATGAGCTCGTATCTGTTGAGCTATATAATCATCGAGCGCAGCTTTCGAGATTGTTTCCTCCTTTGCTGCTGAAGAGGCCGGAAGAGGGTTTGATGTCTCCCCTCTATCGTCTTCAATTATTACTGGAGGATCTTCGGCTGGGTGGTCTGGCTGGATCATCATACCCACCATATCTTGGAACAATAGCGCCATTTGTTTTATGTTAGCCACTTGTTCCACGGCCTCTTTGTCTTTCCTCTCGAGCATTCTTCGGAGGAATTCGGCATCAGTTTCCTGTTCTTAGCGCTGCTCCGACGATGTCTCCGGGCTTACTTTTGGCCCAGTGAGTGCGGCCATGGTTGTCAGCATCTCCTAGAGCTTTTATTGTTGTTGCTCCTGAGCCTTTGTTACTGATCGGGTGAGTGGTCGATGGCCCGTGGAAATACGGCTATCCTCTTTTCCGGAAGCCATATAAATGGTGTGCACCACCATGACCCTAGACTTGGGGCGTTTGGATTCAGTGTCTTTGAGCTTTATCATGGACACGGGGATTTTCTCCGGCCTTCTTCTTTTATGGGCGGTCGAAGTTGAGGGGGCCGTTGCAGCGGGCACCCAAGTAAATGACACCTTCTGTGGTACGATAGGGTGGTCCTTCTCTTGCCGAACCTTCATTTTCTTTGGTCGGCGGGAGTAGTCTTGGTTAATCGTAGAGTCTTGGACCCTTCGCCAGACCCTGTGAATTTTGGAGGACAGTCGCTGAGGGGGCTGCTCTAGCTTTGCCTTTATAGCGTTCTCCACAAGTGAAAGAGATCTTTTCAACACAGCAATTGGAGAGTTTTTGCGCACCCTCCTAAGTGGTTCAAAGTTGTTCCCAGTTGGAACAGCAGCATCAATTTCCACCATTGGAGCTGGTGGAGTCAATCCAGAAGGGGAACAGCCCCCAGCTTTCCTCACTCGGTGCCATTGGCGACGTCAAGCGCGTCTTGCAGATGGGATCACCTCCGTTGTCAGGGTAGCTGCATCGTGCTTCATGCTTTGATGAGAAACTGCTGTTGGTGTCAGCCTGTCAAAGACTGACGTCCATTAAGAGGGGATGGCTAACCTTTCGAAAGCAGACTTTCGAGCAGGGGTAGTAGCCTTGGTGACTTCGCCTGGAGCGGGAGTTGGAACGGCCAGTCTTGTGAAGACCGACCCCTTAGTAGGAGAAGTCTCTCTGATGACTCATTTACTGGAGCAGGGATGGCTATCCGCTTCGGGATAACCCCTTTAGGTATTGTGGGCTTCTTCACCGGCCTATCGGAGCTTTAGCCCAATCTGTTAAAGCCTAAGGCGTTGGATTTGTGCGACCCGTTGAGAGGGACCGCGGTAGTTGCAAGCCGATCAAAGACCGACTTTTTCGGAGCTTCTTGAGATGGCACTGGGGCGTTGAAGCTCATTGGTGGGAGCATAGTCCCGAAGAACAACCCAGTGGTGGCCTGCATCACATGTTCCACTGGCATCGTGAAAATGGAGGTCGCTTGAGGCCCGTAGGTCACTCCTCCAGCGAGGACAGAGTGGGAGTTGTTGCAGTTGGCGCAGTTGGAAGCCATTGACGCCATCTTCTTTTCTGCACGGAGCAAGACACCAAATCTTAGTACCTCGAATTCAGGGGCAACCATAGAAAACCGCGATTTGTTCGCGAAACATGACACACGAAGTGTGGAGTGGAAAGAGGAAAAGGTCCCACCGGGCGTGCCAGAATCTGTTCACCGTCGAAAGACGCGACCGGGACGTTAGGACGTCTGGCCTTAATTTTGGGGGCAGATGCTATTTGGTTTTATCCGTCCACCTCTCCGAAGATGCCAAGTTGATTTATGGCACCATGCATCAGAGGTTTAGACAGATGCGGCCGATATAGCAGACTTCGTCAGATTCCCCCTCATTGTGAGGGGTTTTTGATTGTGGGGACGCTCTTCCCTACAGGCGCAAGCCCCTGTAGTTAATTACACTACCGCATCGCGGTAACCACTTTCTTCTTCTCCAGATGGTCACTTCGTGTCGTGTGTGTTTGTTTGTTTTTTTGGTTGCCCGTGGATTGTATACGGAGACTAATTTATGTTGTCACCCGTAGGGCGTGGATTAGTCCAAATCTGTATTTTCTTAGATTTGGATTTGGTTTGGGTTTAAGGATCGTTAATCTCATTGAGATTAAGATCAACTTAAACGTTTGTTGAGAATACGTTAGTCTAATTTTAGACTAAGATCTACTCAACAGGATTTTGGGATCATTTAGATCCAACGAAAGAGTGTTTAGACTCTATCGTTTTAGTTTAGGGACATTGCGGTCCACTGTTTAAGGAGATTATAGTCCATGGAGTTTAAGGACATCAAATTTCATGTTTAAAGACATCATAGTCTGTAGGGTTTAAAGACATCATAGTCTGTGGGGTTCTGGTTTAGCCAATTTGGGGATGCACCAAAAGTTATTGGTTATTGGGACCCTCTACCTCTCTGAAGACGTTGAAGAATTACAACGACATGTATCAGAGGTGTGGAGAGATGTACCCTTGAACCAGTGAATGTTCATCAAAGATTTGATAATCTTAATTGGGATTGAGTCCAATAAAGAGCGCATGGGCTCAGTTGATTATGAGTTTGGCCAACTTGGGCTGAGCCCACTGAGTCTCTATCATTTCTCTTCTTTATTTTTTATGAAGTGTTAGACACTTGTTAGGACATAGTCCTTTCTCTGTGCACATACTGCTAAACGTTTATTGGGGTACTAACACCCACTTTCTTTTTTTTCTTTTTTTTATTGAGTGTTGAACACTCTTTATGGCGCAGAGCGCTTTATGTACAGAGCGCTTGGCGCTGAGCGCCAGACTTGGAGCGCTGAGACGATTCTTCTGAAATAGTGCCCACGTGGGGAGCACGTAGAGCGCTTGGCGCTGAGCGCCAGATTTGGAGCGTTAAGACGCTTCTTCTGAAATAGCGCCCACGTGGGGAGCACGTGGAGCGCTTGGCGCTGAGCGCCAGATTTATGGCGCGCCAAAGCGCTTCTTTTAGAATAGCGCCCATGTGAGGAGCAAGTAGCGCACTTGGCGCTGAGCGCCAGACTTGGAGCGCTCAGGCGCTTCTTTTTAAATAGCGCTTGGAGCGCTAAGGCTTTTCTTTGGTAGCTCTGATCTGTTCTGTACTCTGAGAATTAAATTCTCGGTTTATAAGAGACTCTGTCTCATGGATTTAAGAACTAAGTTCTTCTCTTTTTGATGAGATGTTGTGATCTCTTTGTTTTTGTAAAAAAAAACCTTGTCTTATGGATCTGTGATTTAGAAAAAGAACTGAGTTCTTATGATATGAGAGTTAAACTCTCAAACATCGAGGAGATGTTATGATCTCACTTATTATCATTTACCTTGAAGAAAATTTCTTCTTCTTAGAGCTTGCTTTTCTCTTTTCTTTTCTGAGAACTTGAAGTTTATGGGGGGGTTCTTCTATGTTTTTTTTGAAACTTGTAGGGAGCTTCCTCGCTACAAGATTTGAAGTCTTGGGCCCTTTATATAGGGGAGGCTGATTTGTTAATTCAGTTAAGGAAATCTTTTCTCTGATTGATTTGGGGATGTTTCACACCGTTGGATCTTTGATCCTAGGGCTTCTGTTTTACAAAAGACATCTTTCTTGTTATTTAACAAGATTGGAAAATTATTTTCCCATACAGAGATTATTCTGTATCTTGGTGATTTTTTAATCACTATTGGATTTTTGATCCGGTGGTGCTCTGATTTACCGAACACAATCTTTCTTGTTTGGGAAGATTTGAGGAATATTTCCTCAACAGAATTTAATTATGTAATTTGATGATTTATTATCTTCGTTGGATTTTTGATCCAAAGGTGGAGAACATTTGGATCTAGCGCTGGCGCACTTGTGCTTTGCACGTGAGGCGCTGCCTCAGAGTCTTTGACTCTTGGCGCTGGCGCTCTCGTACTTTGCACGTGAGGCGCTGCCTCAGAGTCTTTGACTCTTGGCGCGAGCGCTCTCGTGCTTTGCACGTGAGGCGCTAGCGCTCTCGTGCTTTGCACGTAAGGCGCTGCCTCAATTCAAATTTCAAATTTTGAACAGAGCTTTGCTCTCTGATTCGGGGGAACAGTGGGATCGAAAAACAAAAATTTCAAAAGATGCAGTAGAAACTAATCCCTAGCAGTCGTTCCAAACATTAAACTAGTAAACTAAGTATGCAAGGTTTAGGGATTATAACCTTTATCGCGCGTACAACCAATCGTGGAAGACCCCTCCAAGCTCTTTATAGGCCGCCGAGAACAAATTTGAGAGTCAACCGTCCTTACCGAAATGGTCCACCCGAGAGAAATCGATCCAAGCTTTAATTTCACCTAGTGAAGCAACCGACGCTCAAAACTTGCTAGAAATGGAGTATGGCGATGTAGGAATTTTCCACTCTCAAAATCTCTCTTTTTATCACTTAAGAGAGTGAACAAGAAGAAGGAAGAGGATGAGGATGAAGAGCTAGAGCTCTTAGAATAAAAATGTAAAAGTGTTCAATGAATGAGAGAGAGAGGAATATGGCTATATATATTTTTCAACCATAACAAAATATATGTTTCAACAATTTTGCAGTAAACAATTGAAACCCATTCCTCTCTACATACTTTCAATCATACCCAAAGCCGCTTCACCTTCCACCTTATTTCCTATTGATTTTCTAAAAAGAAAATCAATAATGAAGTGTCCTCCTTTTAGAAATATTCCATATAAATATGGAATACAACCCTATATATGTATCGAAATACAAATATGCGTATTCTTATAAAAATACGAATAGGCAAAAGAGAGAATGAATAGTGAACATAATACCAGAATATATATATATATAAATTATTAATAATTGTCACGCCCCGCTTCCCAAAAGAGCGGTAACGGCATGTGACAAGCCGCGACGTATTTATTCCGAGAATGTCATTTCTCGAAACAAATACGCTATGCATATATAAGCAATATAAAAGATAAGAAAAGACATGATAATGAAAATCCAACTTTATTTATTTACATTCTCAACTTTCACAAGTTTCAAACTGAATACATGATGTCTGAAAACAAAGATGGATACAAGAAAGTGCCTAAACAAGTGGCATGCTGGAAGTAAAAGCTAAAAAGAAAGAATTGGTAGTCGGTCTGCTCCGCAAGCTGAAAGTAATTCTCCTGACTCGGCTCGATCTCTTCAATCTCTAGATCATCTGACGAACATTCTAAGGAAACAAAGAAATGGGTGGAATGCCCGTCAGCGAACTTGCGCTCGGTAAGTCCCCAAGAAAGGTGGGATGTGAATGTATATAAATGAATATGCAAGGTGACATGTTATATAATATGAATGGAAATAAAACATGAACTAGTATAACATGGTAATATTAATGACAACTATATAAGCATGACAATGTAATATGAGTATAGCAAACAAGTATAGCATGGCCGTGGAGTATAGGCATAGTGAACATGAAGTGAATGTAGGTGTCCTAAAATGTCTCTAAAAGAGTAAAAGTAACTAACATGAGTTTAAGTGTGAATGTAAACCAATCTCAAGAGTATTCTCGAACCTAAGGCTATCGTCCAAGGGTAAGAAATCACGGGTCCAAAATAGCGGGATTTTAATTGTTATTGAAGTATTCCAAACCCAACAGGCTATCATCCAGGGGCTTGGAAACACGAGCCCTCATTCGTGAATTCGTGATTTATACCGTTTCAGCCCGGTACCACAGCAACATGATTTGTACCGTTTCAGCCCGGTACCACAGCAACATAATTTGTATTAATGGGACTCATGAGATTCCGTTGAATTCATACTCAAACTACCCCAACACCCCGTGTATATAAGTCTATGATTAATGTTACGAGTCTTGATCGAATCCATAAATACAAAAGGTGATGTATGATATCAAGTTTTCAAGATTGAGTTCATGTAGTCATGTCAAGTGCAAGTCAAGCCAATTGTATTCATGGTTCGATATCAAGTTGGTTCAAGTGTACATATTGGGTTCAAGTATTCATGATTAAGTCGTGTCAAGATCAAGTCAATTCTAACTTGTAATAATTTAATCATAAATCATATAAATAAAAATAAATAAGAAATTACAGAACATGATATGAGATAAGTATACAAGTAACGTCCAAAATAATGTTGTAAATATGTGATATGTTCGACTAGTTAATCAAGTCATTTGAAATCAGAATATAAACAAAAACATAGCCTTAAGTGTTATGCACATGTGAGTTCCAGTCTCGCCTAAATACGACTATCGGTTTAGGAGATAACCATGTTTTCGTATCGTCGCGCAAAACAGATCAGAATCTGTTCATTACCGTCACACATTTTTAAAACGTAGTTTGAGTTAATTTCTATCGGGTTTCAGATTACAAAAATTATTATAAAATTGTAGGTATTTCGGAGTACTTATCCAAAACACTAAGATTTGCACGATTTGGATTACTGAAGCTCTAGTTATGATTGTTTTAATATCAGCGTTTAAAACAGAAATTCAAATTTCTGGACAACAACTATATATTATATTGCAAAGCCTATATCGGGTTGTTTTATGCGTTTCTAAGTAATCTAATATACAGGAAATTATATCTCTATCAATTTTGTATCTACACATCTAAATTTTATCACGAATGGATATCGGGAGTTCGAGTTATGTCCTATTTAAAAACAGTGTGTGAATCTGGACAAATTCTGTCCAGATCCGTCACTTAATATTGTAACGCAGTTCTCTATATTTTACGTCAGTGTTAAATAAAAACTTAAAACTAAGAAATTCTATATCATTCGATTTAGATATTTAAAACACCTAAGTTTGCTCAATTTGGATATCGGTAGACCAAATTATGTGTCTAAGAAGTTGACCAATAAATACAGTTTTCTGTTTTTATGAACAGTGAATAAAAATGATATAATTCCTAAACCGTTAAGTGATTCGATCTAAAATTTTTACAGCGTGTACACAAAAATATATTCTATCAAAGATAAATTTTCTGAAATTTCCTGAAGTAAAAATTAATTTCTAAAAATTATTTTAAGGGTAAAGGTATTGATATGTATACTAAAATCGGCAAAAAGATTAACTAGTATTTTTATGCAAGGTTCTATTTTTCTTTTAATAAGTAAACCGATTTCTTGAGATATTATAGATATATTATGGCATGAAATTTATGTTCTCACAACTCATAATAAACATTCATAGTCATGAACAAAGAATTGAAAACACTTTAATTTGAACAAGAAACAATAAGTTATTATTAAACCATATGGAAGGAGGAAGAGAGAAGAGGTTTACATACATAAGCCGGTATTGTCACCGGACTTGTCTATCTGCCGATAGCCTCGCGTTTCTAACGAGACCTTCTTGAGAACTTCTTCATATTCTTCTTTGAAGAATCTAGATGAAGAGAGAGATGGGAAAAGATTGGGAAAAGATAGAAATGTGTGATGAAGAAAAAAAAAGGAGTGACATATAAAAAAGGTTTATGGCCACCGTAATTGTAATAAATTATAGCTCATAACCATTCTAATTATTTTGAGAGTTAAAAGGAGATGAAATAAAAGGTCTCATTTATAAGTTATGGGAAGAATAAAAATTGATAAAAAAATAATTGCAAGAATTAGGATTTGAACATGTGACCTATGCAATAACAATGCAAAGACTTAACCAATGTGTTACAAGGTTGTTCATGCAAATATTTAATAAGAATTTTATATATGCTATTGCTTAAAAAGAAAGTGGGCTTTTGAGCTCATAGTTTTATTTAAAAAAATGAAAATGAGGTTGGATTTGGGTTATGGGCTGGGTCAGGACTTTCGTTTAATTTGAAATAGATTAAGATTTAGTTTAAAGAAATGGGTTTGGAAAAAATAGATGGAATAATAAAATAATATATTTGATAGAAAACAAAATATACGGAAAATTACTAAGAATAAATAAATACAATATTTTACTAAAGAAAGAAAACACGAAGGTATAGTAATATTAGGGTTGTTACAATAATATTATCAACCAACCGATTAAAGTCTGTATAGCCAGTACACGTATTTAATCGGACTCCTGCAAGTATCAATATACGGCTTCTACATCATATCGCCTGACCAGGAAAACCCTTTGTGTGGGACTCTAAATACTCGACAATACGCTGGCAGTGATTTACCCGATAAATCCAAAACCATAAGTACGTCGGCGACACTAGTTGTACGTAACGGCTACCTAGGTATCTGCCAAAAGGGAGGTCGACAATTGTCACGCCCCGCATCCCAGTGTACGAGCAGAGGACGCGACGAGGCCGCTACGTATTTACTCAGAAGTAAACACGGTAAGCGTACTAAGCAATATAAAAGTAAATGTACATAAGAGATAAATATAAATGAACAACAACTTTATTTATTAACATTCCTTTTAAAATACATCTGAAAAGTAAATACATGGAATGGAAAGCAATGCCTAAACAGTGGCATAACAGAAATGGAAAATACAGAAATGTAAATATGTACAAGGAATCTAAAGCTCTGGGTCGAAAGCTAGCTGGTCCAAGTCCTCGCTGTGGGCTCGATCTCCTGAAGGTCCGATCCACCTGACAACATTTCAAAGAAAAAAGAAAAGGAATGTTGTCAGCGAACAATCGCTCGGTAAGTCCCAAATATGAGGGATAAATAGAATAAACAGAGAGAGTGTGCAACTTTTAAATTTGTATTATATTGTTAACGCTGTTTGTAGTTTGGTACAGAAGATGCCAGTGTATACGAGAGGAGTCTCACTATACCAGAGATTACGGTATACGAAGTACAAGGAACCGTTCAGCCACGGTGCAACGGCAATGGAGATTCAGGTTAGGTGTCTTATGGTTGCAGTCTCGTGCAACTTCTAACACCTTCCGTACCAATCTACCCCTTATAAACCCCGCAATATCTTGATTGTATTGTATTGTCTTGTATTATAATTGTATAGATGGGTGACTTGCCGAAACCATGATATCAGTAATGGAACGGATATAATGGATGAACATGTAACTGGAGCATATCCATGGTTCGGTTCGGTCAAGTTGTTTAGATTGAATAGATTGAATAGATGGATTCATATTGAATTGTGGTTTTATACTTGAATCATATTCAAGTCAGATTGTTTATATTTAGACTTAGTCTGAGTCAGACAATTAGAAAAAGAAATTGAAGTCCTGAATTAGATTTTGATGTTATCGATAACTGCTGCACATGGACGGCAGGTGTAAATTCCCGGTTCCGTCAATAAAATTTTTCTAAAATTTTTCCAAGTCCCCTGAATATTTTCTATTTTTCCCGTTAATTTTTGGAGGAATTTAGAATCCTTGTGTTTACTTTAATTCTCAAAATTTAATTTTCCTAAACATTTAAACTAAAGCCCAAAAGAAAAAAAAATTATTATAATAAATCCCCAATTTTCCGGCCTAGCCCATACCCGACCCTTGCCCAAACCCCCACGCCCATACCCGACCCGTTATCCCCTCTTCCCCGCTCCCTCAAAACTTTCCCGCTCGTTTTGACCATGCTCCCCACGTCGCCGTTCGCCCCACGCCGCGCCCCCGTTCGCGACCACGACCCCACACCTCGACCCACGATCGCGCGTGTGCCCGCGCACCTATCTCGACCTCGTCCCCCTCTCCCATACAAGGTCGAGCTTTCTTCCCCACTGCTTTTTTTTCTTCACTGCGCCAACCTCCTCTGCAACCGCGACCCCCGAGCCCTTACCTCCTCTCTCCTCCTTCCTCCCATCTCCGAGCATCCTCAGAACCACCGTCCACACCTCCCCACGGCTCCCACACAGTGAACCCATCTCCTCGCAAGAACCTCCTCCTCGCCATCGAGCCTCCCCTGCACACCCTCTCGCCGCCGATGATCACCCCACTCCCATCGCGCCGCCGGCCACCTCGTCGACCCCTCAACATCATCACCATCACCTCCAACTACCCCGAGCCCCTCCACTACTTCACTGCACCCTACACCAAGCTTTGAGCCTCGACCCCGTCGTTGCACCCTCACCGGCGACCACCACAGCCACCGCTGTTCACCTCGCCTTCGCCTCCTCTTCCGACCACCACACAACAAGCGACCCCGCCACCATCGACACCTCCTCGACGCATTCATAGCAGAGACTTGACTTAGTCGTCGCCGTGCCGCGTTCGGGTCGCGTTCGTGCCGTTGCCGCTGCCGTACATCATCAACGCGTCATCAGGAAAGTACCCTGCTTGCTTCATGCTAAACTGATCTATTACAATTCGAAATACTAATGAATTCCGTGTATACAAATCGTGCAAATTAATATGATGCAAGTGTTTGATGCAAAACCTGAATAAAAAAACTCCCATTAAACTGACGAAAACTGATCACATAAGTTGGCCCGTATAGTAATGAACATCGTGTATTATTTTGGCCAAAAAATATAGACGTTACTGACGTGATCGATGATCCCCATTTACGGCCGTTAAAACTGAAATTTTCCGCGTCTGAAACTTGGAAAAATCACAACTAATTGATTATAAATTAGAATGTTACGTTCGAGGGATCAAATCGAAACCAACTAGACGAACAAGAACCCCATAAGAGTTTTAATTTTTTTCTGTTCTGAAAAGACGACGGAAACTGGTTCGGAGTGCGGCTCTGGACTGCAGTCCAGAGCAGCACTGGCTGTTGATTCTCATCTTGTAATGCTTACCCTCTACTTCTTGAGCATGTTATGTTGCGGAACCCTATACCATAGCAAAAATAAAATAGTTAGCTAACTAATGAAAGTGATTTCATCCCTTTTCACTGTCGTTTACTATTTAAACTGCATATTAAATTAACAGGACGTATAGTAGTCCCAAACAGGGACAGAACTTATACCACATTGTTGTACAGTACATAACTTCTGATGTAGAGGTGAGATTGAGAATCTGTCTGGTGCATTGGAAATCTAATTGAAAAAACTAAATTTTGTTCAACTATAGTGTCGTCTAATTTTGACCCCAACAGGGTGAAAATTGTGTTGCGAAATGTACACTCGGTTCAGGAACTGGATTTCCAACAGCGAACACTTAAAATGAAACGGCTGTAACTTGCAAACCCAAATTCCGATTGCACTAAAATAAATTTTTTTGAACTTATGACTGAGTTTAATTTCTACCGCCTTTGTATCATTTTACTGAATTTTGAATGTATGATTTAATGCAATTTTTATAAGTTCATAAGATGCATAATAGTTCGTATTACACATGATTTGTTAACTGCATAAATGCACATATTTTAACCGATTGCCATACTTCTAGTGATAGTGCGCGTTATTATTCAGTGTACAATGCATTGTCGTGCATGAATGGTATTGGTTTAAGAGTGTCAAGTACGCCAGTGAAAAAGTGAATGATTCGTGACAGCGAACAAGACCGTGAACAGTGACTAAAACCGTGTTATTGGTGCGTACTTGTATACGACTAAACCATACTCATAAATAGTGTAAACCTCGGGAAAAAGGGGAAATCGAAGTGGAAAGAGTATTGTATTTAGCGAGGACAGTGATTTAGAGGATGATCATTCAAACAGCGACTCTTATGTAAATTAGGTTGGGCCTAGCGGTCCGGCTGACAAGGTTATGTCCCGGACGATAGCGGACCGTAGTCTCAGGTATGTACGAGACCCTCATTAAACATGATCCTCTTTTCCATAACTCAATTTCAAAGATGACTTAGAGACTGATAGAGACACATATCATACATTCCATCAGTTAGTGACATATTGACTACCTGCATTTTATCTCCACTGTTATTACTTTCTTTTCTTGTTTCTTGTCACTATTATAATATTGCTATTACGTCGCTCTGACGACCTGAGTATGCATGCTCAGATCTCAAGGAAGAACCAGTACAGGAGTCAGGCTTGCCCTTCGAGCTTGCGGAGATTTAGTCAAGAGTACCTCCTTCACCTTTACTGCTTTCCCTAAAGTAACCTTGTATTCGCACTTGGTTAGTAGTTCTTTTCCTTATTTTATTGTAAATTTGTGAATAATGAAAGTTGATGTAATAATTTAGTGTTGTATTTCCTTTACTTTTGTGCTTTGTTTACTGATTACCATTTAATGCTAAAAGCCGAAGTGTGACTACGGCGGGATTATTCCTTGACCGTAGGAGCATGGCTGGCCTAGTCATCCCTCGTTTTCCGTATTCTGGGAAGCGGGGCGTGACATGGTTTTATTGGTATCAGAGCCGCGTTTAGTAGTAAGGGATGACATTAACTACACTTTATTACGTTATTTTCGCTTCACTATCCCTGACTTTCATCCTTTTATCTAATCATATCCTTTTAAATATCTTCCAGCGATATGACGTCCCCGAACACCACTCCTCGGACTCAAGTTCTTTGGATCGCACGGAGAGGATCTTGAGTGCACTGACGACCCTCGCAGAAGCTCAAGAGAGAAAGACGGACCTACTCACTGAGGGACTCAGGGCTATTACCGCAGTAGGGGGACCCTCCGCTCTCATTACCGCCCCCGAGGGCGCTGCTCCACCAGCTTTTTCTGCCAGGGCTGGCACCGTGTCAGATTTTCGAAGGTTACATCCAGCTGCATTTACAGGACTAGCCGAACCACTCGAGGCCGAGCAATGGCTGGTCAATATGGAGAACCTACTGACGGCCGCATAGGTACCCGATGAGGAGAAAGTGAATGTGATAAAGATCCAGTTGGAAGACGAAGCACTTACTTGGTGGTCAGTTGAAGAAAGCGGAATTGAAGAGCCAATCGAATAGAGCAAATTCAAGGAGTGCTTCTTGGATCACTATTTCCCTTCCACCGCCAAGGCAGAGATGGAAGAAAGATTCATCTTATTGATGCAGAATGGCCATCCCGTGGACGTATATGCGACAGAATTCAACCGTCTGAGCCGATTTGCTTCGTATATGGTCGCTTCAGAGGCCACCAAGGCCAGGCGCTTCTTACAGGGACTTGATTTTGAGCTACAGCAGTTGATCGCGTCACTTGAGTTGCAGACTTTTGCGCAGGTACTCAACGCGGCACGAATTCAGGAGAAGATGATCAATAAATTTAGGAAGCCCCCAGTTGTTCCAGTGCGTACTCACACACCGTCTCAAGGAGTCATACCGGTTCATAGGCCAGGAACGACACAGATGAAGCGTCCATTCGTGCCCCAGCATCGCCCTCAGAGTAAGAACTTAGTTTGTGGCTACTGCAACAGGGATGGGCACACCCAAAAGGACTGTCGCCGTGCCAAGGGACAGTGTTTGATTTGCGGATCCAGCCAGCACCGAGTTAGTGGTTGCCCTGAGCAAACAGAGTTACAGAGAGGGTCTGGACCGCAGCAGCAGAGATCACAGGAGCAGAGGCAACCCTACACAGGCCGCGGTCAGGGACGGGCTTTCACCTTGACCGCCGAGCAGGCAGAGGCTTCAGGCGAAGTTGTCACAGGTATTCTACTCGTACATTCCATGCCAGCTAGAGTACTGTTTGATTCTGGAGCATCGCACTGTTTCATATCTGCGCATTTCGTTGATACACACTCCATACCACATTAACCATTAACCAAGGGTTGGGAAATACATACGGGTAATGGTGTTATAGTATCTAGTTGAGAATGTAGATCCTGTCCAGTTGTAGTGTGTGGCAGGGAATTCTATGCGAAGTTCCTTTTAATCGGAACTGGCAGCTATGACGCAATTCTCGGGATGGATTGGATGAGTACCTTCCATGCAGTTATCGATTGTCGAGCAAGGAATGTGACCTTCCGAATTCCCAATCACCCAGAGTTTATTTTCGAAGGCGGGAGCGAATCTTTGGAGCCAGCCAAGTATAGAGCCAACCCAAAAAAGTTGACAGCTATGGAGATTGATGAGTGCCCAATTGTTCGGGATTTTCTGGACGTGTTTCCTGAAGATTTACCAGGTCTCCCACCTCCACGCGTCTTGGAATTCTCGATTGATTTGACTCCAGGTACAGCACCAGTTTCCAAGGCCCCGTATAGAATGGCACCGGTTGAGTTAGCAGAATTGAAGAAGCAAATTGAAGAATTCCTAGAGAGGGGATTTATCCGGCCAAGCGCTTCACCGTGGGGTGCACCAGTTCTGTTGGTGAAGAAAAAGGATGAATCGCTGCGGATGTGCATAGACTATCGGGAGCTGAACAAAGTCACGATAAAGAACAAATACCCAATTCCGCGCATCGACGACTTATTTGATCAGTTAAGTGGGGCCAAGGTATTTTCGAAGTTGGATCTCCGTTCGGGTTATCATCAGATCAGAGTAGCGGCCGAGGATATATGCAAGACGGCTTTCAGGACCCAATACAAACACTATGAGTTTCTTGTGATGCCGTTTGGTGTTACCAATGCTCCAGCGATATTTATGGATTTGATGAACAGGGTGTTTGCGAAGTACTTGGACACGTTCGTCGTTGTATTTATCGACGACATACTAGTCTACTCGAAGACCCGGGAGGAGCACATCGAGCACTTGCGCACGGCTCTACGCATTCTTCAAGAAAAAAAGCTGTACGCAAAATTGAGCAAGTGTGAGTTCTGGCTCGACAAGGTTCAATTCTTGGGACACATTGTTTCGGGCAAAGGCATTTCAGTGGACCTAGCAAAGATAGAATCTGTCAGAGATTGGCCAACACCGAAGTCAGTGGACGAGATCAGAAGCTTTCTGGGACTGGCAGGGTGTTATCGGCGGTTCGTCCAAGACTTTTCAAAAATCGCTGAACCTTTGACGAAGCTGACACGGAAGGAGGTACCGTTTGTGTGGACTGAGGAGTGTACCCGGGCATTTAAGACCCTGAAGTAGAAGTTAACCATGGGGCCCATTCTTACAGTGCCAAATGATTCCGGTGGTTTGGTGATACATAGTGATGCCTCAGGGAAGGGCTTAGGCTGTGTTCTGATGCAGCACGGTCGAGTGGTTGCTTACGCCTCACGACAGCTGAGGAATCATGAGAGGAACTACCCTACGCATGACTTGGAGTTAGCCGCGGTGGTCTTTGTATTGAAGATCTGGAGGCATTACCTGTTGGGCGAGAAGGTGGAGGTGTACACGGATCACAAGAGTCTGAAGTACGTCTTCACTCAGAAAGAACTAAATATGAGGTGGCGCCGGTGGATAGAACTGATAGTGGATTACGACTTGGACCTTCAGTATCATCCGGGAAAAGTAAATGTTGTACCAGATGCTCTCAGTCGCAAGCCAGCGGTCATGATGTTGACCAGTCAGAGGAGCATCATTGAGGATTTTCAGAGACTCGAACTTGAGGTCGTTACACCGAGCGCAATCAAGCAGCTTTGGCAACTACAGGTGCAGTATTCTCTTGTGGATCACATCAAGGCTGCGCAAGCGGATGATCCTCGATTGCAAAAGTTCAGAGCGCAAGTAGAAGCCGGACTGAGAACGGACTTACTCATATATGAAGACGGTTCTTTGAGATTCGGTAGCAGACTCTGCGTACCCAAAGGGGATGTTCGATAAGAGATACTAGCTGAGGCGCATAGTTCAGCTTATTCTGTGCATTCGGGAGGCACGAAGATGTATCGAGATCTAAAGCAGCACTTTTGGTGGAACGGGATGAAGCGAGAAATTGCGCGGTTTGTATCCAGGTGCTTGGTATGCCAGCATGTGAAGGCGGAACATCAGAGAACAGCAGGACTGTTACAACCGCTTCCGATACCAGAATGGAAGTGGGAGCACATTACTATGGATTTCGTGACGGCCCTACCACGGAGCCCTAGGGGCAACAACACCGTTTAGGTTATCGTCGACCGCCTCACAAAAGCTGCACACTTCTTACCATTCCGAGTGGGACAGTCGACAGAGTCACTGGCGGAGAGATACATGCAGGAGATAGTGCGACTTCACGGAGTTCCGGTCAGCATTGTGTCAGATCGAGACACCAGATTTGTTTCACACTTTTGGAGGAGCTTACAGGAGAGTATGGGTACCCGCCTCAAGTTTAACACAGCTTATCACCCGCAGACGGACGGACAATCCGAGCGTACGATTCAAACACTCGAGGATATGCTGAGAGCTTGCATGCTAGACTTCCAGGGTTCCTGGGAGGATCATCTGCATCTAGTCGAGTTTTCTTATAACAACAGTTACCAGGCTAGCATTCAGATGGCTCCTTTCGAAGCACTTTACGGGCGTAAATGTCGATCCCCAGTTTGTTGGGATGATGTGGGAGAACGAAAATTGCTGGGCCACGAACTCATTGTGCAGACGGTAGACAAAGTCTAAATGATCAGGCAGTGCATTAAGACGGCTCAGGATCGACAGAAGAGTTAGGCGGATACCAGCAAGAGAGCACTAGAATTTGAAGTCGGAGATCACGTATTCCTGAAGATTTCCTCTACCCGCGGAGTTATCAGGTTTGGAGGTCATGGGAAACTCAATCCCTATTTCATCGGACCTTTTGAGGTGCTAGAGCGAGTAGGAGAGGTGGCCTGTCGACTTGCCTTGCCTCCATCGCTAACTGGTGTGCACAATACCTTCCACGTATCTCAGTTGCGGCGTTACGTTCGGGATGAGAGCCATGTTCTGGACTATTCGGAGTTAGCTTTGGGTACTGACCTATCTTACGAGGAGCAGCCCACCACTATTCTCGACCGCAAAGAGAAACTGCTGAAGAATAAAGTCATTCCGTTAGTCCGAGTGTCTTGGGGTCGTCGTTCCCCAGGAGAATCTACCTAGGAGCGTGAGGAAGATATCCGTGCACGTTTTCCACATCTATTTGTTTAGTACTGTTATTTCGTTGTCTCTTTTAAAATTTCGAGGATGAAATTTTTGTAAGGAGGGTATGATGAAAATTCTCGGTTCCGTCAATAAAATTTTTCTAAAATTTTTCCAAGTCCTCTGAATATTTTCTATTTTTCCCGTTAATTTTTGGAGGAATTTAGAATCCTTGTGTTTAGTTTAATTCTCAAAATTTAATTTTCCTAAACATTTAAACTAAAGCCCAAAAGAAAAAAATTATTATAATAAATCCCCAATTTCCCGGCCCAGCCCATACCCGACCCTGGCCCCAACCCCCACGCCCGTACCCGACCCGTTATCCCCTCTTCCTCACTCCCTCAAAACTTTCCCGCTCGTTTTCACCACGCTCCCCACGTCGCCGTTTGCCCCACACCGCGCCCCCGTTCGCGACCACGACCCCACGCCTCGACCCACGATCGTGCGCGCGCCCGCGCACCCATCTCGACCTCGTCCCCCTCTCCCCCATACAAGGTCGAGCTTTCTTTCCCACTGCTTTTTTCTTCACTGCGCCAACCTCCTCTGCAACCGCGACCCCCGAGCCCTTACCTCCTCTCTCCTCCTTGTTAGTTATATGTATGCCCTAGAGGCTATTACTGTACATACGATGTATATTGTAATGGATGCTTGGACATATATAGGGAGGACTTTCTTGCTCGACATGATAGTACGCTATCTGGTTGCTCTTTATCTTAACATGTACTCTGATTGTCTCTATGTTACATGTTGATAAAGCCCTTAGGATATGTACTCGACTACTGGGACTATGATGAGATCATACTAGTGGGGCCACGGTAGTCGACGAGTACATCCTATAACTGTTCCTAGTCGAGGGTGTATCGAGACAGGGCATCGATACACCAGACTAGACTAGCGTATACGCATCTTGACCCATATGATGGGCGATGGATGATCCCATATCCATCGGTGTTTGACATCAAGGATGGTGTACGGGTGCTCAGTAGAGACTGGGTACACTGGACGGACTCGCCGAGAACTCCCAGATGGTATTATACCTCACGTCAGATGGCAGTTCTCCGGTGGCACTGGTACAGAGTAGTCTGTTGACCCGAGATCGTCATAGAGTCTTGTGTGATTCCCACTGTGCTTTGATTTCCATCATACCACGTCCAAGAGGGCATGCAAAAAGGTGGCTTTTGGGTACAGTCCCGAATCACATGGAGGCAATGAGCGATAGGAGGGGATTCGTCTCTCCCGGTATACGGAGTTAATGTTGCGCTGTGTTCGATTGGCTATAACCGGAAATCCCTGGCCAGGGTTGCTGAGATTTACTGGTAAGTGTTATCAGTAGTTTCTCGATCTGTTATAGACCTCATATCGACACGACTTATCAAGCTACTGGGGTCTGACGTTTACCACCCCTAGGCGAGATATGCGACATATCAGACGACGAGACCGGACTGTACGGGAGTGTTACTGATTGGATTCACAGGAGAATGTACAGGCTTGCTTGTTGATCTTCTGAGCGCTCAATACCTGGGTGGCTGTTACGTTTAGCTGACCGCTTGCAGCTTGTGGGTGTTTGATATGATCATCACCTACTGCCGGCGTATTGACGATTTTTTAGAGTCCTACACAGAGGTTTCTTGACTCAGGCAAAACGGAGTAGGAGCACATATGTGATATGTGCGGGACCGAGGATAATGCGATATGTGATACCGTATTCTATTCTCGCGATATTTGATATCAGTCGGGTCATCGGATCAAGTGTTGATTCGATGAATTGGTAAATGAGATATTAGTCGGTTATATGCGATATAGCCGGATTGTCGGATCAAGTGTTGATTCGATAATTTAATGTATAATAATATATATGATATATTAAATTACATTAACTAATATTAGCTCGCTAAAAGATTCTTTTTCTCACTCGGGTAATACATTGATATATATGCGATATATGTTAATTGTATTATTTTATTTTGTTACGATAAATATTATATATGTGATATATAATATTGTAACATGATATGGTTATTAATGCAACATGTTTTGTGGAGTTTAAACATGATTAGGGTTTGGATTAGGGTTAAGACTTCTAGTAGATTCTAGAAGCTTTTCTTTTGTCTTGAATGAGATATTATGCTTGATATTTATGTGTGACTCATACTTAACCCAACCCAAACCCTAGCCCTAGTTAAATCTCTACATGAGTCATCCTTGACCATGGTTGCAAGATTAATCATTATCACACTTTCATTATTCATCACAAAAGGAATGATTCATTGTTGATCTTCTTCCTTCTTCTTCTTTGCTTGCAAAGCTTTCTAGCTTTGATCTTTGTGATGAAAATGAGTGAGAAATAGAAAATAAATGAGAGAGAAAATCCTACTTCATCATCCTCGTCTATCCTTGCCCTTTAGATGAGGGTGTTCACTTCTTTTAGTGAGTGTTAGCTTGTGTTAATGAAACTTCAAGGTAGATCATCTATGTTATCGAAAATCGGAAGCAAGACTGCATCTTTCTCTTCGTGGAGCCTCTCGAGAGTCCGGAACACGATGATCGCAGTGAAGGGACCTCAACACGGAGCTTAAGAAGAGAAAGACCGGATCTACAAAGGTTGTAATCCCTCTCACTTAGTGTTAAAGTGTTTAACATGTTAGTTTTTGCATAAACTCTAGTTTAAAGATCCAGCTTTGGGTTGTTCTGCACGGCTAAATTTTAAATCGGGCATGGTTGATGCCTCGTAGAACCTTGTGAGCATGCCTAGCAACCCTACAATAGTATCAGAGCCATGCTAGAGCTTTAGGCGAAGTCTAAACGAACTTTAAAGTCCGATCGAACCCGGAAACCACGACGAATACCCTTCTCTGGATATTTTTCAAAAATGTGATTGTTTATGAATTAAAAATGCTCAGAAAATTAAGCAGGAAAAACTAAGAATTACTGTGAAGTACGGACTTTTAATTCGATGATTTGACCGTGCATCGGAAACCTAATTGAAAAACCTAAATTTTGTTCAACTATAGAGTCGCCTAATTTTGATCCTAACAGGGTGAAAATTGTGTTGCGAAATGGACATTCAGTTCAGGAACTGGATTTCCAGCAGCGAACACTTAAAATGAAACGGCTGTAACTTGCAAACCCGAAATCCGATTGCACTGAAATAAATTTTGTTGAACTTCCGACTGAGTTTACTTGCTACCGCCTTCGTATCATTTTACTGAATTTTGAATGTATGATTTAATGAAATTTTTATAAGTTCACAAGATGCATAATAGTTCGTATTACACATGATTTGTTAAATGCATAAATGCACATATTTTAACCGATTGCCATACTTCCAGTGATAGTGCGCATTATTATTCAGTGTATAATGCATTGTCGTGCGTGAATGTATCGGTTTAAGAGTGTCAAGTACGCCGGTGAAAAAGTGAATGATTCGTGACAGTGAACAAGACAGTGAACAGTGACTAAAACCATGTTATTGGTGCGTACTTGTATACGACTAAACCATACTCATAAATAGTGTAAACCTCGGGAAAAATGGGAAATCGAAGTGGAAACAGCATTGTATTTAGCGAGGACAGTGATTTAGAGGATGATCATTCGAACAGCGACTCTTATGTTTATTAGGTTGGGCCTAGCGGTCCGACTGACAGGGTTATGTCCCGGGCGATAGCGGGCCGTAGTCTCGGGTATTTACGAGACCCTCGTTAAACATGATCCTCCTTTCCACAACTCGATTTTAAAGATGACTTAGAGACTGATAGGGACACATATCATACATTGCATCAGTTAGTGACATATTGACTACCTGCATTTTATCTCCACTGTTATTACTTTCTTTTCTTGTTTCTTGTCACTATTATAATATTGCTATTACGTCGCTCTGACGACCTGAGTATGCATGCTCAGACCTCGAGGAAGAACCAGTACAGGAGTCAGGCTTGCCCTTCGAACTTGCGGAGATTTAGTCGGGAGTATCTCTTTCACCTTTACTGCTTTTCCTAAAGTAACATTGTATTCGCACTTGGTTAGTAGTTCTTTTTCTTATTTTATTGTAAATTTGTGAACAATGAAAGTTGATGTAATAATTTAGTGTTGTATTTCCTTTACTTCTGTGCTTTGTTTACTGATTACCATGTAATGTTAGAAGCCGAAGTGTGACTACGGCGGGATTATTCCTTGACCGTAGGAGCATGGCTGGCCTAGTCATCCCTTGTTTTCCGTATTTTGGAAAGCGGGGCATGACAGCAGGATTTATGTCTTTTTCTAAGACAATTACCATATTGATAACACCGTTTGTTAAGCTGTCTATCTTAACTAGGAAAGCACCCATATCTCCGGCTCCGTGAGGCTCAAGAGACTGGTTCCGCTTAAACCTATGTTTACTTGGGTCCTTATTGTAATTTAGTATAACTTGAGGGGGTTTTATGTAAAATAGTTTTGTTATACTTTCAAAATATATCTCAAGTATTTAATTATCGTCTTTAGAGTTTTCATAGATGTTTCTTTTATTCAATGTAAAATTTCTAATGAATATGACCTAGTTTTTAAAGTATAAGGTATTTATTTAAAATATTGGAATTGTATGGTATTTTCTTGTAAATGAGATGTTTTTTCTTGAATTTTGGAAATGTGGAATATTATAATTATTAAAAATAGATATTTTGATATTAATAACATATATATTTATTTATTAAAAATATAAGTTTTATTTATAATAGAAATCACATTTTCTAAAGAAAATGTATTAAAAATCTTTCAAGATCGTATGTTCCGTGAATTGGTCTGCATCTCGCTCTACTACGCCCGAAGATGTGCGATAATCCGCACCATACCGAACGGGGTCCCCAAAATGGGTTGTAGAGGCGCAATTGTAAAGATTTGTTAAATACACTTCTTATAGAAAAAGGTTTTATAAGTTGAAGGTATTTAATTGCAAAGTCGTATTTCCCGTATTCTATTGTACCAAAATTTTATCGTGCTATAATAGAGATGTGTGTTGTGATGAGATAGGTCATTATCTCATGAGCTACCTAAAGGTATAGCAAGGAAAATAAATTATTGTTGGATATATGTATGCCGTAGAGGCCATTATATGATAGTGGATGTATCGGTATGTGTATATATATATTCAGAGGACATTCTTCCTAGACATGATAATATGCTATCTGGTTATACTTTATCTTGACATGTTCATTTGATCATGCATCTTACTCATTTGGTACATGTTGATAATACCCTTAGGATATTTACTTGACTACTGGGATTATGATGCGCATCATACTAATGGGGCATGTGTAGTTTATAAGTATATCCTTGAAATATTCCTAGTCGTGGGTGTATCGAGACGGGGCATCGATATTCCAAAGTAGACTATCGTATACGTTACTTGACCCATATGATGGGTGATGGATGATCCTATATCTATTGGTGTGGTGACACCAAAGACTGTATACGGGTGCTCGGGGAGACTGGGTACACTGAACGGACTTGCCGAGAACTCCTATTGTAACACCTTAGAATGTGTTTTGTGGCTAATTATATTTTTATATATAGTTGTTAATAAAAAGGTTTACCAATTTGGCTTTTAATTATTTTATCCTATTTAATGAATATTTTATTATATTTTTCCTAGGCTTGCACACACTTGTGCATGATAACTAGGTTGTTAAGTGTGGTTTAACCATTTCTTAATCTAGTTTTAATTATTAAGTATTTTGGGTTTAATAGTTCATGGTTGTTCTTTAAAAAGAAAAATGGATTTAAATGGGGTTTTAAATTTAAAATGATTGTTCTTGTGTTGACCTTGGTGAGAGAGAGAGAGAGAGTGAGAATGGGGCATGATGGCTTTTGCCATGCTTCATTAAATGAAGAGAGAGAGGAGGGGTTTTGACTTTGCCTCTCATTTCTCACTACTCTTTTCACTCATTCTCTCATTCTCACACACTCATACACTCACCCAGCATCAGCAGCCAAGGCAGCAGCTCCATCAGCAGCTCATGCAATAGCAGCAACAGCAAGCAGCAGCCACAGCATCAACAACAACTACAACAACAGCAGCAGCACCAGAAGCAACTTCAGCAGCAGTAGCAGTAACAGCATCAGCAGCAGCTGTAGCAGCAGCAGCTCCAGCAGTTGTAGCAAGCCCTCACCTCCTCCACACACTTCTTCTCCTGCTTCTTAGGGTTCTCTAGGGTATATTTTCTGAACCCATCTCTCTTTTGCTTAGCTTGTGTGTTAATTAGCGTCGGTTTGTGTTAATTGGTGAGTTTAGTGCTAATTATGGTAATTTGTGTGGACTTGTGGCAAAGTGATGTTTGTGTTGGTAAACCCTACCCATTTAAGTGTTGTTAGGGTCACATTAACTGAGAATTAACCCAGATTTCACTAAAATACCATAGGGTTTGTGTTTTGTGCAAATTAGCATTTTTAAAGCGATTGTAGCATTTTGTAATCTGCTTTTGACCCGGATCCTTCAGAATAAAATTGAGAATACTGGAGCATGCTCACTAGGTCTAGAACACAACACCAGAACACGAGACCCTACTTCCTAGTCCAGGCCGCAGATTAATTAGGTTTGGCCGCAATTTGCGACCAAGTAGGGGGCAGGGGTGTTGGGGTCTTGGCTAGGGTTGTCTGAAGTGTTGTCTAGTGCTTTGGCATGTCTAGTTTTGTAAGATTTTACCTGTAGAAAAATCTGGGATCAAATATCGTTTTGCATGTCCGTTGTGGTTGCACGATACGCGCGATACGTGAGTGGGTTCTGTGATCCAGCGTATCGCGGCGTGTCGCGATGGTTTTAGATGCGTATACACACGTTTTAGCGTATCGTGCACACGCGCGTTTAGTTCGCGACGCGAGTTTCTCGTTTGGGTTCGATATCGCATTTTGCAGAATATTTGGCTTATTTATGATTTCCATGTCTTATTTGCAGGTTTGCAGGCAGGGACTACAGACACTGCTACAGAGGGGAGCAGATGGTAGGATCCACCTAGCGTGGAGCGTAGGTGAGTAGATTTAACATCTACAGGGGAATCGCCCGCATGGCGTTATGTGTCTGGGCTAGAATTCAATACTTGTCGCATATTCTACGTCATTGTTAGAATTGCGCCTTTACCCTTTTTAGTTAGATATAGTTGTACTGTGACTAGTAGCCGTAGGACACTGCACCTATTATTGACGGTTCATGTTGCACGAGCACGGATTCCATGCTACACACACACCGTCAATAATTGCCATGTCACACACTAACCATTATAGATACTTTTGCTTGTCACACATGACATCTAGCTTATCGGTATACCTATAGTGTATCATACCTTTAGTGATGGGTATATATACACCTTGCGATACAGTTACAGGTATACCTTGCACATATTTTACTTATACCCAGGGGGTACCCTTCATATTTTATTTATACCCAGGGGGTATACGACATCTTTTACTTATAGGTAGACACCTATACTTAGCTGTACCTTATTGATTTCGCATACATCTGGTTTCAGCTACATATTCTCTTTTATATGCTCGCATTTCAGATATATCGCATATCTTTATTCCTGGATTTATGCATTGTTTATTGGGATTTTAGATGATGTTTTCTGGATTTGAGAACCGCGAGAGTTCATGAAATTATGCATACATTGAAAACCCCGGTTTCCTTGATATGATATTTGCGCATCCACCATGAGTTTTATCGGTGCTGATTTTTATATACCCCTACGAGGAGGCGTCGAGGCCGTAGAGGGTACATGGTGGGGCCCGGTATGGTTCCCCTCGGCAAGAAGATCGATGGACTTTGCCGATTAAGCCTGGAGGCGGGCGAGTACCTACCGGTGACAGTACCCATGACTCGGCGGGGGATCATGGAGACACCGCTGGGAGTCATGTACGTATGGTTATGTCGAAAGGCGAGGGTCAGAGCTAGGCACTCGTGCTTTCGGGATAGCGTATGATACGTGATCAGGATTTCTGTGCCGATGCTTGGCACATGGTTTTCATGATATTTCTTTAACACCTTTGTATATATAACAGGGGATTTAGCCGTTGTTATATATACCCTTACACCAATATTAGTGGAATGGGACGCTAATATATGTGTATGCCCCTATCATATTTATTTCTGCAAATATATGTATTTAGGATGCTAGAATCTTACTTGAGATGTGATTTGGGATATTAGGTGATTCATTGAGATTGGATACCGGATACCTATGAGATTGTTGACTTGTACATTCGGGATATAGGAGATCTATTCGATATTGTACATTAAGGAGATGTGAGACTTACATGATATGAGAGCCCAACTTTGGGGCTGATTGGAGGATTTGGGATTTGAGTGTCTTGATGGATTGTGATCCTACCACGATATCAGGTTTCCATGGAAATGACATATTCCACCCCCTACCTCACACTTATCTATTCTATTCACAGATTCATATATTGGTAGTACCTGTTAGTGTACCCTTATGACAATTGCATATTTGCTTTCTCGTATCCCTATTGCATAGTTATTGCATACTATTATCATGTCATCATTGCTTCACATATTGATTGTACCTGCTAGTGTACTTTCCATTATTCTGCATTCACATGACATGTTATTACCGTAATCGCATATCTTAGATTCATGCTGTACGTACATTCCTGCGATTACCTGCATATGTTATCTACTATTCACGAGTTGGCAACTCACCCCCGTTGTGCCACAGGTGTTTAAGGTTGTTCCCCAGAGTAGTCGAGGCAGGCTATTCCGCTATTCAGCTATCATCTTTTGCTACAGATACCGCATCAGCTCACAGTACTATTTTGCTTAGGTGGGTTTTGTTGATTATCTGTATTTTGTATTGTACATTCGTTGTATCTTGTACTCTCCATCTACTAGTATGTTGTTGACTTAGAGACTTGGTGATGACGATATTGTATATTGTTTGTGGATTTGTTGTCTTTTATATACAGTTTCCTTCCTATTATCTCTTATTTCTTCGCTACGGCGTCGTATATTTGTGATGTGATTGTTTTCCGCCTTTGGGCCACTTTTTACAAAAGGGGGTGTTGCTAAAATTTTAAAGAAGGAAAGTAGGACTTTTAAAGAATTTGGGTTGCGATTTCAAATGTTTTCAAAAACTTATATTATCTTTCCGTATATTCTTGGTTTAGATTTCTGGGTTTTGGCTTTCTTTTACTGCGTTACGTCTTTTGGCATTGCGTAGTATTAGGGCCGTCACGGGCCAATTCTGGGTCGTGACAAAGTTGGTATCAGAGCGCTAGGTTTTACCTTTCGGAGTGTAGGATGACCTTAGTATGATGGAGTAGGTAGCTTAAGCAGAGTAACGTAGTGTGGGTATGTCTGCAGCATACCCACGGTGCGGTACTTTGCATTAAGTGACCTAAGTACAATTTGCTTGAAATTCCTTTCTTGATGATTCATATCCTTGAGATTCGATTCCTTATTCTTATCGAATCTTATATCTATTTATAGCCTTGCCGCCGATGACTATGGGGACTCAGAGTGATGCAGCGAGGGCCGAGGTCAGAGTTGGCTCGGGTGAGACGAGTACTGACCAGGATGGCACTCTAGTTGCACAGGTGCTGACGGATCAGCCTACGACATATACTATTGATAGAATTTTGGGAGAGATGCAGGACTTCCGCCAGACTATGAGTTCTTTGGTTGATGTCGTTCGGGAGCTACGACAGGAGGTTGTCACCCCTGTTACTCAGTTGTCACTTGCGATCAGCATGCAGCAGTCCGTCATCTACATAGCACCACTGGTTGCAGCTCCAGTTGATGAGACGCATATTCCAGAGGCTCAGAAAGTTCCAGGACAGTGGAGGACTCGTACCAGCGTACCAGCCCAGAGGGAGAGGTTTGGTCGTCGGGACAGATTTCGTGGCTGTCGCGGGAGTAGAAGAGGCTTAGGACGAGGACAGTCGTTCAGCTCTTATCCCCAGGATGGTTAGCAGTCAGCGCGTGGATGCTTTCAATGCGGGAGCCTTCAGCACTTCGTCAGGGATTGTTCCTTAGCACCTCGTCATGATCATTTTCAGAGTGGCCGTGGACGTGGAAGATTTGCTCAGAGGGCTCAGTCTACCAGAGGAGTTCATCCAGTTGCGGGTAGAGGGCAGACACAGGAGTTTGCTTCTACTCATCGGGACGCGCAGACGTCCAATGTGGAGTTTTTAGATATCCTTAATTCGCATGTTCTTTTCATGTACTCGTTTGTTTTTCATGCTTGTACCGTGGTTGGGTAGATTGGTCGTAGTTGTGCTAACTTCTGTCAGCGATTCTTTTGTTGCGCGACACGTATTTTAGTTGTGTGCCAATCGGATAGGAGATAGAGATTCGTCCGTCGTTTTGATCCTTCTAGAGATGTTGGATTTGACGTTCTCCTGGGCACGGACCGGTTAACTACGTGCTAGGCGTCTGTGGACTACCGTGAGAAAACAGTCAAGTTTGTTTTCCCGGCAGGTCAGTTCTTGTTGTGCAGGTGGATTGTTGTGCCGCCTCTCACAGCTTGAATTCAGCCTTTTTCGCTAGTCGGCTACTGAGGAGATGTCGTGGATTCTTGGCGTTCATTCGTGATACCGGAGCCACAGTGGGATTGTTGGACCGGGTTCCTTTCGTGTGAGAGTTTTTCCGACGTTGTTCCGGATGAGCCGGCGAAGCTTGGGAGCTAAAGGATCAGCTGCAGAGTTGTGGTTTAGGGAGTTTTGTGCGTCTGAGTGTTTCGCTTTTGGAAGCTCCTATTTCTGTTCGTCAAGGAGAAAAACGGCAGTTTAGGGTTGCGTTTCGACGGATCGTTAATTGAACCGGCTTACGGTGCGGATAGGTATCCTTCACCTCGCCGTGACGATTTCTTCGATCAGCTCCAGAGTGCGAGACATTTTCTAAGTTTTATTGGGATCAGGTCATCATTATTGCGGGTTCGGAATGATGGCATTCTGAAGACTGCCTTATGCGTGCGACGGGCTTGTGTGTTTTTGTGAGTCGTTGGATTCACTAATGCCCTGGCAGCATTCGTAGATATAATGAACCAGATTCTGCAGGCCGTTCCTCGACCAGTTATTGTTGTGTTATTTACGACATTCTGGTCTATCTAATGCGTCTTGAGGGACAAGGTAGCACTTAAGGATTTGTTATGCAGATACTGGAAGAGCACCAGCAGTTTGCTAAATTCTCGGAGTGTTTCTTCAGGCTTGTTTGTGTTGACTCCTAGGTCTTGTTGTCACGGGAGACAGTTTCGTATGGTCCCGAGGGAGATCGTGGCCATACAGCTTAGGTCCGGACATGTGTGCAGGACGGAGATCCGCAGATTGTTTGGCTTAGCAGGTTTTTACCGCCGTTTCATGCAGGATTGCTAGAGTAGTGTTGCACCGTCGACTGAATGGACCGGAAGGGAGGTTTCTTTTCTGTGGACTGAGGCATGTGTGCGGAGTTTTCAGCAGTTGAAGATTCTGTTAAACAACCGCATCAGTTCTTTCTTTGTTTTTGGTTCGGGCGACTTTGCTGTTTAACTGTAATGTTTCTTGAGTGGGCTCGAGTGTGTACTGGGGTGACACTATAGAGTTATCGCTTTTGCTTCCCTACATTTAGAGAAAGTACGAGAAGGATATTCCACTCATGATCTGGAGATGGCCGCGGTGGTTTTGCGTTGGAGAATTGGGGACACTACTCGTTTGAGAGTCGTGTCAGATTTTTCACGGACCACTAGAGCTTAATGAACATCTTCCTGCAGCAAATTTTGAGTGTGTGATAGTCTTCTGCAGATTTACAGTTCTTGTGTGATCGTCGAGTACAGCTTAAGTTCGTCTCTACGGAGGGAACAGCTTGCTCATGTCCGCGCCCGACCACTTTCCTTAAATCGATTTCGCGAGACACTGCCCGCCTATGCTCGTTCGTCAGTGATACTTGAGCATACTCGACTGGGTAATGATTCGGAAACCTTGATTTGTGATAATGGTGTGCTAAGTTAGGGACGCGTTTGTGTACCTGGTATCATCGGGTAGAGACGTGTAATCCTAGAACCTGCACATCTGTCAACTCTCTATATGCATTCAAGTCCCACCAACATTTAGCATGACTTGTGAGATAGTTGTTGGAGATAGTGCCCTCAGAGTCAATTATTGGATCACAGGCACGTGATTGCAATGATTGAGGGAGGACCTATCCCGGTACGACAGTCTTACTCGAGATGATAGTTTGCTATCTGGTTTACCTTTATCATCGTGTACTGCTTTAGGTGACCTGACATGTCGCTATTGCACGTTGATAGAGCCCCTAGGATTCTTGCTTGACTGCCAGCAGTATGAGGGCGATCATATAAGTGAGAGCTGGAGTCTATAAGCACATCCTTAAAAGGTCCCTAGTCGTGGGAGTTTCGAGACAGGGCATCGATTCTCCAGAGTAGACTAGTGTATACAGTCGAGACCCCGACGAGGGGCGGTGGCCGGTCTCACAAGCCACTGGTGTCAGTTGGATCACCTAAGATGTATACAGGTGCTCATTGGGTTATGAGTACACCGGACAGGACTCGCCGGGAACATGCTAGTTGGTCTTATACCTCATGTCAGATAGCAGTTCCCAGGTGACATGTGTACAGGTTAGTTCATCGACCTGGGGATCGTCATTTGTCTCGTGTGAGTTCCCACTGTGCTTTGATTACTACCCTACCACGGCTCAAAGGAGTCGTGCAAACAGGTTTTAGTTGGGTACAGTCCCGAGCCACATGGAGGCAGTGAGCGGATCTTCGGGGGTTCGTCTCTCCCGGTATTGGGGGTGAGGTCGCGCTGTGTCTAGGAGAGCCATTACACGAAGTCTTTGGCCAAGGCAGGAGATTTACTGGCAGGTATTCCAGTAGTATCTCAGGGTGTTCTGGGCTACACTCCGACACGACTTGTACCGCTTTTGGGGGTCTGACTTTTACCAACCCCCTAGGCCCGACATGCGATGCTCATAGACGAACGGACCGGACTGTACGGATATTGTCACTGACAGGCTCAGTAGGGTGTCAGGATGAGTTCGCTCATCGACGTCCCTTTTGGTCAATAGCTGGTGGCCCGTTACGTATTGGCTTATACCTCTGACGTGCTAGTGGTTAAATCCACAACCATAGTATTGACGAGTCTTTAGAGTCCACCACACTTTCAGTTACTCAGCTTTCGGGCGAAACGCTGTAGAGGCCGTATGGAGATATGGCAGGGTTCGATCAGATACGTGCGGTATTGCACGGATCGTGATCGGACGGATTTTACTAGCCGGCTTTGGTTTAAGCCGTATCCTAGTATAGTACAGTGTAGATTTTGTCTCATTGCATTTGTATCCGGTCGGAATACAGATGCGGGTGTGTATGCACAGTATTGGGGTTTTCCTGTAATTTATTACGGGGCCAGTTTTCTGGAGTTACCAGTTTGCATTCTGTTCCGGCCGGTTTTCCTTTGTTCTTTCCCGGCCGGACTTTTTCGATGGAGGGTGTTATTTGCAAGTTTGCAAATAACACATTGTGGAGGATTTTCTTGCAAATGTATTAATTATGAAAGCATCTTTTGATACCATTCTTTTCTATCATCATCACTTGCTTTTTGTTGATTAGAAGTGATTAGAGTTTGATGTGAGATGGTTATGATGATGTTTTGGATGTGGTCACCACTTGTGCTCCTACCATCACCTCCCTTCATGCTTCATATTCTTTCCTCCACCATTTTCTAAGAAGATAAGTTTTTTCATACTTGAGAGAAGAAGAAGAGAGGATCATTTTCAAGAGGGAAAATTTGTTCATCTCATTTCATGCTAGAAAAATGCAAGCACCATTTTTCTTATCTTGATTCCTCCATCCTCTTCAATGGAAACAAACCCCAAATGAGACATAGCTTCAACCCTACACATTCTACAGCAAATCTTGGACGCGTCGGCTAGCCTACTTCGCGCCCGAGTTGCCTCGGTATTGAGGTGGGAGCCCGTAAAAGATACAGGCGATGTGGTGCCCTTCCGGCGAGGAGGCGACGACCGGAGTTTCCGCAGGAGATCGGGACGACGAGGAGAAGACCGGAGGACTCGGATCATTCGGTATATCTCTTCCCCTTCTTTTAGTTAGCTAGAACTAGTTTAATGGCCCGATCCGGGGTTTAGTGCGCGGTGGTGCCGGTTTGCTAAGTTCGCAAAATTAAAGTTTATCACCGTTTCCGCATTTGGCCGTCGGATTGACGACCGGGGCGCCGCCGTGCACTTACAGTGGTATCAGAGCCTCGCCATTAACTTCGTCTAGCTTCGTTTGATGTGTTTTGCATTTCCGATCGACCAAAATTCCAAAACTTGCATTTTCCTTCACATCAGTTTCTGTTGAAATTTTTTGAAGTCTAAAAATTTTTCAGGTGATCTCAGAATGATGTACAGGGAGTTCTAAGAACTCTGGGAAAAAACGAGACAATGAACCCTCACCTCGAGCGCGGAACCGCGGCAAGAACCCCCTTGTTGCCGCGGTTCCGCCGCAGGTTGATGGGATCATTGCTTCGTAATTCTCCAGTGGGCTTCTGGGCTGTAATTAGGGGTTTTGGAATATTAAAGTTGGGCCAATTATTTCTGTGAGTGCTACAGTTTTCTTTGGGGCCCACTTGTTAATTGTTTGATCAATCGGAAAGTTTTAAACACATTTTTCACAGTATTTACATTATATCTGCGACCGTGAATGTCACTCGATCGGTAAATCCAGTCTAACTGCTATAGCCCGGTTAGACGGATTTGCGAACGTGACTTTCACGTTGATGTTCTATGTTTATGCTGTGATGTTGCGGATCGGTCGTGGGGGATAGCCTGGATGCAATGCTAGTACAGTGCTGTTGTATTATGTACATTTGATATTGCGGGGCGAGCGTCCGACATGTGGACTGCCGTCACTGCCTGTTTGTATTATTCTTTTGGGGCACGACCTGGTTGCGGTCGATGTACCTGGTGTATGTATATTTTACATTCTGTACTAGGATTACCCCGCGGTGGGGTGCACGGATGGCCGGGTTCTAGAGGGCAACAAGCCCGCATCTCATGGCATTGAGACGGAGGGGCTTTACTCTGGGATTGGCGGGCTATTCGCCACACTCGTAGGGGGTACAGGTTGACCCAGGAGGGGTGCCCAAGTTACCGGATTCCGTGAAGTGCTGGGTGGTCCATTCACGGAGCTGAAGGGGGCTGCCTCGCTTCAGGTTTTGGCGGGTGACTTGCCGCGCCCGTAGGGGTCTAGGATTTCATTGCACAGGCTATCCACACGACCAGGGGAACGTCGGGTTTCAGTAGTGGCTCTGTGAAACCCGGGGATCCCAGATATCTGTATTGTTCTGTGATGCTGTACATTTCTGTGATGTTGCATTTTATTCACGCCTTGAGCGAAATACTATATATTGGTATATATATTAGTAGATGTTGTATATGTTTTTCATCCGCGCTAGTCCAGTCCCCGCTCTGCCGTTAGTTAGCTAACCTAACGGGTGATGACGGGACCCAGTGGCGAATGCGGTGGCATATACGTACGTCAGTATATTTTCGTTCTTTGTGGTGTGATCAATTGATGGGACTGCGTTGATTCGGATCAATGCAAGTTAAACAAACCTAATCTGATGTTGTTGGAACACTTTTCAAAAAGCTGTTATTGCAAGGACGTTCGCTTTTGTTTTGCATCGTGGTATTCATTTGGAATATCCTGCTCCTCAGTCGACGAGGCAAGGGCCGAGATCCCTTCACCGGGAGTGACCCCTTGGACAGAAGTTTGCGTCAGGGCATTAACTTCACTATAGCCGATTACTTTTGCTTTGCATCGTGGTATTCATTTGGAATATCCTGCACCCCATTCTACGGGGAAAGAGCCGAGATCCCTTCACCGGGAGTGACCTCTTTAGTAAAGGTTTTCGTCACTATATTTTCTAAAAAGCTATCCGTTCCTTCAACGATATCAAGTTCATTACGTTAAAGGTTTTGGCCAGAAACCATTCGTAGCCCTCCGTCGTTTCATATGGATAGTCAATAGTATTCAAGCTGTGTTTGTTGGCCATAGTCAAGGTACAGTGTTTGGTAGCTGTTGGTTATTCATATGCAGCATAGATAGATGCGTTGGTTTGGGACAGTCGTATAGCCTTGTTGGCCCTAGTCAAGGGCTTATACGGGTGGGTTCAAATCAACCTGGACAATGACGGGTAGAACTTGACATGTGACTTATGATTTGTTGGCCTTAGTCAAGGTCATAAGAGCATGGGGCAAAAATCACATCGGGAGTTTCAAAAGAACTGAAACTTGCCAGATATGCGCATACCTTCTGGAGTATGATACCGTGAGCGGATTCCGTCACGTTATCATGCGATGATAGTTGGATCCCGATTCTCACTGATGAGTTGGTATACTCCTCGGGTGACCCCGACTAATTCTTCTTTCAGGTTTGGAGGAGAATTTGAGGTACAGTGGGAGGTTTCCAGATTAGATAAATTGGTAACCATTCTGATCTAGGTTAGAGTGCACGCTGAGTGTTTCTTTTCTCTCTCTCTCTCTCTGGCAGCAACCATTGACCCGACCCTAAGACTATGACTCAGAGACCAAGTTGACCGAACCTTCTTAACACTGGCTTTTGGATTATCAGAGTTGCAGACCTCATTGCCACTCCTACTTTTACCCTTTTCTCCAGGACACCCCGTATTACTACGAACGTCCACTTCCATTGGACAAAACCATCGTATGGTTAGATACGAACTCGAAGGAATTCGAGGATGGTTTCCGGTTCTGGAGAAATCGGATAGGATTATTCAGTTGTCTTTTCCCTTTTACCTTCTCTCAAGTTGTGAGTACTCCTTGGTTTAGGAGATAGTACACCTATTATGCAAATTGGATAGTCTTCTTCCAAACCTTAGACTGGTGCCGACCGGTAGGGAATGAAGAAAACCAATTAGCCTAAACGGTGTGCAGAAGGTATTAAGATTAAGACAAAGCAAGGGATTAGTAAGAGGGCAAAGTAAATTGCGACTGATATTCACGACCAAAACCAAGTATTTCTTCGCCAATCCTAAATCACCTTTGTATTTCTTCAGGACACTCCGTATCACTACGAAGATCCACAGTTTATTGGATACTCCATCGTATGGTTATATACGAACTCGAAAGGAACTTGTTCCAGTTCGGGGATGGATTCTGGTCCAGGAGAAATAGGAATAAGGTTTATTCGGTTGTCTTTTATCTTCACCTTCTCTCGCATTGCGAGTGTTCCTAGGGTTAGGACAGTACACCCATTATGCTTATTGGATAGTCTTCTTCCAAACCATAGGCTGGTGCCGAACGGTAGGGAAGGAAGAAAACCATTTGGCCTAAGGGATGTGCAGAAGGTAATGACTAAAGACATATAAAAGGATTTGGAGAGGTGGCAAAGAATTATACGGTTATAGTTATGAATCTGGATAATGGTAGAGGCATTACTAGGAATACCATGATACCCCATCGAAACATTTCAATGTTTCAGTTCAACTGTGTGCTGTTAAAAGAAAACTGATTTCCTGATTAGACACTTGCTCCAGGGTATGTATTTACCAGGTTTGATTCTCACATCTGTATGGCTTTACAGACGATGAGTGGGAGTAAGTTATTGGGAATTGGGTGATCATCCTCATTATATCGGGATTCGTTGTAATCGGTGATATTTGAGGAAATCACCTGGGCTGTTTGCCGGTCGGCAAATGTTTGGTTTTGAATATCCGCTGTTATGCACCAATTTCAAATTGATATATCTGTACGTCTATTTTCATAGAGTGAGATATACCTTTTTGATATTATGTCGATGACATTTACCTATATCAGTGGATGGTTGGGTAAGGAGCATTAAACAGCGGTGTAATTCTTCTTGACCATAAGTACAGTTTTCAACCTACGACACACAGTGAAAGAGTTGTTAGACTCGGTGGACTTATACAGAGTATTGTATGTTGTCCAGTGTCCATTAGGACAGAGGGGTTGGTCCTCATACTATATTCTGTTTACTTTTAACTTCTCTAGTTCTTAGACATGTGTTTCGTAGAAACACAGGGTCTAAGTTTTGAGGAGTTATAGGTATTTGAATAGAGTAGAGAACCAAGTGTAGCAAGTATCGGGATTCTTCAAAGTGATCGAAGGTATAGATACTTGTGTATGGTATTCAGTTGATAGTAATGATAAAGAGAAATTGCTTCTCTTTCAGGTTACTCATAATTGGAAGCATTTCTAAGTTGAGTAACGCTGATCGGCCTCTCTCCATTTAGTTGACATGCACTGGAGACAGCTGCATGATTTGAATTTGGTTCAATTAAATCAGTGCCTCTGGTTCTATATTGGATATAGTACAGTTCATATCCTAACATTATTAAGGTACGGGGAGTTGTCCGGCTTATGATTAAAACCAGACTCTGGATAACTCAAGGCACGTTTCTGTATTGGCAGTTTGTGGGTTGACCCAGGCTATGACGAGGGTTGACTTTCTACCATAAGAAAGATCAATAGTGATATTGTTCTTAACTCGCCACAGTTTTAATAAAAATGGATTTTTTCAAAAAACAGTAGTGGGAGTATGGTAGAACTGGAAGTGATTCCAGAACTGCAAACGATTACTGAAGATTTGGTAAGGAACCTAAAGATTCAATCTGATTTGACATTCCATTGGCCACTCCGCAGATAAGGTGGGTAACTTCAGGCACCCGAGAGGCACTCCGGTAGCCTCAAGGACGGTGACAGGGAAGTTCTTGTTTACCCACACTTGCCATTGTTGTTGTTCCAGGCTGCGAGACCCGGCAGGAGGATGAGTATAGCGTCGTTCTAAACTAGCTTTAGAAGTGCACATCTATATGACTCTGCCAGAGGGTTGTCGTAGTCGGTGGGAGCAGCGGAAGCATTGGTGGACATCAGGCTTATGTCTATTTATAGACTAAAGCAGATATAGCGGAGATAGATCATCTATTTCTGATATGACAGTCATAGGTTTGACGTCATCAGAATAGGGGATGGATCTGTTGAGAAGGTAGTAGGGTGTGATATCCTGGTATTTGGATGACATACACAGAGTAGGAAAAGAAACTCCTATACTACGATCGGTTATACTATGGTCATCACACAGTGGTTTCTCCACAAAGGACTTGGACATTATATAAGACATACTGGTTACTAGATCTATGGTTTTAGATCTAGATTTGGGTGGTTTCCCAATCAGGGTACTTTGACAGCATTCTAAGAGTATTTAGAATGGACGACTCCTGGCACGGTAGTGTACCTGCAGGTGATGGAGTCACCCTCTCTAAAGGTGTCTTATAGACTAAAGTAGAGAGGGATGTGCATGATTGGCAGATCACTTGCTTAGGCAATTGAGTCAATCATGAGATGTCAAGTACCACACCAGATATTGTTCTTGCACTAGATGCAATAAGTTGATATTAATCCAATCCTGGAGAAACAGTCGGAAGCAGTTTTAGAACATAAGTGGATGTTCTAGGGATATGATAATGACAGCCTCATTTGGGAGACAGTTATCATTCCAGGCTTCCAAGGTGACATGGACGACAAGGAGGTTGTCAGAGTTATAGTTTTCCTTCTGACGAGGGGCAGTATTTTGGACAGGTGGTCCAAGGCAATACTGAGGGCGGCATGGCGCAGGATACTGATTAAGTTCGGTTGACGATACAGTTTAAGAAGTTTGGATTTGGAGTTCATTCATGAGCTAGGTCCCATCAGACATCCAGACATTCTAAGACAGGTATTGCTCATTTCGGGAGATGGCTTTCTCCGCGAACTTGAGATATAGAGAGACATAGAAAGAAACTTCTAGGCGGATCCACTCACTCAGGCTATTCCTCAAACGCAATAGTTTTGCAAACCAGTTTTCTGCGACTGACTACTAGAGGAGTTGGGTGTTCGGTATCACACGGGCTGTGAGTATGCGACATCGCAATAATTAGCCTTGAGTGCAAGTGGGAGATTGTTGGAGATAGTGCCCTCAGAGTCAATTATTGGATCACAGGCACGTGATTGCAATGATTGAGGGAGGACCTATCCCGGTACGACAGTCTTACTCGAGATGATAGTTTGCTATCTGGTTTACCTTTATCATCGTGTACTGCTTTAGGTGACCTGACACGTCGCTATTGCACGTTGATAGAGCCCCTAGGATTCTTGCTTGACTGCCAGCAGTATGAGGGCGATCATATAAGTGAGAGCTGGAGTCTATAAGCACATCCTTAAAAGGTCCCTAGTCGTGGGAGTTTCGAGACAGGGTATCGATTCTCCAGAGTAGACTAGTGTATACAGTCGAGACCCCGACGAGGGGCGGTGGCCGGTCTCACAAGCCACTGGTGTCAGTTGGATCACCTAAGATGTATACAGGTGCTCATTGGGTTATGAGTACACCGGACAGGACTCGCCGGGAACATGCTAGTTGGTCTTATACCTCATGTCAGATAGCAGTTCCCAGGTGACATGTGTACAGGTTAGTTCATCGACCTGGGGATCGTCATTTGTCTCGTGTGAGTTCCCACTGTGCTTTGATTACTACCCTACCACGGCTCAAAGGAGTCGTGCAAACAGGTTTTAGTTGGGTACAGTCCCGAGCCACATGGAGGCAGTGAGCGGATCTTCGGGGGTTCGTCTCTCCCGGTATTGGGGGTGAGGTCGTGCTGTGTCTAGGAGAGCCATTACACGAAGTCCTTGGCCAAGGCAGGAGATTTACTGGTAGGTATTCCAGTAGTATCTCAGGGTGTTCTGGGCTACACTCCGACACGACTTGTACCGCTTTTGGGGGTCTGACTTTTACCAACCCCCTAGGCCCGACATGCGATGCTCATAGACGAACGGACCGGACTGTACGGATATTGTCACTGACAGGCTCAGTAGGGTGTCAGGATGAGTTCGCTCATCGACGTCCCTTTTAGTCAATAGCTGGTGGCCCGTTACGTATTGGCTTATACCTCTGACGTGCTAGTGGTTAAATCCACAACCATAGTATTGACGAGTCTTTAGAGTCCACCACACTTTCAGTTACTCAGCTTTCGGGTGAAACGCTGTAGAGGCCGTATGGAGATATGGCAGGGTTCGATCAGATACGTGCGGTATTGCACGGATCGTGATCGGACGGATTTTACTAGCCGGCTTTGGTTTAAGCCGTATCCTAGTATAGTACAGTGTAGATTTTGTCTCATTGCATTTGTATCCGGTCGGAATACAGATGCGGGTGTGTATGCACAGTATTGGGGTTTTCCTGTAATTTATTACGGGGCCAGTTTTCTGGAGTTACCAGTTTGCATTCTGTTCCGGCCGGTTTTCCTTTGTTCTTTCCCGGCCGGACTTTTTCGATGGAGGGTATTATTTGCAAGTTTGCAAATAACACATTGTGGAGGATTTTCTTGCAAATGTATTAATTATGAAAGCATCTTTTGATACCATTCTTTTCTATCATCATCACTTGCTTTTTGTTGATTAGAAGTGATTAGAGTTTGATGTGAGATGGTTATGATGATGTTTTGGATGTGGTCACCACTTGTGCTCCTACCATCACCTCCCTTCATGCTTCATATTCTTTCCTCCACCATTTTCTAAGAAGATAAGTTTTTTCATACTTGAGAGAAGAAGAAGAGAGGATCATTTTCAAGAGGGAAAATTTGTTCATCTCATTTCATGCTAGAAAAATGCAAGCACCATTTTTCTTATCTTGATTCCTCCATCCTCTTCAATGGCAACAAACCCCAAATGAGACATAGCTTCAACCCTACACATTCTACAGCAAATCTTGGACGCGTCGGCTAGCCTACTTCACGCCCAAGTTGCCTCGGTATTGAGGTGGGAGCCCGTAAAAGATACAGGCGATGTGGTGCCCTTCCGGCGAGGAGGCGACGACCGGAGTTTCCGCAGGAGATCGAGACGACGAGGAGAAGACCGGAGGACTCGGATCATTCGGTATATCTCTTCCCCTTCTTTTAGTTAGCTAGAACTAGTTTAATGGCCCGATCCGGGGTTTAGTGCGCGGTGGTGCCGGTTTGCTAAGTTCGCAAAATTAAAGTTTATCACCGTTTCCGCATTTGGCCGTCGGATTGACGACCGGGGCGCCGCCGTGCACTTACAATAGTTACGGGTGGATAGGGATGTAAAGAGAAGTTCCAGGTTTCGTTTCAAGGTGTCTGTCTTGTTGTGTGTTTGGGTTGAGCATCTGAGGCTGGCTGGAGCGTTGCAATCTTTAACCGTTCCGAAGTAGGAGTGGGAGCAGATCTTCATGAATTTCGTTATGGTTTCTACCCAAGTTTAGTCAGGGTGTGACTCCATTCGGATTCTTGTCATCCGGTTATACTCAATTTGCTCAGTTGTTTCTTGTTAGTTGTGTGTTTGTATTGTTTGTTGTCAGCGGTTGGGGATCTTCACTCACCATCGTTAGGTTTCTCCTTCGATAGCTGTTATCAGGAGACACTCCAATTGACCACCTTTAGGTTTAAGGGTTAGGTCGTGTCGATCACCAGTCTGTTGTTTTTCTGACTCTGCGTAAGTAGGATTTTGGACCCAGCTATGTCTAGAGACTTCGGAGATGGTCCAGTTGTGTTAGGTCAGGATGGGAATTATCCATTGCGAACTGAGGTCTTATGCCGACTATGTTGGTCATAGACTCGAGATCGCAGGGACAGATCATGTATTCCTATGGACTTTCCGATGAATGACGTGTTGGATTTTGGGAAGCTTGTCCCGGGATTTAGGTCCTTTTAAGATCCTATAAGCGAGTTAGTTTCGTTGCCTTTAATTTGGCACTTCCGCCCAGATTATTGAGTTTTCACCCCGTATTCCTTGTGATGATACTTTACAATTACCTTCTTGACCTTTCTCACATGATTTAGCACCAGACCTTTTAGCTTGACGCGATCTTTCGTTCACCAGCAGTCAATGGTATTAATGGCTCGGCAGGTGGAGGAACATCGGTCAAGGGTCTTGCTATCTGTGAAGGGTTTTTCTTGGACGTAGCCGTATAGTGAGATAATCACTTGGGAGGCCGCGAGCGAGATTTGAGAGTTGTAATCCTCTCTTTGAAGGTACGCGTAACAGTATATTTTTAAATTCGGGGACGAATTTCTTTTAAGGGGGGCAGATTGTAACACCTTAGAATGTGTTTTGTGGATAATTATATTTTTATATATAGTTGTTAATAAAAAGGTTACCAATTTGGTTTTTAATTATTTTATCCTATTTAATGAATATTTTATTATATTTTTCCTAGGCTTGCACACACTTGTGCATGATAACTAGGTTGTTAAGTGTGGTTTAACCATTTCTTAATCTAGTTTTAATTATTAAGTATTTTGGGTTTAATAGTTCATGGTTGTTCTTTAAAAAGAAAAATGGATTTAAATGGGGTTTTAAATTTAAAATGATTGTTCTTGTGTTGACCTTGGTGAGAGAGAGAGAGAGAGTGAGAATGGGGCATGATGGCTTTTGCCATGCTTCATTAAATGAAGAGAGAGAGGAGGGGTTTTGACTTTGCCTCTCATTTCTCACTACTCTTTTCACTCATTCTCTCATTCTCACACACTCACACACTCACCCAGCATCAGCAGCCAAGGCAGCAGCTCCATCAGCAGCTCATGCAACAGCAGCAACAGCAAGCAGCAGCCATAGCATCAACAACAACTACAACAGCAGCAGCAGCACCAGAAGCAACTTCAGCAGCAGTAGCAGTAACAGCATCAGCAGCAACTGTAGCAGCAGCAGCTCCAGCAGTTGTAGCAAACCCTCACCTCCTCTACACACTTCTTCTCCTGCTTCTTAGGGTTCTCTAGGGTATATTTTCTGAACCCATCTCTCTTTTGCTTAGCTTGTGTGTTAATTAGCGTCGGTTTGTGTTAATTTGTGAGTTTAGTGCTAATTATGGTAATTTGTGTGGACTTGTGGCAAAGTGATGTTTGTGTTGGTAAACCCTACCCATTTAAGTGTTGTTAGGGTCACATTAACTGAGAATTAACCCAGATTTCACTAAAATACCATAGGGTTTGTGTTTTGTGCAAATTAGCGTTTTTAAAGCGACATTGTAGCATTTTGTAATCTGCTTTTGACCCGGGTCCTTCAGAACAAAATTGAGAATACTGGAGCATGCTCACTAGGTCTAGAACAAAACACCAGAACATGAGACCCTACTTCCCAGTCCAGGCCGCAGATTAATTAGGTTTGGCCGCAATTTGCGGCCAAGTAGGGGGCAGGGGTGTTGGGGTCTTGGCTAGGGTTGTCTGAAGTGTTGTCTAGTGCTTTGGCATGTCTAGTTTTGTAAGATTTTACCTGTAGGAAAATCTGGGATCAAATATCGTTTTGCATGTCCGTTGTGGTTGCGCGATACGCGCGATACGTGAGTGGGTTCTGTGATCCAGCGTATCGCGGCGTGTCGCGATGGTTTTAGACGCGTATACACACGTTTTAGCGTATCGTGCACACGCGCGTTTAGTTCGCGACGCGAGTTTCTCGTTTGGGTTCGATATCGCATTTTGCAGAATATTTGGCTTATATATGATTTCAATGTCTTATTTGCAGGTTTGCAGGCAGGGACTACGGACACTGCTACAGAGGGGAGCAGATGGTAGGATCCACCTAGCGTGGAGCGTAGGTGGGTAGATTTAACATCTACAGGGGAATCGCCCGCATGGCGTTATACGTCTGGGCTAGGATTCAATACTTGTCGCATATTCTACGTCATTGTTAGAATTGCGCCTTTATCCTTTTTACTTAGATATAGTTGTACTGTGACTAGTAGCCGTAGGGCACTGCACCTATTATTGACGGTTCATATTGCACGAGCACGGATTGCATGCTACACACACACCGTCAATAATTGCCATGTCACACACTAACCATTATAAATACTTTTGCTTGTCGCACATGACATCCAACTTATCGGTATACCTATAGTGTATCATACCTTTAGTGATGGGTACATATACACCTTGCGATACAGTTACAGGTATACCTTGCACATATTTTACTTATACCCAGGGGGTACCCTTCATATTTTATTTATACCCAGGGGGTATACGACATCTTTTACTTATAGGTAGACACCTATACTTAGCTGTACCTTATTGATTTCGCATACATCTGGTTTCAGCTACATATTCTCTTTTATATGCTCGCATTTCAGATATATCGCATATCTTTATTCCTGGATTTATGCATTGTTTATTGGGATTTTAGATGATGTTTTCTGGATTTGGGAACCGCGGGAGTTCATGAAATTATGCATACATTGAAAAACCCGATTTCCTTGATATGATATTTGCGCATCCACCATGAGTTTTATCGGTGCTGATTTTTATATACCCCTACGAGGAGGCGTCGAGGCCGTAGAGGGTACATGGTGGGGCCCGGTATGGTTCCCCTCGACAAGAAGATCGATGGACTTTGCCGATTGAGCCTGGAGGCGGGCGAGTACCTACCGGTGACAGTATCCATGACTCGGCGGGGGATCATGGAGACACCGCTGGGAGTCATGTACGTATGGTTACGTCGAAAGGCGAGGGTCAGAGCTAGGCACTCGTGCTTTCGGGATAGCGTATGATACGTGATCAGGATTTCTGTGCCGATGCTTGGCACATGGTTTTCATGATATTTCTTTAACACCTTTGTATATATAACAGGGGATTTAGCCGTTGTTATATATACCCTTACACCAATATTAGTGGAATGGGACGCTAATATATGTGTATACCCCCATCATATTTATTTCTGCAAATATATGTATTTAGGATGCTAGAATCTTACTTGAGATGTGATTTGGGATATTAGGTGATTCATTGAGATTGGATACCGGATACCTATGAGATTGTTGACTTGTACATTCGGGATATAGGAGATCTATTCGATATTGTACATTAAGGAGATGTGAGACTTACATGATATGAGAGCCCAACTTGAGGGCTGATTGGAGGATTTGGGATTTGAGTGTCTTGATGGATTGTGATCCTACCACGATGTCAGGTTTCCGTAGAAATGACATATTCCACCCCCTACCTCACACTTATCTATTCTATTCACAGATTCATATATTGGTAGTACCTGTTAGTGTACCCTTATGATAGTTGCATATTTGCTTTCTCATATCCCTATTGCATAGTTATTGCATACTATTATCATGTCATCATTGCTTCACATATTGATTGTACCTGCTAGTGTACTTTCCATTATTCTGCATTCACATGACATGTTATTACCGTAATCGCATATCTTAGATTCATGCTGTACGTACATTCCTGCGATTACCTGCATATGTTATTTACTATTCACGAGTTGGCAACTCACCCCCGTTGTGCCACAGGTGTTTCAGGTTGTTCCCCAGAGTAGTCGAGGTAGGCTATTCCGCTATTCAGCTATCATCTTTTGCTACAGATACCGCATCAGCTCACAGTACTATTTTGCTTAGGTGGGTTTTGGTGGTTATCTGTATTTTGTATTGTACATTCGTTGTATCTTGTACTCTCCATCTACTAGTATGTTGTTGACTTAGAGACTTGGTGATGATGATATTGTATATTATTTGTGGATTTGTTGTCTTTTATATACAGTTTCCTTCCTATTGTCTCTTATTTCTTCGCTACAGCGTCGTATATTTGTGATGTGATTGTTTTCCGCCTTTGGGCCACTTTTTACAAAAAGGGGTGTTGCTAAAATTTTAAAGAAGGAAAGTAGGACTTTTAAAGAATTTAGGTTGCGATTTCAAATGTTTTCAAAAACTTATATTATCTTTCCGTATATTCTTGGTTTAGATTTCTGGGTTTTGGCTTTCTTTTACTGCGTTACGTCTTTTGGCGTTGCGTAGTATTAGGGCCGTCACGGGCCAATTCTGGGTCGTGACACCTATGTGGTATTATATCTTTCGTCGGATAGCAGTTCTCAGGTGACACCGGTACAGGTTAGTCTGTAGACCCGAGATCGTCATAGAGTCTGTTAGTGATATGTATGCCCTAGAGGCCATTACTGTACATACGATGTATATTGTAGTGGATGCTTGGACATATATATGAAGGACTTTCTTGCTCGACATGATAGTATGCTATCTGATTACTTTTTATCTTAACATGTACTCTGATTGTCTCTATATTACATGTTGATAATGCCCTTAGGATGAGTACTTGACTACCAGGACTATGATGTAGATCATACTAGTGGGGACAAAGTAGTCGCTAAGTACATCCTTCAAATGTTCCTAGTCGAGGGTGTATCGAGACAGGGCATCGATATACCAGAGTAGACTAGTGTAACGTTTCCAAAATAATAAAATATTATTTTCGGGAATTTTTATAATTTAATATTATTTTAATAAATATTTTAATATTCCGGTATAATTAAATACAAATAAATGGGGGAAATTTTTAGAAAATTATGGAAAATTCTAAAATAGGGTATTTTATGGAACTATGCCATTTTAAAGTTTTTAAGACTAGTTATATGCTAATTTAGTGTTAATCGCGATTAAAAATCGCTAATTGGATTTTTAGCTTTTTTGTGCAAAAATGTGCACATATCATTTTCCACACTTGTTATACTTGTGTTACATTTCTTTTGCCATGATTGTTCTTTTGGGTTCACTATTGGAGTGAGAAAGAAAGAAAAAGGAAAAGAAAAGAGAAAGAAAAAGTAAGTGATGATGAGAGAGAGAGAGAAGTTGCTTTTGACTTTTTGAACCATACCCATCATTTCCCCATCTCATTTCTCTCTCCCCATCCCCAAGAGCTGCTGCTGATCCTGCTCCTCCCTCATCTCCCTCCCCTTCACTCCATAGATCCCTCTCATTTCCTTCACCAAAACCCCATTCCCACTTCACAAAACTTGCTCCCAAGCCCGCTAGCTACACATTGAACCTAGCAAGATTGAATTTGGAGGACTTTGAGCAACTCAAGAATTTTCTTGAGTTGCCAAAGGAGGTAATTTCTGCACCTGTTAGAGTAGTATCTCATTTCTTGTGCATCAATACTAGTTTTGTGTCGATATGTTGTCGTTTGGTGGATTTGTGAAACTTTAAGTTAGGGTTTAGGGTAAAACTGAAATCAAAGATGAAATTGAGGATTGTGGTGACCTTAGAAACCCTGGTGTGATGTTATTTTAGACCCAAACCTGAACTTGAAACTAGAATACGGATTTATGAGACGATGTCGGAGAAAAATTGTGAATCTGTGATCGTATTTAGGAATCTGCTATCACCCCGAGACCCCAAAAATGAAACTGAGTTGACAGTGAGATGTGCAGGCATCATGGAACCACCACACCAAACCCTAGCCACCAACTCCAATGTACGGCCGCCAATTAATTCCTTCTGGCCGCAAATTGCGGCCAGAGCAGGAGGGAATTGCCTCGATTTTTGTGCATGGCCCTATTCCCAGTAGTCTTGACCCATGGCATGTGCAATTTTGTCTGGTTCCATCTAGGGTAAAATATGGGTTGATTTCCTTGAGTTGGCGTATGATTTACGACTTGTTTTAGCATGGATTTTGGTATTTGGTGATTCGTTTCTGTCGGGTGGCGTTTGGACGTCAACGACAAGTGGATATTGAACGTGTTTACATGCGAGACGATAGGTTTTTACCTATGCGAGTAGCGTGTGCTATTTTGGTTTCCGATGTGATTTTCATGTGCTTTAGCATTGTGATATACTTGTAGGTACCCTACGTGATATTGAGGCAAAGAAGATGAAGATGGCGACATCGGCACCGACACATGAGAAGCAAGGTGAGTAGATTTATATCTACGGGGAGAAGTCGGGTGGATGGTGTATAGCACCCCCGCAGTCCGTGATGATGTATACGAATACGTATACACACATATATTTATTACGTGTTGTTTAGGATTATTGATGGTAATAATGGTATTATTGGGGATAAGGATGTATTGGTTTAGTATAGTGCGAAACCCTAGAGTAGTGGTTGCACCCACACATACACGTACACATATACTTGCATGCATTCTTTCATCTATCTGTGCGCATATAGAGGTGAGTATATCTACACATGGGTATGGGACTATGTGTTCATATACGGGATTGAGGATGATACATGGGATTGAGTTGAGTCGATGAGGTTTGATTGAGGCCGTGAGATTCGGCGATATGACAGAGTTCGTTTTTGAGATGTGATATGATGGTAGTGATACCGGATATGTGATGAGATGAATGTGATATTGACCCCTACCCAGCTATTGGGGTGCCGTACGACGACTTACCGTACGAGCTTTATATTGAGGTTAGATCCGCACTCATGACTCGAGGATGTTATATGATATACTGCATCGTACGTGATACTATTGAGGCGAGATCACCGACTATATATATATATATATATATATATATATATATATATATGTGTGTGTGTGTGTGTGTGTGTGTATCGACTCAGATTTAGGTGGTTTCCATACCCCTCCCGATTGACTTGATTGTTGGGTTCGTAGTTCACATAGTAGGCGTTACACTAGACCCGAGTCATACCTATTTCAAAACTAACGAATCGGGGATATTTTAAAGATAGGCAAAAGGGTTTATACGGATATTTTCAAAAGACGCATCTTTTCTTAAAACACCGTAGCCCTTATTTTACCAAAAGCCCTGATTCGTCTTATTTCAAAAGGCAAGGTTGCATGATATATCTGTTGAAGCAGGTTCTTTACTGTTGCGTTGATTATTCGATTCCGCATATTCATGCTATTTGCATTGCATCGCTTATATTGTTGATATATTTCAGTCATGCTGCTAGGACACCGGCACCATTATCGATGATGCGTATGTTCCACGTACACTTGTTTGCCGGCTCACACACTTCATCATCGATAATTGCCATGTCACTACACTGTAGTACTGTTGCATTCAGTGTATGTTGCTTACATTTCTTTACATGTCGCATACATCATGCTTTCTGATTATACGCATTGAGATATGTTGTTTCCATGATATTTCTGGTTTTTGGGAACCATGGGTGTTTCAAAAAAGAGAATGTGTAATTGTTTTAAAACCCGGTTACCCTTGATATGATATTTCAGTGCGTCCACCATGTCTTTTCTCGGTGCTGAGAGCGACATGTGAAACCCGATTCGAGGAGGCGGATGAGGCCGATTGCGGGTACATGGTGGACCCGGTATGGTTCCCCGGGGCAAGAAATGTTTTTCGTGGAGTAGACGATGAGCCTGGCAGGATGGCGAGTACCTACCGGTGATTGGTTGGACCTGGCGGTTATCCGGAGGATACTGACCAGAGTCGATAGATGGATATGGGCGTAATGCCGGGGCCGAGGGCCGATACCGTAGACAGAGCCCGTGGGCCGATCCGGACTGACGGAGCCCGATATATGAGGATTTACGTGCCGATGCTGGGCACGGTTTTCATGATGTTTTCGAGTGTCGATGCTGGGCACTCCGGTTCCATGATTTTGACGTGTCGCGAGGGACACAGATGGTTTATATCCTCATATTATTCCTATGCACATGCTTTATGATATTTACATGCATGATGGTTATTGTCATTGGATGACGAGTGGACGGGATCCACGTGCATGCAGATTTGATTACATTGATCATACCTCACATTATGATATGCTATTACCTGAGGCACTGGCACGAGCACTTGGCACTACACTCATGTATAGAGATTACATTGCCAGATTAGCATGCTTCAGCTTTATTCATATTGAGGTTTATATATCTGATCGTATTGACCTAGGATGGGTCATGCATTCGATCTCTGCTTGTAGATATTTTTTATTCACGAGTTGGCAACTCACCCCCGTTGTGCCACAGTTCTTGCAGGTTTTTGCCGTACGGATTCCATAGCGGCATTTCTGGCACACTGCTTCCTTATGGGTGACTTGCCATGGGTAGATGGGTTCTTTTATATCAGAACCGCCATTGTTCATGTATTATTCATTGTATCTAGAATTCCATCAACCAAAACTTGTATATTGTTTCAGACTTAGAAAATAGTGTTGTATTATTTCGACCTTAGAGTCGCGCTTGTAGTATTACGGTTTTCTGGCTGTTTGAGTTCTTTTTGGGTTTTGATCCTCGCCCTTTGGCGTTGTATATTATTATTGCTTGCGTGGTTGTGACCGTCGATTGACGAAGAGCTAGCTCCCGCTTGGGGATGCCTTTTATCATTTCATATATATTATTCTTGTTGTACCCCGTTCGGGGCCAGTTTTTACAAAGGAAACTCTGCCGAAATGTTCAGGAAAGGTTACACATTTTTTAAAAATGCATATTCGGCTTAGTTGTTTAAAAACTTTGATTTTCGAAACATGATTTCTTTACTTCTTAAAACCAGTTTTCCTTATTTACTCTTTAAATGGTTTTAGATTTCTGGGCTTTTGGCTTACTTGGATCAGATGGGGTCCTATAGACTTCATATGGTTCAAGGGCCAGTCACGTGCTCTTTCGGGTCGTGACAACTAGCGTATAGCTTCTCGACCCATGTAGATGGGCGATGGATGATCCTATATCCTTTGGTGTTTGACATCAGAGACAGTATATGGATGCTCAGTGGAGACTGGGTACACTGAATGGACTCGCCGAAAACTCCCAGATGGTATTATACCTCACATCAGATGGCAGTTCTCTGGTGACACTGGTACAGGTTAGTTTGTAGACCCGAGATCATCATAGAGTCTTGTGTGATTCCCACTGTGCTTTGATTTCCACCTTACCATGTTCAAGAGAACGCGCAAAACGGTGGCTTTTGGGTACAGTCCCGAATCACATGGAGGCAATGAGCGATAGGAGGGGTTTCGTCTCTCCCGGTATTAGGAGTTGATGTTGCGCTGTGCTCGATTGGCTATAACTGGAAATCCCTGGCCCGGGTTGCTGAGATTTACTGGTAAGTGTTATCAGTAGTTTCTCGAACCGTTATGGACCTCATATCGACACGACTTATCGGTTACCGGGGTCTGACGTTTACCACCCCTAGACTAGATATGCGATATATCAGACGAAAAGACCGGACTGTACGGAAGTGTTACTGATTGGATTCACAGGAGAATGTACAGGCTTGCTTGTTGATTTTCTGATCGCTCAATACCTGGGTAGCTGTTACGTTTAGCTGACCGCTTGCAGCTTGTGGGTGTTTGATATGATCATCACCTACTGTCGGCGTATTGACGATTCTTTAGAGTCCTACACAGAGCTTTCTGGCTCAGGCAAAATGGAGTAGGAGCACATATGTGATATGTGCGGGACCGAGAATAATACGTGTATGTGATACCTTATTAGATTCTCGCGATATGTGATATTGGCCGGGTATATGTGATATAGCCGGGTCATTGGATCAAGTGTTGATTCGATGAACTGATACAAATTATATTAGTCGGTTATTTGATAATAGCCGGATTATCGGATCAAGTGTTTATTCGATAATTTAATGTATAATTATATATTTGATATATTACATTACATTAACTAATATAAGCTCACTTAAAGATTCTTTTTTCTCACATGATGATACATTGATATATATGTGATATATGTTAATTGTATTAGTTTCTTTTGTTACAGAATATTGTATATGTGATATATAATATTATAACATGTTAGGGTTACAAATGCAACTGGGGTTTAGAGTTTAAACCATGCTAGGGTTTTAAATTAGGGTTAACATTTTATTATCGATAATTCATTTTCTTTTGGATGAGCTTTGAGGAAGCTTCATGATCCTTTGACTTTGTCCACCCTCTTTATCTTATCCTTGATATTTGTTAACCTAAGTTTAACCATAGCCCATATTTAATTCTCTACATGAGTTAGACATGACACATATTAAACCATGGTTGCATTTCTAACCAAAACAATAATTCATTCATCACAACTTCATCTTCTTCCTTCTCACTCCAAAAGCTTTCTAACTTTTCATTTGTGATGGATGTTTTGTGAGAAATTGAAAACAAAAGAGAGCAAAATTCCTACTTCATCATCCTCATCTATTCTAGCCACTTAGATTAGGGTGTTTGCTTCAATAATACTTGATTAGTGAAGTGAGAGCTTGGGTTAGCGTTTCTTCAAGGTAGATCATCTTAGTTTTTGAAGATTAGAAGCAAGGTTGCACCATTCTCTTCATGGAGCTTCTCCAGAGTCCGGGTAAGGGACCTCAACTCGAAGCTAATGAAGAGAAGGAACGGACTACAAAGGTTGTAATTCCTAACTCTTAGATGTTAAGTTGTTAACATGCTATTTTTGGTTTGATTCTCTAGTTAATGATCTAGGTTTAGGGTTATCTATAATGGCAAAATTTGAAATTGGAACATGAGATGCCACCCGAAACCTTGCTACCGTTGTAGGTATCCCGACAGTGATATCAGAGCCTAGCTAGAGAATTAGACGGATAAGTGTTGGATTACGAAACCGAAACAACTCCGAAACACCCGATATCAAACCTTAGTTTCTGTCGATTTTAAAATGAGCTCTAAAAATTTTTCAAACAAGTGCAGAATCATGTATGAGATACATAATGAACATACCCCAAACCTGGACCCATGTGCTCGGATTTTAGCCGAGCACATGTCTAGGAAATCCGAGCAGGCTGACCCCCAAGAGGGTTTTGAGCTCCAATTTTGGGTGGTGTTCTAATCTCTAGGGTTTGGTACTTCAGGTATTGTTTATTTTTGCTAAATTTGCATGAGATGTTTATTTACTATAAAGGTAATTCGGAGTGTTTCGTATTCGCAATTCTAGCTTTGTTTCGGTTTGTTTAAACAGTGTTAAAAAGTTCGAACGGATATCAATGACTCACTTTTTCCCCTGCCGGAAAATTTCCAGGTATTGGATTTTTCCTTAGTTAAAGAACATTCAAATATCGTGCAGGTAACACGGTGGACCCTCTAGAAGAATGAAAACCTTAACTCGATTATGTGACCGTTAGAACCACCTCTAAACCTTAGGATTTGTGGTAGTTCGGCATTGCCACATGTGAGGCGTTGGTTTGACCCTTCTATGGCTGGACCATTGGTACTGTGGCATGTGATGGATGCTTTTAAACTAAGTTCAAGTGTTGAGCATTTAGGGAAATTTTGGGTGTTTGTTGATTCGATCGGAATGTTTAACGTCGTCTAACTTTTTCTGTAATGTGATACAATATTTGGAATCCACATGTAGTATGAGATAACTAATTTGAATGTTATAAATCTAGCAGTTTAGTCTCAGTTGATCGGTTGCCACAGGATTTTGATGCGATCAAAACTCCGTCGCAATCACGTACAGTATGCAGATACTCGCCGGGTAAACTTAATAGATAGCCATGCCCCATAGCCCCGACCAAGTGACTGTAGGAGAAGCCCATCGCCAAAAGCATCTGTTCGGGTGCTGGCGGCAGCGGTGTTCCGCCTTAGTGCACTTTGTCGACGGCATCAGGGGGTGCGGCCGTCTACTAAAGTTTCTGACGAGCATTCGATCAGGATGTCGGGAATCTTGTTGAATTGCCCGACTTGATATTGAAAAGTGTTTTCGATATTGAGACTAAAATGCAGGGTTTATAAATGTTAGGCATGCGATATCTAAGGAATTCATTTGGTTAGGCATGTGATGTCTAAGGAGGTTGCGGATTCCAACTGTTGTAGTTTTTCACTTTCTTTTCTACGACCGTAAGTGTAATATGTGGTGTATCGCTGGTTTCGTTGCTATACATCAACGATAATTGGGATACGCATATTTACTTACGTTGATGACATATGATATTATGTGTTGCTGTGATATGTTATATTGGATCGTCGTGTTTCGAATAGCCGGGGGTTTTATGTGAAATGAGGGTTTTTATTTTCATTCATGTAAAATTCATTGTATGTAATATTCTTTTATTGGGGCACTTCCGGGTTGAGGATGATGTCACCATTGTATATTATTTACTTTTCTATATTAGGATAGACCCAAGACGGGGAGCATAAGTAACCGGGTTCTAGGGTCCAGTGGGAGACCATCTCGAGGAGTCGAGACCGGGTGTCCTAACTCTAGAATTGGTAGGGTTGCTTGCCGCTCTCGCAGGGGTCTAGGGGTGTGGGATTGGCTATTCATCACGACCGTGGAATCCGTGTTTTATCGCAATAAAACACGGACCTCCTAGTATATCAAATATTTCATATGTTTCTTCTGCTGCGATGTCTGTGATGTAATCATTTGATATGATGAGATGAATACAGGATATAGTATATGTGATATATTATATAGACGTTGCTTATGTTTTACACCCGCGCTAGCCCTGCCCCGCTCTGTCGTTAGTTACCTAACCTAACGGTGCACGAGGGGACATCGAGGCAAATGCGGATGGCATAAGCGTACGTTGTATTTATCTGTGATGTTTAGGTAACTTAAAATGATGGGACTTTATTAATGAGATTAATGAAATAAAAGAAACCTAAAGATGTTGTCGAAACTTGTCTCGAAAACTAGTAGCTCTAGTTCTTGCTTTGCATAGCGGTATTCCTTGTAGAATATCCAACACCTTATTCGATAAGGAAAGAGCCGAGATCCCTTCACCGGGAGTGACCTCTTTAGTGAAACCAGCAGATGCTACAAACTCGGTTTGTCTTTTGATTGTTTTTATAGTTTTTGCTTTGCATAGTGGTATTTATGAAATATCCCGCACCTTATTCAATAAGGAAAGAGCCGAGATCCCTTCACCGGGAGTGACCTCTTTAGCAAAACTAGTAAAAGCCTCAAAAACACTCCATTTCAAAATCACTCGATTCTACGACGATATCAAGTTCATTACGCAAAAGGTTTTCTTAAAAACCTGTCGTAGCCCTCCGTCATTTCAGATAAGTACTACTTAGTATTCGTGCTACGTTTGTTGACTATGTTAAAGCGTAGTGTGTGGTAGCTGATTAGTGCTTATCTGTATAAGCATATGATGAGATTGGATCAGGGTAGTCATGCGACTTTGTTGACTATGTTAAGGGTCGTGCGGGTGGGTTTAATTCAATTGGGAAATGACGGGTTGAACTTGACTAGCACTTATGATTTGTTGACTATGTTAAGCTCATATAACTGCTAGGGGTAAAATATTATTGGGAATTTCAAGTGTTGAAATTTGCAATGAGATTGCATACCTTCTATGAGATAGTTGGATCCCGATACCCACTGCGAGTAAGAGTTACTCCTGGAAGAGTTTTGCACATTACAATTAACCGATCAAGTAGGTGTCTAGAAAGGTGTCAACGGGGTTACGCCCCTGGGAAAACGAGGTTTATTTTAATTAGGTCCATGCGAAAGCACAGGGAACCTCCCTCAAAGTACCGGCACTGGCCTGGCTGAAAGATTGGCGAACTTGTAGGGTGTAATTAATCCCGGCTAGTCTTTCCTTTTAGGGTTTGAAGGAAGATTTGACAAAACAGTGGGAGACATCCTGATTAGATAAAATAATAACTAATCTAATCTTGTAAGAGCATACGCTGAGTGTTTTCTTCTCTCTCTCCAGGTAGCGACCATGTCACGCCTTAATCAAGATAATAATACGGATGTATTGACCGAACCCGCTTGTTATACTGTGCTAAGAAACGTTGGTCCCACTCCAACTTATAATTGTTATAAGACCGAGCAGGAAATAGGGGATTACCAGAATTCCCATGCCGCCCAAACGAAGAAAGTGTATGTTGATACATCTTCTTCGGGTGTGTTCATTACAGAGAACCGTTTTCTCGGTATCCTTTACGTCCTGGGTGTGAGATACCGGATCAGGATCCCACATATGTAATCTATTACATGGGTTACAGATAGGTAGAGAACTGAGAATGGGTAATACATTTTCAAGAGTTAGAAATGGTGCAAATGTTGCAGCCAAGTCTGTTGGCAGTTATCACCATGTATTACCAAATACATTGATTCTGAACGAATGTTATTAGATACCGAACCTGATATACAATATCATATCAGTCTCTTTATTGAGTAAAGAAGGATATAATTTTATATTCTTGGATAATGTTTTGAACATTTCCTATATCAAGAGTTGATCGGTTCAGGCACGTTATCTAAAAGCATATACGTTCTAAATCAAACTACAGTTCTTAACGTACAGAACACACACAAGAGGAAGAGTTCAGAAATAAACGAATCCTTCTTGAGACATTGTAAACTAGGACATATCAATTCGACCAGACTAACTAAGTTACATTTAGATACATATTTAAATCTGTTTGAATTTACATCTTGTGAATCTTGCCAGTCATGTCACAAAGATAAGATGACCATAGCTCCGTTTATTGGAAACAGAGAAAGAGTTAGTAAACTCTTAGGATTGATACATGTTGATATATGTAGGTCCCCTGTCAACACATGCCAGGACCGGTTCTTTGTACTTCATTACATTCACTGATGATCTCTTAAGATTTGTACATATGTTCTTGTTGAAACACAAGTCTGAACCTTTTGAGATATTCAAAGAATATAAGTTAGAAGTAGAGAACCAAAATGGGTATAAGTATTATGTCCTTTGATGAGATCAGAGAGGAGAATACTTGTGCACGGAATTCCTGGACTATTCTAAAGGAGAATGAGATTCTCTTTCAGCATTACTCCTCCGTATACACCACAGCACGTGGGTGTTTCGGGGTGGAGCAATCGCACCCTATGTGATATAGTGTGCTCTATGATGAGTACTACTGAGTTTCCTATTTCCTTTTGGGGGTTATGCACTTGAGAAGCTGCATATCTATTGAATAGGGTTCCAACCAAATCAGGTGCCTACCACTCCATATATGATATGGTATGGGAAGAGCCCATCTCTTAAGGATGTTAAGATTTGGGGTTATCCGGCCTATGTCTAAAAGCAAAATCCGGACAAGCTCGAGGCAAAATCAGTTCTGTGGAAGTTTGTTAGATATCCCAAGCATTTGCAAGGGTGTATCTTCTACCCCACTGAGGAATAAAAAGTGTTTTGTTTCTCAGCATGCCACCTTCTGAAAAAGGAATTTCTTGTAAAGAAATTAATGGTCATGAGGTAGAACTGGAAGGAGTTCCAGCTATACAAACTGCAGCTGATGATTAGGTAGAACCGGAGGATTTAATAGTTTCCGACGAACCTCAGCCTCTCCGCCGATCTGGTAGGGTTCCTCATCCAACTGAGAGATACTTCGGTTTTCTCTATGACAGTGGGAGCGAGGATTGCATCATGAGATGATGACCCAACTAGTTTCAAGCAGGCCGTCAAGAGTGGGGACTCAGAGAGAATGGCTGGATGCTATGTGTTCATATCAGAATTTTGCATTATTATATCACCCATTCTTATTCATATTACATATAAATAGGTGCTTTTGATCCATATCTGCTAAATAGTTGCAGGTTACAGGTTCTCAGATCGTTACAGTGAAATTCATGAAAAGACGCTACAAATGTAAGACTACGACCAACAATAGATGAATCCGTATGATGCCGCCTACCAGTTCAAGGAACAAATGAAAATCAGTAGACAGTTCAATACACAAAGCACAAGGGCAGCACAAGATTCAAGACTTCAACGCGAAACTCACGGTAAAAGTCCACATCATCTGCACTGTTGGAAATCTGAAAGAAAATAGAAGAGATTCTGAGGAACCAAGTGACAAAAACAGAAGGAAAAATCAACATGAAGCAACCCTGAAAGATGGAGATCAAGATCCCACTATACGGCCGCGGAACCGCGGCCAAACAGGGCTTTCTGCCGCGAAACCGCTGCCGTGCAATGCACGTGTCGGTGCAGGTGTCGGTGGGTGTCGATGCTTTGACCCGGCTTTCTTAGGGTAGTCTTGTAAATTCAAATGTGGATCAGATGTAAACCTAGGGTTTCTCCTATCTATAAATAGGAAAACCGAAAGCCTAATTAGGCATGCCTCTTTTTAATTCTTAGGTTAAATATTTAATTCAGTGTAATGCATTGTTGAGAGGTATCAATAAAGTAAGTTTTCTTTCTATTTGCATTCTTTTTTATCTGAATTTTAATTCCTGAAATTTTTATATATTCTTTATTATCTGCAATTTATTTTGTCTATTTAAAATATATAAAAAAAATGAATGTTAGTGTCACTTTCCTAATGAGTGAGTAATTCCTCACTTATTAGGGTTAGGATAGGAAAGGTTTGAGAGAAGGAAATCTCTCTTACTCCTTTCTTTGCCCATATAATTATTTAAAATACGGACTCTTTTTAATTCAACCACACACCGCTCACTACGGCACCCTATCTTGCATGATAGCGGTGATTCTCTAGTTAGACCGGTTGTGGTTGAATTAACTGGAGACTAGGGCTAAGAGTTAAGAACGGACGGACAAGGACCAAAAGGAAGAAACTACGTTTCTTCCTAGTCGTGCTAATCTCCGTTGTTGACTATTACCCTAACACCTATATTCTTAACTAGGGCATTGTTAGCAGTGAGAAGAATCCATATTTCAAGTTAACCTAATCCTAACCCTAGCAAGCCTTTAAATCAATTTAATCTCATTCTTAGATATTAAAACAAAACCTACCAAAAATAGGACTTGACTCGTTAGAACTTAAAGAAAACACCATTTCCCTGTGGATCGACCCGTACTCAACCGGCTAGCTACCAAGCGACACCGTCTTGATTGCGGTATTCTTAACTTTTAAAACGCAAACGAAACAAACAAACAATCAAATGGCGCCATTGCCGGGGATACGGTGGTTTAATTCTTTTTGTAATTTCGGGTTAATTAAATAAAAAAATTATAAAAACTGAAAAAATAAAAAATACATAAAAAATCATCTTGTTATTTTTGATTGGTTTTGTGTGAATTGTGCAGGAAAAGAAGACGGACTGATTCAGATCTGGAAAAAGCCCAGTGAACAAATCAAGAAACAGAGGATCTGAACAAATAGAGGAGAACTACAACAGCATACAGAAAAGTTTTGACGGCCTGATCCAACTGAACCACCGCGGAACCGCGGCTAAATCAGGGGTTTAACCGCGAAACCGCGGTCAACTGCTGACGTCAGCACCCCAAATTTCTCTGTGAGTATTTTTGTCTTCTCTCCTACCCTCTGCACTCCACTGAAAATTTTTCCTGTAGGCTTCTTTGCGCAAAAATTCTTCTCCCTCTCCAATAAATCATTTTATGCAGGATTCTTTGCGCCGCAAATAAAAAGAAAAATCTTTGGCAAGTATTTTAGATTTTGTGTGTTACTGCTTTGCATTTTTAAAACGGAATCTAAGGGGCTATAACACCAATCAAGATTGGGTGGGGATTTCATTACCCTTCCTAAGACCCCAGAAATCACAAAAAGCATATGCATCACCCTTGAGCTAATTAAAAAATATCTAGACTCGGCCAATTAAGGATTGTCGCGCTCATTAAGACAGAGGAAGGTTGTGGGCATTCAGTCGTTTATCTAAACCTGATTTTATGGTGTCTAGGCTAGACAAGTGAGAAAGGTAACTTTAAAAGGCCCGTCTCACGGTGATTCGTGAGCGGAACCCTCCTTTCTTCACTTGTGCTTACCTGGCCACAATTGGCGGTGAAGAGGCGATTTGAGGGATATCTCACAACTTGTCGCTTTGGACCAGTTAGGAGCAGTCTAGTTGACTTAGGAGACCCTAGCTTTAGGCTTAATTGTGTATGCTTAAATTGTGATTGTTTGAAAGTGTGTCGTAATTCCATACAAATTTTTTGCAAAACTCTTTATAAAATAAAAACACAAAACAAAATTTTTACAAAAACATACCATTTGTCGCTAGAATTCCATTGCACCCAACCTTCATTCACATTTTCCCATTGACGTTTTCTTACCCTCACATTCTACGTTTGACTACACTACAACTCGTTTAGTGTATGTCCGGTTGGACTAGGGACGCTAGCGCCCGTTTAGTCCGGGTCTCGTTAGTCGCTACTGACGACGCGGTCGACTCCGAAGTCGAAACTCCCTCCACTTCTTTTTCATCTTTACCTTCATCTTCATATTCATCATCTTCTAAAGAGATGTCAGGATTCAATCCTAACAACCCTTTACCTACCTCGGGACTGATTCCACCTCAACTGGGTGCGAATAACCCACAACAACCTCCTGTTGAAGCGCCACAGCGAATTGCACTCCAGGATCGTTTCTATCCCGCCCGCTCCGCACTTCCTACTTGTCTTTCACTCCCGCCGGCAAATCGGGATAATTTCGAAATTAAGCCCCATTTCATCAACATGTTGCCCAAATTTCACGGGCTGGAATCCAAAGATTCCTATATCTTCATTAACAAATTACAGAATGTTTGTGCAATGATGAAGACCACCCAACTTTCCGATGATGCTATAAGGCTACGAGTCATTCCCTTCACTCTATGTGACCTAACTGAAAAGTGGCTATATAGTACTGCATCGCATTCTATAAACAGTTGGGAAGAGTTTGTTAAGGCATTTCTTAAAAAGTTTTACCCACATCACAAGACCGTGAGAATTCGTAATGAAATTAAGCAATTTTCACATCTTCCTTCCGAACCTTTTTGGAAGTGTTTCGAACGATTTAAAGACCTTCTTGTTCAGTGCCCTCATCACGGTATTGAGAGATGGCAACTTTGCCAAACTTTATAAGAAGGACTGAACCCAGCAACTAAGCAGTTGTTGGAAACCATTTGTCAAGGTCAATTCCTAACCAAATCTGACGAGGAAGCTTGGCAATTTCTCGACGATCTTGCTGAACAAATGCTTCAGTGGGAAAGCACTAGACAGACCACTTCGTCTACTCCATCTACTTCCTCCGGTCAGTCTAGGGCAGGCGTTCATCAACTTGATATGTCAATTGCAATGAAAGCCGAAATGGCCGCAATTACACGAAAACTAGAAGCAATTGAAAGCAAATTCTCATCGCCTTTTCCTGCCCCTGCTTTACCCCCTCGCACTATATGCGCTTGTTGTTCGGATCCGTCCCAATTGACTGAAGAGTGTCCTTACAACCCACCTGCTCAAAGACAGGATCAAGTCAATGCTGCCTTTCAGCAAAGACAGAGAAATGATCCATACTCTTCAACTTACAATCCTGGTTGAAGGAACCATCCCAATTTTGCTTGGAATCAAAATCAACAACAATTCCAAGGTAACAACAATTTCCAGAGGCCTCCTCCTCAACAACAAGCACCTCAACAAACTCAATATCAGCAACCTTTCCAACCCCAAACTTACCAAAATCAAACGAACAATTTTGCACCAAACAACTCTTTTCCTCAAAACAATTTTGTTCAGCCAAATAACGATAAGGTTTTCTCGCTAGAACAAAGTCTGGAGGCGTTTTTAAAACAATCTACACAATCCTCAGCCAACATCCAGTCTTCCATTCAGTCTTTGGTGCAACACACTGCATCACATGGGCAAAGTATCAAAACCATTGAAGCCCAAATTGCACAACTGAATGCTACTTTAAGCGAGCGAGAGAAGGGGAAGCTTCCATCTCAACCACTGCCAAATCCTGGTCACCCACAAAATGCACATGTTGCTCATGAACAATAAAACCATAATGTGAGTGTCGTGACTACATTGAGATCTGGAAGGATGTTGCACAACAATGTGGGCACTAATGATGACACTCCGGCCACCGCTTCTTCTTCTTCATCTTCAGAGCCTGTTCTCCATTCTTCACAAGGCTCTAATTCTTCTACTACTCCGAGCGGACCCACATCTCACTCCACGAAAACACCAACACTGGGATCCGTTCCAACTCCGCAATCTCCTCCACAAACATTGGACTCGACCAATTTTCAAAATATTCCATTTACAAACAGGTTGAGATCCAATAAACAAACTCCACAAATGGAGAAGATTGTAGAGTTATTTAAACAGGTTAGCATTAACATTCCCCTCTTGGATGCAATCCAACAAGTCCCTTCTTACTCTAAAATCTTGAAGGACTTATGCACCAAGAATAGGAAATCATAGGTACCTAAGAAAGTTTTCTTGGCTAGTGCAGTAAGTGATGCTCTTACTCAACCTTTACCTAAAAAACGAAAGGACCCTGGCTGTCCTACAATTTCAATAACTATTGGGGATAAGAATATCAACCGCGCACTTTTAGATCTTGGTGCCAGTGTTAACCTGCTTCCCTATTCAGTATATGAGCAATTAGGCGTTGGAGAGTTGAAACCCACACATTGTACTCTCCAAATGGTCGACCGATCCATCACCCATCCTAGGGATGAGTTAGAGAATGTGTTGATTAAAGTAGGGGACTTCATATTCCCCGTTGATTTTATTGTTATGGACACACAACCTATAGCTAACCCCTGGAGTCAAATTCTGGTAATACTCGGTCATCCATTCCTTGCAACTTCGAATGCGGTGATCAATTGTCGAAATGGTTCGATGAACCTATCTTTTGGAAATATGACAATTGTGCTCAACATTTTTAAGTTGGAGAATCAGCCCTCTAAACCTAATGCTAATATACTTGATGTTTGCTTGATCCAAGAGATCACCCAGGAGGACTGTGAGCTCGAAAAATTTTTGTTCAATCACAACAATTTTGACGCCACTAGTGCGTTCCTCCTTGAATCTGATACTGCTTTCACGCCTGATAATGACTACGAGTGTTTCACTTTCTCGAACGATCTTGACCATCCACCACCTGAGTTTGAATCCTTTGAATTTTCGGATGAGTTAACTGAACCATCCGACTCGGTTGCTTACACTCATTTTGAACCTCTGTTGGAATCCTTTGAGTTTGAGACAATTTCACCAATTTTACCTTCAATTGTTTCGCCTCCAACACTCGAACTCAAGCTATTGCCGTCTCACCTTAAATACGCTTACTTAGGTGAGAATGAGACCCTTCCTGTTATCATCTCGGCTTCTCTAGCCCCCGAGCAAGAGAAAGCCCTTTTAACGGTCTTACAAAGAAATCGGCAAGCTTTTGGCTGGACTATGGCGGACATCAAGGGGATTAGTCCCCTAATAGTTGAACATCATATTTATATGATGGATGATGCCAAGCCAGCAAGGGATCCACAGAGAAGACTCAACCCAGTAATGAAGGAGGCTATTAAAAAGGAGATCGTAAAATGTCTTGATAGTGGTATCATTTACCCTATCTATGATAGCCAGTGGGTTAGCCCCATTCACGTTGTCCCAAAGAAACCGGGCATAACGGTCATAACTAATGAGGCGAATGAGTTAATACCTACTCGCACCCAAACTGGGTGGCGAGTATGCATCGATTTTAGAAAACTCAACGCCGTGACACGGAAAGACCACTTTCCATTACCTTTTATTGACCAAATGCTAGAACGATTGGCTGGGCACGAATACTATTGCTTTTTGGATGGCTACTCCAGCTATAATCAAATTCACATCGCCAAAAAGGACCAAGACAAGACCACATTCACTTGTCCTTTCGGTACGTTTGCTTACCGTCATATGCCCTTTGGGTTATGCAATGCACCCGCTACCTTCCAGCGGTGTATGATAGGTATTTTTTTAGACATGGTGGAAAAATTCTTAGAGATCTTCATGGATGATTTCTCCATTTTCGGTGACTCCTTTGATGAGTGTTTGCTACATCTAGACACGGTCCTTACCCGGTGTAAGAATAAGAACCTTACTTTAAATTGGGAGAAGTGCCACTTCATGGTACGAGAAGGTATTGTCTTAGGACATATCATCTCGCAAAATGTCATTGAGGTGGATAAAACTAAGATTGAAGTCATTTCCAATCTCCCTCCTCCCAAATACGTCCGAGACATTCGAGCCTTCCTTGGCCATGCCGGTTTCTATAGACGGTTCATCAAGGATTTTAGCAAGATTTCTAGACCCTTGACTCTTTTGTTGGCCAAGGACACCACATTTGATTTTGACTCAAGCTGTATGAAGGCGTTCGAGCCATAGAGCGAACGCCCATCACTTGTGCTTTCAACCATTTCGAGTAAATTTCGGCAGCACCTCCCCGCTGTTCTCCGAGTACACTGTAATAGAATAGATAATCATTTCAAAGCTGTGAAACAATGTTGAAATGAACATCTAATCTATCTTTGTACACGAAGAACCAGCGGAAAGGTACCGACGAAATATCTCAAAACGGATGAAAACACAAGTGAATGAAGGCGTTTGCTCTATACATTCTTAACTTGTCTACACGGGACAAATCTATGGGTTACCATACGATTGAATTTTCTCGTCGCGTAGACTATACGACGGTTGTTAGTATCAAGCTATACTGTCCGATATTTAACAACCTTCGTATAGTTCTAGGTCACGACGAGCATCGCACGTATGTTAACCGATAGACGGGGACTAAGTGGCGCTTTTAGTTTCATATATGAGTATCGATGAGAATATGAAGGTTTCATATTATCATATATTGGTTTTAACCTGAACATCTCGAATCGCTCTCTAATTATGCGTTTGTTGTGTATTCTTGTTGTATGTGTGTGGTCCGGCTGTCGGGGGTAGGCTTCTATCCCATTAAGAATGTATAGAGTGAATGCCCATCACTTGTGCTTTCAACCGTTTCGAGTAAATTTCGGCAGCACCTCCCCGCTGTTCTCCGAGTACACTGTAATAGAATAGATAATCATTTCAAAGCTGTGAAACAACGTTGAAATGAACATCTAATCTATCTTTGTACACGGAGAACCAGCGGAAAGGTACCAACGAAATATCTCGAAATGGATGAAAACACAAGTGAATGAAGGCGTTTGCTTTATACATTCTTAACTTGTCCACACGGGACAAATCTATGGGTTACCATACAATTGAATTTTCTCGTCGCGTAAACTATACGACGGTTGTTAGTATCGAGCTATACTGTCCGATATTTAACAACCTTCGTATAGTTCTAGGTCACGACGAGCATCGCACGTATGTTAACCGATAGATGGGAACTAAGTGGCGCTTTTAGTTTCATATATGAGTATCGATGGGAATATGAAGGTTTCATATTATCATCGAGTATCATATATTGGTTTTAACCTGAATATCTCGAATCGCTCTCTAATTATGCGTTTGTTGTGCATTCGTGTTGTATGTGTAACATGATTTTAAACCATTGAGATCAAGATTGATAGAACTGATCATCCTACATTGCAATATCATTCATCAACCAAAAACTATTATTGCAATGGCGTTCATCTATAACAATCAACAATTAAAACTACAAATGTAGGATGCTGATATCATAAAGCGTTATACGCAACATATGAATTCACATGACTGAAACATGCATCAAAATATTGAAGTAGGGGGGCAGAAAAAAACCCTATTTGATTATCAAATGCATGGGTTTGTATGATTTATATGTATGTATTTGAGTGTTGCAATTCCGAAATTTGCTTTAACTTGTACGTTACTTTATGTTGTTAATTTGATCATTTTTAAAATTGTAATTGGTTCTACACATAATTATTTCGTTATTGTAACAGAAAATTTTGTTTCTTTCAATATGAAACAGATACGATACACGATATGATAAATAAAAATACGAAACACAAACCGTATCAAGATTTAACAACTTTAATTATGTCATATACGCGGGCCAATATTTTCATATTAGCCAATAGGCAAAAATAGATTGCGGTCTGGATATGGCATATTGGCAGATGTTACCTATATGCATACATGCATGTTGTCTCCCCATTTTTTCATAAATTAAACCAACTTTTCTATACATGCTAGTAATTACTGGATACATTCAGGTTAAATGCATAGAGCTAGCCGTAATTTCCTCTACGGTAAACTTTCATCAATGCAACACTTTGGTTCGCCTAACTAGATCGCCATTCACGAACACAATATATTTATATGGCATGATTTTATACACTTAATTTTACCACATTTAATGAAAATGAATCATCCATGATATGATACATGTATATACATCGATACCCAACCCCCAACCTAACCCTAGCCCCAGCCCCAGCCCAGCCCCAGCCCCAGCCTAACCCTAGCCCCAGCCCCAGCCCTAGCCCTAGCCCCAGCCTAACCCTAGCCCCAGCCCTAACCCCAACCTAACCCTAGCACCAGCCCCAGCCCAGCCCCAGCCCAGCCCCGCCCCAACCTAACCCTAACCCCAGCGCGCCCCAGCTAAACCCCAACCCCAACCCTAAGCCAAACCCTAACCCCAGCCCCAGCCGCAGCCGAACCCTAACCCTAACCCTAACCCCAACCCCGACCCCGACTGCAACCCCTGCCGAACCCCAACTCCAACCGCAACCCCAGACCCAGCCATGAACCCTAGCCTTAAATAATCAAAAATTTCTTTAATTTAGTTGAAGATTTACTAACCTGAAAGGCGGTGGCGATAACCTGAACGGCGGTGGCGACGACGAGAACGGCGGTGGCGACGAGAACGGCGGTGGCGACGAGGAGAACGACGGTGGCGATGAAGAGAACGAGGGTGGCGATTTGGGGATTTTGTTTCGCGCGCGATCGAGAGAGGAAGAAAGAGAGCGTAGGCGATCGATCTGTGCCTTTATTAAATCGCTATTTAGTTGCCCCTACGGATTTGTCCGTAGGTCCTTGGTTTGCGGCTCCGTAGGGGCAAACACCAAATTAAGAATTTATATTTTTATTCTTGATCGTCTAGGCCCGTAGGGGCAACCTTTTAGCTCTACGGATTAATCCGTGGGTCCAACATAAATCTGCCCCTACGGATTTCAATATCCGTAGGGGCAACCCCCTATTTTAGTAGTGAAATATTGGTTGTTGAAATTTTTGATGTTTGGGGGATAGGATTTATGGGACCATTTCCCAATTCTTTTGGGAACATGTATATTCTCCTCGCTGTTGATTATGTTTCTAAGTGGGTTGAGGCTGTGCCCAGCCGAACTAATAACAATAAGGTTGTTGTTAGATTCCTCAAAGAAAATATTTTCTCTCGGTTTGGGCACCCCTGCGCAATTATCAGCGATAATGGAACTCATTTCTGTAATAGGACTTTCGAGTCCTTAATGCGGAAATATTCCAATAATCACAAGCTATCAACGCCCTATCATCCCCAAACGTGTGGGCAAGCCGAGATTTCAAATCGGCCAATTAAACAGATATTGGAGAAAACGGTTTCCAAAAACCGTAAAGATTGGTCTTCAAAACTTATTGATTCCCTTTGGGCATTTCGAACTGCCTATAAAACCGATCTTGGCATGTCTCCGTATAAGCTTGTTTATGGAAAGGCTTGCCACCTTCCAGTTGAAATTGAGCATCGAGCATTTTGGGTAATAAAAGAGTTGAATCTATCTTTAGGAGATGCGGGCAGCCATAGAAAGCTGCAATTAAACGAATTGAGCGAGCTTCGGGATGAAACTTACGAGAACGCGGTTGTCGTCAAAAACCGAACTAAGGTGTTTCACGATAAACACCTTATGCGCAAATCTTTCAAACCTGGTCAACAGGTTTTACTTTACGACACCCGGCTACATTTCCATCCCGGCAAGCTTAGATCTCGATGGAAATGGCCATTTTTGGTACGCACCGTATATCCGCACAGTGCGGTCGATTTAGAAAATCCTGAGGACGGTTCACTATTCAAGGTGAACGGACATAGACTTAAACCGTTCCTCACTGCGGACCCTTCGGAGGAGCTCCTGCTGTTGCAGGAGCCGATTTACATTGACTGATCTTCCTCCATATACCTCTAAATTTCGGTTATCCAGCCATAAACAGTAGAAACACTGTTTCAAATAAGTTTGGGGGTATATACCACTTGTAATTATATAAAAACAAAATAAAAAATGAAAATAAAAAAAATTCCAATTTTTGGGGGTATTTTTGTAAATTTTCAGAATAAAAAAAATAAATAAAAATTTTTATTTACAAATAAATTCCTCTTTTTAAGAGGTCCTTTTTGCAAACAACCAAAACACCCCTATAAATACAACCCGACCCTTCTTCTGAATTTCATAACCCTAATTTCTCATTTCTTCAAAACCCTAGCCGCCGCTCAAATTTTTGCAGCGAGATCTCCCCGCGCCGCCGCGTTTCCGCCGCCGAAGCCCTCTCTGAGCCGCGCTTCCACCGCTCCTTGGTGTCGTCTCCCTCTGAAAACTTCAGAGGAGGTTTGCACATTCAGATCCTCTCTGTTAAATTTTTAAAAAAAAATTATTACTCTCTGTTATGGCACCCACTTTGCAATTTGAGAGAGATTTCTCACAAATGTTTGCACACACGGTCTAGGGTAGCTATTTCGGTGACGAGATCCAAAGGCGTGGGTGGAAATTTTTACTCTTCAACCATCCAAATTCCTTCGCGCTTCCAGATCTTGTAAACCGTTTTTATGAGTGCATAGAAGAAGGTTGCCTCTCACAACATGGTTACATTAGGTTGATTTGGGGGGGTAGGGAAATAATAATCGATAGGGACTTCATTTATGAAGTCACCTTAATACTTAGACTACCTACTCATGACCAACCCCTCCAATTTGAGGATTACCTACCCTTGATGGGTAATGATTGTTCGAGGGAGCCACACAAGGGCATCCAGGCTAGAACCCTTTTTGCGAACGTATTAACTGTGTGTTGTTGGGCACAAAATAATATTTTTGGTAGTTCGCACAATACGACATTTTTCACACCATCCCTTCATATCGTGCACACCTTGATGAATAGGAACCCCAGCTATGATATGTGCACGGTATTACTTCATTCGATTAGCGCGGGCAAAAGGGCTGCCAATTATCCATGCCCTATGTTGGTGACACAACTGTGTCGCCATTTCCTCCCTGTGGAGGAATTTGAGTTTTATATGCATGGAGGGATCCCTATTAGACCTCTTATTCAGGGCGTATCCACGTCCTACACACACTTAAATGATGTATGGTCATGCACCGAACCGGCCAAGGACGTACCCGCCAAGATACCCAGCCCCAGCTCGACCGCGAGCGAGGAAGAGCTTACCCCTGCGGCATAAGCACGTTTACTTAGGAGAGCCACTAGGGGGATAGACAGATTGATAGGGATGGTGACCAACCTGGATCAGTGAGTGATAGGTATAGAACACGGCATGACCACCCTGCTGGCGAGAGAGGAACGTTCCCGTTCACGTTCAAGGGGACGGCGTGGGCATGAGCAGTGAGGGCACTGCTTTTGATAAGTTTGGGGGTGGAGGGGTTTGTAAATAGTTATCATTGCATTGCATATTTTAATTTTTTGTACATATTTGTTTCTTCTTTCTTTGCATATTTAATTCTGCATTGCATCTTTATAAAAAAATATAAAAAATGAAAATGAAAATAAAAAAAATTTAAAAAATCAAATAAAAATTTTTTTAAATGAAAAATTCAATTTTGGCCATGTTTGACTTAAGTTCAACATGACGGTTAAATAGTAGGGAAAAACTAAATCCTAAACTTAGTAAATTAAAAACCCTAAAAATAAGTTTTCTTAAAGTTTAACTATAGAAAATATATGTCCTTGTAGTTTATTTAGAAATAGGCAAATTTTGAGTTCAGTTCTTGGGCTAAGTCAAAATAAGGGAAGAGTATTGAAATTTTTATTTGAAGTGTAAAGTCTGAAAAATAATTCTGAACCTTAAGTCTAAATTCTGAAAATATATACCCTACAACTCGCACATACACGCACCGTGAAACTTGGGATAGTAGAGGATACCTTGAAATGCTCTTGTCTAAAATCCTTAGTATGAAGGAAATAAAATAAAAGTACAAGTGTGAATAAAGTGATATAAAAAAATGAACACTGGTTTTGTAATTACTTAAGGCTGCATAAATAAAAAATATATAGCAAGGGTGCTTTATCACCTAGTGCCTTAGACCAACTGGTTTGGGAGTTACTGCTAAGCCTTAGGTATTGCAAGACGAGGAATTACGCCTAAATGCGCAAACATATTTTGTAATCGGTCGTTCAGTACCTCAAGAAGTATTAACGGTCGCATGAAGGATATGTGAGCAATTTCATCTAAAATTCACGAACTAAAACTATTTTGGAAGATGGACAAGAGTATGTTAGCTAGAATTGAATTTCTAAGTATAGGGGTGATACATACACACACGTAGGGGATATGATTGGGGTTTGGATGAGAGATAGGAATGAAAGATAGGGCTTATACCTTCAGTAGAGATGATAAAAATTTCTAAGTTGAGATGGAACCTTAGAAGGAAAATTCAAAAGATGCTAAAAGCTTAATAAATTTGCAGAACATATACGATCTTAAGTTAAATGAAAAGTGGGTGTGAAAAATACGGGTTGATGATTTCTAAGTTGAAGATAATAGACTTCCTCGCTAGAATACCGAATTGAAGAATGAAAGTCAACAGGCCAAATTGATTAGATTTTGTGGGTAGTATCCGCTGAAAACCCTCAGGAGACAACACTCCTCCTACTAGGGACACCTAGAGGTTTAACGGTTTGTTGCACGAGCTCAGTGCAATCGCGTTCCCTGCGAAAGTGAGGTTAGGATTTTTCGAGAATAAAATTGGCTTCGCTCGGGACGAGCAAAAGATAAGTTTGGGGGTATTTGTTCATATCAGAATTTTGCATTATTATATCACCCATTCTTATTCATATTACATATAAATAGGTGCTTTTGATCCATGTCTGCTAAATAGTTGCAGATTACAGGTTCTCAGGTCGTTACAGTGAAATTCATGAAAAGACGCTACAAATGTGAGACTACGACCAACAATAGATGAATCCTATGATGTCGCCTACCAGTTCAAGGAACAAATGAAAATCAATAGACAGTTCAATACACAAAGCACAAGGGCAGCACAAGATTCAAGACTTCAACGCGAAGCTCACGGTAAAAGTCCACATCATCTGCACTGTTGGAAATCTGAAAGAAAATAAAAGAGATTCTGAGGAACCAAGTGAAGAAAACAGAAGGAAAAGGCAACATGAAGCAACCCTGAAAGATGGAGATCAAGATCCCACTATACGGCCGCTGAACCGCGGCCAAACAGGGCTTTCTGCCGCGGAACCGCGGCCGTGCAATGCACGTGTCGGTGCATGTGTCGGTGGGTGTCAGTGCTTTGACCCAGCTTTCTTAGGGTAGTCTTGTAAATTCAAATGTGGATCAGATGTAAACCTAGGGTTTCTCCTATCTATAAATAGGAAAACCGAAAGCCTAATTAGGCATGCCTCTTTTTAATTCTTAGGTTAAATATTTAATTCAGTGTAATGCATTGTTGAGAGGTATCAATAAAGTAAGTTTTCTTTCTATTTGCATTCTTTTTTATCTGAATTTTAATTCCTGAAATTTTTATCTATTCTTTATTATCTGCAATTTATTTCGTCTATTAAAAATATATTAAAAAAAATGAATGTTAGTGTCACTTTCGTAATGAATGAGTAATTCCTCACTTGTTAGGGTTAGGATAAGAAAGGTTTGAGAGAAAGGAAATCTCTCTCACTCTTTTCTTTGCCCATATAATTATTTAAAATACGGACTCTTTTTAATTCAACCACACACCGCTCACTACGGCACCCTATCTTGCATGATAGCGGTGATTCTCTAGTTAGACCAGTTGTGGTAGAATTAACTGGAGGTTAGGGCTAAGAGTTAAGAATGGACGGACAAGGACCAAAAGGAAGAAACTACGTTTCTTCCTAGTCGTGTTAATCCCCGTTGTTGACTATTACCCTAACACCTATATTCTTAACTAGGGCATTATTAGCAGTGAGAAGAATCCATATTTCAAGTTAACCTGATCCTAACCCTAGCAAGCCTTTAAATCAATTTAATCTCATTCTTAGATATTAAAACAAAACCTACCAAAAATAGGACTTGACTCGTTAGAACTTAAAGAAAACACCATTTCCCTATGGATCGACCCGTACTCAACCGGCTAGCTACCAAGCGATACCGTCTTGATTGCGGTATTCTTAACTTTTAAAACGCATACGAAACAAACAAACAATCACTATGCGATCTGAGATGGAATCCATATACACCAACAAAGTATGGACTTTGGATGCTTTATCTGAAGGGTTAAATCCCCATCAGGAGCAAGTATATCTTGAGAAGATTACTTGGTGTACATGGAAAGGTTGAGACTTTCAAAGCTATGCTTAAGTCCATCCAGATCCACTTGCCACTGCTACATATCATGACTACGATATCTGGCGGTTGGGTATCAGGATTGCTTTTCTAAATAGTGATTTGGAAGAGAGCGTCTGTAAGTACACAGCCAGAGGGCTTCGTAGACAGTGGGAGCAGCGGAAACGTGTGCAAGTTGTTTTATGGGATAAATCAGACATCACGGAGTTGGAACGTCTATTTTGATGTGGTGGTCAAAGAGTTTGACTTCATCAAAATGGTAGATGAACCTAGTATATACAAAAAGGTAGTAGGGGGTATGGTGGTGATCCTCGTATAGTATGTGGATAACATACTCTTGATAGGAAAGGAGTTTCCTATGCTACGCTCGATCAATCTCCTCTTATCACAAAGATTCTCCATATAGGATCAAGGTGATACCTCCTAAATCTTGGGTTTTGGATCTATGAGATAGATCCAATTGGAGGTTACTATTCTCACTAGGTGTAGTGAGATGGTATCAATCGATCCTGGGGAGAATCACTGGAAAGCTTCTAGGGTGGTAAGGTCGACTGAATGTCAGTCACAGGCATTGTTTTTACCCTCGGTGAAGGGACGGTATGTTGGAAGAGTTCCAAGCTAGATACCGTAGCAAATTAGACGATTAAAGGCAAGATACATCGTTACCAAGGATGCTACCAAAGAGGCGGCCTGGATATATATAAGTTCATGAGATGAACTTCATTCCTACCATTGTGTGACAATGGAGTTGTGGCTTATGCCTAGGAACCCCCATCCCATCAGAGATCCAGACATATTCTTAGGCAGTATCACCTGATCATGGAGATGGTTGATCTCCAGGGAGATCGAGGATAGGAGAGTAGATACAGAGGACAACAGCGCAGATCCACTGACAAAGGCCTATTTCCCAGTAGAGACTTTTATGGGATGGTTGAGTATGAGATACTTCAACCACAGCTGATTGTTGGGTATGAGATACAACAACAGATGGCCCTAGTGCAAGTGGGAGATTGTTAGTGATATGTATGCTCCAGAGGCCATTACTGTACATACAATGTATATTGTAGTGGATGCTTAGACATATATATGGAGGACTTTCTGGCTCGACATGATAGTATGCTATCTGGTTGCTCTTTATCTTAACATGTACTCTGATTGTCTCTATGTTACATGTTGATAAAGCCCTTAGGATGAGTACTTGACTACCAGGACTATGATGTAGATCATACTAGTGGGGACAGAGTAGTCGCTAAGTACATCCTTCAAATGTTCCTAGTCGAGGGTGTATCGAGACAGGGCATCGATATACCAGAGTAGACTACCGTATAGATTCTCGACCCATATAGATGGGCGATGGATGATCCCATATCCATTGGTGTTTGACATCAGAGACAGTATACGGGTGCTCAGTGGAGACTGGGTACACTGAACGGACTCTCCGAGAACTCCCAGATGGTATTATACCTCACGTCAGATGGCAGTTCTCTGGTGACACTGGTACAGGTTAGTCTGTACACCCGAGATCGTCATAGAGTCTTGTGTGATTCCCACTGTGCTTTGATTTCCACCTTACCACGTTCAAGAGAACGTGAAAAATGGTAGCTTTAAGGTACAGTCCCGAATCACATGGAGACAATGAGCGATAGGAGGGGTTTCGTCTCTCCCGGTATTAGGAGTTGATGTTGCGCTGTGCTCGATTGGCTATAACTGGAAACCCCTGGCCAGGGTTGCTGAGATATACTGGTAAGTGTTATCAATAGTTTCTCGAACCGTTATGACCTCATATCGACACAACTTATCAGTTACTGGGGTATGACGTTTACCACCCCTAGACTAGATATGCAACATTTCAGACGAAGAGACCGGACTGTACGGGAGTGTTACTGATTGGATTTGTTTCCCCAATAAGAGCAAAGCTCTGTTCAAATTCCGAATTTTAAATGAAGCGACGCTTCTGTTTCCTCAAATCAGAGCAAAGCTCTGTTTTGAAATTTAAAATTCAAAAATTGAAGCAACGCTTCAGATCTAGCGCTAGGCGCGCTGCGCGCCACGTGTCAAACACGGATGCGCTAGCGCCAGGTGCGCTGCGCCCTAGGAAGTGCACCATGTGTGCGCTAGCGCTAGGCGCGCTGCGTGCCACATGTCAAACACGGGTGCGCTAACGTAGGCTGCGCTGCGCGCCACGTGTCAAACATAGGTGCACTAGCGCAAAGTGCACTGCGCTCTGAGCAGCGCACCACGTGCAAAGCACGGGTGCGCCAGCGCTGGAATTATAAAATTCCCCACCGTTAGATCAAAAGATCTAATAATAATGATAAATCATTAATTAATCAGAATTAAAATTCTGTTATGGAAAGATTTTCTCAATCTTGTTAAAAACAAGAAGATTGCCTTCTGTAAAACAGAAGCCCTAGGATCAAAGATCCAACGGTGGGGAAACATCCACAAATCACTCAGAGAAAGATCTCTTCAACTGATTTAACAAATCAATTTGCCCTATATAAAGGCCCCAAGAATTCAACTCTGATATAGAGAAACCCCCTACAAATTTTGAGAAAACTAAAAAGAAAAAGAGCAAGCTCTTACAAGAAGATACTTCTTCAAGGTAAAGATGGTCGATGATGAACACAGAGATGAAATCATCTTATAAAAAGAAGAATTCTTTTCTTTTAAAAAGATTATAGATCTTCAAGACAAAAAGTCTTTCACAAAAGAGATCAAAAGATCTCATCATAAAATAAAAGAAGAACATATTCTTCTCACAGATCATGGATCTATAAAGGCAAAGCCTTTCATCAAAATTGTAAGACTACGGTAGCGCCCCGGCCGTCTTTCCGAGGCCAAAATGCGGAAAAGAAAATTTTTCTTGACTTGAAAACCGGCGCTATCGTACGCTTAAAAACCCGGATCGAACCATTAACCTACTACTAGCTAAATGGAGAAAGGGTAGAGGGCTATACCGATCGATCCGTGTCCTTCGGTCTTCGGCCACCATCCCAAGCTCCTCGCGGTATCTCCGGTCTTCATCTCCTCGTCGGAAAGGGCACCACATCAAGAAGTCTTTTTATGGGCTCCCGCTTCATCCGAAGCAACTCGGGCGTGAAGTGTGCTAGCCGACGTGCCCAAGGTGAAGTAGAGAATGTTGTGATCACTTTGTCTCATGCATCCATGGCTTTAGATGGAGGTTAAAGTGTTGCCATTGATGAAAGCAATGAGCTAGAGGAAGAAGAAGAAGAACAAGAGCTTTTCTTTTTATTTTCTTTTCTTTTTGTTGGAATGAGAGTTAGAGAGTAGTTTATGAAAATACAAGACCAATAATATCAACCATGGCAGCCCCCCTCTCTCTCCATCTCATTTCAACACATTAAACAATTCATTAATGTGACATTTTTGCAAGAAAAGAGACCATGACTCATGATACATGTCCATGTCACATTAATGCATTGTCATGATGAAAACCTAGCTCATTATTTCCTTAAGCAAAAATTAATCCAAATGTTTGCCACAACAAAAAGATCCGGCAACATCTAAAGTAAACTCGTGACGGATCACAAGAATACCCCTCACCTGTATATACATACCTACATCCGCATTCCGACTAAATGCGAATGCGATAAGACTAAAATAATCCAACAAATCTAATATTAGGATCCGGCTTAAACCAAAGCACACTAGTATGATCCGTCCAATCATGATCCGTGCAATACCGCACGAATAAGATCGAACCCTGCCATATTTCATACGGCCTCTACAACGTTTCGCCCGAAACTTGAGAAACTGTCTGTGGGGGACTCTAAAGACTCGTCAATACTTTGGCTATGGATTTAACCACGAGTACGTCAGAGGTATTAGCCGTACGTAACGAGCTACCAGGTATTGACCAAAAGGGAGATCGATGAGCGAACTCATCCTGACACCCTACTGAGCCTGTCAGTGACAATATCCGTACAGTCCGGTCCGTTCGTCTATGAGCATCGCATGGCGGGCCTAGGGGTTGGTAAAAGTCAGACCCCCAAAAGCGGTACAAGTCGTGTCGGAGTGTAGCCCAGAACACCCTGAGATACTACTGGAATACCTACCAGTAAATCTCCTGCCTCGGCCGAGGGCTTTGTGTAATGGCTCTCCTAGACACAGCGCGATCTCACCCCAATACCGGGAGAGACGAATCCCCTGCCGATCCGCTCACTGCCTCCATATGGCTCGGGACTGTACCCAACTAAAACCTGTTTGCACGACTTCTTTGAGTCGTGGTAGGGTAGTAATCAAAGCACAGTGGGAACTCATACGAGACAAATGACAATCTCAGGTCGATGAACTAACCTGTACACATGTCACAGGGAACTGCTATCTGACGTCTGGTATAAGACCAACTAGCATGTTCCCGGCGAGTCCTGTCCGGTGTACTCATAACCCAATGAGCACCTGTATACATCTTAGGTGAACCAACTGACACCAGTGGCTTGTGAGACCGGCCACCGCCCCTCGTCGGGGTCTCGACTGTATACACTAGTCTACTCTGGAGTATCGATGCCCTGTCTCGAAAACTCCCACGACTAGGGGCCTTTTAAGGATGTGCTTATAGACCCCAGCTCCCACGTATATGATCGTCATCATACTGCTGAACATCAAGCAAGAATCCTAAGGGCTCTATCAACGTGCAATAGTGACCTGTAAGGTCACCTAAAACAGTACACGATGATAAAAATAAACCAGATAGCATACTATCATCTTGAGTAAGACTGTTCCAACGGTATAGGTCATTTCTCAATCATTGCAATCACGTGCATGTGATCCAATAATTGATTCTGAGGGCACTATCTCCAACAATCTCCCACTTGCACTCAAGGCTAATTATTGCAATGTCGCATACTCACAGCCCGTGTGATACCGAACACCCAACTCCTCTACTAATCAGTCTGACAAAAACTGTTTGCAAAACTAATGCGTTCGAGGAATAGTCTCAGTGAGTGGATCCGCTCAAATGTTTCTTTCTATGTCTCTCTTTATCTCAAGTTCGTGGAAAAAGCCGTCTCCCGAAATGAGCAATACCTGTCTTAGAATGTGTCTGAATATCTGATGGGACCTAGTTCATAAATGAACTCCAAATACAAACTTCTTAGACTGTATCGTCAACTGAACTTAATCAGTATCCTGCGCCATGCCTCCCTCGGTATCCGCCTGGTCCACCTGTCCATAGTACTGCCCCTCGTCAGAGGGAAAACTATAACTCTGACAATCACTCTGCCGTCCAGGTCACCTTGGAAGCCTGGAATGATAACCGTCTCCTGAATGAGGCTGATGTTATCATATCCCTAGAACATCCACTTATGTTCTAAAACTGCTTCCGAATGTTTCTCCAGGATAGGATCAATATCAACTTATTGCATCTACTGCAAAGACAACATCTGGTGTGGTACTTGACATCTCATGATTGACTCAATTGCCTAAGCAAGTGATCTGCCAATCATGCACATCCCTTTCCCCTTTAGTCTGTAAGACACCTTTAGAGAGGGTGACTCCAACACCTGCTGGTATACTACTGTGCCAGGAGTCGTCCATTCTAAAACACTTTTAGAATACTGTCTAAGTACCCAGATTGGGAAACTACCCAAATCTAGATTTAAAAACATAAATCTAGTAACCGGACTGTCTGATATAATGTCCAACTCCTATGTGGAGAAACCTCTGTGTGACAACCAAAGTATAACCGACCGTAGTGTTGGAGATAGTGCCCTCAGAGTCAATTATTGGATCACAGGCACGTGATTGCAATGATTGAGGGAGGACCTATCCCGGGACGACAGTCTTACTCAAGATGATAGTATGCTATCTGGTTTACCTTTATCATCGTGTACTGCTTCAGGTGACCTTACAGGTCGCTATTACACGTTAATAGAGCCCTTAGGATTCTTGCTTGACTGCCGGCAGTATGAGGGTGATCATATAAGTGAGAGCTGGAGTCTATTAGCACATCCTTAAAAGGTCCCTAGTCGTGGGAGTTTCGAGACGGGGCATCGATTCTCCAGAGTAGACTAGTGTATACAGTCGAGACCCCGACGAGGGGTGGTGGCCGGTCTCACAAGCCACTGGTGTCAGTTGGTTCACCTAAGATGTATACAGGTGCTCATTGGGTTATGAGTACACCGGACAGGACTCGCCGGGAACATGCTAGTTGGTCTTATACCTGACGTCAGATAGCAGTTCCTTGGTGACATGTGTACAGGTTAGTTCATCGACCTGGGGATCGTCATTTGTCTCGTGTGAGTTCCCACTGTGCTTTGATTACTACCCTACCACGGCTCAAAGGAGTCGTGCAAACAGGTTTTAGTTGGGTACAGTCCCGAGCCACATGGAGGCAGTGAGCGGATCTTCAGGGGTTCGTCTCTCCCGGTATTGGGGGTGAGGTCGCGCTGTGTCTAGGAGAGCCATTACACGAAGTCCTTGGCCAAGGCAGGAGATTTACTGGTAGGTATTCCGGTAGTATCTCAGGGTGTTCTGGGCTACACTCTGACACGACTTGTACCGCTTTTGGGGGTCTGACTTTTACCCACCCCCTAGGCCCGACATGCGATGCTCATAGACGAACGGACCGGACTGTACGGATATTGTCACTGACAGGCTCAGTAGGGAGTCAGGATGAGTTCGCTCATCGACGTCCCTTTTGGTCAATAGCTGGTGGCCCGTCACGTATTGGCTTATACCTCTGACGTGCTGGTGGTTAAATCCACAGCCATAGTATTGACGAGTCTTTAGAGTCCACCACACTTTCAGTTACTCAAGCTTTCGGGCGAAACGCTGTAGAGGCCGTATGGAGATATGGCAGGGTCCGATCAGATACGTGCGGTATTGCACGGATCAGGATTGGACAGTTTGTACTAGAGGCCGTATAGATATATGGCAAGGTTCGATCGGATACGTGCGGCATTTCACGGATCAGGATCGAACGGATATTACTAGCCGGCTTTGGTTTAAGCCGGATCCTAGTTTAGTACAGTGTAGATTTTGTCTCATTGCATTTATATCCGGACGGAATACAGATGCGGGTGTGTATGCACAGTATCGGGGTTTTCCTGTAATTTATTACGGGACCAGTTTTCTGGAGTTGCCAGTTTGCATTCCGTTCCGGCCGGTTTTCCTTTGTTCTTTCCCGGCCGGACTTTTCCGATGGAAGGGGGTTATTTGCAAGTTTGCAAATAACACTTTGTGGAGGGTTTTATTGCAAAAGTATTGATTATGATATCTTTCATCCATTACTTGCATTAAATGAGATTAGAAAGGGTATGGGTTGGATTTAAATGAAGCATGGTTGATGTTTGTTTATGGTCACCTCTTCTCATCTCCTACACTCACCTCCCTCTTGCTTTTGGTTCACACTCCACCACCTTTTCCCATAAGAATTTGGCCGGCCACAATTTTGGGTGAGGAGAGAAAATGAGAGTGTTTCATTTGAGTGTAGCATTCATTCTTGATCTCATTTTCATGCTAGAAAAATGCAAGCACCATTTTTCTTATCTTGATTCCTCCATCTATCAAATGGCAACATCCACTACCCCAAATATGAGACATGAGTCCTACACATATTCTACAGCATATCTTGGGCATGTCGACTTGCCAGCTTCATGCCCGAGTTGCCTCGGTATAGAGGCGGGAGCCCGTAAAAGATGCAGGCGATGTGGTGCCCTTCCGGCGAGGAGGCGACGACCGGAGTTTCCGCGAGGAGATCGGAGTGGAGATGAAGACCGGAGGACTCGGATCAGTCGGTATATCTCTTCCCTATCTTGTTACTTTGCTAGAACTAGTTTAATGGCCCGATCCGGGGTTTAGTGCGCGGTGGTGCCGGTTTGCTAAGTTCGCAAAATTAAAGTTTATCACTGTTTCCGCATTTGGCCGTCGGATTGACGGCCGGGGCGCCGCCGTGCACTTACAGTGGTATCAGAGCCTCGCCATTAACTTCGTCTAGCTTCGTTTGATGTGTTTTGCATTTCCGATCGACCAAAATTCCAAAATCTATATTTTTGTTAGCATCAGTTTCTGTTGAAAATTTTTGGTCTCGAAAAATTTTTCAGGTTGTCTCAGAATGATGTGCAGGGAGTTCTAAGAACACTGGAAAAATTCGACAACACGATCCCTCCGTACGACCGCGGATCCGCGGCCATTACTACTCTGGAGGCCGCGGATCCGCCGCATGATTGAGGGATCATGTCATCATTTTTTTGCAGTGGGCTTGTGGGCTAAGAATAGGGGTTTTGGAATATTAAAATTGGGCCCAGATTTTCTGTGAGTGCTACAGTATTGCTTGGGGGCCCACTTGTTAATTTTTGATTGATCGGATATTTTAAACACATTATTTCACAGTATTTACATTATATCTGCGACCGTGAATGTCACTCGATCGGTAAATCCGGTCTAACTGCTATAGCCCGGTTAGACGGATTTGCGAACGTGATTTTCACGTTGATGTTCTGTGTTTTTGCTGTGATGTTGCGGATCGGTCGTGGGGGATAGCCTGGATGCAATGCTAGTACAGTGTTGTTGTATTATGTACATTTGATATTGCGGGGCGAGCGTCCGACATGTGGACTGCCGTCACTGCCTGATTGTATTATTCTTTTGGGGCACGGCCAGGTTGCGGTCGATGTACCCGTTGTATGTATATTTTACTTTCTGTACTAGGATTACCCCGCGGAGGGGTGCATGGATAGCCGGGTTCTAGAAAGCAACAAGCCCGCATCTCATGGCATTGGGACGGAGGGGGCTTCACTCCAGGATTGGCTGGCTATTCGCCGCACTCGTAGGGGGTATAGGATTTCATTGCACAGGCTATCCACACGACCAGGGGAACGTCGGGTTTCAGCAGTGGCTCTGTGAAACCCGGGGATCCCAGATATCTGTATTGTTCTGTGATGCTGTACATTTCTGTGATGTTGCATTTTATTCACGCCTTGAGCGAAATACTATATATTGGTATATATATTAGTAGATGTTGTATATGTTTTTCATCCGCGCTAGTCCAGTCCCCGCTCTGCCGTTAGTTAGCTAACCTAACGGGTGATGACGGGACCCAGTGGCGAATGCGGATGGCATATACGTACGTCAGTATATTTTCGTTCTTTGTGGTGTGATCAATTGATGGGACTGCGTTGATTCGGATCAATGCAAGTTAAACAAACCTAATCTGATGTTGTTGGAACACTTTTCAAAAAGCTGTTATTGCAAGGAAGTTCACTTTTGTTTTGCATCGTGGTATTCATTTGGAATATCCTGCTCCTCAGTCGACGAGGCAAGGGCCGAGATCCCTTCACCGGGAGTGACCCCTTGGACAGAAGTTTGCGTCAGGGCATTAACTTCACTATAGCCGATTACTTTTGCTTTGCACCGTGGTATTCATTTGGAATATCCTGCACCCCATTCTACGGGGAAAGAGCCAAGATCCCTTCACCGGGAGTGACCTCTTTAGTAAAGGTTTTCGTCACTATATTTTCTAAAAAGCTATCCGTTCCTTCAACGATATCAAGTTCATTACGTTAAAGATTTTCGCCAGAAACCATTCGTAGCCCTCCGTCGTTTCATATGGGTAGTCAATAGTATTCAAGCTGTGTTTGTTGGCCATAGTCAAGGCACAGTGTTTGGTAGCTATTGGGTATTCATATGCTGCATAGATAGATGCGTTGGTTTGGGACAGTCGTATAGCCTTGTTGGCCCTAGTCAAGGGCTTGTACGGGTGGGTTCAAATCAACCTGGACAATGACGGGTAGAACTTGACATGTGACTTATGATTTGTTGGCCTTAGTCAAGGTCATAAGAGCATGGGGTAAAAATCCACATCGGGAGTTTCAAAAGAACTGAAACTTGCCAGATATGCGCATACCTTCTGGAGTGTGACACCGTGAGCGGATTCCGTCACGTTATCATGCGATGATAGTTGGATCCCGATTCCCACTGATGAGTTGGTTTACTCCTCGGGTGACCCCGACTAATTCTTCTTTCAGGTTTGGAGGAGAATTTGAGGTACAGTGGGAGGTTTCCTGATTAGATAAATTGGTAACCATTCTGATCTAGGGTAGAGTGCACGCTGAGTGTTTCTTTTCTCTCTCTCTCTGGCTGCGACCATTGACCCGACCCTAAGACTATGACTCAGTGACCAAGTTGACCGAACCTTTTTAACACTGGCTTTTGGATTGTCAGAGTTGCAGACCTCATTGCCACTCCTACTTTTACCCTTTTCTCCAGGACACCCCGTATTACTGCGAACGTCCACTTCCATTGGACAAAACCATCGTATGATTAGATACGAACTCGAAGGAATTCGAGGATGGTTTCCGGTTCTGGAGAAAACGGATAGGATTATTCAGTTGTCTTTTCCCTTTTACCTTCTCTCAAGTTGTGAGTACTCTTTGGTTTAGAAGATAGTACACCTATTATGCAAACTGGATAGTCTTCTTCCAAACCTTAGGCTGGTGCCGACCGGTAGGGAATGAAGAAAACCAATTAGCCTAAACGATGTGCAGAAGGTATTAAGATTAAGACAAAGCAAGGGATTAGTAAGAGGGCAAAGTAAATTGCGACTGATATTCACGACGAAACCAACTATTTCTTCGCCAATCCTAAATCACCTTTGTATTTCTCCAGGACACTCCGTATCACTACGAAGATCCACAGTTTATTGGATACTCCATCGTATGGTTATATACGAACTCGAAAGGAACTTGTTCCAGTTCGGGGATGGATTCTGGTCCAGGAGAAATAGGAATAAGGTTTATTCGGTTGTCTTTTATCTTCACCTTCTCTCGCATTGCGAGTGCTCCTAGGACTAGGACAGTACACCCATTATGCTTATTGGATAGTCTTCTTCCAAACCATAGGCTGGTGCCGAACGGTAGGGAAGGAAGAAAACCATTTGGCCTAAGGGGTGTGCAGAAGGTAACGACTAAAGACATATAAAGGGATTTGGAGAGATGGCAAAGAATTATGCGGTTATAGTTGTGAATCTGGATAATGGTAGAGGCATTACTAGGAATACCAGAATACCCCATCGAAACATTTCAATGCTTCAGTTCAACTGTGTATTGTTAAAAGAAAGCTGATTTCCCGATTAGACACTTGCACCAGGGTATGTATTTACCAAGTTTGATTCTCACATCTGTATGGTTTTACAGATGATGAGTGGGAGTAAGTTATTGGGAATTGGGTGATCATCCTCATTATATCGGGATTCGTTGTAATCGGTGATATTTGAGGAAATCACCTGGGCTGTTTGCCGGTCGGCAAATATTTGGTTTTGAATATCCGCTTTTATGCACCAATTTCAAATTGATATATCTGTACGTCTATTTTCATAGAGTGAGATATACCTTTTGATATTATGTCGATGACATTTACCTATATCAGTGGATGGTTAGGTAAGGAGCATTAAACAGCAGTGTAATTCTTCTTAACCATAAGTACAGTTTTCAACCTACGACGCACAGTGAAAGAGTTGTTAGACTCAGCGGACTTATACAGAGTAATGTATGTTGTCCAGTGTCCATTAGGACAGAGGGGTTGGTCCTCATACTATATTCTGTTTACTTTTAACTTCTCTAGTTCTTAGACATGTGTTTCGTAGAAACACAGGGTCTAAGTTTTGAGGAGTTATAGGTATTTGAATAGAGTAGAGAACCAGGTGTAGCAAGTATCGGGATTCTTCAAGGTGATCGAAGATGTAGATACTTGTGTATGGTATTCAGTTGAGAGTAATGATAAAGAGAAATTGCTTCTCTTTCAGGTTACTCATAATTGGAAGTATTCCTAAGTTGAGTAACGCTGATCGGCCTCTCTCCATTTAGTTGACATGCACTGGAGACAGCTGCATGATTTGAATCTGGTTCAATTAAATCAGTGCCTCTGGTTCTATATTGGATATAGTACAGTTCATATCTTAACATTGTTAAGGTACGGGGAGTTGTCCGGCTTATGATTAAAACCAGACTCTGGATAACTCAAGGCACGTTTCTGTAATGGCTGTTTGTGGGTTGACCCAGGCTATGACGAGGGTTGATTTTCTACCATCTGGAAGATCAATAGTGATATTGTTCTTAACTCGCCACATTTTAAAAGAAATGGTTATTTTTCAGAAAACAGTAGTGGGAGTGTGGTAGAACTGGAAGCGATTCCAGAACTGCAAAGGATTACTGAAGATTTGATAAGGAACCTAAAGATTCAATCTGATTTGACATTCCATTGGCCACTCCGCAGATAAGGTGGGTAACTTCAAGCACCCGAGAGGTACTCCAGTAGCCTCAAGGACGGTGACAGGGAAGTTCTTGTTTACCCACACTTGCCATTGTTGTTGTTCCAGGCTGCGAGACCCGGCAGGAGGATGAGTATAGCGTCGTTCTAAACTAGCTTTAGAAGTGCACGTCTATATGACTCTGCCAGAGGGTTGTCGTAGTCAGTGGGAGCAGCGGAAGCATTGGTGGACATCAGGCTTATGTCTATAGACTAAAGCAGATATAGCGGAGTTAGATCATCTGTTTCTGATGTGACAGTCATAGGCTTGACGTCATCAGAATAGGGGATGGATCTGTTGAGAAGGTAGTAGGAAGTGATATTCCTATACTACGATCGGTTATATTTTGGTCGTCACACAGTGGTTTCTCCACATGGGACTTGGACACAATATCAGACATACTGGTTACTAGATCTATGGTTTTAGATCTAGATTTGGGTGGTTTCCCAATCAGGGTATTTTGACAGCATTCTAAGAGTATTTAGAATGGACGACTCCTGGCACGGTAGTGTACCTGCAGGTGATGGAGTCACCCTCTCTAAAGGTGTCTTATAGACTAAAGTAGAGAGGGATGTGCATGATTGGCAGATCACTTGCTTAGGCAATTGAATCAATCATGAAATGTCAAGTACCACACCAGATGTTGTTCTTGCACTAGATGCAATAAGTTGACATTGATCCAATCCTGGAGAAACAGTCGGAAGCAGTTTTAGAACATAAGTGGATGTTCTAGGGATATGATAACGGCAGCCTCCTTTAGGAGACGGTTATCATTCCAGGCTTCCAAGGTGACCTGGACGACAAGGAGGTTGTCAGAGTTATAGTTTTCCCTCTGACGAGGGGCAGTATTTTGGACAGGTGGTCCAAGGAAATACTGAGGGTGGCATGGCGCAGGATACTGATTAAGTTCAGTTGACGATACAGTCTAAGAAGTTTGGATTTGGAGTTCATTTATGAGCTCGGTCCCATCAGACATCCAGACACTCTAAGACAGGTATTGCTCATTTCGGGAGATGGCTTTCTCCGCGAAACTTGAGATATAGAGGGATATAGAAAGAAACATCTAGGCGGATCCACTCACTGAGGCTATTCCTCGAACGCAAGAGCTTCGCAAACAGGCTTTATGCGACCGACTAGTAGAGGAGTTGGGTGTTCGGTATCACACGGGCTGTGAGTATGCGACATCGCAATAATTAGCCTTGAGTGCAAGTGGGAGATTGTTGGAGATAGTGCCCTCAGAGTCAATTATTGGATCACAGACACGTGATTGCAATGATTGAGGGATGACCTATCCCGGGATGACAGTCTTACTCAAGATGATAGTATGCTATCTGGTTTACCTTTATCATCGTGTACTGCTTCAGGTGACCTTACAGGTCGCTATTACACGTTAATAGAGCCCCTAGGATTCTTGCTTGACTGCCGGCAGTATGAGGGCGATCATATAAGTGAGAGCTGGAGTCTATTAGCACATCCTTAAAAGGTCCCTAGTCGTGGGAGTTTCGAGACAGGGCATCGATTCTCCAGAGTAGACTAGTGTATACAGTCGAGACCCCAACGAGGGGCGGTGGCCGGTCTCACAAGCCACTGGTGTCAGTTGGTTCACCTAAGATGTATACAGGTGCTCATTGGGTTATGAGTACACCGGACAGGACTCGCCGGGAACATGCTAGTTGGTCTTATACCTGACGTCAGATAGCAGTTCCCTGGTGACATGTGTACAAGTTAGTTCATCGACCTGGGGATCGTCATTTGTCTCGTGTGAGTTCCCACTGTGCTTTGATTACTACCCTACCACGGCTCAAAGGAGTCGTGCAAACAGGTTTTAGTTGGGTACAGTCCCGAGCCACATGGAGGCAGTGAGCGGATCTTCAGGGGTTCGTCTCTCCCGGTATTGGGGGTGAGGTCGCGCTGTGTCTAGGAGAGCCATTACACGAAGTCCTTGGCCAAGGCAGGAGATTTACTGGTAGGTATTCCGGTAGTATCTCAGGGTGTTCTGGGCTACACTCCGACACGACTTGTACCGCTTTTGGGGGTCTGACTTTTACCCACCCCCTAGGCCCGACATGCGATGCTCATAGACGAACGGACCGGACTGTACGGATATTGTCACTGACAGGCTCAGTAGGGAGTCAGGATGAGTTCGCTCATCGACGTCCCTTTTGGTCAATAGCTGGTGGCCCGTCACGTATTGGCTTATACCTCTGACGTGCTGGTGGTTAAATCCACAGCCATAGTATTGACGAGTCTTTAGAGTCCACCACACTTTCAGTTACTCAAGCTTTCGGGCGAAACGCTGTAGAGGCCGTATGGAGATATGGCAGGGTCCGATCAGATACGTGCGGTATTGCACGGATCAGGATTGGACAGTTTGTACTAGACGCCGTATAGATATATGGCAAGGTTCGATCGGATACGTGCGGCATTGCACGGATCAGGATCGAACGGATATTACTAGCCGGCTTTGGTTTAAGCCGGATCCTAGTTTAGTACAGTGTAGATTTTGTCTCATTGCATTTGTATCCGGACGGAATACAGATGAGGGTGTGTATGCACAGTATCAGGGTTTTCCTGTAATTTATTACGGGACCAGTTTTCTGGAGTTGCCAGTTTGCATTCCGTTCCGGCCGGTTTTCCTTTGTTCTTTCCCGGCCGGACTTTTCCGATGGAAGGGGGTTATTTGCAAGTTTGCAAATAACACTTTGTGGAGGGTTTTATTGCAAAAGTATTGATTATGATATCTTTCATCCATTACTTGCATTAAATGAGATTAGAAAGGGTATGGGTTGGATTTAAATGAAGCATGGTTGATGTTTGTTTATGGTCACCTCTTCTCATCTCCTACACTCACCTCCCTCTTGCTTTTGGTTCACACTCCACCACCTTTTCCCATAAGAATTTGGCCGGCCACAATTTTGGGTGAGGAGAGAAAATGAGAGTGTTTCATTTGAGTGTAGCATTCATTCTTGATCTCATTTTCATGCTAGAAAAATGCAAGCACCATTTTTCTTATCTTGATTCCTCCATCTATCAAATGGAAACATCCACTACCCCAAATATGAGACATGAGTCCTACACATATTCTACAGCATATCTTGGGCATGTCGACTTGCCAGCTTCATGCCCGAGTTGCCTCGGTATAGAGGCGGGAGCCCGTAAAAGATGCAGGCGATGTGGTGCCCTTCCGGCGAGGAGGCGACGACCGGAGTTTCCGCGAGGAGATCGGAGTGGAGATGAAGACCGGAGGACTCGGATCAGTCGGTATATCTCTTCCCTATCTTGTTACTTTGCTAGAACTAGTTTAATGGCCCGATCCGGGGTTTAGTGCGCGGTGGTGCCGGTTTGCTAAGTTCGCAAAATTAAAGTTTATCACTGTTTCCGCATTTGGCCGTCGGATTGACGGCCGGGGCGCCGCCGTGCACTTACACGTAGTATAGGAATTTCACTTCCTACTCTGTGTATGTCATCCAAATACCAGGACATAACACCCTACTGCCTTCTTAACAGATCCATCCCCTATTCTGATGAAGTCAAACCTATGACTGTGACATCAGAAATAGATGATCTATCTCCGTTATTTCTGCTTTAGTCTATAAATAGACATAAGCTACTTGTCCACTATACTTCCGCTGCTCCCACTGACTACGACAACCCTCTGGCAGAGTCATATAGACGTGCACTTCTAAAGCTAGTTCAGAACGACGCTATACTCATCCTCCTGCTGGGACTCATAGTCTGGAACAACAGCAATGGCAAGTCTGGGTAAACAAGAACCTCCCTGCCACCGTCCTTGATTCTACCGGAGTATCTCTCGGGTGCCTGAGGTTACCCACCATATCTGCGGAGTGGCCAATGGAATGTCAAACCAGATTGAATCTTTAGGTTCTTATCAAATTTTCAGTAATCGTTTGCGGTTCTGGAATCACTTCCAGTTCTACCATACTCCCACTACTGTTTTCTGAAAAATTCATTTTTATTAAAACTGTGGCGAGTCAAGAACAATATCACTATTGATCTTCCAGATGGTAGAAAGTCAACCCTCGTCATAGCCCGGGTCAACCCACAAACAGCCATTACAGAAACGCGCCTTGAGTTATCCAGAGTCTGGTTTTAACCATAAGCCGGACTACTCCCCGTACCTTAACATCGTTAAGATATGAACTGTTCTATATCCAATACAGATACAGAAGCACTGATTTAATTGAACCAGATTCAAATCATGCAGCTGTCTCCAGTGCATGTCAACTAAATGGAAAGAGGCCGATCAGCATTACTCAACTTAGGAGTGCTTCCAATTATGAGTAACCTGAAAGAGAAGCAAGTTCTCTCAATCATTACTATCAACTGAACACCATACACAAGTATCTACATCTTCGATCACCTTGAAGAATCCCGATACTTGCAACACCTGGTTCTCTGCTCTATTCTTATACCTATAACTTCTCAAAACTTGGACCTTGTGTTTCTACGAAACACATGTCTAAGACCCAGAGAAGTCACAAGTAAACAGAGTCTAGTACGAGTGCCAACCCCTCTGTCCTAATGGATACTTGACAATATACAATACTCTGTATAAGTCCCTTGAGTCTAATGACTCATTCCCTGTGTGTCGTAGGTTGAAAACTGTACTTATGGTTAAGAAGAATTACACCGTTGTTTAATACTCCTTACCTAACCATCCACTGATATAGGTAAATGTCATAGACATAATTTCAAAAAGGTATATCTCACTCTATAAAAATAGACGTACAGATATATCAATTTGAAATTGGTGCACAACAACGGATATTCAAAACCAAATATTTGCCATCCGGCAAACTACCCAGGTGATTTCCTCAAATATCACCAATTACAACGAATTCCGATATAATGAGGATGATCACCTAATTCCCAATAACTTACTCCCACTCATCATCTGTAAAAACCATACAAATGTGAGAATCATATCTGGTAAATACATACCCTGGAGCAAGTGTCTAATTGGGAAATCAGTTTTCTTTTAACAATACACAGTGAAACTGAAACATTGAAATGTTTCGAAGGGGTATCCTGGTATTCCTAGTAATGCCTCTTCCATTATCTAGATTCACAACTGTAACCGTATATTTCTTTTCCATCTCTCCAAATCCCTTCATATGTCTTTAGTCATTACCTTCTGTACACCCCTTTAGGCCAAATGGTTTTCTTCCTTCCCTACCGCTCGGCACCAGCCTATGGTTTGGAAGAAGACTATCCAATAAGCATAATGGGTGTACTGTCCTAATCCTAAGAGCAATCGCAATGTGAGAGAAGGTGAAGATAAAAGACAACCGAATAAACCTTATTCCTATTTCTCCCGAACCAGAATCCATCCCCGAACTGGAACAAGTTCCTTTCGAGTTCGTATATAACCATACGATGGAGTATCCAAATAATTGTGGATCTTCGTAGTGATACGGAGTGTTCTGGAGAAATACAAAGATGAAATAGGAGTGGTAATGAAATACTTGGTTTGGTTGTGAATAGCAGTCGCAATTTACTTTGCCCTCTTACTAATCCCTTTATTTATCTTTACTTAATACCTTCTGTACACCATCGTTAGGCTAATTGGTTTTCTTCATTCCCCACCGGTCGGCACCTGCCTATGGTTTGGAAGAAGACTATCCAATTTGTGTAATGGGTGTATCGTCCTAATCCAAGGAGCACTCGCAACCTAAGAGAAGGTAAAAGGAAAAGACAACTGAATAGTCCTATTCATTTTCTCCAGAACCAGAAATCATCCTCGAATAAATTCCTTTGAGTTCGTATATAACCATACGATGGTTTTATCCAATGGAAGTGGACGTTCGTAGTAATACGGGGTGTTCTGGAGAAAAGGGTAAAAGTAGGAGTGGCAAAAAGGTTTGCAACTCTGACAATCCAAAAGCCAGTGTTTAAGAAGGTTCGGTCAACTTGGTCACTGAGTCATAGTCAAGGGTTGGGTCATGGTCGCTGCCAAAGAGAAAGAGAAAAGAAACACTCAGCGTGCACTCTAACCTAGATCAAAATGGTTATCAATTTATCTAATCAGGAAACCTCCCACTGTAACCTCAAATTCTCCTCCAAACCTGAAAGAAGAATTAGTCGGGATCACCCGAGGAGTAAACCAAATCATCAGTGGGAATCGGGATCCAACTATCATCGCATGATAACGTGATGGAATCCACTCACGTTATCACACTCCAGAAGGTATGCGCATGCCTGGCAAGTTTCAGTTTCTTTAGAAACTCCCGATATATGTTTTTACCCCTAGGACCCAAGTGACCTTGACAATGCCAACATATCAAAGACTCCTAGTCAAGTTCAACCCGTCATTATCTTGATTGCGTTAAACCCACCCGTACGAGTCCTTGACAATGCCAACATAACCGTACGACTGTCCTAATCAATCTACTTATCCATGCGACAGAAAAGCATTACAGAGCTACCGAACACTACGCCTCGGCAATGCACGACATACGTAGCACGAATACCAAGCAATACTAATCTGAAATGACGGAGGGATACGTTTGGTTTTTGGCAAAAAACCTTTAACGTAATGAACTTGATATCGTTGAAGGAACTGGATAGCTTTTTATAAAAATATAGTGGCGAAAACCTTTGCTAAAGAGGTCACTCCCGGTGAAGGAATCTCGGCTCTTTCCCCGTAGAATGAGGTGCAGGATATTCCAACTGAATACCACAATGCAAAGCAAAAAGGCAATCGGCTATAGTGAAGTTATTACCCTGACGCAAACTTCTGTCCAAGGGGTCACTCCCGGTGAAGGGATCTCGGCCCTTGCCTTGTCGACTGAGGTGCTGGATATTCATAACCGAATACCACTGTGCAAAACAAAAGAGAACGTCCTTGCAATAACAGCTTTTTGAAAAATGTTCCAACAACATCAGAATAGGTTTGTTTTGCTTGCATTGATCCGAATCAATGCAGTCCCATCAATTGATCACACCAATAAAGAACAAAAATAATGATGTACGTATATACCATCCGCATTCGTCACTGGGTCCCGTCATCACCCGTTAGGTTACTTAACTAACGACAGAGTGGGGACCGGACTAGCGCGGATGCAAAATATATACAACATCTACTAGTATATATATCAATATATAATAATCGCTCAAGGCGTGATAAAATGCAATATCACATAAAGTAATAAGTATCACAGAACAATACAGATAATCTGGAAGCCCCGGGTTTCACAGAGCCGCTGCTGAAACCCGACGTTCCCCTGGTCGTGTGGATAGCATGTGCAATGAAATCCTAGACCCCTACGGGAGCGGCAAGTTACCCGCCAAAACCTGAAGCGAGGAAGCCCCCTTCAACAACGTGAATGGACCACCCAGCACTTCACGAAATCCGGTAACTTGAGCACCCCTCTTTGGGTCAACCTATACCCCCTACGAGTGCGGCGAATAGCCCGCCAATTCTAGAGTGAAGCCCCCTCCGTCTCAAAGCCATGAGATGCGGGCCCGTTGCCCTCTAGAACCCGGCTATCCGTGCACCCCTCCGTGGGGTAATCCTAGTACAGAAAGTAAAAATATATACAACGGGTACATCGACCTCAGCCCGGTCGTGCCCCAAAGGAATAATATACAAACATGCAGTGACGGCAGTCTACATATCGGACGCTCGCCCCGCAATATCAAATGTGCATATATAACCAAACTGTACTAACATTGCATCCAGGCTATCTACCACGACAAATCCACAACATCACAGCACAATACAGAATATCAACGTGAATGTCACGTTCGCAAATCCGTCTAAAAGGGCTATAGCAGTTAGACAGGATTTACCGATCAAATGACATTCACGGTCGCAGATATAATGTAAATACTGTGAACTAATATATTTAAAATTTTCGACCGACAAAAATTCACGAAGTGGGCCCCAAGCACAATACCCAGTACTCAAATAAATCTGGGCCCAAAATAAAATTACCAGAAACCACTATTTCAAGTCAGGAATCTACTGAAAAAATTTGGTACAGTGAAGGCATAGAATGGCGGCGAAACCGCGGCCAAAATAGGGGTAGGGCCACAGTTCCGCGGCGTTACTGTTGAATCATGTCACCAAATTTCTACAGTGCTCCTAAAAAACCCTGCCTGATTTTCTGCAGCACACCAAAAAAATTTTTGACCACAGAAAAATTTCGACAGAAACTGCACATTTTGAAATCGCGGTTTCGGAATTTTTATTCGATCGAAGTTCTAAACACGTTAGAGCAAGCTAGACTAGGTTAATGGCGTGGCTCTGATACCATGTAAGACTACGGTAGCGCCCCGGCCGTCTTTCCGAGGCCAAAATACGGAAACGAAAATTTTTCTTGACTTGAAAACCGGCGCTATCGTACGCTTAAAAACCCGGATCGAACCATTAACCTACTACTAGCTAAATGAAGAAAGGGTAGAGGACTATACCGATCGATCCGTGTCCTTCGGTCTTCGGCCACCATCCCAAGCTCCTCGCGGCATCTCCGGTCTTCATCTCCTCGTCGGAAAGGGCACCACATCGAGAAGTCTTTTTACGGGCTCCCGCTTCATCCGAAGCAACTCGGGCACGAAGTGTGCTAGCCGACGTGCCCAAGGTGAAGTAGAGAATGTTGTGATCACTTTGTCTCTTGCATCCATGGCTTTGGATGGAGGTTAAAGTGTTTCCATTGATGAAAGCAATGAGTTAGAGGAAGAAGAAGAAGAACAAGAGCTTTTCTTTTTCTTTTCTTTTCTTTTTGTTGGAATGAGAGTTAGAGAGTAGTTTATGAAAATACAAGACCAATAATATCAACCATGGCAGCCCCTCTCTATCACAATTCATTAATGTGACATTTTTGCAAGAAAAGAGACCATGACTCATGATACATGTCCATGTCACATTAATGCATTGTCATGATGAAAACCTAGCTCATTATTTCCTTAAGCAAACATTAATCCAAATGTTTGCCACAACAAAAAGATCCGGTAACATCTAAAGTAAACTCGTGACGGATCACAAGGATACCCCTCACCTGTATATACATACCTGCATCCGCATTCCGACTGAATGCGAATGCGATGAGACTAAAATAATCCATCAAATCTAATACTAGGATCCGGCTTAAACCAAAGCCCACTAGTATGATCCGTCCGATCTTGATCCGTGCAATACTGTTAGTTATATGTATGCCCTAGAAGCCATTGCTATACATAGGATGTATATTGTAGTGGATGCTGGGACATATATAGGGAGGACTTTCTTGCTCGACATGATAGTATGCTATCTGGTTACACTTTACCTTAACATGTATACTGATTGTCTCTCTGTTACATGTTGGTAAAGCCCCTAGGATGTGTACTTGACTACTTGAACTATGATGCGGATCATACTAGTGGGGACATGGTAGTCCATAAGTACATCCTTCAAGGTCCCTAGTCGTGGGTGTATCGAGACGGGGCATCGATATACCAGAGTAGACTAGCGTATACCTTCTCGACCCATACAGATGGGCGATGGATGATCCCATATCCATTGGTGTTTGACATCGGAGATGATATACGGGTACTCAGTGGAGACTGGGTACACTGGACGGACTCGCCGAGAACTCCCAGATGGTATTATACCTTACGTCAGATGGCAGTTCTCTGGTGACACTGGTACAGAGTAGTCTGTTGACCCGAGATCGTCATAGAGTCTTGTGTGGTTCCCACTGTGCTTTGATTTCCACCTTACCACGTCCAAGAGGGCGTGCAAAATGGTGGTTTTTGGGTACAGTCCCGAATCACATGGAGGCAATGAGCGATAGGAGGGGATTTGTCTCTCCCGGTATTGGGGGTTGATGTTGCGCTATGCTCGACTGGCCATAACAGGAAATCCCTGGCCAGGGTTGCAGTGATCTACGGGTAAGTGTTATCAGTAGTTTCACACATGTTATGGACCTCACGTCGGCATGACTTATCGAGCTATTGGGGTCTGACGTTTACCACCCCTAGGCGAGATATGCGACATATCAGACGATCAGATCGGACTGTACGGTAAGTGTTACTGGTTGGATTCACAGGAGTGTGAGCGGGCTTGCTCGTCGATCTTCTGATCGCTCAATACCCGGGTGGCCGTTACGTTTAGCAGACCGCTTGCGGCTTGTGGGTGTTTGATATGATCATCACCTGCTGCCGGCGTATTGATGAGTCTTTAGAGTCCTACACAGAGGTTTCCTGGCTCAAGCGAAACGAAATAGGAGCGCATATGAGATATGTGCGAGACCGAGAATAATGCGTGTATGTGATACCGTATTTCATTCTCGCGATGAATGTATCGAATGGTTGTATGCGATATAACCTAGTTATCGAATCAAGGATTGATTCGATAAGTCGATACATTGGATATTAGTCGGTTATATGCGATATGACCGGATTGTTAAATCAAGTGTTGATTTAATGATTTAATGCATAATTATATATTTGATATATTACTTTGCATTAACTAGTATTGGTTCACTTTAAATGGATTTTCTCACTTGCTTTGTGCAAGTTGTATATGTGATATACTTTTGTGCACATGATTGTATCATGTTTGATCATACATGCTTATTTGGTTAAGTGTAAAGAATTAAACCATGGTTAAGTTGATGATTAGGGTTTTGCTTATTCCTTTATTTATTTGTTTATTCATTTTGGAAAAGGTAAGAAAAGAATGGTAGCTTTATTTGTAGTTTTGTTGAAGCTTCATGAAGCTTTGACCTAGTCCACCATTCTTGTCTCTTGCTTAACCCTAACCATCATAACTAACCATGGTCTATTCTCTACACTTAACTAAGGTTAGAATATGATAAGAATCAATTCTTTTTCAATTATTCTTTAACACTTTATCATATTCTTTCTTCTTCTTCTTCTTCTTCACAAGAAAGAAAAGCTTGCCTCATCAATGGCAAGTGATGGAATCAAGTGAGAAATCCAATTCTAAAGTGAACCCACTTCCTATTTCTTCATCCTCTACCTCTTGCCAAGTAGTATAGGGTGTTTTCTTCACAAGTTTCATGACTTGGTGAAGTGGGAGCTTGATCTTGTGATGCCTCGACGTAGATCATCTTCGGCACGTAGTCGATGACCTAGCCCGCCCATTTCTCCGATGAAGCCGACGCTAGAGCCCGGGATTTGATTTGGACAGCGAGGACACTTCATCATGGAGCTATGGAGATGGAGGACCGGATCTACAAAGGTTGTATTTCCGTTCTTTTAGTTAAGTTGTTAACTAGTTTCTTTGTTTCGCCTAAAATCTAGTTAACGATCCGTATTAGGGTTTCTCGGCACTTGTAAAATTTGAAATTAGTATGGTTGATGCCTTGTGAGACCTCATTAGTGTGCCTAGGAACCCTTCAGTGGTATCAGAGCCTAGCTAGAGCCTTAGGCGATGCGTAGACGAAGTTTGAAAGCCGAACGAACCCGAAACCCTCAAAATTTCATGCTCTCTGGACTTTTTTCAAAAATTGGGTTTTTTCCAGATTAAAAATGCTTAAAAAATTCAGCAGGGAATTATAAGAATTACGGTGCAAAATTTGACCACTGATACCTCAAACATGCGGCGGTTCCGCGGCTCTCTGGTGACGTCAGCCTTCCATATTTGCACAGTAATTCCTCTTTCACAGTGCTGAGTTTTATAGGAATTTTTAATATTTATTTAAGAGTTGAATTTTCTGGGGTTGTTTTGGGGATTCGATGATTCGATCGGATTATCAGATTTTGTCTATGTGGATTCCGGATAATTTTTGAATATGTTAAAAAGTTCGACCGGATATAAATACCCAACTTTTCCCCTGCCGGAAAATTTCCAAGTGTTGGATTTTTCCGAGGTTTAAAGACGTTCTAAGTGGTGCAAATAACGCGATGGTCCCTCTAGAAGACAACAAACCTTAACTCGATTATGTGACCGTCTTGAACTGCCCTTTGAACCTTCGGGTTTGGGGCAGTACGGCATGCCACATGTGAGGCGTTGGCTTGACCCTTCTACGGCTGGACCGTTGGTACTGAGGCACGAAGTGAATGTCTTTGAACTTATTTCATGAGTTGAGCTGTTTCGGGAAAACTTGGGTGTTCGATTGTTCGATCGGAAAGTTTAACATTTTCTATCTTATTCGGAATGTGATACAATAATTGGAATTCATAAGAAGTTATGAGATAACTGAATGAATGTTATAAACATAGCACTTTAGTCTCACTTGATCGGTTGCCACGGAATTTTGATGTGATCAAAAGTCCGTCGCAATCACGTAGCGTACGCGGATACTCGCCGGGTAAACTTAATAGACAGCCTCGCTCCATAGCCCCGACCAAGTGACTGTAGGAGAACCCCGTCGCCGAAAGCATCCGTTCGGGTGCTCGCGGCAGCGGTGTTCCGCTTTGGTGCACTTCGTCGACGGCGTCGGGGGTGCGGCCGTCTACTGAAGTTTGCGATGAGCATTCGATCGGGATGTCGGGAATCTTGTTGAATTGCCTGACTTGATATTGAAAACAGTTTTCGATAATGAGACTAAAATGCGGGGTTTATAATCGTTAGGCATGCGATGTCTAAGGAATTCATTTAGTCAGGCATGCGATGTCTGAGGATGTTGCGGATTCCAACTGTTGTAGTTTTACACTTTCTTTTCTGTGACCGTAAGTGTAATATGTGGTATCGCCGGTTTCGTTGCTATATGTCAACGACAATTGGGATGCGCATATTTACTTACGTTGATGACATGTGATGTTATGTGTTGCTGGATATGTTATATTGGATCGTCGTGTTTGAATAGACGGGGGTTTTTATGTGAGATGAGTGTTTTTCATTTTCATTCATGTAAAAACTTGTATGTAATATTCTTTTATTTGGGGCACTTCCAGGTTGCAGAAGATGTCACCCTTTGTATATTATTTTCTTTTCCGCACTAGGATAGACCCAAGGAGGGGAGCACAAGTAACCGGGTTCTAGGGTCCAGTGGGAGACAATCTCGAGGAGTCGAGTCCGGGTCTCCTAACCCTAGAATTGGTAGGGTTGCTTGCCGCTCTCGTAGGGGTCTAGGGGTGTGGGTTTGGCTATTCATCGCGACTGTGGAATCCGTGTTTTATACTGGCTCGTATTGAAAACACGGACGTCCTAGTATATCCAATATTTCATATGATTCTTCTGCTGCAATATCTATGATGTGATCATGTGATAGTTTCTGTGATGGATACTTTATATAGTATATATGATATATTATATAGACGTTACTTATGTTTTACACCCGCGCTAGCCCTGCCCCGCTCTGCCGTTAGTTACCTAACCTAACGGTGCACGAGGGGACATCGAGGCGAATGCGGATGGCATAAGTGTACGTCGTATTTATCTGTGATGTTTAGGTATATTAAATGATGGGACTTCATTAATGAGATTAATGAAATGAAATAAAAGAAACCTAAAGATGTTGTAGAATCGAATTTCAAAATAAAAAGGGTAGCTACAGTTCTTGCTTTGCACAGTGGTATATATGATATATCCTGCACCTTATTCGATAAGGAAAGGACCGAGATCCCTTCACCGGGAGTGACTCCTTTAGCAATAACTGGCAGATGCTACACACTCGGTTTGTCTTTTGATTGCTTTTAAGAGTTTTTGCTTTGCACAGCGATATATATGATATATCCCGCACCTCATTCGACGAGGAAAGGACCGACGATCCCTTCACCGGGAGTAACTCCTTTAGCAAAACTAGAAAAGCCTCAAAAACACTCCATTTTAAAATCATTTGATTCTACAACGATATCAAGTTCATTACGCAATAGGTTTTCAGAAAAACCTGTCATAGCCCTCCGTCATTTCAGATAAGTACTAGTTAGTATTCGTGCTGCGGTTGTTTAGCATGCGTCAAGGCGTAGTGTACGGTAGCTAACTAGTGCTTATCTGCTAGCATACGATGCGATTGGATTAGGGTATTCGTACGGCGTTGTTTGGCATGCGTCAAGGGTCGTGCGGGTGGGTTTAATTCAATCAAGAAATGTACGGATTGAACTTGACTAGCGGACTATGGGTTGTTTGGCATGCGTCAAGGTCATAGTACGCTAGGGGCAAAAATTATCGGGAATTTCAAGTGTTGAAATTTGCAATGAGATTGCATACCTTCTATGAGATAGTTGGATCCCGATACCCACTGCGAGTAAGAGTTACTCCTGGGAGAGTTTTACACATTACAATTAGCCGATCAAGTAGGTGTCTAGAAAGGTGTCAACGGGGTTACGCCTCTCGGAAAACGAGGTTTACTGTAATTAGGTTCGTGCGAAAGCACGGGGGACCTCCCTCAAAGTACCGACACTAGACTGGCTGAAAGATTGGCGAATTTGTAGTGTGTAATTAATCCCGGCTACTCTTTCCTTTTAGGGTTTGAAGGAAGATTTGATAAAAACAGTGGGAGCCATCCTGATTAGATTAAATAATAACCAATCTATTCTTGCAAGAGCGCACGCTGAGTTTTTTCTTCTCTCACTCTCCAGGTAGCGACCATATCACGCCTTAATCAAGATAATAATACGGAAGTATTGACCGAACCCACTTGTTATACTGAGCTGGGGAACGTTGGTTCTGCTCCAACTTATAATTGTTATAAGACAGAGCAGGAATTAAAGGAATACCAGGATTCCCATGCCGCCCAAACGAAGAAAGTGCATATGATGCATCATCTTCGGGTGTGTTCATTACAAAGAACTGTTTCTCTGTATTCTCTACGTCCTGGGTATTTGATACCGGATCAGGATCCCAGATATGTAATATGTTACATAGGGCTACAGAAAGGTAGAGAACTGAGAACGGGTGATAAGTTTCATGAGGCAGAAAACGGGGCAAGTGTTGCAGCCAAGTCTGTTGGTCACTGTCACCCTGTATTGCAAATACATTGATTCTGAACGAATGTTATTAGATACCGAACCTGATATACAAAATCATATCAGTCTCTTTATAAGTAAAGAAATGATAAAATTTTGTATTGTTGGATAATGTTTTGAACACTTCCTATATCAAAAGTTGATCGGTTCAGGCACGTGATCTAAAAGCATTGATGTTCTAAATCAAACTACAGTTTTTAGTATATAGAACACACACAAGAGGAAGAGTTCAGAAATGAACGAATCCTTCTTGAGGCATTGTAGACAAGGTCAAATCAATGCGACCCGACTGGCTGAAGTTACATTTAGATGCATATTTAAATTAGTTTGAATTTACATCTTGTGAAACTTGCCAGTCATGTCACAGAGATAAGATGACACCAGCTCCGTTTACTGAAAACAGAGAAAGAGTTAATGAACTCTTGGGACTGATACATGATGATGTATGTAAGGTCCCCTGTCTACACATGCCAGGACTGGTTCTTTATACTTCATTACGTTCTCTGATGATCTCTCAAGATTCAGACATATGTCCCTGTTGAAACACAAGTCCGAACCTTTTGAGATATTCACGGAATATAAGTTAGAAGTAGAGAACCAAAATACGGGTATAAGTATTATGTCCTTTGATGTGATCGAGGAGGAGAATACTTGAGCACGGAAATCCTGGATTATTCTAAAGGAGAATGAGATTCTCTCTCAGCATTACTCCTCCGTATACACCATAGCAAGATGGTATATCGGGACGGAGCAGATACACTCTATTTGATATGGTGTGCTCTATGATGAGCACTACTGAGTTTCCTATTTTCCTTTTGGGAGTTATGCACTTGAGAAGCTGCATACCTATTGAAAAGGGTTCGAATCAAATCAGTAGCCTACCACTTCATATGTGATATGGAATGGGAAGAGCCCATATCTTAAGTTAGTTAAGATTTGGGGTTGTCCGGCCTATGTCTAAAAGCAAAATCCGGACAAACTCGAGGCAAGGTCTGTTATGTAGAACTGGAAATATTCCAGCCATACAAACTGCAGCTGATGATTTGATAGAACTAAAGGATTCAGTAGATTCCAACGAACCTCAGCCTCTCCGCCGATCTAGTAGGGTTTCTCACCCACCTGAGAGATACTTCGGTTTCTCTATGACAGTGGGAGCGAGGATTGCATCATGAGATGATGACCCAACTAGTTTCGAGCTGGCCATCAGGAGTAAGACTCTATAAGAATGGCTGGATGCTTAGCGATCTAAGATGGAATCCTTATACACCAACAAAGTATGGACTTTGGTTGCTATATCTGAAGGGTTAAATCCCCATCAAGAGCAAGTATATCTTGAGAAGATTACTTGGTGTAGATGGAAAAGTTGAGACTTTCAAAGCTAGACATGTTAAAGGTTTTCATCATCGACCAGGCGTGGATAATGATGAATCCTTTTTCAGTGCCTATGCTTAAGTCCATCCAGATCCTACTTGCCACGGCTACATACCATGACTACGATATCTGGCGGATGGGTGTCATGACTGCTTTTCTAAATGATGTTTTAGAAAAGGGCGTCTATAAGTACACAGCCAGAGGGCTTCGTAGACAGTGGAAGCAGCGGAAACGTGTAAAAGTTGCTTTATAGGATAAAGCAGGCATCGCGGAGTTGGAACGTCTGTTTTGATGAAGTAGTCAAAGAGTTTGACATCATCAAAATGGTAGATGAACCTTGTATAAACAAAAAGGTAGTAGGGAGTATGGTGACGATCCTCGTAGAGTACGTGGATAACATACTCTTGATAGGGAAGGAGTTTCCTATGCTACGCTCGATCAATCTCCGCTTATCATAATGATTCTCCATAAAGGATCAAAGTGATACCTACTAAATCCTGGGTTTTGGATCTATGAGATAGATCTAAATGGATGTTAGGATACTCACTAGTTGTAGTAAGATGGTATCAATCGATCCTGGGGAGAATCACTGGAAGTGTTCCAGGGTGATAAGGACGACTGAATGTCAGTCACAGGCATTGTCTTTACCCTTAGTAAAGGGACGGTATGTTGGAAGAGTTCCAGGCTAGATACCGTGACATACTAGACGATAAAGGCAGGATACATCGCTACTTAAGATGCTACCAAAGAGGCTGTTTGGGTGTATATTGGTTCATGAGATGAACTACGTTCCTACCATTATGAGACAATGGAGTTGTGGCTTATGCCAAGGAACGACGGTCCCATCAGTGATCCAGACATATTCTAAGGCAGTGTCACCTGATCATGGAGATGGTTGATCTCCAGTGTGATCAAGGTTAGGAGAACATACTCAGAGGACAACACGGCGGATCCACTCACAAAGGCCTTTTTCCCAGAGAAAAACTTTTATGGGATGGTTGAGTATGAGATACTTCAACCACTGCTATTAGATGGCCCTAGTGCAAGTGGGAGATTGTTAGTTATATGTATGCCCTAGAAGCCATTGCTATACATAGGATGTATATTGTAGTGGATGCTGGGACATATATAGGGAGGACTTTCTTGCTCGACATGATAGTATGCTATCTGGTTACACTTTACCTTAACGTGTATACTGATTGTCTCTCTGTTACATGTTGGTAAAGCCCCTAGGATGTGTACTTGACTACCTGGACTATGATGTGGATTATACTAGTGGGGACATGGTAGTCCATAAGTACATCCTTCAAGGTCCCTAGTCGTGGGTGTATCGAGACGGGGCATCGATATACCAGAGTAGACTAGCGTATACCTTCTCGACCCATACAGATGGGCGATGGATGATCCCATATCCATTAGTGTTTGACATCGGAGATGATATACGGGTGCTCAGTGGAGACTGGGTACACTGGACGGACTCGCCGAGAACTCCCAGATGGTATTATACCTTACGTCAGATGGCAGTTCTCTGGTGACACTGGTACAGAGTAGTCTGTTGACCCGAGATCGTCATAGAGTCTTGTATGGTTCCCACTGTGCTTTGATTTCCACCTTACCACGTCCAAGAGGGCGTGCAAAATGGTGGTTTTTGGGTACAGTCCCGAATCACATGGAGGCAATGAGCAATAGGAGGGGATTCGTCTCTCCCGGTATTGGGGGTTGATGTTGCGCTATGCTCGACTGGCCATAACAGGAAATCCCTGGCCAGGGTTGCAGTGATCTACTGGTAAGTGTTATCAGTAGTTTCACACACGTTATGGACCTCACGTCGGCATGACTTATCGAGCTATTGGGGTCTGACGTTTACCACCCCTAGGCGAGATATGCGACATATCAGACGATCAGACCGGACTGTACGGTAAGTGTTACTGGTTAGATTCACAGGAGTGTGAGCGGGCTTACTCGTCGATCTTCTGATCGCTCAATACCCGGGTGGCCGTTACGTTTAGCAGACCGCTTGCGGCTTGTGGGTGTTTGATATGATCATCACCTGCTGCCGGTGTATTGACGAGTCTTTAGAGTCCTACACAGAGGTTTCCTGGCTCAAGCGAAACGAAATAGGAGCGCATATGAGATATGTGCGAGACCGAGAATAACGCGTGTATGTGATACCGTATTTCATTCTCGCGATGAATGTATCGAATGGTTGTATGCGATATAACCTAGTTATCGAATCAAGGATTGATTCGATAAGTCGATACATTGGATATTAGTCGGCTATATGCGATATGACCGGATCGTTAAATCAAGTGTTGATTTAATGATTTAATGCATAATTATATATTTGATATATTACTTTGCATTAACTAGTATTGGTTCACTTTAAATGGATTTTCTCACTTGCTTTGTGCAAGTTGTATATGTGATATACTTTTGTGCACATGATTGTATCATGTTTGATCATACATGCTTATTTGGTTAAGTGTAAAGAATTAAACCATGGTTAAGTTGATGATTAGGGTTTTGCTTATTCCTTTATTTATTTGTTTATTCATTTTGGAAAAGGTAAGAAAAGAATGGTGGCTTTATTTGTAGTTTTGTTGAAGCTTCATAAAGCTTTGACCTAGTCCACCATTCTTGTCTCTTGCTTAACCCTAACCATCATAACTAACCATGGTCTATTCTCTACACTTAACTAAGGTTAGAATATGATAAGAATCAATTCTTTTTCAATTATTCTTTAACACTTTATCATATTCTTTCTTCTTCTTCTTCTTCTTCACAAGAAAGAAAAGCTTGCCTCATCAATGGCAAGTGATGGAATCAAGTGAGAAATCCAATTCTAAAGTGAACCCACTTCCTATTTCTTCATCCTCTACCTCTTGCCAAGTAGTATAGGGTGTTTTCTTCACAAATTTCATGACTTGGTGAAGTGGGAGCTTGATCTTGTGATGCCTCGACGTAGATCATCTTCGGCACGTAGTCGATGACCTAGCCTGCCCATTTCTCCGATGAAGCCGACGCTAGAGCCCGGGATTTGATTTGGACAGCGAGGACACTTCATCATGGAGCTATGGAGGTGGAGGACCGGATCTACAAAGGTTGTATTTCCGTTCTTTTAGTTAAGTTGTTAACTAGTTTCTTTGTTTCGCCTAAAATCTAGTTAACGATCCGTATTAGGGTTTCTCGGCACTTGTAAAATTTGAAATTGGCATGGTTGATGCCTTGTGAGACCTCATTAGTGTGCCTAGGAACCCTTCAAATACCGCACGAATAAGATCGAACCCTGCCATATTTCATACGGCCTCTACAACGTTTCGCCCGAAACTTAAGAAACTGTCTGTGGGGGACTCTAAAGACTCGTCAATACTTTGGCTGTGGATTTAACCACTAGCACATCAGAGGTATTAGCCGTACGTAACGAGCTACCAGGTATTGACCAAAAGGGAGGTCGATGAGCGAACTCATCCTGACACCCTACTGAGCCTGTCAGTGACAATATCCGTACAGTCCGGTCCGTTCGTCTATGAGCATCTCATGGCGGGCCTAGGGGGTTGGTAAAAGTCAGACCCCCAAAAGCGGTACAAGTCGTGTCGGAGTGTAGCCCAGAACACCTTGAGATACTACTGGAATACCTACCAGTAAATCTCTTGCCTCGGCCGAGGGCTTTGTGTAATGGCTCTCCTAGACACAGCGCGATCTCACCCCCAATACCGGGAAAGACGAATCCCCTGCCGATCCACTCACTGCCTCCATGTGGCTCGGGACTGTACCCAACTAAAACCTGTTTGCATGACTCCTTTGAGCCGTGGTAGGGTAGTAATCAAAGCACAGTGGGAACTCACACCAGACAAATGACGATCTCAGGTCGATGAACTAACATGTACACATGTCACCAGGGAACTGCTATCTGACGTCTGGTATAAGATCAACTAGCATGTTCCCGGCGAGTCATGTCCAGTGTACTCATAACCCAATGAGCACCTGTATACATCTTAGGTGAACCAACTGACACCAGTGGCTTGTAAGACCGGCCACCGCCCCTCGTCGGGGTCTCGACTGTATACACTAGTCTACTCTGGAGTATCGATGCCCTGTCTCGAAAACTCCCACGATTAGGGACCTTTTAAGGATGTGCTTATAGACCCCAGCTCCCACGTATATGATCGCCATCATACTGCTGGTCATCAAGCAAGAATCCTAAGGGCTCTATCAACGTTTAATAGTGACCTGTAAGGTCACCTGAAACAGTACACGATGATAAAGATAAACCAGATAGCAAACTATCATCTTGAGTAAGATTATTCTAACGGTATAGGTCCTTTCTCAATCATTGCAATCACGTGCCTGTGATCCAATAAATGACTGTGAGGGCACTATCTCCAAAAAAAATAAGAGATTGAAAATCTCTTCCTGCAAAATAAGAACTGTTGTTCTTAAATCTTGAGACAAAGTCTCTTTCAAAAGAACATAAATTTGTTCCCGGATCATAAAATTGATCAATTGCGCTTTGCGCTCATGAAATGCGCCTTGCTCTCTTGAATAGCGCTTCTGCGCTCTCTGGACTGGCGCTCAGCCCTAAAATGCACCACGTATCAACCACGTATGCGCCAATTAACAACTTGCACTTTGCGCTTCTGAAATAGCGCACTGCGCTCATGGGCCGGCGCTCAGCGCCAAGCGCACCACGTGTCACTCACGTGTGCGCCACTAAATTGAAAGCGCAATGCGCTCATGGATTAGCGCTCAGCGCTTATAAATTGGCATCATGCGCTCATCATCTGGCGCTTAGCGCTGAGTGCGACACGTTTCCCTTGCATGTGCGCCACATAGCAGAAGCGCACTGCGCTCTTTAATTGGCGCAAAGCGCCTGGCGCGCCACGTGTTGCGCTGACAGAACATAAATTGTTCTTTAATAAGCCTAGAGCTCTGGTGAATGCTCAGCATTCAATAAAAAGACAAAAATATTGTCAGAAGGGCCAAGCCCAAATAAAGGCTCAATAGCCAGAATAAAAAAATGTTAAACATTTATTGGACTTAGCCCAATATTGGCCATAAGTTCTCAACTTATATTTAATTGAGCCCATCTGCTCATGAATATTTAACAGATCTTAGTCCCAAATTGGACTACAGATCTTTCAAAGTACTCATACCGTTTCGAGGGTACATCTCTTTACTCCTCTGATATCTGTCGTTGTAATCCTTCAACGTCTTCAGAGAGGTGACGGGTCCCGACAACCATACATTTCACGGACTGTGGGGTCCTTAAGCCCATGGACTATGATGTCCTTAACCTTGACTGTGAGGTCTTTAAACTCACGGACGATGATGTCCTTAACCTGGACCGAGACGTCCTTAAACTAACAATGAACCGTGATGTCCTTAAACTAACGTTGGACCGTAATGTCCTTAAACTAATCGACCGCAACGTCCCTAAACTAAGCAATAGAGCCCAATTGCTCTTTTGTTGGATCTAAACGATCCCGTTAAGTTGATCTTACTCTAAAAATTAGGCTAACGTATCCTTAACATACGTTTAAGTTGATACGGATTTGGACTAATCCACGCCCTACGGGCAACAACATAAATTAGTCTCCGTATACAATCCACGGGCAACCACAAACAAAACAAACACCCACGACACGAAGTGACCATTTGGAGAAGGAGAAAGTTGTTACCGCGATGCGGTAGCGTAATTAACTGCAGGGGCTTACGCCTGCAGGGAAGAGCGTCCCCACAATCAAAAAACCCCTCAAACGAGGGGGAATATGACGAAGTCTGCTACATCGGACACATCCGTTTAAACCTTCAATATATGGTGCCATAAATCAACTTGGCATCTTCGGAGAGGTGGACGGATAGCACCAATTAGCATCTGCCCCGAAATTCAGGCGAGACGTTTGCCGCGTCTTCCCGCGCTTTCGGCGGGGAACAGATTCCGGCATGCCCGGTGGGACCTTTTCCTCTTTCCGCTCCACACTTCGTGTGTCGTGTTTTTCCTGCTATCAGATAATCGCGGTGCATATGTTTTTGGTTGCCCTTAGGGGAATGGATACTGAAGCCGGCATCTCGTCTCTATGAACAATGGCTTTTGCTCCCACTCTAGCAACTTGGGCTCTGTCATATCCGGTGGAGTCAAGTATGGGTCACTTGCAGCCTCAAATCTCTGCATTCCGGCTCTTCAAGAAATCAACGGGCTTCTTTTTGGGTCGATACTCCCACCTCCCACCCTCGGTGCCTCGACGTCGAAGGAGGAAGCCGAGGAGAAGTCTGTCTTCTACAGGCTGGCTCCCCAAGCAACAGCTTTGCCGACGGAATCAGTCTTCAAACAACTGGCACATGCCAAGGACCAAGGACGACGCTGGGGGCAGAATATTCAATCTCTCAAAGGAAACAGGGGGCAGGCTCGGCAAAATCCTGAAGCTAATCAAATCCCGGCCGTAAGAAACGGTCGACGTCGATATCAGCATCATACAAAATGAGCTGAGAGCAGTTCTCCGTATGGTCCTGTTTCAACCCCAGTGGTGAATGTTGTTGTTCCAACTGGGAACAGCTTCAAATTGTTGTGAAGGGTCAGACAAAGTTCTCCTACCGCAATATTGAAGAAGTCTTCGCAGCCCATGGAGATCCCACGAGAGCAGAAACCAGTTCGCTCCCTGAGATAACTTTCCTCATCTATATATAAGGTGTAGAAGCAGGTGAAGGGGACTCACCCCAAGACGGATCCTGATACAGCGGTTCCTCCCAAAACCAAAGCGGCTTTTTACAACAAGAAGCCCAATAAAGCTCAAGTGCCCGAAGCAAACTCCAAAGGCCAAAAACTTCAAACATCCCAAGCCTGGGGGCATGGTAGTTCACATAGTCTATGTGGTGAATTCCAAAGACGAAGTTCGAGCTTCTACTAGTCACCAACCTCAAACTCGGTCCTTAAAAAAGTTCAACTGCAACGTGAAAAGCTGCAGGAGATGCTTACTCAGGCGGCACTACTCGCTAATCCATCGTCTAAGGCAAATCTCGAAGAAGCACCTGGAGAAAGAAATCTGGCATGGCGCTGATCCTACGCTTGACAAGCTCCAGCCCATCCGTCTGCCCAGATACTATACGGGGGGGTTAAAAAGGCTGTTGAGGTGCCAAAGCGTACCCTTCAAACAGACTGCACGAAAAGCTAAGTTCTACAACAGGATGTGGAGCATCCCTGGAACTCAGCGAAAGTTGCCCAACGGGAGAATGGAAACGATCGGGCTTGGATATGTTCGATCCAAGAAACGGGAGCTATTCCGCGACTGCTACGTCATACATGACTTTGATGGAGAAAGGGATGCTCAGTGGGAAGATGCTAACCCTGAAACAGAACGAGCTCCCGCCATAAAAATGCCCAGTCCGTCATTCGAAGAACAAATGGACAAGCTTATAAGGGAAGCAGGTCAAAAAGTTCGAGACGACCATAATCGCGAAATGGCCATCTACGAGAAAGCCAGGACGCAACGCCTCCTTCAACAGGCTGTGAAAAATGAAAATGCTCCTCCTTACCAACCCGTTGTACAAAAGGCCCGACGCAAAGGCAGAAACAAACCAAAGAGCGGGAAAGGCGTTGGACAGCGACAAAGCGAGACTAAGAAGCCACGCGATCGGGAGTCGAGCAATTCAGATTTGTCTCTTATAAAGAAAATAGGTCGAGCATACTCTTTTCCCCAGGACAAAACACAGACGATACTTGATTTTGCCATAAAACATCAGATGATGACACTCCCGGAGTCTAAGCACCCCGAGCAAGCAGGCGAAGTCTCTCACCCGGACTATTGCTCCTATTACAGGGCAATAGGACATCCTCTCGAAGACTGCTTCACATTCAAAGACTGGGTAGAAGACCAGTATCAGCTCGGCAGGCTCGCTCTATCTAGCAGTTGGAGGGTAACCCCGCCGCAGAAACATGAACCAAAAGCCGCGCATACAGCAAGAGCAGAACCAGATCAACATCGGTCCTAGACGATCTCGTACTTGTCATATGATAACGCTGTCAGAAGAAGAGGCCGAGAATATAAATGACCTCCCCTAATAATTCGAAAACGATGATGACGACGTAATCTCAGAGTTTCCACCGGCACCAAAAGAGCTGGAAGATGGGATACATACTACTGTAGACAACCTCAGAAAGATTGATTTAGGGACGGCCAATGACCCGCGGCCGACGTTCGTCAGTGAGCTGTTGTCTGAAGAAAGGGTGGCTATGCTAAAAGACGTGCTTATGCAACATAAAGACTGTTTCGCATGGAACTATTCCGAGATGCCAGGATTAGATCCAGAAATTGCTCTGCACAAATTGGCGATATCTCCGGACGTCAAACTAATTAAACAAGCACCGAGGAGAATGCGACTCAAGCTTGAGATGAGCATCAACGCCGAGGTTAAGAAGCTAATCGACTCTGGCTTCATCCAAGAGGTTCAGTATCCTGACTGGATCGCTAAAATCGTTCCGGTGATGAAGAAAAAATGGGACGGTGCGGATATGTGTGGACTTTAGGGATCTCAATAAAGCCTGCACAAAGGACGACTTCCCAGTACCGGTCACCGAGCTGATGATAGATAACACGTCCACTCACGAAGTTTTCTCTTTCATGGACGGCTCATTAGGATACAATCAGATAAAGATGCATCCCGAAGACCAGAATCATACCGCTTTACGGACCCCTTTGGGCATATTCTGCTACAAGGTGATGCCCTTCGGTCTAAAGAACGCCGGTGCCACCTATCAGAAGGCCATGACGAAGATCTTCGATGACCTCATACATGAAATTGTCGAATGTTATATCGACGACCTTGTGGTTAAAAGCAAATCATACGAGGAATATTTAGAGCATCTGAAGACCGTATTTCAATGCCTTTGGCAATACAACTTGAAGATGAACCCTCTTAAATGCGCGTTCGGAGTTTCCTCGGGCAAGTTTCTAGGATTCATCGTACGACATTGAGATATCGAGATAGATCCGTCAAAGATCAAGGCGATTATGGAAATGCCTCCGCCAAGGACTCTCAAGCAATTGCGGTCTCTCCAAGGAAAGCTCATATATATCCGGCGATTCAGAGCCAATTTTTCCGGCAAGTGCCGCCCCTACAGTCACCTAATGAAGAAGGGAACCCCGTTCGTCTGGGATCACAACACTGGACGAAATCAAGCAATACCTGCAAAATCTGCCAGTACTGGCCACTCCAGTTAAAGGAAAGCCTCTTATTCTGTATACAACCGCCCTTGAAGGTTCCTTAGACGCATTATGGGCACAAGAGAACGACCAAGGGAAGGAGAGAGCCCTCTACTATCTGAGTCGAGTTCTCCTGGGGGCAGAAAGCAATTACTCCCCCATCGAAAAACACTGCCTGGCGTTGATCTTCGCAATAACGAAGCTCAGACACTATGCGTTGGCATATGAGATCCATCTCATATCGAAGGTGGATCCTTTCAAATATTTGATGTCGAAGGCCATATTAACGGGACGACTCGCTAAGTGGGCTTTGCTCTTGATGGAGTTCTCGATAACTTATCGTCCTCTCAAGGCAGTGAAAGGCCAGGCCATCGCCGACTTCCTCGCTGAGCACCCGATACCCGCCGATTCTCCTTTGAACTACGAATTGCCAGACGAACATGCGTTTGGCACGATCGACGGGGATGATACCCGGTGGGAACTCTATTTTGATGGAGCGTCTTCCATGAAGAAGCGCAGACAAAGCACTCCCATAATCAAATCAGGGGTAGGCCTCATCTTCGTGACTCCACAAGGAGGGATAATGCGCTTTGCCTTCTCCTTGACAGAGCCGAGGACGAACAATGAAGCCGAGTATGAAGCTTTGATAGCAGGTCTCGAGATTGCCATCAACATGGGAATTGAAAACCTCCTCATATACGGAGACTCCCAACTGGTCGTTGTTAGTTATATGTATGCCCTAGAGGCCATTACTGTACATACGATATATATTGTAGTGGATGCTTGGATATATATAGGGAGGACTTTCTTGCTCGACATGATAATACGCTATCTCGTTGCTCTTTATCTTAATATGTACTCTTATTGTCTCTATGTTATATGTTGATAAAGCCCTTAGGATGAGTACTTGACTACTAGGACTATGATGCGGATCATACTAGTGAGGACAGTGTAGTCGCCAAGGACATCCTTCAAATGTTCCTAGTCATAGGAGTACCGAGATAGGGCATCGATACTCCAGAGTAGACTAGCGTATGCGCTTCTTGACCCATATGATGGGCGATGGATGATCCCATATCCATTGGTGTTTGACATCAGAGAAGGTATACGGGTGCTCAGTGGAGACTGGGTACACTGGACAGACTCGCCAAGAACTCCCAGATGATATTATACCTCACGTCAGATGGCAATTCTCTGGTGACACTGGTACAGGTTAGTCTGTAGACCCGAGATCGTCATAGAGTCTTGTGTGATTCCCACTGTGCTTTGATTTCCATCATACCACGTCCAAGAGGGCGTGCAAAAAGATGGCTTTTGGGTACAATCCCGAATCACATGGAGGCAATGAGCGATAGGAGGGGATTCGTCTCTCCCGGTATAGGGAGTTGATATTGCACTGTGTTCGATTGGCTATAACTAGAAATCCCTGGCCAGGGTTGCTGAGATTTACTGGTAAGTGTTATCAGTAGTTTCCCGAACTGTTATAGACCTCATATCGACATGACTTATCAAGCTACTGGGGTCTGACGTTTACCACCCCTAGGCGAGATATGCGACATATCAGACAGAGAGACCGGACTGTACGGGAGTGTTACTGATTGGATTCACGGGAGAAAGTACAAGCTTGCTTGTTGATCTTCTGATCGCTCAATACCTGGGTGGCTGTTACGTTTAGCTGACCGCTTGCAGCTTGTGGGTGTTTGATATGATCATCACCTACTACCGGCGTATTGACGATTCTTTAGAGTCCTACACAGAGGTTTCTTGACTCAGGCAAAACGGAGTAGGAGCACATATATGATATGTGCGGGACCGAGAACAATACGTGTATGTAATACCGTATTAGATTCCCGTGATATGAGATATCGGCTGGGTATATGTGATATAGCCGGGTCATCGGATCAAGTGTTGATTCGATGAACTGATACAGATTATATTAGTCAGTTATTTATGAAATAGCCGGATTATCGGATCAAGTGTTGATTTGATAATTTAATGTATAATTATATATTTGATATATTAAATTGCATTAACTAATATAAGCTCACTAAAAGATTCATTTTCCCACTCGAGTAATATATTGATATATATGTGATATATGTTAATAGTATTATTTTATTTTTTTACAATAAATATTGTATATGTGATATATAATACTATAACATGTTATGGTTATAAATGCAACATGTTTTGTGGAGTTTAATTGAGGTTAGGGTTTGGATTAGGGTTAAGTCTTCATGAAGCTTTCAAGAAGCTACTTGAAGCTTCGACTTTGACTTGGATATTTTGCATAGATATTTCGTTAACCAACCCAACCCTTTACCCTAGTTAAATCTCTACATGGGTTAAGTCTTCATACTTAACCCAAGGGTGTAATTCTAACCACACTAGAGTTTCATTATTCACCATAAAAGGATTCTTCTTCTTCTTCCTTGAGTTCTTGATGGAAAAGCTTACTAGCTTTTTCATTAGTGATGATTTTGAGTGAGATTATGAAAACAAATGAGAGCTAAAATCCTACTTCATCATCCTAATCTATCCTAGCCATTTAGATTAGGATGTTCACTTCATTAGTGAGTGAGAGCTTGTGTTAAAGAAACTTCAAGGTAGATCATCTTTGTTATCAAAGATCGGAAGCAAGTTTGCATCATTTTCTTCGTGGAGCCTCTCTAGAGTCCGGGTACATGATGATCGCAGCGAAGGGACCTCAACACGGAGCTTATGAAGTGAAGGACCGGACTACAAAAGTTGTAATCCCAAACTCTTAGATGTTAAAGTGTTTAACATGCTTTGTTTCGCCTAATCTCTAGTTTAAAGATCTTGGTTAGGGTTGTTCGGCACGTCTAAATTTTAAATCGGGCATGGTTGATGCCTTATAGACCCTTGTGAGAGTGCCTAGTAACCCTACAGTCGTTAATCAAGTAAACAGCGACTACCAAACATGCAAACCAGAGCTGGTAAAGTACGGTGAGAGAGTACAACAGTTGCTGACTCAAATCCCTTCCTACACCTTGGAAAGCATACCGCGTGCGGAAAACAGCAAAGCGGATGCATTAGCCAAGCTCGCTAAAGAACTGGCTGACGAAAACCTCGATAACGTGAGGATCGTTGTGCAAAGCCGTCGGGTTCTTGCACCGGCAGAAATAGCTCCAGAGTCGTCCGAAGAAAAGGGAGCGACCGAGCGAATGACTCTGCAAATAAAAGACTAGGAAAAGGTTGCGGATTGGAGAGAAGTCTTTATAGATTTTTTCAAATCCCGTCGAACACCTGAAGATGCGTCCTCAAGACATCAGCTTATGAAACGAGCTCTGTCTTTTGCTTTCGTCAATGATACCATGTATAAGAGATCATTTGACTCTCTGTTGCTAAGATGCCTGGGACCTGAAGAGGCAAAGAGAGTCGTCCAAGAAACTCACGACGGACTCTGTGGTTCTTAACAAGCTGGCCCGAAGATGAAGCTGAAGATCAAAAGGATAGGTTATTATTGGCCCACGATGATCCAAGATCGCCTCGAATACGCGAAGCAGTGCCATTCGTGCCAGATTCACGGGGACTTTATCCATCTGCATCCAAATCCACTACATCCAACAGTGGCCAGCTGGCCATTCGAAATGTGGGGGACTGACATAATCGGCCCCATCGAACCAGCATCGTCCAAAGGACATCGATTCATTTTGGCGACAACTGATTACTTCTCCAAATGGGCAGAAGCAGTACCGCTGAGGGAAGTGAAGACGGAGAATATCCTTCATTTCTTCAAGACACACGTCATTTATCGGTTTGGCACTCCGCGACGGATTATCTCCGATAACGGGCCAGTCTACAGAAGCCACAAGATCAGCCGTTTCGCACAACAGCATAACATAGACTGGAGATACTCGTCAGTCTATAATCCCCGAGCTAATGGTTTAGCTGAGGCTTTTAACAAGACCTTGACAAAGATCGTGAAAAAGACGGTGTCTCGAAATAAGAAAGACTGGCATGAACGACTGCATAAAGCTCTCTGGGCGTATCGAACTACGTTCAAAACGGCCACTAACACAACACTGTATGCATTGGTATTTGGTATGGAGGCGGTACTCCCCCTCGAGATAGAGCTACCCTCTCTGCGAGTGGCAGTTCATTATGAGCTAACGGACGAAGAGAATGCTCACCTTCGGCTTGAGGAGCTCGATGCCCTTGATGAAACTCGGCTCATAGCGCAACAAAATCTGGAGCTTATAAAGCAAAGATGACACGTTCATATGAGAGATTGACTAGGCCGAGGACATTCCGCCAAGGCGAACTCATGCTAGTGGTCAAAAGAACTATGATCCCCAATCATGCCAAACGGGAGAAATTCGAGCCGAACTATGAAGGCCCGTACATTATAAACAAGGTCTACCAGGGTGGGGCCTATCTACTCATGGACATGCATGGTGAAAGACCCTTCAAGCCAATAAATGGTCGCTTCCTAAAAAAGTACTACGCCTGACGAGTCACGGCCTAGGTCAATGATAGATGACGACGACTATGCCCGCTCACTATCTTCCTAAGCCCAAACTCTATAAGTAGTAGCCGGCTAACGGACCAAAACGTCCTTAAACTAACAGTGGACCGAAACGTCCTTAAACTAACAGCGGACCGAAAAGTCCTTAAACTAACAGCGGACCGAAACGTGCTTAAACTAACAGCAGACCGAAACGTCTTTAAACTAACAGCGGACCGAAACGTCCTTAAACTAACAGCGGACCGAAACGTCCTTAAATTAACGACGGACCAAAACGTCCTTAAACTAATGATGGACCACTATGTCCTAAAACTAGCTGTTGACTGAGACGTCGATAAACTACTGTAGACTATAGCATCCCAAGGCTGACACAAAAAAAAGAAAAGAATAAAAAAAACGGTACGTCCATAAGCAAAAAGGGCACGGATGAAAACCCGAAAGGGCTCCGTGAGTAAAAACAGCAGGGCTACCGACGAGTTTTTTGAAAACCCGAATGGGCGCAATCTCGTTAAAAGACACTTGCAAGGTCCTCTCGACCTTGTGAGGAGAAACCACCTGCGTGAGATCCTTACAACTCACAAGGGAGCAACACACTTAGGGATCCCCACGACTCCTAAGGAGAAATTACACTTACGAGATCCTCACGACTCGTAAGGAGACCCTCACGGCTCATAAGATTCAAAAGTCTTAAGCTACAGGGATCTGAACCTGTTCTTAAGCGGCCACCACAACCTCCAACTTTTTGCCCTACAAGTGGCTCAATGCCGACCCTTGTATACAATCCACGGGCGCAAATAAATATTTCCCTAATAAAGTCCCATCCGTGACTAGGAATATGTTCGCGCGGTGAACCCCCTTGTAAGCCCTCTCGACTTATAAGAAGAAAACACTCTTGTAAGATCCTTACGACTTATAACAGATCATACACTCAGGAATCCTCACGATTCCTAAGGAGAAAACGCACCTACGAGATCCTCACGACTCGCAGGGAGAAATACCTTTATGAGACCCTTACGGCTCATGAAGTCAAAAGCCTTAGTCGACAAGATCCTAACCCTGTTCGCTAAGCCACCTTTGTTCGATATCGACAGAGGAAAATGATGATTCGCTCCTGGCAATATCCCAGTTGTAGCGGTGCTGATGCCGAAATCGGTGTCTAATTCCAAGCTTGCGGTGAGAAGCTAGCAAGCCACACGTGCATACGAAATAGCCGAAATGATGGGGCAACTTGCAAACAAAGTCAGCAAGTAAAAATATATGCATGCAAATAGCTGAAATGATTGGGCAACTCGCAATAAAAAGCAGCGAGTAAAAATAAAATAAATAGCCGAAATGATTGGGCACCACGAAAAATAGCCGAAATGATTGGGCAATCGCGACCTTCGCAATATAAAAGCTGAAATGATAGAGCATCGGAAAGAAATAAAATAAAATGAAACTTATGCCCTACAGGTGATATCACATCAATCCATGTATACAATCCAGGGGCGCAAACAAAGAAGGAATCACCCCTTCCCTTCCCAGGCTCCATCAGAAAACAAAGCCAAATCTCAACGGTTCAGAGATAGCCTAGAGATCATCAACAGCACTCCTCCCTATTCCAGCGGGAATTAGACGCTGCAATCAACCCTGGAGCTACGGCAAAGCCCCTACTTCGAATCTCGATGGTTCCCAGACAACCTGGAGACCACTTCGATATTCGTTTCATTACAACAGACGCAACGTCATCCATATGACCCCATTTCGGAAATACGTCATCCGCATGACCCCGTCTCGGAAATACGTCATCCACATGACCCCGTCTCGGAAACACGTCATCCGCATGACCCCGTCTCGATAATACGTCATCCGCATGACCCCGTCTCGGAAATACGTCATCCACATGACCCCGTCTCGGAAATACGTCATCTACATGACCCATCCACATGACCCCGTCTCGGAAATACGTCATCCATATGACCCCGTCGCGGAAATACGTCATCCACATGACCCCGTCTCGGAAATACGTCATCCAAATGACCCCTTCGCGGAAATACGTCATCCACATGACCCCGTCACGGAAATACGTCATCCAAATGACCCCGTAGCGGAAATACGTCATCCAAATGACCCCGTCGCGTAAATACGTCATCCACGTGACCCCGTCGCGTAAATACGTCATCCACATGACCCCGTCGCGGAAATACGTCATCCACATGACCCCGTCTCGGAAATACGTCATCCACATGACCCCGTCGCAGAAATACGTCATCCACATGACCCCGTTTCGGAAATACGTCATCTACATGACCCCGTCTCGGAAATACGTCATCTACATGTCAATCTCATTAAGCACTTACGGGTCCTCTCGATTCGTAAGGAAGAAAACTCTCTTATAAGATCCCTACGACTTATAAGGGAAAACACACTTAGGAATCCTCACAACTCCTAAGGAGAAAAGACACCTACGAGATCCTCACGACTCGTAGAGAGAAAAATCTTTATGAGACCCTCACAGCTCATAAAGTTGAAAAGTCTTAGGTAGCAGATCTGAACCTGCTTCCTAAGCCATCACTGCCTCTTGAAGAGTTCAAGATGAAATGTTCTTTATTATCTGCAGGCCACACTTGCCAGAGTAACATACCAACAACATAGCAAAGAGAAGAAAGCGACAAGGAGAACATTTGATTCGCATTTGGTTAAGCGTTCGAAGCATACCCGTTCATGCATGTGCAAAAGATTTAGTACATAAAATAAAATACGCTGAAATGAGGAATTTGCCATTCATACTTCGAAAAGTTCTTACAATCATGAAAGCAGTAAACGAAAACATCATTAAAATGATTACAATGGTAAAACCTCAGATCCAGGGCATGGATTGAGGAATTCGAGAGTAAGGCCGTCTAAAATCTTTCTGGCCTTTCTGACCACTCTCGTGTGCATCCTCTTGCGCTCACGAGTGTCGAGATCCTCGCTAATGTCCCCCTCCCTTTGATAAGAAGCGATTATCGTCGTCTGTTGAAAAGTTTGATGCAGAATATCAATGAGGTTATCTCGCCGCTTCTTCGAGATCAGCCCCGACAGGTACACCGAATGCACCTTGTCTTCGGCATCATCCAGCGCATTAAGCGACATGGCCTCATGAAACCCAAGAAGTGCTCTCCAAATTGCTCCCACTACGATTTTCAAGAGAGCGGAACGGCGAGGAAGCAGCCAACCGACGCGTGCATGCAGACGATCCATAATCTCCGCACATTGGGCATCGGTAAACTCTTGGTTCTGGCAACGGCCCTGCGCTCGAATATCCTCATAAGAGATGAACTCGTTCAGACTATATAAATGAACAGCCATAGTGCCTGAAAAGAAACATCATTAAAAGATTAGTAATGAGGAAAAACAGGCACCGGAATTTAAACGATTCTTGATATCCCCATGGAGAAAACAAATTCTAATTATAACACCTAATAAATTCGAATTTGCGAGAAATCCTAAAAAGGGAATCTCATTTAATAAGTGACCCTTCGGGTCAAGGAGTTAAACTTCTCGAGAGCAATGCTCTACAAACAGGAATGACACCTGTCAAAGCCAATTATGAAAGGAATTTAAAAAGATTCCCCGAGAATGTCAAGAGCCTGGCTCTGTAATGATGATGGAAAATTCCATCAGAAAAGAATTAACTAAGATTAATTTTTTTTTTTGAATTAAAAATTCCGAGATCTTCAAGATCCATGAACAAACTCTTAAGAGTTCTTCATCAAAGATTAACAAATCAACATGATTCAACAGAGTAAAGCTCTGATTCATGGGTTAAGAACCCCCAAGAAAAGATCTCCTTAGATCTATAGGCTCATGATCTGAAAAGAGCAAAGCTCTATTATTGAATCCCTAAAAGGGTTTTCTTTAGATCAAAGATCCATGAAGAGCAAGGCTCTGTTAACGAGTAAAACCCTAATTTATTGAAAGTTTTAAACTTTACCAAAATTCTAACAGAGTTTTGGCTCTTAAAAAAAGGTCCTTAAACAAGAGAGCTATGCTCTGTGGGAGAATCTCAAAAAACAAGAAGGAGATGAACAATGGTCATCACAGAGGGCCAAAGGCCCTATTTATAGGTATTGAGAGCCGTTTCAACTTCCAAAAGTTAATCCAACGACTGAGATGCTACCACCGCCGCACTCACGTATGGGCCATGTAAGCGCAACGGTGGGGGGGCATTTGTTTTCCCAATCAGAGCAAAGCTCTGTTCAAATTCTGAGATTTGAAATGAAGCGACGCTTCTGTTTCCCCCAATCAGAGAAAAGCTCTGTTTTGAAATTTAAAATTCAAAAATTGAAGCAACGCTTCAGATCCAGCGCTCGGCGCGCTGCGCGCCACATGTCAAACACGGATGCGCTAGCGCCAGGTGCGCTGCGCCCTAGGCAGTGCACCATGTGTGCGCTAGCGCTAGGCGCGCTGCACGCCACGTGTCAAACACGGGTGCGCTAGCGCAGGCTGCGCTGCGCGCCACGTGTCAAACGTAGGTGCGCTAGCGCAAAGTGCACTGCGCTCTGAGCAGCGCACCACGTGCAAAGCACGGGTGCACCAGCGCTGGAATTATAAAATTCCCCACCGTTAGATCAAAAGATCTAATAATAATGATAAATTATTAATTAATCAGAATTAAAATTCTGTTATGGAAAGATTTTCTCAATCCTTTTAAAAACAAGAAGATTGCCTTCTGTAAAACAGAAGCCCTGGGATCAAAGATCCAACGGTGGGGAAACATCCCCAAATCAATCAGAGAAAAATCTCTTCAACTGATTTAACAAATCAATTTGCCCTATATAAAGGCCCCAAGACTTCAAGTCTGATATAGAGAAACCCCCTACAAACTTTGAGAAAACTAAAAAGAAAAAGAGCAAGCTCTTACAAGAAGATACTTCTTCAAGGTAAAGATGGTCGATGATGAACACAGAGATGAAATCATCTTATAAAAAGAAGAATTCTTTTCTTTTAAAAAGATCATAGATCTTCAAGACAAAAAGTCTTTCACAAAAGAGATCAAAAGATCTCATCATAAAATAAAAGAAGAACATATTCTTCTCACGGATCATGGATCTATAAAGGCAAAGCCTTTCATCAAAATAAGAGATTGAAAATATCTTCCTGCAAAATAAGAACTGTTGTTCTTAAATCTTGAGACAAAGTCTCTTTCAAAAGAATATAAATTTGTTCCCAGATCATAAAATTGATCAATTGCGCTTTGCGCTCATGAAATGTGCCTTGCGCTCTTGAACAGCGCTTCTGCGCTCTCTGGACCGGCGCTCAGTGCCAAAATGCGTCACGTGTCAACCACGTATGCGCCAATTAACAACTTGCGCTTTACGCTTCTGAAATAGCGCACTGCGCTCATGGGCCGGCGCTCAGCGCCAAGCGCACCACGTGTCACTCACGTGTGCGCCACTAAATTGAAAGCGCAATGCGCTCATGGATTAGCGCTCAACGCTCATAAATTGGCATCGTGCGCTCATCATCTGGCGCTTAGCGCTGAGTGCGACACGTGTCCCTTGCATGTGCGCCACGTGGCAGAAGCGCACTGCGCTCTTTAATTGGCGCAAAGCGCCTGGCGCGCCACGTGTTGCGCTGACAGAACATAAATTATTCTTTAATAAGCCCAGAGCTCTGGTGAATGCTCAGCATTCAATAAAAAGACAAAAATATTGTCAGAAGGGCCAAGCCCAAATAAAGGCTCAATAGCCAGAATAAAAAAATGTTAAACATTTATTGGACTTAGCCCAATATTGGCCATAAGTTCTCAACTTATATTTAATTGAGCCCATCTGCTCATGAATATTTAACAGATCTTAGTCCCAAATTGGACTACAGATCTTTCAAACTACTCATACCGGTTCGAGGGTACATCTCTTTACTCCTTTGATATCTGTCGTTGTAATCCTTCAACGTCTTCAGAGAGGTGACGGGTCCCGACAACCACACATTTCACGGACTGTGGGGTCCTTAAGCCCATGGACTATGATGTCCTTAACCTTGACTGTGAGGTCTTTAAACTCACGGACTATGATGTCCTTAACCTGGACCGAGACATCCTTAAACTAACAATAGACCGTAATGTCCTTAAACTAACGTTGGACCGTAATGTTCTTAAACTAATCGACCGCAACGTCCCTAAACTAAGCAATAGAGCCCAATTGCTCTCTTGTTGGATCTAAACGATCCCGTTAAGTTGATCTTACTCTAAAAATTAGGCTAACGTATCCTTAACATACATTTAAGTTGATACGGATTTGAACTAATCCACGCCCTACGGGCGACAACATAAATTAGTCTCCGTATACAATCCATGAGCAACCACAAACAAAACAAACACCCATGACACGAAGTGACCGTCTGGAGAAGGAGAAAGTTGTTACCATGATGCGGTAGCGTAATTAACTGCAGGGGCTTGCGCCTGCAGGGAAAAACGTCCCCACAATCAAAAAACCTCTCAAACGAGGGGAATCTGACGAAGTCTGCTACATCAGACGCATCCGTTTAAGCCTTCGATACATGGTGCCATAAATCAACTTGGCATCTTCGGAGAGGTGGACGGATAGCACCAATTAGCATCTGCCCCGAAATTCAGGCAAGACGTTTACCGCGTCTTCCCGCGCTTTCGGCGGGGAACAGGATTCACAGGAGAATTTATAGGCTTGCTTGTTGATCTTCTGATCGCTCAATACCTGGTTGGCTGTTACGTTTAGCTGACCGCTTGCAGCTTGTGGGTGTTTGATATGATCATCACCTACTGCCGGCGTATTGACGATTCTTTAGAGTCCTACACAGAGATTTCCTGGCTCAGGGAAAATGGAGTAGGAGCACATATGTGATATGTGCGGGACCGAGAATAATACGTGTATGTGATATCGTATTAGATTCTCGCGATATGTGATATCGGCCGGGTATATGTGATATACCCGGGTCATCGGATCAAGTGTTGATTCGATGAACTGATACAAATTATATTAGTCAGTTATTCGATGAACTGATTCAAATCAAGCTATTATACTCTTGTCCATCATCCAAAGTACTTCTCAATTGGTGAATTTTTAGATGAAATTGCTCGCACATTCTTCATGCGATCGTTAATACTTCTTGAGATACCAACGACCGATTACAAAATGTGTTTGCACATTAAGGCGTAATTCCTAGTCTTGTAACACCTAAGGCTTTAGCAGTGACTTCCAAATCAGTTGGTCTAAGGCACTAGGTGATAAAGCATTCTCGCTAAATATGTTTTGCTGTTTATGCAGCCTTAAGTAATTACAAAAACCAGTGTTCATTTTTTTTTCTCTTTATTCACATTTGTATTTTTATTTTATTTTCCTTCATGCTAAGGACTTTAGGTAAGAGCATTTCAAGATCTCCTCTACTATTCCAAGTTTCAAGGTTCATGTTTGTGCAAGTTGTAGGGTATATATTTTCAGAATTTAGACTTAAGCTTAGGAATTATTTTTCAGACTTATACTTTAATAAAAATATCAATACTTTTCCCTTATTTTGACTTAGCCCGAGAAGTGAACTCAAAATTTACCTATTTCTAAGTAAACTACAAGGATATATATTTTCTACCGTTAAATTTTAAGAAATGTTATTTTTAGGGTTTTTAATTTACTAAGTCCAGGATCTAGTTGTTCCTAGCTAGTTAACCTTCTTGTCAAACTCAAGTCAATCATGACCAAAATTGAATTTTTCAATTTTTATAATTTTTAAATTTTTTTCAATTTTTATGGGTTTTAAAATAAGTATGCAAATGCAAAAATATACATATGAATCCGAAGGAAGAAAGCTTACCGAGCACACCCCCAAACTTAAACTTGACAGTGTCCTCACTGTCAGGCTACACCAAGAGGGTCAAAAATGTCGGCACTCCCCTGTTTATTTTTTTTTTTATATATATATATTTTTTTATTGTATTGTTAAAAGAAAAACAAAATATATAAACAAAAAGGTCCCCTCAAACTTAAGTGAAACAGTGTTTCCACTGTTTAAACGTTAAAGTTCCGAGTTAGGGAGGAGAAAAATACAGTATCAAGCTATACAAGGCCTTACACAAGCCAAAGGTTAGCACCAACCATTTAAAAAATTTATCGTTATAATGGTGTGGGTGGCGAAAGAATAGAGTGTAGAGAAAAGAAATAAGAAACACACGAGACCGTATGGGAAGAAAGGTGGAATATGGTCTCGGTATATTAGGAGAAGAATGACGGAAAAGAGAAAGAAGTGTAGTACGAACTTGAGGGTGTAAATTGAGTGAATAAATTAGCACAAATTGTGATGACCAATGTGTTAAAAGCGATTATGCTAATCTATCAACCCGTCGAGAAATGGGGTCAAATCCCTCAAAATTCGCGAGAAAACATGGGTATGTTGAACTTGGTAAACCATCCATTGAAAATGGAAGCGTGACGGATTTTTGCGCGGTCGAACCGATGGAAAGGACGAAGGGGAGTGATTTAGTAAGGGTCTCATTCTCACCTAAGTAAGCGTATGTAAGGTGAGACGGCAACAGCTTGAGTTCGAGTTTCAGAGGTGAAACAATTGAAGGTGAAATTGGTGAAACTGTCTCGAACTCGAAGGATTCCATCAATGGTTCGAAATAATTGTAAGCAACCGAGTCTGATGGTTCAACTAACTCATCTGAAAATTCAAAGGACTCAAACTCGGGCGGTGAGTCTTCAAAATCGTCCGAAAAAGTGAAACACTCGTAATCATTATCGGTTGTGAGAACTGTGTCAGATTCAAGGAGGAACGCACTAGTGGCGTCAAAACTGCTGTGATCGAATAGAAATTTTTCAAGCTCACAGTCCTCCTGCGTGATCTCTTGCATGGTCGGAACGATGGAAAGGATGGAGGGGGGGTGATTTAGGAAGTATAACAGTTAAAGGTTCAGGAGGATGAATTGGAAAATCCGACTCATCAAACAAAACTGGTTCATCCTCAATACTATCCTCAATACTCTCCTCAATACTATCCTCATAATTCTCCTCAAAAGTTATCTCATCCATGCAATTATCATCAAAATCAAGACGCATATGAAGTTCGGGAGAAACATTTAATGACTCGGGATGATGAATTGGAGAGAGAAATTCAGTCAAATCTGCGGGTCCATCATCCAAAATATTCCCCGCGTCAATATCCTCAATCAAGCGAAAATCAATTTTTTCGGACACCTCATCAAAAGCATGGATATTTATCAATTCAGGTTCTAGATTGGAGGTGTAGAGGTCGAAAGGATTGGTGATGGTTTCACTCGAAAGGGACCCTTCACACTCTGGCAAATCAAGCACTACAAAGTCGCACAACTCATTAAATGTTTTATTTTAATTGGTGAATTATTTGAGACACTTGATAGACATTCAAAACCGGAGTTGTGGGATTCAATTGGGGATGGGTAGGTTTGATTTGGAAGTGTGTACAGCTCACTCTCACCACTCAAATTCTCACTCTGTCCAACCGCCTCATCATACATTGGAATATTTGGAGTTAGTTGGAAACTAGCTACCGGTTCACTAGGTTGTCTTGATGAATTAAGAGCGGCAATGGACGCATCCAAATTCCTCATCTGTTGGTTTGTCGCTACAATATAAACTTCCAACGACTGTTCCAGACTATACATGGGTTGTGAAGGGGTTTCTGTAAAAGATTCAAAGTTGTTTGGATACGTGAAACTCCCAAGTGGTTGTGTAGAAGCAATGTCTAGGGAAGGTGCGAAAGTTGGGTAGGACTGGTAGGAATTGAATGGTTGGACAGGAGTAGGATCAACATTTGGATAAAAAGGTGAATGGACTTGTTGATCCCAAGAACTGGAAGTGTTGAAAGGAGTGAAAGATCGGTTACGAGATTGTTCAATATGTTCAGCAATAGACATGAGTTTCGGAGTTACAACAGAACTCGAAAAAGGAGTATCAAACGTAAGAAGGTGGTGAAGGTTGAAATGGTTGATACAAAGTGGATTGCGAAGTCGAACTGTTTCTCCTAGACGCTTCTATTCAATCTTTCAAAGAAATTTTGGGCATGGAGGGGTCGTCCGTAATTCGACCAAAACAATTCGCGTAGGTAGCAATGTTTGGATGAGGGTACCAAAGTTTGGCAAGAGTTTTGGGAGGTGGGGTACCCATGATGTAAGAAGGAGAAGAAAAAGAATGTGGGTGCAAGTGGGGTGCAATGGATTTCTTAGCGACAAGTGGCAAGTTTTTGCAAAAATATTTTTCCGTTTTGTGTTTTTTTACAAGGAGCTTTTTGCAAAAAGATTTTTATAAGAAGCTAGACACACGTTCAAGCAATCACAATATGCACAATCAAGCCTAGATCTAGGGTCTCCTAGGTCAATTAGACTGCTCCTAACTGTTCCAAAGGACAAGTTGTGAGGTCCTCAAATAGCCTCTTCACCGCCAATTGTGGCCAGGTAAGCACAAGTAAAGAAAGGAGGGATCCGCTCACGAATCACCGTGAGACGGGCCTTTTAAAGTTACTTTTCCCTACCTGTCTAGCCTAGGCACCACAAAATCTGGTTTAGATCAACGATCGATGCCTACAACTATTCCTTTGTCCTATTGAGCGCGACAGTCCTTAAGGCTGAGTCTAATATTTTTTTAATTTAACTCGATGGTCAATGCAATATGCTTTATGTGATTTTTTAAGGTCCTGGGAAGGGTAATGAAATCCCCACCCAATCTGGATTGGTGTTCAAGCTCCTTAAAGTCAATTTAAATATACAAAGCAGTAAACATAATCAAACACTTGCAAACAATTTTTTATTACGGCGCAAAGAATCCTGCACAAGATCAAGTTATTGGAGAAGGGGAGAAGTTTTTGCGCAAAGAACCCTGCAGGAAAATTTTTCAGAGGAGACAAGGGGGTTTAGAAGAAGAAGAGAAAGCTTACAGAGGGGTTTCCATGTGCTGACGTCACCACACAACCGTGTTTCCGCCGCCAAACGTGCCTCCTTGCCGCGGATCCGCAGTGGTATGTGCGGTTCAGTTCCCGAGATTTCTTCTGTTCCTCTATTATGATTTTCCTCTGTTGTTCAGATCTGCAGTTTTCTGTTTTGCTCTCTGGATTTTTCCAGATCTGAACCTGTTCGTCGATCCTGCACAATTCAAACGAAACACCCTTCAAAGAATAACAAGATGATAAAAAAAAATTATTATTTTTATATTTTTCAGTTTTTATGATTTTTCAATTTTTATATTAACCCGAAATTACAAAAAGAAAATAACTACGCCATCCCCGGCAATGGCGCCATTTGATTTTGAGAGATTTTGCTTACGTGCTTTTTAGATCAAAGAATATTTAACCGCAATCAAGAATGGAGTCGCTTGGTAGCTAGCCGGTGAGTACGGGTCGGTCCACAGGGATTTTGTGTATTTTCTAGTTATTCTAACGAGTTAATTCCAATTGGGGTTGGTTTGATTATCACTAAAAACTGAAATGAGTTTGATTAGGATTAAAATCTTGCTAGGGTTAGGTTTAGGTTAAGTTTGGAAAGTCAATATTCCTCACCGCTTTCTATGCCCTGTTTGAGATCTATTTAGGTGTTAAGGTAATGGTTAACAAAGTGGATTAGTACCATCGGGAAGAAACTAGGTTTCTTCCTCTAGGTCATTGTCCGTCCTTTCTCAATTCTTACCCTAACCTCCATGGAAAATATACACAACCGGTCTTTTAAACTACGGTATCATCGCTACCTCGTGGGATAGAGTGCCGTAGTGAGCGGTGTGTGTATGTATGCATAGAGCCTTATTAAAATGTATGATGGGCAAGAAAGGGGTGAGAGATTTTCATTTCTCAAACCTTTCCTATTCCTAACCTTAACAAGTGAGGAACTACTCACTCATTAGGGAAAAAGATTTCATTTTTATGATTGGTTTTAATAACCTAATTATATAATCTACGGCAGATAAATAAAATCTAAACTAGGGCAGATAAATAAAAGTTATACTAGGGCAGAAAGGAAATTAACTAGGGCAATGAAAGGAAAAACTTACTTTATCTTTTATTTGATGCTCTCTTCAAACATTACAGGAATTGGAATTCTGAATTTTGATAAATAAAATGAGGCACAAGAAGAGGCATGCTCCAAAAAGAGCATCAGGGTTTCTATTTATAGATCATAGAAACCCTAGGGTTACATTCTGATCCTATCTACATTTACAAAACTATCCTGAGAAGCCTAGTCAACGCACCGCCACACCGTTGAAAGATGCACCGACACGTGCTCTATATGGCCGCGGATTCGCGGCCAGAAGGCATGTTTGGCCGCGGTTCCGCGGCCATGTTGTGGGCTTCTTGGTTGGATTTTTCTGGGCTTCTTCTGATTGCATTTGGCTTCTTGTTTCTTCACTTGGTTTCTCAGATTGTCTTCTAGTTTTCTTCCAACTTTTCACAGTGCATAATGTCGTGGAGCTGCCTTTGTACTTTGTGAAATTGTCCATTGATCTTCATTTGTCCCTCAAACTGTAGGCATGATCAAGATTCTTCTATTTGTTGGTTGTGGTCTCACTTTTGTATCGTGTTTTCATCATTTTCATTGTTTTTGTTCCGAGAACCTGTAACCTGCAACTATGTAGCAGACATGGATCAAAAGCACCTGTTTATTTGTAAAATGAATAAGAATGGGGAATATAATAATGCAAAATTATGATATGAATAGTGCCTGGCTCCAGGGTACGGTCTCCACTTTTGAAATAAAAGACCGGATGGTCTAGAATCTCGAACACTACCCTCCTTTGACGACAGTCGATAGTAGCGTAGAAGGTTCCTAGCCAATCTATACCCATAACCACGTCGAAGTTCGGTATGTCCAGCACTTTGAAGTCAGCATAGAATTCTCTGCTACAAACGACCACTGGACACAGGCTGTATCTCAGTGTTTCCTTTAGAATGTCGTTTCCTGAACTGACATTCCAGCTGGATACAAGCGGTGTGACTGGAATCACATGAGTTCGGACGAACCGTTGCGACATAAAGCAATGAGATGCTCCAGTATCGAATAGTGCGAGTGCAGGGAGTGAGGCTACTAAGATTGTACCTAAGGTATGTGGGATATGTTTTAGGTATAAGGGAAAAGGTATATAGATATGTCTATGAACTAAAAGAGAATTTGAAAGGGAAGTGTTGCCAGTAATGACTTGGTCGGTGGCTTCAGCCTCTTCCACAGTCATCGTGAAAGCTTGTTACCTCGGCACATTCTTCCTTGCTGGAGGAGCATTCCTCTGTCCGTTCCTTGGTCCTTGAGGTGGGTTCCTTTGAGCTTGTTGGAACTGACGAGGAGGAGGTGCAGTCGGTCCTTGAGAAGGTGGAGCAGGTAGTGCAAGTCTCGGAGCAGGTGCTTGTATGGCTGGGCGCTGCGGGTATGTGATTGCTGGCCTAGGTGCAGCATATGGGTTTTGTCTATGAGGACATGATCCAATATCGTGAGTAGCTGAGCTGCAGACTAAGCAAAGGCGATTTGCACGCCGTCAGTCTTTCATCAGATGTCCATCCCTCCAACGGTATATGCAAAAAGCTGGGCTGGGCCGGTTGTTCGGTACTCCCGGTCTTCGGGGCACAAATGGTGGCCTTGACGAGTCTCTTCCTGCCATCTGGTTGGCAGGGCGTTTCATCCCGGCAGACTGAGGTCTGCCCTTCATCTTTAGCACCGCCTCATATCGACGGGCAACTTTTCGAGCCGATTTGTGGGTCAGGAAATCTCCTGTGGCTAGTGCAGCCTGGATCTCCAGATCTAACCCTTGTTGGAATCGTTGGGCTCTGATCTCGTCAGTCGGTATCAGGTATGCCACGAACCTGTTAAGGTATTGTGTTAGATGTGTAGTATGTGATTTATTGAAAATCGAATTATTGAGACGTATCTTACCGACTGAGCATGGTGAATTCAGTATCATATTCATCTACAGATTTGGTCCACATCGAACCCTGTTGCAGATGGATGAATTGTTGTTCTATATCAAAGCGGGAAGTCTCTGGGAAGTACTTCGTGTTGAACATGTCGCGGAAATTCCTCCATTCGATCGGTTGGGCGAGACGACTTTCTTCCTCCTTCCACCAAACCAGTGCATTGTCCGTGAGCTGCAGCTTTGCAACACGAACCCAAGCGACCTCTGGCACTTGTGCTGCTGCCAGGTCATCCTCGATGCTCTGAGCCTATTCCTCAGCTTCCAGCGGGTTCTCTTTTCCTGAGAATTGCTTGGGGTGTAAAGTTATGAATTGCTTTACTCCAGGGGCTTCCGCTTCTGGTCAGTTCATAAGAATAGCAGTCTGCTACTGCTGTCCTTCCAGGAGGCTATGGATCGCCTCAAGCAGTACCGTCTGCTCGTTAATTGGAGCAGCGACGGCAGGTGTAAGTGGTAGCGGTGGAGGAGTGTTGTTGACATTGGTGCTGGTGTTGTTCGGGGAATCCATAACCTTGAATGAAAAATAGGGTTAGGATAGATTCAAAGAATTTGAATAGTAAAATTCAAGGAATATGTAATGTAAAGAATGTTTTCAGTTGCTGTTTCTTGTGTTATATTGCTTAGTATGTCCCACGCAGAGCTGATCCGCATGGCAGGGTTCCACGTAGAGCTGATCTGCATGGCAGGGTTCCACGAAGAGCTGACCTGCATGGGCCACCAACAAAACCTGTCACGCCCCGTTTCCCAGTGTATGGGTAGAGGACGCGACGAAGCCGCTATGTATTTACTCAGAAGTAAACACGCTAAGCGTATCTAAGCAATATAAAAGTAAATGTACACAAGAGACAAATGTAAATGAACAGCAACTTTATTTATTAACATTCTTTTTACAATACATCTGAAAAGTAAATACATGGAATGGAAAGCAATGCCTAAACAGTGGCAAAACAGAAGTGAAAAATACAGAAATGTAAATATGTACAAGGAATCTAAAGCTCTGGGTCGAAAGCGAGCTGGTCTAAGTCCTCGCTGGTGGGCTCGATCTCCTGAAGGTCCGATCCACCTGACAACATTCCAATGAAGAAAGAAAAGGAATGTTGTCAGCGAACAATCGCTCGGTAAGTCCCAAAGATGAGGGAGAAATGTAATAAACAGAGAGAGAGTATAACTTTTAAAGTTGTATTATATTGTTAACGCTGTTGTTTGTAGCTTGATACAGAAGAGGCCAGTGTATACGAGAGGAGTCTCACTATACCAGAGACTAAGGTATACGGAGTATAAGGAACCGTTCAGCCACGGTACAACGGCAATGGAGATTCAGATTAGGTGTCTTATGGTTGCAGTCTCGTGCCACTTCTAACACCTTCCGTACCAATCTACCCCTTATAAACCCCGTGATGTCTTGATTGTATTGTCTTGTATCATAATTGTATAGATGGGTGACTTGCCGAAACCATGATATCAGTAATGGAACGGATATAATGGATGAACATATAAATGGAGCATATCCATGGTTCGGTTCGGTCAAGTTGTATAGATTGAATAGATTGAATAGATGGATTCATATTGAATTGTGGTTTTATACTTGAATCACATTTAAGTAAGATTGTTTATATTTAGACTCAGTCTGAGTCAGACAATTAGAAAAAGAAATTTAAGTCCTGAATTAGGTTTTGATGTTATCGGTAACTGCTGCACATGTACGGCAGGATTTGTGTCTTTTTTCAAGACAATTACCGTATTGATAATAATGTTTGTTAGGTTGTCTACCTTAAATAGGCAAACACCCATATCTCCAGCTCCCTGAGGCTCAAGAGACCGGTTCCGCTTAAACCTATGTTTACTAGCTTCCTTATTGTAATTTAGTATAACTTGAGGGGGGTTTATGTAAAATAGTTTTGTTATACTTTCAAAATATACCTCAAGTATTTAATTATCGTTTTTAGAGTTTTCATAGATGTTTCTTTTATTCAATGTGAAATTTCTAGTGAATATGACCTAGTTTTTAAAGTATAAGGTATTTATTTGAAATATTGGAATTGTATGGTATTTTCTTATAAATGAGATGTTTTTTCTTGAATTTTGGAAATGTGGAATATTATAAATATTAAAAATAGATATTTTGATATTAATTACATATATATTTATTTATTAAAAATATAAGTTTTATTTATAATAGAAACCACATTTTCTAAAGAAAATGTATTAAAAATCTTTCGAGATCGTATGCTCCGTGAGGAGGTCCGCATCTCGCTCTACTAGGCCTAAGGATATTCGATAATCCACACCATATCAAACGGGGTCCCCAAAATGGGTTGTAGAGGCACAATTACAAAGATTTGTTAAATACACTTCTTATATAAAAAGGTTTTATAAGTTGAAGGTATTTAATTGCAAAGTCGTATTTCCCGTATTCTATTGTACCAAAATTTTATCGTGCTATGATAGAGATGTGTTGTGATGAGATAGGTCATTACCTCATGAACTACCTAAAGGCATAGCAAGGAAAATAAATTATAATGTCGAAATGAAACATGAAGGTATTTTAATGTAAAAATGCGATAAAGTTACCACAATAATTATTTTAAGGTGAAACTTGATTTACTAGTTTTGTTAATATTTGCTTAACAATATGTGAGAATATGAAGTTATCTTGATTAAGAAAAATCTAATTTTCAAAGAAAACCGAATCGGGAGTCGGATTAACTCCGCTTCCATCGGGTTTTAGAAATAGATTTTTTTAGAGATCAAGATGAGAGAGAAGAATGGGACTTACTGGCTTGGGGTTAAAAGGGGAGAGAGAGAGGGTCTTAAAGAAAGCTTCGGGGTGTCATTTCGTCACCGGAATCTCCTCGAAAGTTCGTCGGGGTTTCGCCCTTCACTAACTCCACTTATACACTAAGTACTTGAGAATTTTGTATAGTTTTTGTATAGAATTTTCAATGTGAAGGGATGCAAAATGGAATGGTATTTATAGGACAATTTAGGGTTTAGGGAGAGTGAATAATGCATTAAAATAGAATTTAAAGGGGTTTTTAATTCTCTGGAAAATGCAGGGAAAACAAACAGATAGGGGTTAAAGAGGGGAGTTTAAGGGTCTAGAGTTTACAAAAAAATTAGGGTTTGGGCTAGGGAAAATCGGCGGCGCCGGCCTACGGGGCCATCTCGCCGGTCGGATCAACGAGGTGGGGGCTTGGATTGGGGCCACGTGTCCACGACGATTCAACTAGCCTATTTAACATGTTTGATTATTTTGTAACTTACCCTATTACGTGTAGTGCACGTGTAGACTCTTGGGCTTCTAAAATATTAAAAGAATTTAAAATAAAAAGATATTGGGGCTGATGGGTTTTGAACTTTGATGCTGTGTCTTAACGGTGCAATGCCTTTACCAGTGAGCTACAAGCTCTCGCTTGCTGTTCAAAATTGAATTAAATACTTATAGTACTCACAGGAATTGTTAACACCCCAAGTGTACATTAATTTTTAATGAATTTTCTGTACACAGAATTTGGAGTTGTTAGAACAATCAAGTCTGTCCGTACCCTACTGAGCCTGAATATGACAATCTCCGTATAATCCGGTCTCTTCGTCTAAGAGTATCGCATACGGGATTTAGGGGGTGGATAACGTTAGACCCCTAATAACTCGATAAGTCATGCCGGAGTCAAGTTCATCACCAACCGAGAAACTACTGAAATCCTATCAGTAAATCTCATCCACCGTGGTCACAGATTTATGGTGATGGGCAACCGAATCATAACGCGACATCGACTCCTAATACTATGAGAGACGAATCCTTGACAATCACTCACTATCTCCATGTGGCTCGGGACTGTACCCTACTAAAACCTGTTTACACGACTCTTTTGAACTGTGGTAAGGTAGTAATCTAAGTATAGTGGGAACTCATATGAGAAAAATGACGATCTCAGGCCAAAGGACCAACCTGTACTCATACCACTAGAGAACTGCTATCTGACGATAAATATAATATCATTTAGAAGTTCTCGGCGAGTCTGTTTAGTGTACTCACCTCCAGTGAACACTTGTATACTATCTTAGGCGACACAACACCAAAAGCTTGTGAGACCGATCACCGCCCCTCATAATGGTCTAGAAACGTATACACTAGTCTACTCCGGAATATCGATGCCCGGTCTTGATACTCTCTTGACTAGGAATATTTAAGAATATGCTTATGGACTACCCTGCTCTTACGTATATGATCGCCATCATAATCCAGGTAGTTAAGCAAGAATCCTACGGGTTTTATCATCGTGTATTAGTGACACGTAATAACAAGTAAAACGTATACACATCAATGATAAAAACAAACCAAATAGCATGCTATCATTTCGAGTAAGACTGTTCTAATTGTATAAGTCATCTTTCAATTATCATAATCGCCTACCAGCAATCACAATAATTGCCTTGAGGGTACTATATCCAATACATAATTCTTGTGAGATATTGCTAAAGACTTCATGCAGAATCAATCTGCATGGGCCACCAATAAAAGCTATCGTGTCATGCTTCCTAAAAGACGGTGACGGCACGAAATGAGACCCGCGACGTATTTATTATAAGAATGCCATTTCCCTTAATAAATAAGTTTAGCATTTTATAACAATATAACAACATGCAAGAATTAACAAGATTAATAAAAATTCAACAGTAACTTTATTTACATTCAAATTTCAAAGTACATATGTGATTGTCTGAAACAAAAGTACAATAATAAGAAAGTGCCTAAACAACGGCATACTGGAATAAAAAGAAATAACTGCTGAAAGACTAGTAGACTGGCTGTACTGAAAACTGGTCGAAATTCTCCCGGCTTGGCTCAACATCTTCTGTCTCTAAATTATCTAACGAACATTCTAAGGAAGAGGAAGACAAAAGGAATATCATCAGTGAGGTAGCGCTCGTTAAGTCCCTAAAAATATTATAGATATAAAGTATGATAAAGCGAATGTATATGATTAGAACATAAATCTTAAACAAATGTGGAGATGTAAGAGTGTAAATTAGATATGTGTATGTTAAGGTATCTTAAGCATAACATGTATAAGAATCTCGTTATTCTATTCTAACGTGATTGTTTATAATTTGATAAAAAAAAAGGTATGCATTTATACGAGAATGGTGCGTCGTACCCCGTGGACTAAAAGTACAAGAGAGTATAAGGCTCCGTCAAACCCTACGGAATAACGCCAAAAGTGTATTCAAGAGGTGTATTTTAATAAACTCTTGTGCTACGACATGCATTCCTTATCAACTTACTCCTTATCCCCGCGTATGTTAATTCATGGTTAATGTTACGAGCCTTAATCGAATCCATGAATACAAAAGATGATGTATAATGTCAAGTTTTCAAAATTAAGTTTATGTTAAGATCAAATATTCATGTCACATTTCAAGTATTCATATCAAGTTTAAATATTCATGGTTTTGGTCAAGTCAAGTCTAGTATGTAATTGGATTATGTCAAATATATAATATCTACTTATGTCTTCATGTACATGCAACAATTCAAAGATCAAGAAAAACAAGGTAAATATGTTCGAATAGCATGACATGAGTTAAGTATATTATTTAACTAACGACCATAAACAATGCTGTAAATAAGTATTGTGTACGGTTAATTAATCAAGTCAATCAAATTAGGAATATAAACAGAAATATAAATCTAAGTGTTGCGCAGGCGTGAGTTCCAGTCGTGTCTAAATACGACTGCTGGTTTGGGAGATATATCCATTTTCGTTTCATCGCGCAGAACAGGTCATAATCTGTCCAGCACCGCCGCATATTTTTAAAACACGGATTAAGTTATTTTCCGTCGGTTTTCAGGTTTCAAAGATTATGAGAAATTTGTAGGTATTTCGATATATATATCCAAACAACTCTGGTTCGCGTGATTTGGTTTCCTAAAGTTCTAGTTACGCTCATTTTAATGTCATGGTTTAAAACAAAAATTCTGATTTCTGGACAGCAACTATGTGTTGTATTACCGGACATATATCTGATCATTATATTCCTTTTAGGATCTCCAATATATAATAAAATTCTATATCTGTCAATTGTGTATCTATACATATAAAGTTTGCCACGAACGGACATCGCGGGTGCAACTTATGTCCAATTTAAAATCAGCGCGTGAATCAGGATAGAATCTATCCAGATTCGTCACTTAATTAATCTTATAATGCAGTTTTATATATTTTAAGTCGATTTTCAGAAAATCAGTATCACTAAGAAAAATCAGGACTTTCGATCTAGATTTCCAAAATACCTGAGTTTGCTCAATTTGGATATCGGTAGACCGAGTTATGTGTTCTCGAAGATCACTGATAAAAGTAGTTTTATATTTTGAAAAACAGTGAATAAAAACAATATAACTCCTAAACTGTTAATCGATCAAAACTGAAATTTTTACTGTAAATTTAAGATTCTATCTGGTATATAATCTAATTTTTCTAGAATGTCCAGAAGTCAAGATTGATTTTCTAAAAATTATTTTGAAAGTAAAAGTATTTCTTTAAGGTGGTATTCGAGATTGACAAAATTATAGTATTTATTTGAAACTCCATTTTCTTTTAAAACTAAATATAAATAAAATAAAATAAAATAAAAACAACGAGCAATAAAGTATGAAAAGCATACGGAAAAGTATATGGATCAGTCATGATATATATATTAAAATCGATAGAAAAGATTAACAAAGATTCTACGCAAAAATTATTAAATACTTTTCTTTTATTTTCAATAAACGATCGCGTTCCATATGATGACATGCAAAATAAGGTGATACGATTCACATATTTCATAACTATTGCAACATGAAACAAGATAATCACTACTAGTTAAAAATGTATCCATTCATGAAGGTAATTTTTGCGTAGAATCTTTGTTAATCTAGGATGATACGATTCACATATTTTCATAACTATTGCAACATGAAACAAGATAATCACTACTAGTTAAAAATGTATCCATTCATGAAGGTAAATAAGTTTACAAAACAATTAACAATTATATTATCTATTTATTTTATGTGTGTTTTCTAAATAAGGAGTTTACCGATGAAGTGAGCAAATATGGACATCAATGGAGACATGACAAGATGGTGACAATTCAACAAGAGGAGGAGGAGAAACGGAGGGGACTTACATGCACATCCGGTATCGTCGCCGGTCCTGTCTACCGACGATAGCCTCGCGTTACCAGCGAGACATTTTTTTGAGAGCTTCTTCTTCTTCGAGAACTCTAAATGAAGAGAGAGAGAGAAAAAGATGAATAATATTTGCAAGGAAGAAAGGAAGGAGAGAAGTTGTTCTTCTCTCTAATTTTCTTTTAAAGGAATAAGAAGAAAAGAGTAAGATTAATATATAAGAAGTTATGTCATATTAATTCAAATTAATATGAATTCATAATGGGAGTTAAGAAGAAACTGAAAAGGTCCTTATTCATTTGGGAATTAAAGAAAATGAAAGAATGATAAAAATAATTGCAAACCACAATGTTCAAATCTATAGCTTATGAGCTAGCAAAGCAATGCCTTAATCAATGGGATACAAGATTACTATTGCATACAATTAAATAGAAATAAATATATGCAGAGTTTTAAAAGGAAATAATTTAAAAGATAAACGAAATAAATATTTTTCTTAAACTAATTTTTTTTCCAAAACAAAATCGAATAAATTTTTTTATATTAAAGAGATGAAACTAAATCTTTTAAAATGTTTCAAAACCTTTTCTTTTTATAAAACGTGTAATTTCAAAACAATTATTTTTTTATTAAAAAAACATTATAGTAAAATAGGGTCGTTACATCCTAAAGAGTCAACCTTCCACCATCTTCATCGTCTAAGATATGGATACATAATATGTATTTAGCACCATCTCACAGTTCCATAATTGATTTTGTGATTTAAAAATACTAAATTTTTTCTATTATCGGAACACCGTTAATTTTGCATCTACTGAATCAACAATGAAATAGATTAGAATCACATTAAATTTGGTGCATCCAAATCTTAGATAATGAAAAGGAAGATGGTGGATGCCGATCGTCGAATAAAATAGCAGATGATTTACTTTTTGTAACCGCATCCGAGACAATTTTCTCCATTGCCATCCGGGTTCCGTTTTCCATTTAAAAAATAACATTCCCAAGGTTTTTACATAAATCTTGCATTTTGAAAATAAAAGGTTTTTTTTTTGAAATATTAATAATTTAAAAATTAATTATTAAAATAGAGGGGTTAGATTTAAAATGATCAAAATAGAACGGTTTCGGCCCCCCCCCCATCCCAGAATAGGGGGCGGGTTCCTAGAACCCGCCCCCTATACAATAGTATAGAGGGCGGGTTCTGGGAACCCGCCCCCCCTGTTTTTTTAATTTCTAATTTTAATTATGAATTATATAATTATAATTATAATTATATAATTATAAATATAATTATATAATTATAAATATAATTTTAATTATAAAATTATAATTATGATTATGATTATAATTATAATTATAATCCTAATTATAATTCTTTAAAAAAAATTTAGAACTAAATAAACGTAAAAAATATTTAAATAAAATAATAAAATTTCATTATATCAATATTTTTTACAGAATGAATCCGTCAAAATTTACAATACAAAAAAATCCTATACGATTTCTATCTCGACGGTCAAATTTATAATATCAAAATGAATCCGTCAAATTTACAATATAAAAAAATCTTATCTGTTTGTAAAATGTAAATAACTATCGTTTTCCTTTTCCCTTTCCCTTATGAAATCCGAGAAGGCTTGACATAAGCCTATGCCTCCTGGGATGACTGGAGGACCCACCTGTTTCTTGGGTAGATGGCGGCGGCGGCGGCGGTGTCTGCTGTTTTGCTTCGGGTTCGGCTTCGGGTTCAGCTTCGTCTTCGGGTTCAGCTTCGTCTTCAGCAGCGTCTTGGACAGGCTGTTGATCCGCAAATCCTGAACCTGAATGTGGGACATGTGTCGGATATGTGCTGCCTCCCAACAACTGCATGTAGGACGATAAATTCGTGTCCCAACTGGGCAGTTGTAGCGAAGAGCCTGTCCCGGTTTCATGCGGCTGCTGTTGCACAAAACCTTGGCCCCATGGCTGCGCAAATCCTGACCCCCAAAGGCTGCTGTTGTTGCGCAAAACCTGACCACCAAGACGGCTGTTCTGCAAAACCTAACCCCCAAGACTGGTGTTGTTGCGCTTGTCCGGTATGCCAGGGTTGCTGTTGACGGTATGGTGATCCAAACCACTGATCCTGCTGCGCTGGATCTCCGTGATGCTGCGGCTCTGGTGCCGGCTGATGCTGCGGCTCTGGTGCCGGTTCATACTGCGGCTCCGGTGTCGGCTGATACTGCTGCTCTGGTGCCGGCGATAAATGTTGAGAAATATTATATGAACCAAATACACCACCAATTAATTAGTCTGCACTTGAAAATAGAGCCTGAGTTGCCGGACCAGTATCAGTTGGGTATGGTTCCTGCACCATTGTGAAGGATCCCGGCAGCGCCCGGCCATCGAAACGCGGCCAAAATGCGGAACAAAAATTTTCTAAACTGGCGCTACCGCTACCCGATTTACGGATCGACCTTAAATCCTAAACTAGCGAGCAAACTAAGAGTTAGAAACTTTATACCGAGATGATCCAAGTCCTTCGGTCTTCATTCCAAGCTCCTAGCGATCCTTTGATGATGTTTTGGTTGCCGGTCTTCCTTCATCTCTGATGATCCATCCGAGGGAAATGACGCAAGCTCCAACCTCGTCGAACGAGGTAACCGACGCTCCAACATCGCTAGTGATGGAGTGTGGGGGTGTATGAATATGTTACTACAATTTTTCTCTCAACCATGAGCTCAATGAGAAACTCAAGAAGAAGAATGAAGGAGATGATGAAAACTTGGCATAAGGCTTTTGTGAACTTTTGAGTGAATGAGAGAGGAGAGTTTAATCAAGTGTGTAAACTTGCAAATGAAATGAGCCCCCTCCAAATATGTGCCCCCCCCTTTCTCTCTCCTTCACACAAAAAAACATTTTTTTTCAATTAACCATTAAACAAAAGAGACCATACTACAAGCCCATACCTTGTCCATGTTCATGCCACCTCATACCTCCTTTCCACCTCATTTCCAAAACGAATGATTTTCCAAAAAGGTAAATCATATAAATGAGGTGGCAACTTCTTCTAGAAGCTATTCCATACAAATACGGAATACTTCCCGGTACATGTACCGAAATACATATACGCGTATTCGTACCAAAATACGAATAGCCGAGAGAGAAAACGTATAGTGAACAATAATACTAGAATACGTATATACAAATACATATATAAATTATTAAATCAAAATCCGATTTAATAATCCGGCTTAATCCTAAGCCGCTAGTATTATCAACCGTCCGATTAAAGTCTGCGCAGCAAGTGCATATATTTAATCGGACACCAGTATGTATCAACATACAACATGTACACCATATCGCCTGAACCGTGAAAACCCTCTATGTGGGACTCTAAAGACTCAACAATACGCTGGCAGTGGGTTTAACCACAAGCACGTCAGCGGCACTAGCTGTACGTAACGGCTACCCAGGTATTGAGCGAAAGGGAGGCCGATGAGCAAACTCATCCTGAACCCCTACTGAGCCTGTCAGTGACAATATCCGTACAGTCCGGTCTGTTCGTCTAAGAGTATCGCATATCGAGTCTAAGGGGGTGGATAAAGTCAGACCCCTAACAACGCGACATTTAGTGTCGGTATGAAACTCATCACTACCTGAGAAACTATCGATCCTGGATCGGTAATTCTCGTCCACCGTGGCCACGGATTTACGGTGATGGCCATCCGTAAACAACGCGACATCAACCCCCAATACCGGGAGAGACGAATCCCCGACGATCCGATCACTGCCTCCATATGGCTCGGGACTGTACCCAACTAAAACCTGTTTGCACGCCTCCTTTGAGCCGTGGTAGGGTAGTAATCAAAGCACAGTGGGAACTCACACGAGACAAATGACGATCTCAGGTCGACAGACTAACCTGTACACATGTCACCTGGGAATTGCTATCTGACAATAGGTATAATACCAACTAGCAGGTTCCCGGCGAGTCCGTCCAGTGTACTCATAACCCAATGAGCACCTGTATACTATCTTAGGTGGACAAACTAACACCAATGGCTTGTGAGACCTGGCCACCGCCCCTCGTCGGGGTCTCGATCAGTATACACTAGTCTACACTGGAGTATCGATGCCCGGTCTCGATACTCCCACAACTAGGGATATTTAAGGATGTGCTTATAGACCCCAGCTCCCACATATATGATCGCCGTCATAATGCTGGCAGTCAAGCAAGAATCCTATGGGCTCTATCAACATGTATATGATGATAAGACAAACCAGATAGCATACTATCATCTTGAGTAAGACTGTTTTATCGGTATAGGTCCTCACTCAATCATCATAATCACAAGTCCGCGACTATGATAATTGCCTTGAGGGCACTATAGCCAACAATCTCCCACTTGCACTTAAGACCAATTATTGCGATGTCGCATACTCACAGCCCGTGTGATACCGAAAACCCAACTTCTCTACTAATCAGTTTCGCAAAGCCTGTTTGCGAAAATGATTGCGTTCGAGAAATAGCCTCAGTGAGTGGATCCGCTCCAACGTTTCTTTCTATATCTCTCTTAATCTCAACTTCACGGAGAAAACTATCTCCCGAAATGAGCGATACTTGTCTTAGAATTTGTCTGGATGTCTGATGGGACCCAGTTCATAAATGAACTCCAAATCCAGCAAACTACTTAGACTGTATCGTCCACTGAATTTAATCAGTATCCTGCGCCATGTCTTTCCTCAGTATCCGCTTGGACCACCTGTCCAATATACTGTCCCTTAAAAGAGGGAAAACTATAACTCTGACAGTAACTCTGTCATCCAGGTCACCTTGGAAGCCTGAAATGATAACTGTTTCCCGAAGGAGGCTGCCATTACCATATCCATAGAACATCCATTTATGTTCATAAACTGCTTCCCAATGTATTTCAAATGTTCTGGTTTTCATCCCTTGTCTTTCTCCAGGATTAGAATAATATATCTGCTTATTGCATCTAGTACAAAAGCAATATATGGTGTGGTACTCGACATTTCATGATTAACTCAATTGCCTAAGCAAGTGATATGTTAATCATGTAGATCCCTCTCCCCTTTAGTTTGTAAGACACCTTTAGAGAGGTTGACCCCATCACCTGCAGGTAGACCACCATGTCAGGAGTCGTCCATTTAATGTCAAAATACCCAGATTAGGATACTTCCCAAATCTAGATCTAAAACCATAGATCTAGTAACCAGAAACCCTGATATTACATCCATATCCTGTGTGGAGAAACAATTTTGTGACAACCATAGTACAACCGATCGTAGTATAGGAATATCTCTTCCTATCAAGTGCATGCCATCCTAATACCTGGACATTACTTTCTACTACCTTCTTACCAGACCCATCTCCTATTCTGATGAAGTCAAAGCCTATGACTGTTACATAAAAATTAGATGATCTATTTCCGCTATACCTGCTTTAGTCTATGAATAGACATAAGCTACTTGCCCACTATGCTTCCACTGCTCCCACTGACTACAACAACCCTCTAGCAGAGTCATATACACGTGCACTTCTAAAACTAGTTTAGAACGACGCTATACTCATTCTCCTGCCGGGTCTTATAGTCTAGAACAGCAGCAATGGCAAGTCTGGGTAAACAAGAACCTCCCTGTCACCGTTACTGAGAAGACCGAAGTACTTCTCGGGTGCCTGAGGTTACCCACCAAAATCTGCGGAGTGGCTAATGGAACGTCAAAAACAATTGAATCCGTAGGTTCTATTAAATCTTCAGTAATCGTTTGTGGTTCTGGAATCACTTCCAGTTCTACCATACTCCCACTTTTGTTTTTCTGAAAAAATCCATTTTACTAAAACCGTGGCGAGTTAAGAACAATATAAATATTGATCTTCATGATGGTAGAAAGTTAACCCTCGTCAAAGCCCGGGATAACCCACAAACTGCCATTACTGAAACGTGCCTCGAGTTTATCCGGATTCTGGTTTTAAGCATCAGCCGGACAACTCCCTATACCTTAACATCGTTAAGATATAAATTGATTCTATATAAATCTAATATAGAAACAAAAGAACTAATCTAATTTGAACCAGATTCAAAATCATGCAGCTGTCTCCAGTGCATATCAACCAAGAAAAGAGGACAATCAGCATTACTCATCTAGGAGTGTATCCATATATGAGTAACCTGAAAAAGAAGCAAGTTCTCAAAACCATTACTATTAACGGAATACCAAACACAAGTATCTATATCTTCGAATACTTCGAAGAATCCCGATACTTCTAACAAATGGTTCTCTACTTCATTCTTATACCTATAACTTCTCAATATCTGGACTTTGCATTTCAACGAAATACTTGTCCAGAACTGGAGAAGTCACAATTAAACAGAATATAGTACGAGTACCAACCCCTTTGTCCTAATAGATACTGGACAACATACAATACTTTGTACAAGTCCCCTGAGTTCAACAACTCAAACCCTGTGCATCGTAGGTTGAAAAACTGTACTTTGGTTAAGAAGAGTTACACCGCTGTTGAATGCACCTTACCTAATCACCAACTGATATAGGTAAATGTCATAGACATAATATCAAAAAGTTATATCTCACTTTATAAAATAAATGTACGGATATATCAGTTTGAAATTGGTGCATAACAACGGATATTCAAAACCAAATATTTGCCATCCGGCAAAATCCAGATGATTTCCTCAAATATCACCAATTACAACGAATTCCGATATAATGAGGATCTAATCACCCAATTCCCAATATCTTACTCCCACTCACCATCCGTAATAACATACAGATGTGAGAAACTGATCTGGTAAATACATATCCTGGAGTTAGATTCTAATTAGGAAAATAGATTTCAATTAACATTGCACAGTGAAACCGAAACATGAAAATGTTTCAAAAAAGGTTAACTGGTATTCCTAGTAACGCCTCTTCCATTATCCTGAATCATGACAGTAACCATATACTTACCTGCCCTCACTGCAATCCCTTAATTATGTCTTTACTTATTACCTTCTGTACACCTCCTTTACGCTAATTGGTTTTCTTCATTTCCTACCTTTCGGAACTAGCCTAAGGTTTGGAAGAAGACTATCCAATAAGCGTAATAGGTGTACTCTCCTAATCTTAGGAACCCTCGCAACCTGAGAGAAGGTAATGGGAAAAGACATCTGAATAATCCTATTCTTTTTCTCCTGAACCAGAATCCATCCTCGAAAAAGTTCCTTCGAGTTCGTATGTAACTATACGATGGATTTATCCAATGGAAGTGGATGTTCGTAGTGATACGAGGTGTTTTGGAGAAATGTAAAGTGAATGTAGGAGTGGCAGGGGTATACATGGTCTTTGTCGTGAATGATGGTGATCGCAATTTTCTTTGCCATTATTATAATCCCTTTATATGTCTTTACTTATCACCTTCTGTACACCACAGTTAAGCTTGTTGGTTTTCTTCCTTCCCTACCGTTCGACACCTGCCTATGGTCTAGAGGAAGACTATCCAATAAGCTCAATAGGTGTACCCTCTCCTAATCCTAGGAGCCCTCACAACCCGAGAGAAGGTAAAGAGAAAAGACAACCGAATAATCCTATTCATTCTCTCCAGAACCAGAATCCATCCTCGAAAAAGTTCCTTCGAGTTCGTATATAAGTATACGATGGATGTATCCAATGGAAGTGGATATCTGTAGTGATACGGGGTGTTCTGGAGAAATGCAAAGGTGATATAGAAGTGGCAATGATGTATGCGACACGGTGACATTCCAAAAGCCACAGTGTTTTAAGAAGGTTCGGTCAATTTGGTTTCATGAGTTTTAGTCAAAGATCGGGTCATAGTCGCAGCCAGAGAGAGAGAGAGAAGAAACACTCAGTGTGCACTTTAACCTAGATCAGAATGGTTGATCATTTTATCTAATCTGGATGGCTCCCACTGTATCCTCGAATTCTCCTCCAAACATAAAAGAAGAATTAGTCGGAATCACCCGAGGAGTAATCCTACTCATCAGTGGGAATCGGGATCCAACTATCATCGTATGATAACTTGATGGAAGCCACTCAAGTCACCACACTCCAGAAGGTATGCGCAAGCCTGGCAAGTTTCCTGTATGTTTGAAACTCCCGATATGATTTTTACCCCAAGCGGTTTATGACCTTGACTTTGGCCAACAAATCATAACCCGCAAGTCAAGTTATACCCGTCATTGTCCTGATTGATTTAGACCCACCCGCACACACCCTTGACTTTGGCCAACAAAGTGGTACGACTGTCCTAAACCAATGCATATCCATGCAACGGACAAGCAACACACAGCTACCGCACACGATGCCTTGACTTTGGCCAACAAACACCGCACGAATACTATGTGCTACTTATCCGAAATGACGGAGGGCTACGGCTAGTTTTTGGCGAAAAACCTTTAACATAATGAACTTGATATCGTTGAAGGAATCCAAGTGGTTTTATAAATATATAGTAGCGAAAACTTTTGCTAAAGAGGTCACTCCCGGTGAAGGGATCTCGGCTCTTTCCCCGTAGAATGAGGTGCAGGATATTCCAAACTGAATACCACGATGCAAAGCAAAAACAATCGACTATAGTAAAGTTATTACGTTGACACAAACTTTTACTTAAGGGGTCACTCCCGATGAAGGGATCTCGACCCTTGCCTCGTCGAATGAGGTGCAGGATATTCCAAATGAATACCACGATGCAAAGCAAAAGAGAACGTCTGTAATGTCAGTTTTTAAAAAAACTTGGTTCCAACAACATCATAAATAGGTTTGTTTTATCCTTGCATTGATAAGAATCTATGCAGTCCCATCAATTAATCACACCAGAAAAGAACGAAAATAAAATGTACGTATATGCCATCCGCATTCGCCACTGGGTCCCGTCATCACCCGTTAGGTTACTTAACTAACGACAGAGCGGGGACTGGGCTAGCGCGGGTGCAAAACATATACAACATCTACTAATATATATAAATATATATAACATTCGTCCCAGGCATGATATAAAGCAACATCACAGAAACATCACAGAAGCAATACAGAATGGTGGATAATCTGGAGCCCCGAATTTCACTTGAGCCGCAAGTGAGACCTGACGTTCCCTGTCGTGTGGATAGCATGTGCAATGAAACCTAGACCCCTACGAGTGCGACAAGTTACCCGCTAAAACCAGAAGTGGGGCAGCCCCCTTCAGCAACGCGAATGGACCACCCAGCACTTCACGGAATCCGGTAACTTGAGCATCCCTCCTGGGTCACCTATACCCCCTACGAGTGCGGCGAACAGCCCGCCAATTCTAGAGTAAGGTCCCCTCCGTCCCAACGCCATGAGATGCGGACCCATTGCCCTCTAGAATCCGACTATTCGTGCACCCCACCGCGGGGTAATCCTAATACAGAAAAGAAAATAATATACACGGGTAACATCGACCTCAGCCCGATCGTGCCCCAAAAGAATAATATACAAACTGGCAGTGACGGCAGTCCACATGTCGGACGCTCGCCCCGCAATATCAAATGTACAAATGAAATAACACTGTACTATCATTGCACCATTGCTATCCACCACGACAATCCAACCAACATCACAGCACAACACAGAACATCAACGTGAATGTCACGTTTGCCAACCCGTCTAAAAGACATATAGCAGTTAGACGGGTTTACCGATCAAATGACATTCACGGTCGCAGATTATAATGTATGTACTGTCAAACGCACGCTTAAAATATCGATCGACTAACTTCCAAATTGGCCCCAATAGCAAAACAACACTTTACTGAAACCTGGGCCAAAACAGAATATGAAAAGATTCACAATTCCAAGTCTCTGTGCTACAGTAAAATTTGAAGGCCCGTCGCTAATAAATGGCCGCGGATCCACCGCCAAAAAGGGGTTAGCGCGACGGATCCGCGGCACTTTAGTGGCTTCACGAGCTCAAATTTTTTCTGTAGCCTTGTATTTGCCTGCACGGATTTTTAAGCTACTGCAAATAATTTTTTGAACACTTTTGAAAATCGACAGCAACCAGAGAAATGAAAACGTGATATCGGAAACTTTCGTCGATCGATATTTTAAGCACGTCTAAACAAGCTAGTAAGGGGTTTAAAAGGCGGCTCTGATACCATGAAGGGTCCCGGCAACACCCCGGCCGTCGAAATGCGGCCAAAATACGGAACAAAATTTTTCTAAACTGGCGCTACCGCTACCCGATTTACGGATCGACCTTAAACCCTAAACTAGCGAGCAAACTAAGAGTTAGAAACTTTATACCGAGATGATCCGAGTCCTTCGGTCTTCATTCCAAGCTCCTAGCGATCCTTTGATGATGTGTTGGTTGCCGGTCTTCCTTCGTCTCCGATGATCCACCCGAAGGAAACGGCGCAAGCTCCAACCTCGTCGAACGAGGTAACCGACGCTCCAACATCGCTAGTGATGGAGTGTGGGGGTATATGAATATATCACTACAATTTTTCTCTCAACCATGAGCTCAATGAGAAACTCAAGAAGAAGAATGAAGGAGATGATGAAAACTTGGCATAAGGCTTTTGTGAACTTTTGAGTGAATGAGAGAGGAGAGTTTAATCAAGTGTGTAAACTTGCAAATGAAATGAGCCCCCTCCAAATATGTGGCCGGCCCCCCCTTTCTCTCTCCTTCACACAAAAAAACATTTTTTTTCAATTAACCATTAAACAAAAGAGACCATACTACAAGCCCATACCTTGTCCATGTTCATGCCACCTCATACCTCCTTTCCACCTCATTTCCAAAACAAATGATTTTCCAAAAAGGTAAATCATATAAATGAGGTGGCAACTTCTTCTAGAAGCTATTCCGTACAAATACGGAATACTTCCCGGTACATGTACCGAAATACATATACGCGTATTCGTACCAAAATACGAATAGCCGAGAGAGAAAATGTATAGTGAACAATAATACTAGAATACGTATATACAAATACATATATAAATTATTAAATCAAAATCCGATTTAATAATCCGGCTTAATCCTAAGCCGCTAGTATTATCAACCGTCCGATTAAAGTCTGCGCAGCAAGTGCATATATTTAATCGGACACCCGTATGTATCAACATACAACATGTACACCATATCGCCTGAACCGTGAAAACCCTCTGTGTGGGACTCTAAAGACTCAACAATACGCTGGCAGTAGGTTTAACCACAAGCACGTCAGCGGCACTAGCTGTACGTAACGGCTACCCAGGTATTGAGCGAAAGGGAGGCCGACGAGCAAACTCATCCTGAACCCCTACTGAACCTGTCAGTGACAATATCCGTACAGTCCGGTCTGTTCGTCTAAGAGTATCGCATATCGAGTCTAAGGGGGTGGATAAAGTCAGACCCCTAACAACGCGACATTTAGTGTCGGTATGAAACTCATCACCACCTGAGAAACTATCGATCCTGGATCGATAATTCTCGTCCACCGTGGCCACGGATTTACGGTGATGGCCATCCGTACACAACGCGACATCAACCCCCAATACCGGGAGAGACGAATCCCCGACGATCCGATCACTGCCTCCATGTGGCTCGGGACTGTACCCAACTAAAACCTGTTTGCACGCCTCCTTTGAGCCGTGGTAGGGTAGTAATCAAAGCACAGTGGGAACTCACACGAGACAAATGACGATCTCAGGTTGACAGACTAACCTGTACACATGTCACCTGGGAACTGCTATCTGACAATAGGTATAATACCAACTAGCAGGTTCCCGGCGAGTCCGTCCAGTGTACTCATAACCCAATGAGCACCTGTATACTATCTTAGGTGAACAAACTAGCACCAATGGCTTGTGAGACCTGGCCACCACCCCTCGTCGGGGTCTCGATCAGTATACACTAGTCTACACTGGAGTATCGATGCCCGATCTCGATACTCCCACGACTAGGGATATTTAAGGATGTGCTTATAGACCCCAGCTCCCACATATATGATCGCTGTCATAATGCTGGCAGTCAAGCAAGAATCCTATGGGCTCTATCAACATGTATATGACGATAAAGACAAACCAGATAGCATACTATCATCTTGAGTAAGACTGTTTTATCGGTATAGGTCCTCACTCAATCATCATAATCACAAGTCCGCGACTATGATAATTGCCTTGAGGGCACTATAGCCAACACATTGTTTGTACAAGATGCAACCCATGAGCCTGTCGTTACATTAGAAATAAGAAATAAGTATTGACTCATACCGCCGGATGTTAAAAAGTAATATAATATAAAGAATTCAACTTACCAAATCTCGTTCCACGTGGCCCCTAGGCTCGTACCGCGAGATATTTGGGAAGTTGTTAGGGGGAGAGAAAGATATCTTATGGTGACACGCTTATACCACTGTAGATATGCTTCGGTAGCGTCGGTGGCTGTTTGGTCATCTATTTGCTGTAAGGCAATATTACGCTGCCTATCCTCCCATCTCAGCAAATATTGATGATGGTGCTCCCTCTAATCACGCTCCGCTTTTCTTCCTCACATGTCTTCCTCTATTGTCATAGGCGAAGGCGGCGGGACAGGAATATGTTGCGATCTATCAAACTGTCGCAACACCTGGTCCGGAAGGTGCATGACAACGACATTAATGCAGAGGAGTGGGCATCGAGCCCGCCAAACCGGCTCTCCTTCGATACAGATGCCGAGTAATCCATGTGCGGCTGGTTTCACACACTGTCGGCCGGTATTGTGCGTTGATGGTATGTATCTATACGGTAAGTACAGAGGCTGCATGTTAATTGCTACAGGTGTTGATGCTAATAACGGTATATTTCCATTGGGATTTTCTATTGTCGAGGGTGAAAATACATCATCCTGGTCATGGTTTTTCCGTCAACTCAAAAATATCCCATCTGTTATTGATAAAACAGATTTATGCATCATATCTTATAGACATCTGGGAATACTAGCTGCAATGAGATCTGTATTTCTGACGACCCCACATAGGTTTTGCCTACGGCACTTCAGGCAAATTTTTTATAGAAAATTTAAAAATTCGGATCTACATAAGCTTATGTACAAAGCCGGTGAAACGCCTGACCCTAATGTTCACGACATATATACATGACGAAAATTGGGGAGATGAGTCAAGCCGCGAAAACGTGGTTAGATGAGTATCCAGTACGCATGTGGTCACAAGCACATGATGATGGGTGCAGATATCTACTAATGACGACTAATATGTCTGAAAGCTTCAACGGGGTCCTTAAAGGCGTTAGAGGCTTACCGATCCAGGGGTTGATTGTTCGAACCTTTTTCTGGATGAATACTTACTGTAGGGTTCCTAGGCACTCCTGTGAAGGTTCATAAAGCATCAAACATGCCCGAATAAAATTTTAGATGTGCCGAACAACCCAAAGACGGGATCTTTGCTAGATTATTAGGGTTTAGCACGCAAGATAACATCTTTAAAGCTAAGTGTGAGGGATTACAACCTTTGTAGTCCGCTCCTTCGCTTCACAAGCTCCGAGTAGAAGTCCCTTCGCCGCGATCCACGATCTCCCGGACTCAAGAGAGGCTCCACGACTCGAACGATCCATGCTAGCTTGAAGTGTTCCGTTTCTCCGATGATCTACGTCGAAGTTGCTATAACCCAAGCTTTCTCACTCTAAAGAGATGAACACCCTAATCTAATGGGCTAGATTAGATGAGGATGATGGAGTAGTATTTATACTATCTTTTTAATTCACTTTCTCACAAGAAATCATCACAAAAGAATTAACTAGTAAGCTTTCTCAAAGCTAAGAGAGAAGAAGATGATGAATGAAAAAGATCATCCTTTTGTGATGAATAGTAGATAAGAATATATGACTGATATGGAACCATGGTCAAGGATGATAGGTTAAACCTTTGTAGAGAATAAACTAGAGTTAGGGTTTGGTTAGGTTAAGGATAAGGATCAACCATAATATCTTAACCAAGACAAAAGAGAATCTTTCTAGAAAGTGCAAGAAAGAGCTAACCCTAATCAAACCCTAATCCCTTTTTATCATCCTTAAACATATTTCATAATAAATCATATCATGTCACAATAATATATATCACATATATATTATATATTTGCAACAAAAGAAAATAATACAATTAACATATATCGCATATATATCAATGTATTAATCCGGTGAGAAAATGGAATAATAAAGCGAGCCAATATTAGATAATGTAATACAATATATCATATATATCATTATACATTAAATCATCGAATCAACACTTGATCCAACGATCCGGCTATATCAAATATAACCGACCAATATATCATGTACCGATTCATCGAATCAACACTTGATCCGATGTCCCGATTCATATCTAAATGTCGCGAGAATATAATACGGTATCTCATATCGCATTATCCTCGGTCCTGCACATATCACATATGTGCCTCTACTCCGTTTTGCCTGAGCCAAGAAACCTCTGTGTAGGACTCTAAGGAATCGTCAATACGCCGGTAGCAGGTGATGATCATATCAAACACCCACAAGCTGCAAGCGGTCAGCTAAACGTAACAGCCACCCAGGTATTGAGTGATCAGAAGATCAACAAGCTAGCCTGTCCGTTCTCCTATCAATCCAATCAGTAACACTCCCGTACAGTCCGGTCTGTTCGTCTGATATGTCGCATATCAAGTCTAGGGGTGGTATACGTCAGACCCCAGTAACCGATAAGTCGTGTCGATGTGAGGCTCATAACAGGTCTAGAAACTACTAGTAACACTTACCAGTAAATCTCTATATCAGCCCTGGCCAGGGACTTCCAGTTATAGCCAATCGAACACAGCACAACATCAACTCCCTATACCGGGAGAGACGAATCCCCTCCTATCGCTCATTGCCTCCATGTGATTCGGGACTGTACCCAAAAGCCACCGTTTTGCACGCCCTCTTGGACGTGGTAAGGTGGAAATCAAAGCACAGTGGGAATCACACAAGACTCTATGACGATCTCGGGTCTACAGACTACCATGTACCAGTGTCACCAGAGAACTGCCATCTGACGTGTGGTATATCACCATCTGGGAGTTCTCGGCGAGTCTGTCCAGTGTACCCAGTCTCCACTGAGCACCCGTACACCATCCTTGATGTCAAACACCGATGGATATGGGATCATCCATCGCCCATCATATGGGTCAAGATGCGTATACGCTAGTCTACTCTGGTGTATCGATGCCCCGTCTCGATATACCCTCGACTAGGAACATTTATAGGATGTACTCATCGACTACCGTGGCCCCACTAGTATGATCTCATCATAATCCCAGTAGTCGAGTACAGATCCTAAGGGCTTTATCAACATGTGAGAGAAAGACAGTAAACCAATACAAGTCAACATGTTAAGATAAAGTGAAACAAAATAGCATACTATCATGACGAGCAAGAAAGTCCTCTCTGTATATATCCAAGCATCCATCATAATATACATCATATGTACAACAATGGCCTCTAGGGCATATACATAACTAACAATCTCCCACTTGCACTAAGGCCAGCTGCTGTAGTATCTCATACCTAGCATCCCGAATAATCTCTCAAACTGTATCTGGGGAATGGCCTTCGTGAGTGGATCCGCAGTGTTGTCCTTCATATCTACTCTCCTGACCTCGATCTCCCGGCGATCAACTATCTCCCTGATCAGGTGATACCGCCTCAGAATATGTCTGGACTTCTGATGGGATCTGGGTTCCTTGGCCAAAGCCACAGCTCCATTGTTATCGCAATACAGAGGTATTGGATGCTCAATGGATGGAACCACACCAAGTTCACTAATGAACTTCTTCATCCAGACAGCCTCTTTGGCAGCATCGTTGGCAGCGATGTATTCAGCCTCTATCGTCGAGTCTGCAACGGTATCCTGTTTGGAACTCTTCCAACATACCGCCCCTCCATTGAGGGTAAATACAAATCCCGAGTGCGACTTTGAGTCGTCCTTATCACTTTGGAAGCTGGAATCGGTAAAGGACTCTACCCGGAGTTCTCCGTTACCATACACCAAGAACATGTCTCTAGTCCTTCGTAAGTACTTGAGAATGTTCTTCACAGCCGTCCAGTGACTCTCTCCAGGATCTGCTTGATACCGACTCACTACACTTAGTGAGTATGCTACATCGGGTCTGGTACATAGCATCGCATACATGTTAGAGCCTACTGCCGAAGCATAGGGTATCCCTTGCATGCGAGCTCTCTCCAAATCAGTCTTGGGAGACATCTCTTTGGAGAGAGTGAGTCCAGAGATCATGGGTTGGTTCCCACGCTTGGATTCTTCCATACTAAACCTCTTTAGTATGGTGTCAATATACCTGGATTGGGACAATCCCAGTATCCTTTGGGATCTATCTCTATAGATCCTAATCCCCAATATGCAGGAGGCATCACCTAGGTCTTTTATTGAGAATCTTTGTGATAAGAAGAGCTTGACTGATTGCAGCATAGGAATATCATTTCCTATCAAGAGTATGTCATCCACGTACAATACGAGGAAGACAACCTTACTCTCTGCTACCTTTTTATAGATACAAGGTTCATCTATGTTTTTGATGAAGTCAAACTCTTTGACTACAACATCAAAACAGATGTTCCAACTCCGCGATGCTTGCTTTAACCCATAAATGGATTTAAGCAGCTTGCACACCTTTCCGCTGCTCCCACTATCTACGAAGCTCTCTGGCTGAGTCATGTACACGCACTCTTCTAAATCACCGTTTAGAAAGGCGGTCTTAACATCCATTTGCTGGATTTCGTAGTCATGGTATGCAGCAATGGCAAGTAAGATCCGGATGGACTTAAGCATAGCCACTAAAAAAAAGGTTTCGTCATAATCCATATCTGGTCGTTGACGAAAACCTTTTGCTACAAGTCTAGCTTTGAAAGTCTCAACTTTTCCATCTACACCAAATTTCTTTTTAAAAATTCACTTGCTCCCAATGGGTTTTACCCCTTCAGGAGCATTTTCCAAAATCCATACCTTATTGGTGTATATGGATTCCATCTCAGATCGCATTGCATCCAGCCATTTCACAGAGTCACCACTCGTGATGGCCTGCTCGAAACTAGTCGGGTCATCATCTTCCATGATGCAATCCTCGCTTCCACCATCAATGAGAAAACCGTAGTATCTCTCAGGTGGATGAGAAACCGTGCTAGATCGGCGGAGAGGCTGGGGTTCGTCGGGTACTACTGAATCCTCTGGTTCTACCAAATCATCTGTTGTAGTTTGTTCTGCTGGAACTTCTTCCAGTTCTACCTCAATGCCACTATGTTGTTTCATAAGAAAACATTTTTCTAAGAAAGTGGCATGTCGAGAAACAAACACCTTTTGTTCCTCGGAGTGGTAGAAAATATACCCTCGCGAATGTTTGGGATATCCAATAAACTTACATAGGACAGACCTTGCCTCGAGCTTGTCCGGATTGTGTGTTTTAACATAGACCGGACAACCCCATATCTGAATAAAATTAAGACATGGTCTCTTACCATTCCATATCTCATATGGAGTGGTAGGCACTGATTTGGTTGGAACTCTATTCAATAGGTATGCAGCTGTCTCCAGTGCATATCCCCAGAAGGAAATAGGTAACTCAGCAGTGCTCATCATAGATCGCACCATATCTAATAGAGTGCGATTTCTTCGTTCCGATACACCGTTGTGCTGTGGTGTATAAGGAGGAGTAAGCTGAGAGAGAATCCCATTCTCTTTTAGATAATCTAGAAATTCATTGCTTAAGCATTCACCTCCTCGATCAGATCGAAGAATCTTAATACTTTTGCCCGTTTGATTCTCTACTTCGTGCTTATATTCTCTGAATTTCTCAAAAGCTTCAGACTTGTGTTTCATCAGGAATACATATCCGAATCTTGAGAGATCGTCAGTGAATGTAATGAAGTAGGAAGAACCGTTCCTGGTATGCGTAGACATGGGACCGCATACATCACTATGTCCTAGTCCTAAGAGTTCAGTAACTCTTTCTCCGTGTCCACTAAACGGAGCTTTGGTCATTTTTCCTTTGAGACATGAATGGCAAGTATCATAAGATGATAATTCGAACGGATTCAAATAACCATCCTTATGTAACTTAGCTAGTCGTGTCGCATTGATATGACCAAGTCTACAATGCCACAAGTAGGATTCGTTCATTTCTGAACTTTTCCTCTTGTGTGTGTTTTGTATATTGAGGACTGTATTCTGATTTAGAATGAATATGCCATTATATAACGAGCCTGATGCAATCAACTTTTGATCTAGGAATATGTTCATAACATTATCCTGTACTACAAAATTATATCCTTCTTTACTTAATAAAGAAACTAATATAATATTGCACATCTTGTTCGGTATATAATAGCACTCATTCAGAATCAGTGTATCACCACTTGGTAATACTAGGTGATATTCGCCAACTGTTTTGGCTGTAACATTTGCACCGTTCCCTACTTGAACGGAATGATCACATTTTCCCAGTTCTCTACCTTTACGTAGCCCATGTAACAATTTATATATGTGGGATCCTGATCCGGTATCTAATACCCAGGACGTAGGGTGAACTGAGAAACAGTTCTCAATAACTAACACACCTGAAGAAGATGCATCAACATGCATGTTCTTTTGGGCGGCGTGAGAATCCAGATATTCTCCTGTTCCCTGTTCAGTCTTATAACTCTTATAAGAAAAAACGGGTCCAACGTTCCCCTGCTCAGTATAATAAGCGGGTTCAGTCAATACATCCATATTATTATCTTGATTATGGCCTGACATGGTCGCTACCTGGAGAGAGAGAGAAGAAAACACTTTAGCGTATGCTCTTGCAAGATTAGATTGGTTATTATCTTATCTAATCAGGATGTCTCCCACTGTTTTTATCAAATCTACCTTCAAACCCTAAAAGGTAAGATTAGCCGGGATTAATTACACCCTACAATTTCGTCAATCTTTCAGCCAGATCAGTGTCGGTACTTGAGGGAGGTTCCCCGTGCTTTCGCACGGACCTAATTAAAGTAAACCTCGTTTTCACAGAGGCGTAACCCCGTTAACACTTTTCTAGACACCTACTTGATCGGCTAATTTTCCTGTGTAAAACTCTCCCAGGAGTAACACTTACTCCCAGTGGGTATCGGGATCTAACTATCTCATAGGAGGTATGCAATCTCATTGCAAATTTCAACACTTGAAATTCCCGATAATATTTTGCCCCTAACGTCCCATGACCTTGACGGAGGCCAAACTACCCATAGGGCGCTTAGTCAAGTTCAACCCGTCATTTCTTGATTGAATTAAACCCACCCGTACGACCCTTGACGGAGGCCAAACTACGCCGTGTGAATACCCTAATCCAATCACATCATATGCTAGCAGATAAGCACTAGTTAGCTACCGTACACTACGCCTTGACGGAGGCCAAACTACCGCAGCACGAATACTAAGCAGTACTTATCTGAAATGACGGAGGGCTACGCAGGTTTTTCAGAAAAACCATGAGCGTAATGAACTTGATATCGTCGTAGAATCATGTGAAATTTTGAAATGGAGTGTTTTTGAGGCTTTCATTGGTTTTGCTAAAAAGGTCACTCCCGGTGAAGGGATCTCGGCTCTTTCCTCATCGAATAAGGTGCAGGATATATCATATATATCACTGTGCAAAGCAAAACTCTAAAAGCAATCAAAAGACAAACCGAGTTTTGTAGCATCTGCCAGTTTCGCTAAAGAGGTCACTCCCGGTGAAGGGATCTCGGCTCTTTCCTCATCGAATAAGGTGCAGGGTATATCATATATACCACTATGCAAAGCAAAACTGTAGCTACCCTTTTTATAAAGTTTTGATTCTACAATATCTTTTAGGTTTCTTTTCTTTTTATTAATCTCATTAATAAAAAATCCCATCAGCTTATGCTTCCTAAGTATCACAGATAAATACGACGTACACTTATGCCATCCGCATTCGCCTCGATGTCCCCTCGTGCACCGTTAGGTTAGGTAACTAACGACAGAGCAGGGCAGGGCTAGTGCGGGTGTAAAACATAAGTAACGTCTATATAATATATCATATATACTATATACTGTATCCATCACAACATATCAAATGATCACATCACAGATATCGCAGCAGAAACATAGATATAATGTGGGATATACTAGGACGTCCGTATTTAGTATTTAGCCAACAATAGAAAATACGGATTCCACAGTCGCGATGAATAGCCAAGCCCACACCCTGGACCCCTACGAGAGCGGCAAGTGACCCTACCAATTCTGGAGTTTAGGAGACCCGGTCTCGACTCCTCGAGATGGCCTCCCACTGAACCCCAGAACCCGGTCACCTGTGCTCCCCACCTTGGATCCATCCTAATACGGAAAAGTAAATAATATATAACACTGGTGGCATCAACCTCAACCCGGAAGTGCCTCAAATAAAAGAATATTACATTACATTTGAATTTACATGAATGAAAATATAAAACTCCCATCTCACATAAAACCCCCCGGCTATTCAATCGCGACAATCCTGCACATCATATCTCAGCAACACATAATATCTCCTATCATCAACATAAGTAAGTATGCATACACCGATCGTCGTCGATCGTATAGCAACGAAAACCGGCAATACAACTACATACTACACTTACGGTCACAGAAAAGAAATTGTAAAACTACAATATTTGGAATCCACAATCACTTTAGACATCGTAAATCCGAAATATCACATACTTCGCATTTCATGCCTAACTATATGAATTCCACATATTGTATCACATTCCAGATAAATAGACAGTATTAAACTTTTCGAACAGATAATCAAATACCCAAAATTTCCTAAATAGCTCAACACTTGAGCGGAGTTCAAATAATCTCAGAATATGTCACAGTACCAGTGATCCAGCCGTAGAAGGGTCAAGCCAACGCCTCACATGTGGCACGCCGTACTGCCCCAAACCCGAAGGTTCAAAAGGCAGTTCAAGACGGTCATATAATCGAGTTAAGGTTTGTTGTCTTCTAGAGGGTCCACCGTGTTACTTGCACATTTTTCCGAAAGATTTAAACCCGAAAAAAATTCAACACTTGAAAGTTTGCCGTGCCGGGAAAAAGTGAGTTAATGATATCCGTTCGAACATTTTAACAGTTTCTAAATATCTGGAAATAATAACGAATTTAAATTTTCCGATCGAATCTACGATTACAAAATAAACCCCAGAATACTCAACACTTGAGTCAGAATAAAAATACCCATAAAATATAAATCACAGAAATATGAATTACTGTGTAAAAACAAATTCCAATCTCCCCTGTACGGCCGCGGATCCGCGGCCCAAGCATGGTACGGCCGCAGTTCCGCGGCAGTTTGGAAGTATTGGGTACTCGTTTTTCACCAAAAATCTTATATTTTCCTGTTGAATTTTTCAGGTATTTTTAATTCGGAAAAATCACGGATTTGAAAAAAATATCCAGAGAGGGGTTCATTTTTGTCGGTTCGGGTTCGATCGGAATTTTAACTTCGTAAACACGTCGCCTAATGCTCTAGCTAGGCTCTGATACCACTGTAGGTCAGACAGCCACCCCATCCAATGGGGTCACCGTGGCACCAACGGGTCCGTCAGCAGCTACTTTTTACGCATGCCCCCTCGCGAGGACTACAACCCGCCGGAACACCTTCCGGTCTTGGGACACCCTGGGGGTAAGAGCCTATATTTCGCCACACTGTCACACAGTGAGAACCCCCCATAGGTCGACATCCAATGCCCAATAGCTCTGATACCACTGTAGGGTTCCTAGGCACTCCTGTGAAGGTTCATAAAGCATCAAACATGCCCGAATAAAATTTTAGATGTGCCGAACAACCCAAAGACGGGATCTTTGCTAGATTATTAGGGTTTAGCACGCAAGATAACATCTTTAAAGCTAAGTGTGAGGGATTACAACCTTTGTAGTCCGCTCCTTCGCTTCACAAGCTCCGAGTAGAAGTCCCTTCGCCGCGATCCACGATCTCCCGGACTCAAGAGAGGCTCCACGACTCGAACGATCCATGCTAACTTGAAGTGTTCCGTTTCTCCGATGATCTACGTCGAAGTTGCTATAACCCAAGCTTTCTCACTCTAAAGAGATGAACACCCTAATCTAATGGGCTAGATTAGATGAGGATGATGGAGTAGTATTTATGCTATCTTTTTAATTCACTTTCTCACAAGAAATCATCACAAAAGAATTAACTAGTAAGCTTTCTCAAAGCTAAGAGAGAAGAAGATGATGAATGAAAAAGATCATCCTTTTGTGATGAATAGTAGATAAGAATATATGACTGATATGGAACCATGGTCAAGGATGATAGGTTAAACCTTTGTAGAGAATAAACTAGAGTTAGGGTTTGGTTAGGTTAAGGATAAGGATCAACCATAATATCTTAACCAAGACAAAAGAGAATCTTTCTAGAAAGTGCAAGAAAGAGCTAACCCTAATCAAACCCTAATCCCTTTTTATCATCCTTAAACATATTTCATAATAAATCATATCATGTCACAATAATATATATCACATATATATTATATATTTGCAACAAAAGAAAATAATACAATTAACATATATCGCATATATATCAATGTATTAATCCGGTGAGAAAATGGAATAATAAAGCGAGCCAATATTAGATAATGTAATACAATATATCATATATATCATTATACATTAAATCATCGAATCAACACTTGATCCAACGATCCGGCTATATCGAATATAACCGACCAATATATCATGTACCGATTCATCGAATCAACACTTGATCCGATGTCCCGATTCATATCTAAATATCGCGAGAATATAATACGGTATCTCATATCGCATTATTCTCGGTCCTGCACATATCACATATGTGCCTCTACTCCGTTTTGCCTGAACCAAGAAACCTCTGTGTAGGACTCTAAGGAATCGTCAATACGCCGGTAGCAGGTGATGATCATATCAAACACCCACAAGCTGCAAGCGGTCAGCTAAACGTAACAGCCACCCAGGTATTGAGCGATCAGAAGATCAACAAGCCAGCCTGTCCGTTCTCCTATCAATCCAATCAGTAACACTCCCGTACAGTCCGGTCTGTTCGTCTGATATGTCGCATATCAAGTCTAGGGGTGGTATACGTCAGACCCCAGTAACCGATAAGTCGTGTCGATGTGAGGCTCATAATAGGTCTAGAAACTACTAGTAACACTTACCAGTAAATCTCTATATCAGCCCTGGCCAGGGACTTCCAGTTATAGCCAATCGAACACAGCACAACATCAACTCTCTATACCGGGAGAGACGAATCCCCTCCTATCGCTCATTGCCTCCATGTGATTCGGGACTGTACCCAAAAGCCACCGTTTTGCACGCCCTCTTGGACGTGGTAAGGTGGAAATCAAAGCACAGTGGGAATCACATAAGACTCTATGACGATCTCGGGTCTACAGACTATCCTGTACCAGTGTCACCAGAGAACTGCCATCTGACGTGTGGTATATCACCATCTGGGAGTTCTCGGCGAGTCTGTCCAGTGTACCCAGTCTCCACTGAGCCCCCGTACACCATCCTTGATGTCAAACACCGATGGATATGGGATCATCCATCGCCCATCATATGGGTCAAGATGCGTATACGCTAGTCTACTTTGGTGTATCGATGCCCCGTCTCGATATACCCTCGACTAGGAACATTTATAGGATGTACTCATCGACTACCGTGGCCCCACTAGTATGATCTCATCATAATCCCAGTAGTCGAGTACAGATCCTAAGGGCTTTATCAACATGTGAGAGAAAGACAGTAAACCAATACAAGTCAACATGTTAAGATAAAGTGAAACCAAATAGCATACTATCATGACGAGCAAGAAAGTCTTCTCTGTATATATCCAAGCATCCATCATAATATACATCATATGTACAACAATGGCCTCTAGGGCATATACATAACTAACACTTACTTTGTGCACAGAAGAGAAAAGTCCTTGGCAATGGAGACTCCGCTCACCGCGTATTACGAAGATATATTTCGGAAAAGAGAGCGCAGAGCACAATACTACAGATCCGAAAGGTTTGACACGACGGAGTTTCAAGTAACGGGCAGTAATGGGAATCAATATACCGTGAACTTTAGAGATGAAGGGCTCTCTTCGTGTACATGCGGTCTTTTCCAGCAACAACATTTACCTAGTGCCCATGCAATTGCTACTGCGAGCAGCATGCATAACTCACATTACAATTTTGCTTCTCATTACTATACAGTTTCCAATTACCAAGGCGCATACGATCCAAAATTTCATCCTATACCGGACAGTCGCTATTGGCACTATTATACTGCCAACAGACAAACACCGACTGTATTACCGCCGGAAAAAAATATAAGGCCCGGAAGACCTAAGGTGCGTCGAGATCGAATAACAATGGATGCTGATCCTCAGCAAAGGCATGCCAGATGTAGCCTATGCAAACAACCAGGCCATTATAGGACAAGATGTCCAGGACAGTCATCAGGGGCGGGACCTTCGAGATCGTGACAAGTGCATCGGTCATATTTTTTTGTATTATAAATTTGACGGATTTATTTTGTTATTATAAATTTGACCGTCGATATAGAATTTACATTTTACAAATAGATAGGATTTTTTTATATTGTAAATTTGACGGATTCATTTTGATATTATAAATTTGACCGTCGAGATAGAAATCGGATAGGATTTTTTTGTATTGTAAATTTTGACGGATTCATTCTGTAAAAAATATTGATATAATGAAATTTTATTATTTTATTTAAACATTTTTTACGTTTATTTAGTTTTATTTTTTTTTTAAAAGAATTATAATTATGATCATAATCATAATTATAATTTTATAATTAAAATTATATTTATAATTATATAATTATAATTAAAATTATATAATTAATAATTAAAATTAAAACTTTAAAAAAAAGGGGGGCGGGTTCCTAGAACCCGCCCCCTATACAATAGTATAGGGGGCGGGTTCCCGGAACCCGCCCCCTATTCTGGGCTGGGGGGCGAAACCGTCCTATTTTGATCATTTTAAATCTAACCCTCCTATTTAATAATTAATTTTTAAATTATTAATATTTCAAAAAAAACCCAATAAAAGGGAGAGAAACTATTTATTGAGAAATAGAATCCTATCACTAGGACAGTGAGTTTGAATTACGATCACAGAATTACAATATTACCCTCCCTCACCACTCAGCTTCCCGAATTACCCCTAAACCTAAAACGACATTTCGGCCCTCCTCGACTGGGCACACCTGTAAATAACAGCAAGTCCAAGCCACAACTTACTAAATTTTCCCGCTCGAGCGGTTCTGGGGCCTATAATTTATTTATCACCAAAAGGTCCCAAAACCGCAGCAACGTCTCTTCGTCTCCTCTCTCATTTCTCTCCCTCTCAAAAATCGCAACTTTTTATTTTTAATCGGACATTCAGGTAGAAAAAAATCCTTATAAAGATTCAAACTTTATTTGTAAAATCTATTATTTTTCTTGATTTTATATGTATTTTCTTCGATTGAAGGGGGAGAAGAATGGAGAAACAGGGAGAGGACGCAGCAAAGATCGATGAGATCGTTGATTCTCCTACCTCGGTTCTAGAAGAAGAGGTTTGATTTGTAATTTTTTGTAACTTTTTCAACGTTGAGGTTTCTGATTTTGCGCTAGGGTTTCCATCCCCCCCCTCCCCCTCAAAAAAATTCCCCTTTTGACTTAGGGTTTACAATTTTGATGATATTAGGATGCCTCAAACGTGGATACGAAGCAGGAAATGAACGGCGATTTGGAGATGGATGCAGATGACGGCGGCGATCTGCCTCTCGAGATGGAAGCCAAGAATGGCGACACCTCCCTCATTTCGGAGGCCATGGCCAAAGAGGAGGAGGAGTTGTTGGAGGCCCGAGCCAAGGAGCAAGCCGAGGTCAAGTTGGATCCCAATTTCAAGTTCAACAAATTGGACGAGTTGCTTACTCAAACTCAGCTGTACTCTGAGTTCCTGCTCGAGAAAATGGATAACATCACTGTGGTACATTTTTTCTTTCGTTTTTAACGAAGAATTTTATAAATTGTGCTGTTTTTTAGTTTGTTGACTGTGTTTTGGTTTTAGCATGATACCGAGGTCAAGGCTGAAGTAGAAGAACAAGAAGATAAAGAAGAAGAAGGTAAGTCTAAAAGGAAAAGGGGTCGAAAGAGGAAGGCCACTAACTCTGCTACGCAGTGCAACACTGTGAGTGTTTCTTTCTCCGTTCGTGAGAGCATCATATCCCGCATATAGGCTATTACATGATCATAGTGATGCAACAACTTACATTAATGTCTCTAAGACAACCGGAATTCCCTTACTAAATTTAAGGGGATGTTGTAAAAGCATTCTTTGTCCCCATTATATGGGCTGTATGCGAAATGGTATATACCTAATGCAACTTGTTTATGGGCTGTTTTGAGTAAAGAGAATAAACCATTAGCGGATTTATGCACTACTGCTGAATCTGACTTGCTAAGTATACCTTAATAGACAACATTGCGAAATAAAATTTGTCAGCATTGGTAATTTTGGTAAGAGTTGTTGTTGATTGTTGTAATAGAATGATGCAATTTGTATGATTCATACTTTACACGTTGGTTTTCTAGTTCTATAGTTATAAACTTCAGCTTCTGCTTAATTTGCTTTAAGTTGAACCCTTTAGATTGGCTAAGGTCAATATTGGCCTTTTTCATATTAAAGAGAAATAAATCGAACCCTCCATGTGCTTTGTATAGAGAAAAGCGAAGACTGCAGTAGCAGCCATGCTAACAAGATCTCATGAAGCTATCGCCCCTGAAGATGTCAGCCTCACTGAGGAAGAAAGGTCCGCTAAAGAGCAGGCTGAACTTGTGCCCCTGCTGACTGGTGGGAAGCTGAAGAGTTATCAGATCAAAGGCGTCAAATGGCTAATATCACTGTGGCAAAATGGACTCAATGGGATACTTGCAGATCAAATGGGCCTTGGCAAAACTGTCCAGACTATTGGCTTTCTTGCTCATCTCAAAGGAAAGGGTCTGGACGGGCCGTATCTGATTATAGCTCCACTTTCTACTCTATCCAATTGGGTTAATGAGGTCCAAAGGTAAAACTAGTTACTTAACCTTTGCATGCAAAATCACAAAGCAAACAGGATTGACTAACCTTTGGGATCTCTATATTAGGTTTGTTCCCTCAATGAATGCACTCATATATCATGGATCCAAGTTAGAAAGGACGGAGATACGGAGAAAGCTCATGCCTAGAAGTATTGGGCCTAAATTTCCTCTCGTTATTACTTCTTATGAGGTTGCAAGGACGGACGCAAGAGCTTTATCTCTCTATAAATGGAAGTATGTTGTTGTAGATGAGGTAATGAAACCTTTATCTTGTAATTTCATTCCCCATCATCTTTCACCCCTATTGCTGCATGATTCTCATGTCTCCTCGCTTTTTATACAGGGGCATCGATTGAAAAATAAGAACTGCCTTTTATTGAGAGAATTAAGACGCTTGCCAATGGAAAACAAGCTTCTTTTAACCGGGACACCACTGCAGAACAATTTGTCTGAGCTTTGGTCGCTGTTGAACTTCATTCTGCCTGACATTTTCTCCTCCCATACTGAGTTTGAATCTTGGTAAGTGTGCTGCTGACTTGAATTTAAACTTAAGCAGAATGCTCTTTTTCTTGTTTTAAGGAATGTTTATTTTTTGTGTCAATTTGAATTATGCTTCTATTCATTGGCTTCTCTATTAATGCATATATAATATTACTTTAACCTCATATGAGAACGGGAAAACAAAAGAAAGTTATATCTTGTGTGATTAATATAGAAGTTGCATCAGGTAAAAGACCTCCGGTGTCGACCTTTTAGGCCCTGTTTGGGTATAGAGTTAGGATAACCGAACTTTTTTTTAAGCAGAGCTAGAGGGGATGCAAACTCTAGTTTGTAAGGTCCTACCTCCATTTTAAATTTTAGCTTTAATGGGTGTTTTCTTCTCACTTTTTTGGAGTTTAGAAAACTCTAATTGGATTGGAGTTTAGTAAACTCCGGTTGTCTCAACTTTGGAGTTTAGATAACCGAAGTTTTTTAAACTCCAAAATGAGACCCAAACATGGCATACTTAGGATTTCAGTGTTAAGTTTAGACAACTTTATGAAACCCCTTTTATCTAAACTCAACTCCATTGCCAAACAGGACCTTGGTTTATATTAGAGCAATAGTTTTCTGCCCAACTCGGTAGGATCTACATCGAGTACAGAGTTGTTGATTGGGTATACCCGGGTGCTGCAAGCCCCAAATATCTTTACTCATCACCAACCTGATAGCCTATGTCTGTGGAATCTACTAGGTTGGTAGGTCAGGTATTTTTCGGTGCTAATCATTTGGAAACTGTTAGGAAGATCAGACCTGTTATTGGGGTCTCATAGTGGTTGTTGTATAGGCTTAGTCCTCCTCTTTTTGTGTCATTTTTGAAAATTCTTAGATTATGTGATAAAATTAATAGAGAAATTTCAGATCTTGTGTCAGCAGTACTTATCGTTAAATTAAATTTGTCTTTGGGTCATTATATCGCAATATGCAGCTAGTGAGGAATTTTTAATTGTTGATATTTATCTTGCTTCATGTGTTTCTTTCTTTCTTTCTTTCTTGTAATTCTAGATTTAGGTGCTGATAGTCAACATTTCACTTTCAGGTTTGATCTGTCAGGAAGGTGCAACACTGATTCTCAACAGGAAGATACTGAAGAAAATCGAAGGGTTCAGGTATATCATTAGGCATATGTGAATTAACATGGCCGATGTTATTACAATTTGATATGATCATTCTCCTCCTTCTTTAGGTGGTAACAAAGCTTCATTCAATTCTTCGACCATTTCTCTTACGACGCATGAAGGTAGATGTGGAGCAGAATCTTCCTAGAAAGAAAGAGATAATTCTGTATGCGAGCATGACCGATCATCAAAAGAATATCCAACATCATTTAGTCAATAAAACTCTTGAGGACTATCTAGAAGAGAATTCAACTGGTAAGAATTTTTTTCAACCCAAGGCTGTTCTAAATTTAATAGATTGATTTAAGAAAAGGAATCACCATGTATGGTTGTCATACTGTGATTTGTGCACTTTATTGATTTGTTTTTAATGTTTGGTTTATGAGACAGGCCCCAGAGAAGGCATGAAAGGAAAGTTGAATAATTTATTCATTCAACTAAGAAAGAACTGCAGCCATCCTGATCTCTTAGAGTCACAATTTGGAGGATCGTGTATGTGCTTCATTGTCATTTATGATATCCTTTTCTGTTTTACTTGGGATTTGTTTTTTTTAACATTAGTTATTCAAATCCACAGATTTATACCCTCCTGTCGAACAATTGGTTGAACAGTGCGGAAAATTTCAGTTGCTAGACAGACTGATAGGTTTGCTACTTGCAAGGAAGCACAAGGTATGCCATCTAACTTGTGTTGTGTGCATTCATGAATGTTATTAAACAATAACACTCTGGGCTTTTTAGGTTCTCATTTTCTCCCAGTGGACCAAAGTCTTGGACCTAATTGAATATTGCTTTGGCGAGAAAGGTCTTGAGTTGTGCAGAATTGATGGTAGTGTTAAACTTGATGAAAGGAAGAGGCAGGTTAGGCTGCCAGATTTATCTCATATCTTAATTCATACTTGGGTTTATTCTTTTGTTTGCTTGGTTTTATGTTGTTCTTCGCAATACGTATGCGATAATTAGATACTGTTCTAAAATCTTCGAGTCATGAATTGTATGTATACTCATGTTGCCCCTAATCTTTATTTATTTATTTATTTATTGGAAGGGTGGGGTGGGGGGGTGGGGGGTGGGGTGGGGTTATGGTCTAAATGCAAGAAGTGTGACACTTATATTTATAATTTTTGGCTGCGGAAATGATTAATTAGACCTAAGTATTTCATTGGGGGAAAGAGATGGGCAGTGGATACTCATAAGTGTGCCTTTAGGAGTCATATTATCTTAAATGAAAGAAATATTTCTGTAACCCCTTAGAATGAAATGAAAAAGAGTCTAGTACGATTTCAAAAAGTATGCAAAGAGGCTTTGTTGTTGCGGAACAGGGATAAACCACAGCAGTGCTTCTGATGGTGTAAGAGGTGGTTTTCATGCTAATATTGGGGTCTTAGCACCCTCTATACTTAATTTTGAGTGTAAAAGGTGCTGCAAATAGTATTGTTGTGATACTTTTGAGATTCTAGATCATATTTGTTTGATTCCATATTGTGAGACGTTGGTTAAATTTTCTATCCAGTTGTGCATTTGTCATTTTTGTTCTTGTTTGTAACAGATCGAGGAATTCAATGACGTGAATAGCAATGTTAGAATATTCCTTCTTAGTACTCGTGCTGGTGGGCTGGGCATTAACCTTACTGCCGCAGATACTTGTATTCTTTATGACAGTGATTGGGTAATTTACCTACTTTCAACATCTCATTAAAGATATGCATTGAACTTGGAAACTGACCTTAAAAGGAATCCAGAATCCTCAAATGGACTTGCAAGCAATGGATCGATGCCACAGGATTGGGCAAACACGGCCAGTACATGTATATAGGCTTGCGACAGCTCATTCAGTAGAGGTATGATATATATAAGTTAGGCTATGCTGATAGTAATCAATTTTTTTTACCTTAGAAATCTTGTAACTTGATTATTGTTATCATTTTTAATTTTATCATTATTTGAATTTTGCAATAGGGGCGGATCATCAAGAGAGCATTTGGGAAGCTCAAATTAGAGCATGTGGTTATTGCTACAGGACGGTTCCAACAAGATAGGGTGAAACCTAATACATTAGAGGTCAGTCATGAGTCAGTTGTGGCTTCTTCCATTAACTCGTATTACTATTTAGTAAAGTCATATGTTTCAGGAATGAAATTTCAAGTAAAATTTTAACAGTATGCTGGATTCTAAACATATTGTAAAATGTTCCAATGATGGCTTCAAGGAGGCACTAATATAGGGAATTTAGTGAGTGAATACACTGGTTTAAATTCGGTCCGTCGTCTTTTGTAAGATCAAAGATATTTTAAAAAGGCGGTCCAAGAATACCTAGAGAAGCGCCAAATTATTCTTTTTTTCTTTGGTTTCTGTTGAGATGTGGATTAAAATAGTTCCACATTGGAAAAACTATGAGAGGTACATGTGTATAAATATATAAAATGGGCGAAATCTCAAGAGTCTTGTTGTTGGAACCCACTTATATCAAAAACCCGTGTACACTCATAAATAAAATATATATAATCGTCTTCTCCTTTCTTATATATATATATATATATATATATATATATATATATATATAATAGTTTCCATTACAATGTCTTTTGCTTGCATAAGTACGAATTCTATGGTGGTGCAGTGTTTTTGCTTAGTTTATAGTCTGGCAGATCTAGTTGAGCCTTTCTAGTATTTTGGCTGGTTGGTATTGTAAACAGTTACACCACTACCTTTCCAATTCTTAGTGTTCTGTGCTCTTCAGACTACTTTGGTATTGTAAACAGTTACACCGCCACCTTTCCAATTCTTAGTGTTCTGTGCTCTTCAGACTACTTTTATATTATCTTCTTTTGTGATTACTAATTTATTCCTGCACGCTGCTGGGAAACTTAGATTCAAATGAATTTATTTAAATGGCAGGGCTTTTTATTACTTGGGTCGGGTTTAAGTCTTTAAGATTTGTTCTGTTTAACAACCACTAAGCCTCCACTTTATTTTACATTTTAGTTGGCAATTTCCTTGTTAGGCTGTCGAGTGTCAGCATTATGAAGCAAACCTGAAACAGATTATAAAATGGAAATTTACCAAAAACCACCCTAATGTTTGACCCTTTTATGAAAAACCACATTGTGGTTTTTTCTCCAATGAAAAACAATCCTGAAGTATGCAATGTTAGCGAAAAACCATCTTGCAGGGTGGTTTCTTATTAAAACTATTAAACTATATGGTAGTTTTACACAAAAACTATGAAACTACAGGATGTTTTTTTTGGTGAATATCCCAATTTGGCGTAGTTAAAAATAAGGGGTAGAAATGCTATTTAGTTATACTCATGACAAAAATAATTGTTCAAGTGAAACTTTGGCAATGAAATAGAGTTTTGTGCAAAATTTAATTCTGAACGACATGCATAAGAGAAGGCATGCCATTTTGTAGGTTTGAAAAGGATTAAATGCACTTGTATCTTTCTTATGCATCAAGTTTGGCATATGAAGATGCAACTTGATGTATTGTCATGACCAAGTCTGACTACACCATGTAAGCATCGGATTTGTATTACAATAGAAAAGATTGAAGTATTTTATTTGGACCATCAAGGACTGCGTCTGATGTGTTTTCTCAAACCTTCAGGAGTCAGAATTGTTAGCGTTGCTTCAAGACGAAGAGGACGATGAAGACAAGCTGACTCAAACTGACATTAGCGATGAAGATTTGGTGAGTGTCATGGATCGCAGCGACTTGATCATGTCGAGGTCAGCGGAGGATGGAATTGAGACCAAGCCTGATGCTGCCGCAATTGGTTACTCTCTTCCCCTTCGAGGTCCAGGTTGGGAGGTAGTTAATACTACGGCTAAGACTGGTGGTGTGCTCTCGTCACTCACCTCGTAACTTTTACAATTGGAATATAGCGTATTCGACCGTTTTTGGGGTTGTGGTGGTCTGAATATAACTATTTGTGGACATCTCTTGGGTTTCAGTTGTGTCCCTGGAATTTTTGTATTTTATTCAACGTTGTCTAGTTTCAATCAATGTTTGTGATTTCTTTGTGACAATCATTTGTAATGTTTACTTTTCTGCCAGCAATGGCCATCGAAAACAATATTTTTCATTCTCCAAATACTGGTTATTATTTCTATTTTGCTCAGTTTTAATTATTCTTAAATTGACTTCTCATCATCACATAATCTGCTTCATTTATCCAAGGTAAAATGTTGGGTAAGAATAACTTTAACTGCAGCAAGCATAAAATAAGAAAAAGAAAATATAGAGAAGTTTAGCGAGAAGGGAATTGTTAAAAAAAAGGAGAAGAGGAGATAGAGAAGTTACATCAAATGGTTAAAACCTTGATATGTTATGATTAGTAATTAATTTAAAAAATAAAAAAGCATCCATTTCGATCTCTTGGGTCATAATTCTTTATTGTAACCTAATGGCACCTGTAAATCACTATATAACATAAGAGCCAATATGAAAGGATATATGCGACTATATATCAGCGCACATATTATCAGACTGCAAATTCTCAAAATGGTACAAGGGCATGTAGTCAATTGAGACTTTTCGATAAAAATATAACTTTTGAAACTTGAACATTTTCGTACGATTTTAATAGAACTAGGACTTTTTTTATAGTATCAAGAACTAAACTAGAACTTTATTTTTATTGGTATAGACCAAATTACACATATAAGCTCAATTAGAAAATATTTAATTGTTTCTAAATGGTTTGTAAGATAAAAAAAATTAATTTACTGGTTAAATTAATGAAAATGAGATTTCTGTATACCGATAAAACATAATTAAATCTATCTTTTCTTTTAGTTTGATCAAATTTGGGTTCCATATACGTTTAATAATTTTTTTATTTTCTGACTAATTTTGGGTGTCTTTAAATTAGATGGATTTAAAAGAGATCGAAAAGTTGTGTTGAATCAATTGAATTTGGTTGATAAAAAGAGGATAAAAAAGATTTGAAAGCTTACGGAAAGAAAATAGAGGATAGGGAGAGCAGAGAGAAGGGGGAAGAGGGGGTGGCCAGGGTTTGGCAGTTCTGATTTTTAATTTTTGTTCCATCCAAACACATGGGATAATTTTTAATGGTGGAACACTCATTTTGCATATGAAAAAGTTCTAATTGGAAGATTATTTTTTCCAGTTCCAAGATGACTGTAGATTGGTGAAAAGAATCCATCGACAGAATGAATAAACCACCAAGTAAGATAAAATGTTATGGCTATGGGAGATAGAATTACACTGCAAAATAAAAGAAATTGTCATAAGCATCTTTGCACCAAATAAAAAGAAGAAATTAAATTCTTGGATTAATGCTAGGATATACGAAACTAGGCCAAAATTGGATGAAGGCAACCAACATCCAGATAAAGATAATTAATTAGGTGGAAAGCTTGTTGGAGAAATATCTATTACTCTTATTAGATGGTTTTAACCATGACAATGTTAAGGTCTTTAAAAGTTAGACAGATTGCTATAAAATTAACAAATACTCATATTTCTTAGATATTTTGTTGGGTTAATAGCACAAAACACCCCTGCAGTTACCCGGTATGGCACTTACACCCCCTCAAATAATTTATTGGCATAAACACCCTCTCCGCTCATCGATTAGAACCCTAAAAAATGTTTTAAATTGCTCAAAATCAATTCTAAACAAGTCAAATAATTCTCTAATTTTGTTTTAGAACTTGTTTTTGTTGTTCAAAGTTGAATTCGAGCATTTTTAAGGGTTTCATCGATGAGCAAAGGGGGTGTTTATGCCAATAAATTACTTGAGGGGGTGTGAGTGCCACGTTGGGCAAACTACAGGGGTGTTTTGTGCAATTAACCCTATTTTGTTTTAAAACCCCACATCTCAACATTGTTAGCAGCAGTCTTGCATATAGAAGTAAGCATCATGAAAGAGAAAGCTCTCTTAGCGGCTTACAAGATGCTATGCTTGGAAAAGAAAAACAAAATCAAACATGTTCTATTCAAATATTTCTTTAGTCAAGATGTAAATGAACTGTATCCCTAATTGACAATTTGACCCCTTTAGCGGGATCGATGTGTTACCTAGAGACGCTTTTCCCCCACAGGTTTGCAGATGATATTAGAATGATCACTACTACAAATAAGGATTGCCCCTACGGATTTATCCGTAGGAGCAAACCACTGCCCCTACGGATATATCCGTAGGGACAAGAAAACACCCTGTAGGTACAAACGCCGTAGGTGCAAGTCGAAACCTTGAACTTGCCCCTATGGACGAAAATTTACCCCTACGGAGTTATGTGTAGGTCCAGTTTGCCCTACGGAATAGGCCGTAGGGGCAAAAAATTTATTTTATTTACGGTTTTATAAAATAGATTAGGTGTACCTACGGATGTATCCGTAGGGCCAAGTAGTGGCTCCTACGGATAAGTGCGTAGGTACATATCCGTAGGGGCAAAATATCAGGAATCCTGATAATTTGCCCCTACGGATAACTGTGTAGGGGCAGTTGTTTGCCCCTACGGATATATCCGTAGGGGCAAGCTTAACCCCTGATACTGAGATCATAGGAGAAAAATAAATACATGTTTAATAAGAATCAAAAAGCTATCTTAGCTCGGTCCAGCTCCACCTCTGATAAACGCCAGAATCTAGCGTGCCTGCTCCCCGGTCAATAAATCATGCAATGCGGAGCGTGTGGGAGTTTGAGCAGGCTGTGGAGCTGGCGATGTGGTCTGCGCAGCCGCCGTCGAGGTAGTGGCTTGCGGAGCCGCGGCTGCGGGAGTCTGAGCGGGCGGTGGAGCTATAGGAGCTGTCTGCGGAACTGCAGCCGATGTAGTGGCTTGCGGAGCCGCAGCCGAAGAAGATGCATGTGGAGGCTCGGCCGATGTACCCTGTCGCGTCTGGACCTAACGTGTGTAATAAGCGAGTAAGAACTGTGTATTATTCGAATTCGTATCATTATCAAGTTATTTCGAAACCCTATTTGGATATCTTTTTTGGAAAACCGTAGTTTATTTTAATTAGATATGTATGTATGATTAATCAAAGCTAAGTCAACAATCAAATAAGCTTAGGCTACGTACTAATATTGGATATGTTGATATCTATAATATGACATGATATTTTACTATTAAATAGTATACATACCAGCATCTCCTTCAACTCCTGAACGGTGGCCTTCAAGCTCTTCAGTTCCTGCTGGACACGTCGCTCACTGGAGACAGAGGAAGTAACCGCCGGGGTGGAGTCCAACCTCATATGGGCCCTGCTAGGGCCCAGTCTCCGGCCTCTCTCCCAACCTCCGTGGTGCCCTCCGTGTGCGGCGTCCAGGACTGGGGTCAGCAGCCTCGGATCGCTCTGTCCGGTAAAATCGATCCTCGATGCCTCGGCCTGCTCAACCACCCGCTCCTACACCCACATTAACCAGTAAAATATAAGTATATCATTTAAATTTGAACCTTCCAAAACTAAAATTTCAAATAGGGGTTGAATAAATATTAACACTTACGCAATACTCCTAGGTAGCGACGTCGGGGTATCGAAGCTCGCCCGTGGCGGGATCTGTCGAGGTGCCGTGGACGGCAAGATATGCGGACAGCACGCTTGGTGTACCACCTTGCGCCAGGGTCTGAGCTGTCTGCAATATTAGAAAATAACTCTTAATATTAGATATATTATAAAATAACTCTTAATATTGCATTATATCACAAAGGCCGGTCTATTGTAATTTACCGATAACTTCATGGCTCGAGTAATATTTCTCGAGCCACCTGTATAAGTGGGGCGACCCCTCTTCGCCGACTTCCTATTCTCTATATTTTGAGCGGCCTGTTTCTGCACAACACATTCACATTTAGTTTTCTAATTAAGGAACACAAAAAATAAATTATATACTAAACAATGAATTACATTTAAAATACATACCTGTTTGCGTTGAGAGTCGAAATATTCGCACAATAGAGACCATGTCTCTATGTCGACTCTCGCAAAGGCCGGAGTAGATAGGAGGGCCGCTCTCTCTGCCTCGGGGGTCGCCATCCACAGGGAGTAGCAGTCGGCCTTCAGCTCATTCCTGTTGTATCGGATCTTGGTCTGCATGTTCTTCATCAGGCCATTGTACAGAGCATGAAGGTCGAGCACCCTCCCAGGGTGATCAGGGTCGGGTACAGACTGAAAATCGTAATCCAACTGAAAATGCAAAAAAACATTGTTATTAGATTGCAAGTGTTAATAATAAATATATCGGATAAATCAAATGAAAATATATATTAATATCCGAGCCTGATCAAAGAAGAGGTCGAATGAGCGCCGGTACTGGTCGCCCCACTCAACGTAAAGTGGATAATTCTTCACGAGCCGGCTCTCATCCCCCATATACCGGCCGAACCTCTCGGCATGAGAACCGGTATAGCGATAATCAATGGTAAAAAAGAGGGGGAATGCTGCCTCCCCTAACTCTGTCAGGCCTCAGCCTATGGGACTGATTCGGGCCTCGAGTCCCCCTCTGGGGATGGGGAGGCCCTGCGTCTGCAAGAAATATCAAGACAATCAATATTAAGACAAAGTTGTATTAAGAAATCAAGGTTAAACGAAAATTGAAGTGTGATATATACCTCCGGTGATTAAAGCACGAGCCTGAGCCCGGACAGCAGCACGAGCGGGACGATAGTTCCTTCGGTGAGGAACAGCCGGTGTCCCGGATGCGGACGCATCCCCTCCAACTAGAAAATAAACATTGACGCTAAATTTCCATGAAGTTCATATTTATTCTATAGAGGATATGTAAAATGAATAAATATTTTATATTTATTCATACTAACCTACAGACGATGCGGAGGGTACGGAAGTGGCAGGAGTGGCCCCTGCGTCAGATGTGGACGCACCACCTATAATTAGACAATTAAAAATAGATTATATAAGTAATTGCAAAAAGAATGTGTAGATCAATAATATAACATTCTAAATCAATATGCATGCACTATATGATATATAAACATACCCGCAGGTGCGGTGGTGTTACCACCTACAGCTAGACAATAATAAAAATTACTATCTAAGTAAGAGTAAAAGGAATGTGTGTATATTTATGATATAGCATTCTAAATCAATATACATGCACTATATGATATATAAACATACCTGGAGGAGCGGGAGTGGCCTCTGTCCCTGATGTGGACGCATCACCAACAACTAGACAATCAAATATTGACATTATAAGTAATTTTGACATAAACAGGCATGAATATATATAATATTACATTCAAAATGGATATGCGTGCAATATACCTGGAGGTGTGGCAAAGTCCACACGGAAGGAGGCATCCGAAGGGGTCTTCGATCTGGGTGCAAGACCGGCCCTCTGAAGCTCCCTACGCAGCTCTCCGGGCGGCAGAACCGCTCTGCCTCTGCCTCTGCCTCTGCCGGTGCCGCAGCTGGAGCTCCTGCTGTCCCTCGCTGCTCCCGTCATCGTCATTAAATCTAGATAAACGGTTCGTGGACGCATTAGACAATCATTAAAAGTATTGACTATATATGTATAGATCGTAAAATGTGAAGTAATAATATAACATTAATGATAACCTTTTTCGTTTCGTGGGCACATTATACATATCTACTTGGATTTCATCATCGATGTCATTTCTAATCCACGTAACTTCATGATCGGCCGAAGACAACCCGTCCTTCGAAACAGATGGTCGGAGCACTCTAAGCCTTCTCTCTTCTTCATCTTCATCGCTGTCCTCGAATTCTGGACATCGTAGACATCCCTGGGTTTCCAATGGCATACAATACTCCATCCCGGATACTTTAAACACTGTGAGTAGTATACTTGGAACGCTTGGTTCGGAAAGATAAACGAATCTTTCTGACCGTAAAATCGAAGTGTGTTCACACTGGTCAATCCATATTCATCTTTCCAAGTCCCAAGATTGCTTCTCCAGTTATCCGTATCGGTTCGCGTATCGTACCAAGTACACTGGAATATATAAAAGGGTTCTGACCGTCCGGGATAGTGGATGCCGAGTATACAATTTAAGTACCCATAATAAATCACACCGTCCGATCCTACCGTCGCAGTCCCACTATTCTGAGTGGTTCTAGATGTTTCTATGTCCTTAACTTCGAATTTGTATCCAAGGACACCAAATCCTTTGTAATATGCAACCTCCATACTAGGAAATTGAGCTAAACATCTTGAATCACTCTCAAATGATGCAGACAAGTTCGGATCGTGGATCTAACAAAACAAATTTTACGACAAATACATAACGATACAAGTTTAGATTAAAACTGATAGCAATAAAATGTTATTCGAATAACTTACATGATCTGTGACCCAATCACAAAAATTATCCTGATGATATTTTTCCAATCGTTCTTCGTTCCAATCAGGACGCCCCTCACGTACCTTGTTAAAGTGAATTATGTTTTCGACAAATAATGGTGACATTAATATTATATCATTTCATACACGCACAAACACAAATATAACAATTAATCCAAAAAAACTTACTCTCTAATTTGTTCAAGACATGCGCAATTAAGCAAGATAAACCGGTATATCTTGTTGATAAACATAATGTCTACCCTCTTATAATCGGCTTTACCATATGGCCCGTCTTGAATTCTTCGAGGCCGGTTAAGTCTCGTCTCAATATTCTCGTCCAGATAGCGGGAACAAAATGTGGTTGCTTCATCAAGAAGATAACCTTGCATGATAGAACCCTCTGGTCGATTTTTATTGCGTATATACTTTTTAAGAGTGTAGAGGTACCTAAAGAAAATATGTTGAATAAATAAATACGCGCATACAGGACATCAATAATTTTAAAAATTGCGCGAAACGGAAAATTACACGTACCTCTCGACGGGATACATCCATCGATATTGTACCGGTCCGGCTAATTTAGCCTCAGTTGCAAGATGAACCGTCAAGTGTATTATGATATCGAAGAATGACGGTGGGAAAATACGCTCAAACTTGCAAAGTATCAACGCAATAGAATTTTCTAGTTTATCCAGCGTCACAACCTCCAGTGTTTTATCACACAACTCTCTGAAAAAACAATATAGGTCGTTGATTACTAGACCAACCGATTCGGGAAGAGAAGTCCTGAGGGCTAATGGAAGAAGGTGCTCCACGATAACATGGTGATCATGACTTTTCAGCCCATCGATCTTGCCTTTCACAATTTTTATTTTCTTGCTGAATGATCCTGAGAAACCTGTGGGAACTTTCAAATCATGCAACACCTGCAGGAATCTTTTCTTCTCCGGTTGTGACATATGATAAGCGGCATTGGGAAGTACAAACTTGCCTGGTTTACCCTCTACCGGTCTAGGGTGCAATTCACTTCTTATTCTTCACTCCTGTAGATCCATCCGAGCATTTAGGTTGTCTTTCGATTTCCCGTCTTTACAAAGAAGCAAGTTGAGTATGTGCTCTGATACTCCCTTCTCTATATGCATGACGTCCAGACAATGACGCACTAAATTTGTTGACCAGTACAGAAGCTCGAAGAAAATGCTTAACTTGTTCCAAAACGGTGGTTTGACCTGTTTCGTCGGATCCATCCCGAAGGTCACATTATTGTAACCATCCCATTGAGCAGTCACGTCCTCTCCGGACAATGGGGATGGAGGTCCAAGAAGCTCCTGATGACCATCAAAGTGAACCGTGTCTAACCTATAGGGGTGGTCTGGAGGCAGGAAACGTCGATGGCCGCAATAACAAACCTTCCTGCTAAAATTCAAGAATTTCGATGTTGTGTGTTGATGGCAATGAGGACATGCTTTGTGACCATGTACGGACCAACCTGATTGCATTCCATAAGCAGGAAAGTCATTAATTGTCCACATGAAAGCCGCACGCAGTATGAAGGTTGTATTTGTGTATGCATCGTATGTCTCTACACCATCAATGAACAAAGATTTCAACTCCTTGATCAGAGGTCGGAGATAGACGTCGATATTGTTTCCCGGTGCGTTTGATCCGTCGATAAGAAGAGGCATCATAAAGTATGATTGGTCCATGGCTAACCAAGGCGATAGATTATAAATTATCATTACAACGGGCCATGTGCTGTGACTTCCAGCCATATAGTTGAATGGGCAGAAGCCATCACTAGCCAGTCCGAGCCGGACATTGCGAGGATCGCTACTGAATATTGCGTGCCTCCTATCGAAATCCTTCCATACCGGTGAATCTCTTGGATGGTTCATTTTTCCATCTTCATTTGGAGGAGCACGGTGATGCCAAATCATTGCCTCGGCTGTTTTCTTGCACCTGAATAGCCTCTGTAGTCTTTGTGTTATGCGAAAGTATCGTGCTATCTTGACAGGTATATCAGGTTTTTTATCAGAATCTTTCGGCTTATACCTGGCCTCTCCGCATGTTGGACACTCTTTCAAATCTGAATTCTCTTTCCGGTACAACACGTAATTTTTAGGACATGCTTGAATCTTCTCGCATTTTAGACCCAAATCAGACATCATCTTCTGGGCTCCGTACCAGCTGTCGGGCACGTTATTTCCCAGGGGCATAGAATCTTTCAAGAACGAAAGAAATATTGTGAATGACTTGTTGCTCCATCCATTTAGGCACTTAATCTGGAAAAGTTGGACGAACCATGAGAGGGTGGAAACTTCGCATTCTCATAAATTGGTTTTCTAGCATCATTTATGAAATTTTTATATTTATCCGCACGCGGTCCTTGACCGGAAGGAATGTCATCTTCGGTACGAATAGATTCACATAGGGCAGGCTCTACCATATCCTCCATTTCTTCTGATGGAAATAAATTACCGTCTTCTCCTTCTGCCGCATTAGCGAATTCTCCTTCTTCTCCTGCCGCATTATCGTGTTCTCCTTCTTCTTTTACCGCATTACTGCGTTCTTCTCCTTCCCCGTGATATTTCTAAGTTGTATAAAGTCTAGTAAACCCATATTTTACAATATGAAGCTCTGCCAATTCTACCTTCTGCCAGTACTTATTGCCATATCTATCGCACGGGCAGAGAATCTTCTCTATTATGATCTTATTATGTGCGCGTGCAAATTCAATAAAAGCAGCAACTCCCATGACAAACTTAGATTGCATACGTTATTGCCAATCCACATACATCCAGTCCTTAACTCTGACGTACTCATGGGCCATGTTAGACTGTATAACATATAAATTGTAGGTTATGGTGACTATATTGGGAAATCTATGAACGGGATAGTTACTGATAAAGAAGAAAATCCGTGTATATGCTTTGTGTATGCGTTTGTCGTTGAAAAGAATAAATTATCGAACGTATGTTAACCGCTAGACGGGGACTAAGTGGCGCTTTTAGTTTCATATATGAGTATCGATGCGAATATGAAGGTTTCATATTATCATCGAGTATCATATATTGGTTTTAACTTGAACATCTTGAATCACTTTCTAATGATGCGTTTGTTGTGTATTCTTGTTGTATGTGTGTGTTCCGGCTGTCGGGGGTAAGGCTTCTATCCCATTAAGAATGTATAGAGCGAACACCCATTCGCTTGTGCTTTCAACCATTTCGAGTAAATTTCGGCAGCACCTCCCCGCTGTTCTCCGAGTACACTGTAATAGAATAGATAATCATTTCAAAGTTGTGAAACAATGTTGAAATGAACATCTAATCTATCTTTGTACACGGAGAACTAGCGGAAAGGTACCGACGAAATATCTCGAAACGGATGAAAACATAAGTGAATGAAGCTGTTTGCTTTATACATTCCTAACTTGTCCACACGGGACAAATCTATCGGTTATCATACGATTGAATCTTCTCGTCACATAGACTATATGACAGTTGTTAGTATCGAGCTATACCGTCCGATATTTAACAACCTACGTATAGTTCTATGTCACGATGAACATCGAACGTATGTTAACCGATAGACGGGGACTAAGTGGCGCTTTTAGTTTCATATATGAGTATCGATGAGAATATGAAGGTTTCATATTATCATCGAGTATCATATATTGGTTTTAACTTGAATATCTTGAATCACTCTCTAATGATACGTTTGTTGTGTATTCTTGTTGTATGTGTGTGTTCCGGCTGTCGTGGGTAAGGCTTCTATCCCATTAAGAATGTATAGAATGAACACCCATTCGCTTGTGCTTTCAACCGTTTCGAGTAAATTTCGGCAGCACCTCCCCGCTGTTCTCCGAGTACACTGTAATAGAATAGATAATCATTTCAAAGCTGTGAAACAACGTTGAAATGAACATCTAATCTATCTTTATACATGGAGAACCAGCGGAAAGGTACCGACGAAATATCTTGAAACGGATGAAAACACAAGTGAATGAAGGTGTTTGCTTTATACATTCCTAACTTGTCCACACGGGACAAATCTATCGGTTATCATACGATTGAATCTTCTCGTCACATAGACTATACGGCAGTTTTTAGTATCGAGCTATACCGTCCGATATTTAACAACCTTCGTATAGTTCTATGTCACGACGAACATCGAACGTATGTTAACCGATAGACGGGGACTAAGTGGCGCTTTTAGTTTCATATATGAGTATCGATGAGAATATGAAGGTTTCATATTATCATCGAGTATCATATATTTGTTTTAACTTGAATATCTTGAATCACTCTCTAATGATACGTTTGTTGTGTATTCTTGTTGTATGTGTAACATGATTTTAAACCATTGAGATCAAGATTGATAGAACTGATCATCCACAAAGAGATTAAGGATTGACTTTTGACAGCCATATGAAGGAAAATTTTCTCCTACGGCAACCTAATAATATACCCATTATCCTCATATATACATACATGCAGGCAGGCATGGATACATACATGTAAATATTTGAAAAATTAATATATCAACCAAAAACTATTATTGCAATGGCATTCATCTATAACAATCAACAATTAAAACTACAAATGTAGGATACTGATATCATAAAGCATTATACGCAACATATGAATTCACATGACTGAAACATGCATCAAAAAAACATGTTCATCCAAAAGAAAGGCCACTGTCAACAAATATAGACAAATACTGTAAGTGCACGGCGGCGCCCCGGCCGTCAATCCGACGCCGGAATGCGGAAGCGGTGAAAAACTTAAATTTTTGCGGACTTTGCAAACCGGCACCACCGCGCACTACTACCCGGATCGTAACCATTAACAAGTCTAAGCTAACTAGAAGATGGGTTAGAGATATACCGACGATCCAAGTCCTCCGGTCTTCTCGCCATCGTCCGGATCTCCTGCGGAAAAGTCCCGTCTCCTCCTCGTCGCCGGAAGTGCACCACATCGCCTACTTTGTTTACGGGCTCCCACCTCAATGCCGAGGCAACTCGGGCACGAAGCCGGCTACTCGACGTGCCCAAGAATCGCTGTAGAATGTGTAGTAGAAGAAGTCTCATTTTTGGGGTTGTGGAGTTGCCATTTGTGGAGGAGAAGAGAGCTTGGAGAGAGGTGGGAAAAATGTAGCATACAAAGAGAGTGAGAATCCCAATTTTTCCCCCACCACAAGAAAATGAATCCCATTCCACCTCTTGGAAATTGGCCGGCCCCCCCTTTCTCAAGATTGATTGGAGAGAGAAAAACAAGGTCAAGAGGGTGGTTGGATAGCAATGATGCAAGCAAGAGATGATGAAAGAAAAACCAATGATCACAAGAAAACCCTCACTCCAACACCACCATCATCAACAACCATGATGGTTACATAAAGTCAAGCCATCATGAAGATATGAAGTCAAATGATGGGACAAGTATCATGACATGATAATATACAAAGACCCCCTCCACAAATGCTTATTTGCAACAATGCAAATAAACCCTCCTCCACCAATCTTCGGCCAATGAACGGAACAATGGAAATTGGCCGAAACGGAAAGCAAACTGGCAACTCCAGAAAACTGGTCCCGTAATAAATTACAGGAAAACCCCGATACTGTGTATACACACCCGCATCTGTATTTCGACCGAAATACAGATGCAATGAGACAAACACTACACTGTACTATACAAGGATCCGGCTTATACCAAAGCCGGCCAGTAATATCCGTTCGATCCTGATCCGTGCAATACCGCACGTATCTGATCGAACCCTGCCATATAACCATACGGCCTATAGTACAAACTGTCTGATCCTGATCCGTGCAATACCGCACGTATCTGATCGGACCTTGCCATATCTCCATACGGCCTCTACAACCTTTCGCCCGAAAGCTGAGTAACAGAATGTGGGGGACTCTAAAGACTCGTCAACACCTTGGTTGTGGATTTAACCACTAGCACGTCAGAGGTATAAGCCAATACGTGACGGGCTACCAGGTACTGACCAAATGGGACGTCGATGAGGAAGCTCACCCCGACACCCAACTGAGCCTGTCAGTGACAATATCCGTGCAGTCCGGTCCGTTCGTCTATGAGCATCGCATGGCGGGCCTAGGGGGTTGGTAAAAGTCAGACCCCCAAAAGCGGTACAAGTCGTGTCGGAGTGTAGCCCAGAACACCCTGAGATACTACTGGAATACCTACCAGTAAATCTCCTTGCCTTAGCCAAGGACTTTGTGTAATGGCTCTCCTAGACACAGCACGACCTCACCCCCAATACCGGGAGAGACGAACCCCTGAAGATATGCTCACTGCCTCCATGTGGCTCGGGACTGTACCCAACTAAAACCTGTTTGCACGACTCCTTTGAGCCGTGGTAGGGTAGTAATCAAAGTACAGTGGGAACTCACACGAGACAAATGACGATCCCCAGGTCGATGAACTAACCTGCACACATGTCACCAGGGAACTGCCATCTGACGTCTGGTATATGACCAACTAGCATGTTCCCGGCGAGTCCTGTCCGGTGTACTCATAACCCAATGAGCACCTGTATACATCTTAGGTGATCCAACTGACACCAGTGGCTTGTGAGACCGGCCACCGCCCCTCGTCGGGGTCTCGACTGTATACACTAGTCTACTAATGGAGTATCGATGCCCAGTCTCGAAACTCCCACGACTAGGGACCTTTTAAGGATAAGCTTATAGACCCCCAGCTCCCACTTATATGATCGCCCTCATACTGCTGGTGGTCAAGCAAGAATCCTAGGGGCTCTATCAACGTGTAATAGCGACGTGTCAGGTCACCTAAAGCAGTACACGATGATAAAGGTAAACCAGATAGCATACTATCATCTCGAGTAAGACTGTCCTACCGGGATAGGTCCTCCCTCAATCATTACAATCACGTACCTGTGACCTAATAATTGACTCTGAGGGCACTATCTCCAACAATCTCCCACTTGCACTCAAGGCTAATTATTGCGATGTCGCATACTCACAGCCCGTGTGATACCGAACATCCAACTCCTCTACTAGTCAGTCTCACAAAGCTCGTTTGCGGAACTTTTGCGTTCGAGGAATAGCCTCAGTGAGTGGATCCGCTTAGTTGTTTCTTCCTATGTCTCTCTATATCTCAAGTTCACGGAGAAAGCCATCTCCCGAAATGAGCAATATCAGTCTTAGAATATGTCTGGATGTCTGATGGGACATAACTCATAAAAGAACTCCAAATCCAAACTTCTTAGACTGTATCGTCAACTGAACTTAATCAGTATCCTGCGCGCCATGCCTCCCTCAGTATTGCCTTGGACCACCTGTCCAAAATACTGCCCCTCATCAGAAGGAAAACTATAACTCTGACAACCTCCTTGTCGTCCAAGTCACCTTGGAAGCCTGGAATGATAACTGTCTCCTGAATAGGACTGTCGTTATCATATCCCTAGAACATCCACTTATGTTCTAAAACTGCTTCCGACTGTTTCTCCAGGATTGGATTAATGTCAACTTATTGCAAGAACAACATCTGGTGTGGTACTTGACATCTCACGATTGACTCAATTGCCTGAGCAAGTGATCTGCCAATCATGCCCGTCCCTCTCCCCTTTAGTCTGTAAGACACCTTTGGAGAGGGTGACTCCATTACCTGCAGGTACACTACCGTGCCAGGAGTCGTCCATCCTAAATACTCTTAGAATGCTGTCAAGTACCCTGATTGGGAAACCACCCAAATCTAGATCTAAAACCATAGATCTAGTAACCAGTATGTCTGATATAAAATCCATTTCCTTTGTGGAGAAACAACTGTGTGACGACCAAAGTATAACCGATCGTAGTGTAGGAGTTTCTTTTCCTACTCTGTGTATGTCATCCAGATACCATGACATCACACCCTACTACCTTCTCAACAGATCCATCCCCTATTCTGATGAAGCCAAACCCATGACTGTCACGTCAGAAATAGATGATCTATCTCCGCTATATCTGCTTTAGTCTACAAATAGACATAAGCTACCTGTCCACCAATGCTTCCGCTGCTCCCACTGACTACGACAACCCTCTGGCAGAGTCATATAGACGTACACTTCTAAAACTAGTTTAGAACGACGCTATACTCATCCTCCTGCCGGGTCTCGTAACCTGGAACAACAACAATGGCAATTGTGGGTAAACAAGAACTTCCTTGTCACCGTCCTTGAGGCTACCGGAGTACCTCTCGGGTGCCTGAAGTTACCCACCTTATCTGCGGAGTGGTCAATGGAATGTCAATCCAGATTGAATCTTTAGGTTCCTTATCAAATCTTCAGTAATCGTTTGTGGTTCTGGAATCACTTCCAGTTCTACCATACTCCCACTACTGTTTTTCTGAAAAAATCCATTTTTGATAAAACTGTGGCGAGTCTAGAACAATATTGCTATTGTTCATCCAGATGGTAGAAAGTCAACCCGCGTCATAGCCTGGGTCAACCCACAAACAGCCATTACAGAAACGTGCCTTGAGTTATCCAGAGTCTGGTTTTAAGCATAAACCGGACAACTCCCCGTACCTTAACATCGTTAAGATATGAACTGTTCTATATCCAATATAGAAACAGAGGCACTGATTTAATTGAACCAGATTCAAATCATGCAGCTGTCCCCAGCGCATGTCAACTAAATGGAAGGAGGCCGATCAGCGTTACTCAACTTAGGAATACTTCCAATTATGAGTAACCTGAAAGAGAAGCAAGATCTCTTTATCATTACTATCAATTGAATACCATACACAAGTATCTACATCTTCGATCACTTTGAAGAATCCCGATACTTGCTACACCTGGTTCTCTACTCTTATTCAAATACCTATAACTCCTCAAAACTTAGACCCTGTGTTTCTACGAAACACATGTCTAAGAACTAGAGAAGTCATAAGTAAACCGAATATAGTACGAGGACCAAGCCCTCTGTCCTGATGGACACTGGACAACATACAATACTTTGTATAAGTCCGCTGAGTCTAACAACTCTTTCACTGTGTGTCGTAAGTTGAAAACTGTACTTATGGTTAAGAAGAATTACACCGCTGTTTAATGCTCCTTACCTAACCATCCATTGATATAGGTAAATGTCATCGACATAATATCAAAAGGTATATCTCACTCTATGAAAATAGACGTACAGATATATCAATTTGAAATTGGTGCATAACAGCGGATATTCAAAACCAAATATTTGCCGACCGGCAAACAACCCAGGTGATTTCCTCAAATATCACCGATTACAACGAATCCCGATATAATGAGGATAATCACCCAATTCCCAATAACTTACTCCCACTCATCATCTGTAAAACCATACAGATGTGAGAATCGTACCTGGTAAATACATACCCTGGAGTAAGTATCTAATCGGGAAATCAGTTTTCCTTTAACATTACACAGTGAAACTGAAACATTGAAATGTTCCGATGGGGTATTCTGGTATTCCTAGTAATGCCTTTTCCAGATTCACGACTGTAACCGTATAGTTCTTTGCCACCTCTCCAAATCCCTTCATATGTCTTTAGTCTTTACCTTCTGCACACCCTTTTAGGCCAAATGGTTTTCTTCCTTCCCTACCGTTCGGCACCAGCCTATGGTTTGGAAGAAGACTATCCAATAAGCATAATGGGTGTACTGTCCCAATCCTAGGAACACTCGCAATGAGAGAGGGTGAAGATAAAAGACAACCGAATAAACCTTATTCCTATTTCTCCTGAACCAGAATCCATCCCCGAACTGGAACGAGTTCCTTTCGAGTTCGTATATAACCATACGATGGATTATCCAATAAAATGGGATCTTCGTAGTGATACGGAGTGTCCTGGAGAAATACAAAGGTGATGTGGGAGTGGTAACGAAATATTTGGTTTGGTCGTGAATATCTGTTGCAATTTACTTTGCCCTCTTACTAATCCCTTGCTTTGTCTTAACTTAATACCTTCTGCACACCATCGTTATGCTAATTGGTTTTCTTCATTCCCTACCGGTCGGCACCAGCCTAAGGTTTGGAAGAAGACAATCCAATTTGCGTAATAGGTGTACTACCCCTAAACCAAGGAGTACTCGTAACCTGAGAGAGGGTAAAAGGAAAAGACAACTGAGTAATCCTATCCGTTTTCTCCAGAACCGGAAACCATCCTCGAATAAATTCTTTCGAGTTCGTATCTAACCATACGATGGTTTTGTCCAATGGAAGTGGACGTTCGTAGTAATACGGGGTGTCCTGGAGAAAAGGGATAAAAGTAGGAGTGGCAATGAGGTCTGCAACTCTGACAATCCAAAAGCCGGTGTTTAAGAAGGTTCGGTCAACTTGGTCACTGAGTCAAAGTCTTAGGGTCGGGTCAATGGTCGCTGCCAAAGAGAGAGAGAAAAGAAACACTCAGCGTGCACTCTAACCTAGATCAGAATGGTTACCAATTTATCTAATCTGGAATCATCCCACTGTACCTCAAATTCTCCTCCAAACCTGAAAGAAGAATTAGTCGGGGTTACCCGAGGAGTAAACTAACTCATCAGTGGGAATCGGGATCCAACTATCATCGCATGATAACGTGACGGAATCCGCTCACGTCATCACACTCCAGAAGGTATGCGCATATCTGGCAAGTTTCAGTTCTTTTGAAACTCCCGATGAGATTTCTGCCCCATGCTCTTATGACCTTGGCGTGATGTCAAAATATCATAAGTCACATGTCAAGTTCTGCCCATCATTATCCAGGTTAATTTGAATCCACCCGTACATACCCTTGACGTAGGCCAAAATAGTAGTACGACTGTCCCAAACCAACGCATCTATCTATGCAACAGATAAATACCCGGCAGCTACCAAACACTATGCCTTGGCGTGAGGTCAAAATACATAGCTTGAATACTACCGAATATTTAACTGAAATGATGGAGGGCTACGAATGGTTTCTGGCGAAAACCTTTAACGTAATGAACTTGATATCGTTGAAGGAACGGATAGCTTTTTGAAAATATAGTGACGAAAACCGTTGCTAAAGAGGTCACTCCCGGTGAAGGGATCTCGGCTCTTTCCCCGTAGAATGGGGTGCAGGATATTCCAACTGAATACCACGGTGGAAAGCAAAAGTAATCGGCTATAGTGAAGTCAATGCCCTGACGCAAATTTCTGTCCAAGGGGTCACTCCCGGTGAAGGGATCTCGGCCCTTGCCTCGTCGACTGAGGAGCAGGATATTCCAATGAATACCACGATGCAAAACAAAAGTAAACGTCCTTGCAATAACAGCTTTTTGAAAAGTGTTCCAACAACATCAGATTAGGTTTGTTTTTAACTTGCACTGATCCGAATCAATGCAGTCCCATCAATTGATCACACCAAAAAGAACGAAAATATACTGATGTACGTATATGCCATCCGCATTCGCCACTGGGTCCCGTCATTACCCGTTAGGTTAGCTTACTAACGACAGAGCGGGGACTGGACTAGCGCGGATGAAAAACATATACAACATCTACTAATATATATACCAATATATTATATTTCGCTCAAGGCGTGAAAAGAAATGCAACATCACAGAAATGTACAGCATCACAGAACAATACAGATATCTGGGATCCCCGGGTTTCACAGAGCCACTACTGAAACCCGACGTTCCCCTGGTCGTGTGGATAGCCTGTGCAATGAAATCCTAGACCCCTACGGGCGCGGCAAGTCACCCGCCAAAACCTGAAGTAAGGCAGCCCCCTTCAGCGCCGTGAATGGACCACCCAGCACTTTACGGAATCCGGCAACTTGGGCACCCCTCCTGGGTCAACCTGTACCCCCTACGAGTGCGGCGAATAGCCCGCCAATCCTAGAGTGAAGCCCCCTCCGTCTCAATGCCATGAGATGCGGGCTTGTTGCCCTCCAGAACCCGGCTATCCGTGCACCCCTCCGCGGGGCAATCCTAGTACAGAAAGTAAAATATACATACACCGGGTACATCGACCGCAACCAGGTCGTGCCCCAAAATAATAATACAATCAGGCAGTGACGGCAGTCCACATGTCGGACGCTCGCCCCGCAATATCAAATGTACATAATACAACAGCACAGTACTAGCATTGCATCCAGGCTATCCCCCACGACCGATCCGCAACATCACAGCAAATACATAGAACATCAACGTGAAAGTCACGTTCGCAAATCCGTCTAACCGGGCTATAGCAGTTAGACCGGATTTACCGATCGAGTGACATTCACGGTCGCAGATATAATGTAAGTACTGTGAAAAATGTGTTTAAAATATCCGACCGATCGAATATTAACAAGTGGGCCCCAAAACAAAACTGTAGCAGTTACAGAAAATATGGGCCCAATTTTAATGTTCCAAAACCCCTGAAATAAACCCAGAAGGCATCTGTAAAAATTTGGTGATGTGACGTGCACAGTGCACCGCGGAAGAGCGGCAAGTATGGTGTTTCCGCGGCGGTTCCGCGCTCACACTGTAGCGTTACATCGTCGAATTTTTACAGAACTCTTATATTTTCTCGTACATCAATATTTTACAACCTGAAAAATTTTTGGAGACTGAAAAATTTCAACAGAAACTGTCGTGGGTGTATTGGGGTTTTCGGACATTTCGATCGATCGGAACAGAAAAACACATTACACAAAGCTAGACTAAGTTAATGGGGAGGCTCTGATACCACTGTAAGTGCACGGCGGCGCCCCGGCCGTCAATCCGACGCCGGAATGCGGAAGCGGTGAAAAACTTAAATTTTTGCGGACTTTGCAAACCGGCACCACCGCGCACTACTACCCGGATCGTAACCATTAACAAGTCTAAGCTAACTAGAAGATGGGTTAGAGATATACCGACGATCCAAGTCCTCCGGTCTTCTCGCCATCGTCCGGATCTCCTGCGGAAAAGTCCCGTCTCCTCCTCGTCGCCGGAAGTGCACCACATCGCCTACTTTGTTTACGGGCTCCCACCTCAATGCCGAGGCAACTCGGGCACGAAGCCGGCTACTCGACGTGCCCAAGAATCGCTGTAGAATGTGTAGTAGAAGAAGTCTCATTTTTGGGGTTGTGGAGTTGCCATTTGTGGAGGAGAAGAGAGCTTGGAGAGAGGTGGGAAAAATGTAGCATACAAAGAGAGTGAGAATCCCAATTTTTCCCCCACCACAAGAAAATGAATCCCATTCCACCTCTTGGAAATTGGCCGGCCCCCCCTTTCTCAAGATTGATTGGAGAGAGAAAAACAAGGTCAAGAGGGTGGTTGGATAGCAATGATGCAAGCAAGAGATGATGAAAGAAAAACCAATGATCACAAGAAAACCCTCACTCCAACACCACCATCATCAACAACCATGATGGTTACATAAAGTCAAGCCATCATGAAGATATGAAGTCAAATGATGGGACAAGTATCATGACATGATAATATACAAAGACCCCCTCCACAAATGCTTATTTGCAACAATGCAAATAAACCCTCCTCCACCAATCTTCGGCCAATGAACGGAACAATGGAAATTGGCCGAAACGGAAAGCAAACTGGCAACTCCAGAAAACTGGTCCCGTAATAAATTACAGGAAAACCCCGATACTGTGTATACACACCCGCATCTGTATTTCGACCGAAATACAGATGCAATGAGACAAACACTACACTGTACTATACAAGGATCCGGCTTATACCAAAGCCGGCCAGTAATATCCGTTCGATCCTGATCCGTGCAATACCGCACGTATCTGATCGAACCCTGCCATATAACCATACGGCCTATAGTACAAACTGTCTGATCCTGATCCGTGCAATACCGCACGTATCTGATCGGACCTTGCCATATCTCCATACGGCCTCTACAACCTTTCGCCCGAAAGCTGAGTAACAGAATGTGGGGGACTCTAAAGACTCGTCAACACCTTGGTTGTGGATTTAACCACTAGCACGTCAGAGGTATAAGCCAATACGTGACGGGCTACCAGGTACTGACCAAATGGGACGTCGATGAGGAAGCTCACCCCGACACCCAACTGAGCCTGTCAGTGACAATATCCGTGCAGTCCGGTCCGTTCGTCTATGAGCATCGCATGGCGGGCCTAGGGGGTTGGTAAAAGTCAGACCCCCAAAAGCGGTACAAGTCGTGTCGGAGTGTAGTCCAGAACACCCTGAGATACTACTGGAATACCTACCAGTAAATCTCCTTGCCTTGGCCAAGGACTTTGTGTAATGGCTCTCCTAGACACAGCACGACCTCACCCCCAATACCGGGAGAGACGAACCCCTGAAGATATGCTCACTGCCTCCATGTGGCTCGGGACTGTACCCAACTAAAACCTGTTTGCACGACTCCTTTGAGCCGTGGTAGGGTAGTAATCAAAGTACAGTGGGAACTCACACGAGACAAATGACGATCCCCAGGTCGATGAACTAACCTGCACACATGTCACCAGGGAACTGCCATCTGACGTCTGGTATATGACCAACTAGCATGTTCCCGGCGAGTCCTGTCCGGTGTACTCATAACCCAATGAGCACCTGTATACATCTTAGGTGATCCAACTGACACCAGTGGCTTGTGAGACCGGCCACCGCCCCTCGTCGGGGTCTCGACTGTATACACTAGTCTACTAATGGAGTATCGATGCCCAGTCTCGAAACTCCCACGACTAGGGACCTTTTAAGGATAAGCTTATAGACCCCCAGCTCCCACTTATATGATCGCCCTCATACTGCTGGTGGTCAAGCAAGAATCCTAGGGGCTCTATCAACGTGTAATAGCGACGTGTCAGGTCACCTAAAGCAGTACACGATGATAAAGGTAAACCAGATAGCATACTATCATCTCGAGTAAGACTGTCCTACCGGGATAGGTCCTCCCTCAATCATTACAATCACGTACCTGTGACCTAATAATTGACTCTGAGGGCACTATCTCCAACAATTACGTCATAAAAACAGTAACTAACAAGTTGATTAGCATCTGGATCAAGAAAATGATAGGAAAAACAATTGACTATGATCTATAATGACAAGTCTATTACCATGACTCTCGACTAACAAAGGTGGTTTTTCGTCCTCGGTATCTTGATAATTGGGATTTGATGGCGAATAAAAATATGCATATGCCGTTTGACTGGGAACTTCAATAGGAAACTCAATGAGGTCGGGTGTACTCAAGTACGCTTTGTATTTCGCTATATCAGGTGATGAAGCCCAAGCCCTAGCCCTAGCCCCACCCCAACCGAAACCTAGCCCCAGCCCTAGCCCCGCCCCAACCCCAACCGAACCCTAGCCCCAGCCCCAGCCCAACCCCAGCCCCAGCCCGAACCCCAACCCCAACCCCAACCGAACCCCAACCCCAACCGAACCCTAACCCTAACCCTAACCTAAACCGAACCCGATGCCGATGCCTAACCCTCACCCCTACCTGAACCTGAACCCTAGACCTAACATCATCAAAATTATAAATAATTTGAGATTTACTAACCGGGAGGTGGAGGAGACGACAGAAATCGGTGGTTGACGACGATCGACGACGAGTCGCGACGGTGGCGACGAGGAAGTTTTGGGAACGACCGACGAAGGTGGAGACGAGGCGACGAGGCGCGGGAACAAGCGATCGAGGCGCGCGAGAGTGAGAGAGAGAATTTTTGGGGACGATGAATGACTTTTCTGTGCTTTTTTTATTAATAACCTATTTATATGCCCCTACGGACATAACCGTAGGTCCACCGTTTGCGGTTTCGTAGGGCCAAACAACAAATTACGATTTAATATTTTTAAATTAGAACGTAAGGCACCGTAGGGACAATGATGGGGACCTACGGATAAATTCGTAGGGGCAAGGAATAGTTGCCCCTACGGATTCCTGAGTCCGTAGGGGCAACCCCATATTGTAGAAGTGGGTTGATTAGAAACATATATCAACTGGTTTGTTAGAAAGTTTTGACCAAAAAAAGTACTTACCACCCTGTCATAAAATTTTTTGAAGCCCAGCTACGTATAAACTTGGATAATGCCTGTAGAGTTTCAAACCGAGGTCATGAATTTCTTATCCATCATTTCTTGCATGCGAGTTATAGTAAGGTACAATATAATCCTTACATGATCTAAGGACTTATCAAACATGATAAGCGAAAGACTGTGATGATGCTCAATATTGGCGATCTCCAAGATCAGGACACGTGGCAGTTGACGTGTCCCAGAACTCAGAAGAAAGGGCCCACAGGGGCCGACCAGGCCATCCTGTACCCGACCTGCAAACACAAGCTGGCCCTCCTCAGGGCCCCCTGCAAATTGGCTTCCTCGGTCCCGTAGCTCGCGCCGGGCTGCCACAAGACCTGGACTCCTCGGCCTCCTCGCTCGTCCCGAGCCCCAGGCCGAGGCCATCTTCCTCGGCCCTCCGACCAACTCCACCACTCACAGGCGTAACCGCCGCTCCGTGAATCTCGCCATGCGTAGATTCTACGCCAGCAACATTTCACGTTCCACGCCATCACGATCCCCATTAATGGGCGATCCGCTCTCTACGCGGGCGTGACGTCGGGGGCGTAACTACCGGCGAGATTCTCACGCCTGCTGCTGCGTACCACCACCGCTATATAAACCCCCATCACAGAGGGGTCAAGTAAGCCATTTTTTACTCTTCTAAGCCGTTACTCTGCTCGGATCTCGTCACTAACTTGATTGTCGGAGGGTCCTTGGTGGTACCAAACCACCACGGGACTTCTTTGCAGGTACTCGGCACCAAACTCCTCACTCCACTTCTTCCTCCAAAACCCATTGAGACCCACACGCAACAGGAGATAATCAACAAAGTCCACCGGGAGATCAACGGAAGACAACATCTGACGGAGACCCGAAAAGGAGCTCCATCAGTTGGCGCCGTCTGTGGGAACACTCCACAAAACACAAAGTTGGCCTTCCGATCTCTGCCCAAATAGCAAGCAACTATCCTGAAGATCCCGGTACCAGCCGCCGCCTCCCACTCACCGAAGGCGGGGATGAGCCTCCTCCAATGACCGTCATCAACGCCCTCGCGGGCCGGATAGATCGGCTGCAATCCCTCATGGAGGCGCTCGTCCGCGTCCAAACGGTCAGGCCTGGGCCCCAGATCGTCGCTCCACCGCATCCAGAAAGCTCTGCCCCTATCTGGACGGCTAACCACCAGCAGGCTGCGTCCCCCGGTCACCGATCTCTTGAGACGGTACTCCCTGAGGCCCGCTGGGCGCCCCAGGGCTCCACGCCAAACTCCGCCGCCAGAACGCCTCGCCTCGAGCCTCCTCGCGACCTTTATCCCCCTGAGGAGACGTCAGTCACCTCGCCTATCAACAGGCGTGGTCGACACCGCCACCATCGACGGGGCCGCGCAGAAAGGGTCCGCCCCGGCGACTCAAGAGCCACCTTGCCCCGGGACCTGAGGCACCTCATTGAGAGGAACCGGGGCCGCTCCTAGACGCAGGTCACCCGCAGCGGAGGCCAGGGATCCCAAGGCGCCGATTCCTCGGGATACCACGGTCGGCTCGACGCCCTCGAGAAGAAAATCGAAGGCATGTGCCGGGAGGCTCACCTCTCGAGCGACGGAGCTAGGTATGCCTCCGACTCGCTCACGAAGCCGTTCACCGAGGAATTGCTCGCCGTCCACGTCTCCTCGCGCAACAAGCCCCCAAAGGTCTTTCTGTTCAACAGGAAAACTGACCCGAAGGACCATTTGGACGCTTTCACCGCGGGGATGAGCTTCCAGGACCACTCCGATGCCGCCCAGTGCAGGGCCTTTCCGGCAACCCTTATCCGCGCAGGTCGAGACTGGTTCCGGGGGCTCGAGCCCCGCTTGATTTCGACCTTCGACGAGTTGGCTACTCAATTCCTCGGCCATTTCGTTGGGAACCATCGACAGAAGCGCATGGTCGACTACCTCTTCACGGTTAAGAGTGTGGACAAGGAAACGTTCAAGGCCTACATTACCCGTTTCTACAACGCCCTTCTTGAGGTGCCCGAGCACCGGGACGAGACCGTCATCACGACGCTTAGATCTGGTCTGAGGCACAAGGAATGGTTACGCTCCTTCGCGCTGCCTCAACCTAAGACCATGGCCGAGGTCAAGGCCTGGACCAAGCATGAGGTCCAGCTGGAATCTGAGGTAAACGCTAACCCCCCCAGGCAGAACGGTCCGACCAGAAGAAGAGCGCTCGGGAGGAGAGGCCGGAGCATCAGCAGCTTTACCACCAGAAGTTCCAGGAATATACCCCCCTCAACGTCTCCCTCGCAGTGTTGCTGGAGGAGGCCCAGAACGAGGGGTTCTTCAAATTCCCTCCGATCCTGCGTCAGGCCGCAAAGCGAACCCGGGGCCCCTACTGCGCTTTCCACCGGGTACTGGGCCATGCCATGGAGGACTGCAAGCAACTGAGGGACTACATCGAAGAGCTGATCCGGTCTAGGCACCTCGCCGCCTACTTGAGGGACAAACGGCAGGCCGACCGCGAGCAGGAGCAGCATCACCCTCCCGCCGACCTGACCATCGGTCAGATCATGCTCGTTTCAGCGGACGACCAGCCCGGTGCTCAGGGAGCCCCATACCCTATGCCGAGCACGGGGGCCAACAGTCCTTCAGGGAGCTCGGCCCAAGCCAATAAAGTCATCTACTAGCATGTACCTTTCTTTTAAAGCAATGTAAACTCTTTCTAGGATCTATTGTTAATTTAATAAAAATCAATGGAGCATTGAGAAAAGGAAAGAAAAGCTTTGTTTATTCAAAAGGTATTATGGTCTCCTCAGCCATACATGCGAAAAGAAAAGAAAATTACAACAGTGGGGGAAGGGGGTGCAGTGAGCACTGCTCGTGGTACTCGGTAAAGATCTCCGCCAACCGGGGCCTCACAAGGTCCGACCTCTGTCCCCGGTTCCCCCCACACGCGTCGATCCCGAGCCTTAGCTCGTAGCATTCACGGACGAGCGCCTCTGAGCGGGCCAACCGGTTTGCGGAGATCAAGCCGAAGCGCCTCAAAGACCACAGCTTGCCCATGACCTCGTCATAGAACAGCTCAGACAAGGGGTTGTAAAGCCCTGGCGACGCCCTCCAGATGGAGTACATCAGCAACTGCAACAGGGAGGAACGTCGGGGGAGCAGCCGGCCGAAATGGTCCTCGATGCTCCCGTGGACCAGCTGCACCGTGTCCTCGGTGCAGTACTGGTCGTAAAGGTACACGTCTTCAAAGTGGACGATGTCGGGGATGGTAAACGGGAAGTCTTGCATTCTCGACAACCTGTTTATGAAGGATGGAAGGACCGGTACTCCTTCAGCCTTATATAGCCCACTGCGCAGCTCAACAGTCGCCCGCTTTCACCTAGGGAGTCACTGCCACGCGGCAGCCATCAAGCCTTCTCCGGTAGAATCGAAGCGACGCACCCCTAGCGCTTCGCCTCCCCCCGCATTCAATGCACTGGCTACGCGCGCCGTTGCCCGACCGTTCCGATTCCCCGCACTTACAGCTGGACGGTCGGGCTACACCTCGTCAAGATTCAACCCAGCAGCTACCCTGCTTGGTCACCCCTGACGGGTAGCTTCCCTACTGCAACGCCAGGGATCCGATAGCCCTCCCAGAGGCAGTCAAGCCCGAGGACCCCTCGCTCGGCTATCCCCAGCGGGAAGCTTCCCTGCCGCAACGCCGGGGATCCAAAAGCCCTCCCAGAGGCAGTCGAGCTCGAGGATCCCTCGCTCGGCTATCCTTCAGGACAAAAGCCCTCGCCAAGAGGCACCGGGCAGTAACCCTGCTGTCACGACCCAAAGTTTGGCCCGTGACCGGCACCTAACCACGTAACGTCTACAGGCATAACGCGACTAAGTGAACCGAAAACCCAGACATCAAACCAGTAAAAGTATAGAGTGTTATAAGTTTATAATGAAAGCACTCACTAACATGTTAAGAAATCTAAGTAAACAATCACCAAGATAGCAATATAAGACGCCGTAGCGAAGATCAAGATCCATAAGTGGAAACATCACAGATAGAATAAACTGCAAGTACAGTCGGCTCGCAACGAGCTCGACACCAGAATAAAAATAATATACATCATCGTCCTCACACTGTCTCTAAGTCAAATACATACATGGTAGATGGAGAATACTAGATACAACAATGTACATAACTGAAAGATAAACAGATACCGCACAAAACCAACCTATCAGCAAAAGAGCTAGTACACCAACTATGGGGGTATCTATGTCAAAAGATGCGAAACGCAGCCTGCCGCGACTACTCCGAAGGGCAACCTGCAAACACTGTGGCACAACGGGGGTGAGTTGCCAACTCGTGAATAGAGATAACATATAAAGGTAATCGCGAGCATGCACGTACTGCGCTACTCTATCATATGCCAATAGATGATATTAATGTATGATAAGCAGTCTGTGCAATAATCATGCAAGTGCTCTATCAGGTAATATAACTACAGGATGAGGTACAATAATAAATGCTGAGCATGGGCAATATAACATCTACACGGAATGTCAACGTGGAATATATAATCGGTGTTCATTAATGCACCCAGATCCCCCAAATAGCTCAGGCGCCGGCACTCTCATCGGCCCTCAAATCCTGTAAATCTCTGAGAATCCCGAGTGCCCAACATCGGCACCCAAATATCATAAATACTCGTGTCCAGCATCGACACGTAAATCCTCATCCATCGGGCCCCGTCAGTCCGGGTCAGCCCACGGGCTCCGTCTGCGGTATCGGCCCTCGGCCCCGGCAGTACGGATCACCCCGCATCCATCTATCGACTCTGATCAGTATCCTACGGATAACTGTCAGGTCCAACCAATCATCGGTAGGTAGTAGTCCCTCTGCCAGGCTCACCGTCTACTACACAGCGAAACCGTTCTCGCCCCGGGGTACCATACCGGGTCCACCATGTACCCGTAATCGGCCTCAACCAGCTCCTCGATTCGGGTTCATATATATCACTCTAGCACCGAGGAAACACATGGTGGACGCACCGAAATATCATATCAAGGGAACCGGGTTTTTAAATGATCACATATTTGAAATAGCCACGGTTCCCAAATCCAGAAATCACATGTAATCCAAACCAATATGCAAGTCAATGATCCGATATGATATGTGCATCAAGTATGAATATCATGTCAAGTCACATATAGATGAGCTACAATATAATGATCCGATGTAATATATGCATCAAGTATGAATATCATGTCAAGTCACATATAGATGAGCTACAATATAATGATCCGATGTAAATTCTACAGTGTGAGTGTCATGGCAATTACTAACGGTGTGTGTGTAACATCAGGATAGTGCTCGTGCAATATGGACCGTTAGTAATGGTGCGGTGTTCTATCAATTCTAGTTTATATCCATATAGCAGGGAGTGCAGTATGCACTAAATAGTAACCATGAACAGTCAATGTATATAAATGTAGCTATAAGGTCCTATCAGCCCTGACGTAGAACGCCATGCGGGCGATATCCCCGTAGATGTTAAATCTACTCACCGTAGTCTCTCGCTAGGTATAGCCAACAACTTGTTTCTCCTTCTGCGCGGCGTCCGCCGTACTCGCCTGCGAACCTAGAATTACACAATACACCATGCATAAGCTCGAAGTCACACAAACACGACAGTAAAGTCGAACTAGTAACTCGTGTTGCGAACCAAGCGTGCGTGTGCGCGATACGCTAAAACGTGTGTTTACGTGCCTGAAGCCACTCCGATGCGTCGCGATACGCAGAAACCCAAAACCCATACACCCGTATCACGCGTGTTGCGAAGATTAAAAAAATACGGGAAAATAGGTATTCACCTCCAGATTTTGATACAGAAATGATATTGTAAAACTATACATACTAAAATAACCCACATAGCAGCAGACACCAACACCCCAAACCCCAACCCAAAACACCCCCATCTGGCCGCAAATTGCGTCCAGAATGCTTATTTCGGCGGCCTGGGTAGGGAATTGGGCTCCCAGGTTTTGTGTGTGCACTCTATACCCCCCATACATGCTACAGTAACATCTAGTTCCACTCTCAAATATCTCGGGTAGAAGCAGATCCTACAGAGCCTTATTTCTAGTTAAAATCCATACTTTTGCACTAAAATGGAACTTTAGGTTATTTTTGTGGAACCTGAAGCAAACCTGGCCTAAAATAGCTCTAATAACACATAATAGAGCTAACCCAACTAACAAAACCCTAATCTAACTTGTGAATCACAAATATCCTTTAATATCACTAAAAATGCACAAAAATGAGATTTTTGCTAAACAATACTACAAGTTTAAGGAAAAGGAGTGCTAACATGAGTTAATACCTTCAAAAGACCTTATAAAACACCAAAAGTCTCAGCTCTTCCCTCAAGTGTGCAGATTTGCCTCTAAACACCTCAAAAAGCCCACTTTTCCAAGGTTTTGTGATGAAAATGTGTTGATTGTGTAGGGTTTTTGTGTAGGGATCAAAGAGAAGTGAAAAGAAAAGGAAAATATGGAGAAAAGCTAGGGTTTTCTGCTGAAATCTCCAGAATTTTCTGAAGTGAGGAGAAGAGAGAGAGAAGAGAAGGAAATGGGGTCAAAAGTCAAATTCTCACCTAACACCATGCTCATTTGTTTATTAGGATTAGAAATTATAAAAAGGGTTTATGATATGATTAAAAATGGTGGGAATTAAGTTAACAACCATGCAACAAAAGAATGGTTAACATGCTACCAAAAAAAACCTAAGTCACAAAATGCTAAGTGTGCAAGTGTACACTACAAAGGGAAATTTCCAATTTGCCAACACGACTAAATATAACTAATAATCCTATGAACACATATACAATAACACGCTCAATTTCTAATTATCACGAAAAACATTCTAACGGAAATTCAAAGTGTTACAATCTACCCCCCTTAAAGAAATTCGGTCCACGAATTTGAAAATCTAACTATACGCACCTTCAAAAAGATGGGGATACCTCTTCCTCATCTCGCTCTCGGTCTCCCAAGTGACCTCCTTGCCGCTCTGGCCACGCCAAAGTACCTTAACGGACGGTATCTCCTTCGACCTCAATTTCTTCACTTGTCGATCCAAGATCATCACTGGCTGCTCTGCATAGGAAAGGTCGCGCTCAAGCTGGATCGTCGGGTGCTGAATCGCATACGAAGGATCATGAAGATATCTGCGGAGCATCAAAACGTGAAATACGGGGTGCACGTCTGGAAAACTGGGTGGAAGGGCTAATCGATACGCAACCGCACCAACACGCTCGAGGATCTCGAAGGGGCCTACATATCTGGGACTAAGCTTCCCCTTCTTCCCAAACCTCATCACGCCTTTCATTGGGGAGACCCTCAAGAAAACATGATCACCAACAGAAAACTCAAGTCTGCGCCGACGACGGTCCGCATAAGATCTTTGCCTACTCTGGGCTGCTCTCATCCTATCGCGAATCAACTGGATCTTCACGGTCGTCTCCTCCACAATCTGCGGCCCTAAGATACTGCTCTCACTGAGCTCCGTCCAACAGGTGGGCGATCTGCATCTCCTCCCATAAAGAGCCTCAAATGGTGCCATCTGAATGGTCTCCTGGTAGCTGTTGTTGTAGGAGAACTCTACTAAGGGCAAATGATGATCCCAGCTACCTCCGAAGTCTAATACGCATGCTCTGAGCATGTCCTCGAGAGTCTGAATAGTCCGCTCTGACTGTCCGTCGGTCTGCGGATGGAATGCTGTGCTGAAACTCAAGCGAGTGCCCAAAGCCTCCTGAAGCCTCTGCCATAACCGGCTGGTAAACTGGGTGCCTCTATCGGACACGATACATGTCGGAACTCCGTGCAGTCGTACAATCTCATTAATGTAAATCTGGGCATACTGAGCAAATCCGAAAGTCGTCTTCACCGGCAGGAAGTGAGCCGCTTTCGTCAAACGATCCACGATCACCCAGATGGAGTCATACCCTCGACTAGTCCTGGGTAGACCCATAATGAAGTCCATAGAGATCTGTTCCCATTTCCACTTCGGAATGGGTAACGGCTGTAGCTCTCCCGCGGGCCTCTGGTGCTCAGCCTTGACTTGCTGACAAGTCAGGCATCTCGACACAAAATCTGCAATGTCTCTCTTCATTCCGTCCCACCAGTAAACATCTCTCAAGTCATGGTACATCTTGGTGGAACCGGGATGAACACTATATACCGATCGATGTGCCTCCTCAAGAATCTCGCGCCGCAATCCCTCAGCATCTGGTACGCACAGTCTAGCTCCAAATCGTAGTATCCCCTGATCATCGATCACGAACTCGGAAAATCTGCCCTGTCCCATCTGTGTCCTGATCTCTGAACAGCGGTCATCACTGTGCTGTGCCTCATGTATACGGTCAAGCAACTGTGGGCGTGCACGAACATGCGCAATCTGTCCTCCGATCGGCGTAAACTCGAACTGTACCCGGCTGTCGCATAAGATCTGCCAATCCGCCGCCGACTGCCTCTGCACTGCGCTCAAATAGGATAGACTACCCCCGGGCCTCCTGCTCAAAGCATCCGCCACTACATTCGCCCTGCCCGGGTGATACAATATCTCACAATCGTAGTCCTTCACTAACTCCATCCATCGGCGCTGTCTAAGGTTCAGGTCTCGCTGCTGAAATATATACTTTAAGCTCTTGTGGTCAGTGAATATCCGGCACGACTCTCCATACAGATAATGTCGCCAGATCTTAAGTGCAAAGACTACTGCAGCCATCTCCAGATCATGAGTGGGGTAATTCTGTTCATGTTTCTTTAATTGCCGCGAAGCATACGCGATCACCCTGTCATGCTGTATCAAAACGCACCCTAGCCCCACTCGTGAAGTATCACAGTAGACCACAAATCCGCTTGATCCTGAAGGCAACGATAGCACTGGTGTCGTAGTCAGTAGAGCCCGTAGCTGCTGGAAACTGTGCTCACACTCCTCCGTCCAATCGAAGCGAACTCCCTTCCGGGTCAACCCGGTCAAAGGTGTAGCAATGCGAGAGAAGTCCTGCACGAATCGCCTGTAATAGCCTGCCAGCCCTAGGAAGCTACGAACCTCCATCACTGACGTGGGTCTAGGCCAACTCCGAACTGCCTCGATCTTCCTCGGGTCCACACATATACCATCTTGTGTAATCACGTGCCCCAAGAAGTCTACGCTGTCTAGCCAGAAAGCACACTTTGAAAATTTGGCGAAAAGCTGATGCTCCCTCAAGGTCTGCAGTGTAATCCGCAGGTGCTGCTCGTGCTCCTCTCTACTCCGAGAATACACCAAGATATCGTCAATGAACACTATGATGAACAGATCAAGATACGGCCGGAAAATACGGTTCATCAAGTCCATAAATGCTGCTGGCGCGTTGGTGAGTCCGAACGACATCACCAAAAACTCATAATGGCCGTAGCGCGTGCGGAAAGCTGTCCTGGAAATATCCTCCTGTCGAACCCGCAGCTGATGGTAGCCTGATCGCAAATCGATCCTCGAAAAGTATCCTGCCCCCTGAAGCTGGTCGAACAAATCGTCGATGCGTGGCAAAGGATACCTGTTCCGCACTGTCACCCTGTTCAGCTGGCGATAGTCAATACACAGATGCAAACTGCCGTCCTTATTCTTGACGAACAGGACTGGAGCACCCCAAGGAGAAACACTGGGTCGAATAAGTCCCTTGTCCAGCAAATCTTGCAACTGGCCCTTCAGTTCTCGAAGTTCCGCCGGGGCCATCCGATAAGGCGGTACAGAAATAGGCCCCGCGCCAGGAACCAAATCAATACAGAAAGAAATATCACGCTCGGGCAGTAGCCCAGGAAGCTCGTCAGGGAACACATCAGGGAACTCGCTAACAACCGGAACCTGATCCATCGGAACCTCTGTAGCTCTAGTATCGCAAACATAGGCGAGAAATCCCTGACATCCCTTCCGCAAAAGCTGTCCAGCGCGAAAAGAAGAAATCACACTGTGAGGGGTGGCACTACGGTCCCCCAACACAACAACAACCGACTCGCCGGGAAAACAAAATCGAACTGTCTTCTCGTGGCAGTCAACAGAAGCATAGCACGTGGCTAACCAATCCATGCCCAAAAGAACGTCGAAGTCCAACATCTCAAGAAGGATCAAATCGACAGGCAACTCTCTCTCGCCAATACGGACGGTACAGGATCAGAACACGTGCCTAGCAACAAACGACTCTCCCACAGGAGTAGTCACAACAAGCGGCTGGTCAAGCAAACCGGACTCTCTACCCAAACTCGGCACAAAGTGTGTGGATACGTACGAATGCGTGGATCCGGGATTGAATAACACGTGTGCATCAACCGAACATACTGGAAGGATACCTGAGACCACCGCATTGGACGCCTGTGTGTCCTAATGCGTCAAAGCAAAAACTCGCGCCTGTCCTCCACCTACAACTAACTGTCCCCTGCCGGCCGCTGGTTGCCCTCTGCCTCGGTCACCTCGTCCTCTATGAACAAATCTTCCGCGACCACGACCTCTCTGTGCATGCGTCTGACGCGGAGTAACAGTAGGTACTATCGGCAATGCCGTCTGGGATGGTGAAGGTGGTAATGTGACATGCGGTGCTGCCGCCCAACTCCGGGGTACCTCAGGACAATCTCACACACGATGATAAGAACTCCCGCAACGGTAACATCCCGATGATGGTCGCTGACCCTCCTGGGGATAGGAGCTAAATAACCGGCCTCGCCTCGGATCTCTGCCACCTGCAAGGTGCCTGTCACGACGCCGAAAAGGCCGTCTCTGCACTGACGTATCTGTACGAACTCTCTTCGGCTCTGGGACTGCCGAAGTCTCCGCAAGGCGCTCCTCAACTAATAATGCTGCATCTACTGCTGCTACGTATGTCTCGTAATGCTGCACGCTGATAGCAAGGAATAGTGGTGTAAGCAAGCCTCGGATAAATCTCTTAACTCGCAACTCCTCAGTAGCCACTAGATACGGAGCATAAACTGATAGCTCGGTGAACAGCACGTTATACTCTGCCACTGACATCTCTGGCGTCTGGAGTAAGGACTCAAACCTGCATGCTCGGGCATCCCTAACACTCTGGGGAAGAAAACGGGCAAGGAATAGCGCCACAAACTCGGTCCAGGTCATAGGAGGAAGACCTGCTGCTCTACCCTTCTCGACTGATTCGCACCATTTCTGCGCAAGACCTTCCAGGCGAAAGCTCGCGAACTCAACCCATCTCGCATCTGCGCATCTAAGTGAACGACATAACCGCGCCATCCTATCAATGAAAGACTGTGGATCCTCGGCCACATCGGTGCCTGTGAAGACCGGAGGCTTCAGCCTTATAAACTCTGACAGTGATACTGTAATAACCTCTGTAGTCGCAGGTGCAACTGCCTGAACTGTGGGTACCACCGCGGTCTCTACAACGGGTGGAACTACCTCTGGTCGCTGCGCTCGAAGTGCCTCAACTAGAGATCCCATCATCTGGCACATCTCCTGCATACTGGATCCCATCGTCTGGCGTATCTCCTGCACACCAGCTCCTAACATAGCAATCTGATCTGTCACGGTAGGAACAGCCTGCTCGGGCACAACCGGTGTACTACCCGGATCAGTCCTCGTCTCTGATGTGTCAACTCGAATCTCGGCCCTCGCGGCCGCTCTCTGCGCCCTCGTAGTCTTTGGCGGCATAATGGCTGAAAGGAACAATAGGATTCGATAAGGATACGGAAATCGAATCGCAAGAATGTATATACTCAAGAAGGAATTTAAATCAACAAGTCCTAAGGTCGCGTAAGCGGAGTACCGTGTCGTGAGTATGCCGCGGAACATACACACGCTACGCTACCCTGCTGCAGCTACCTACTCCATCATACCAGGGTCATCCTACACTCCGAAAGGTAAAACCTACGCTCCGATACCAACTTTGTCACGACCCAAAGTTTGGCCCGTGACCGGCACCTAACCACGTAACGTCTACAGGCGTAACGCGACTAAGTGAACCGAAAACCCAGACATCAAACCAGTAAAAGTATAGAGTGTTATAAGTTTATAATGAAAGCACTTACCAACATGTTAAGAAATCTAAGTAAACAATCACCAAGATAGCAATATATGACGCCATAGCGAAGATCAAGATCCATAAGTGGAAACATCACAGATAGAATAAACTGCAAGTACAGTCGGCTCGCAACGAGCTCGACACCAGAATACAAATAATATACATCATCGTCCTCACACTGTCTTTAAGTCAAATACATACATGGTAGATGGAGAATACTAGATACAACAATGTACATAACTGAAAGATAAACAGATACCGCACAAAACCCACATATCAGCAAAAGAGCTAGTAGACCAACTATTGGGGTATCTGTGTCAAAAGATGCGAAACGCAGCCTGCCGCGACTACTCCGAAGGGCAACCTGCAAACACTGTGGCACAACGGGGGTGAGTTGCCAACTCGTGAATAGAGATAACATATAAAGGTAATCGCGAGCATGCACGTACTGCGCTACTCTATCATATGCCAACAGATGATATCAATGTGTGATAAGCAGTATGTGCAATAATCATGCAAGTGCTCTATCAGGTAATATAACTACAGGAAGAGGTACAATAATAAATGCTGAGCATGGGCAATATAACATCTACACGGAATGTCAATGTGGAATATATAATCGGTGTCCATCAATGCACCCAGATCCCCCAAATAGCTCAGGCGCCGGCACTCTCATCGGCCCTCAAATCCTGTAAATCTCTGAGAATCCCGAGTGCCCAACATCGGCACCCAAATATCATAAATACTCGTGTCCAGCATCGACACGCAAATCCTCATCCATCGGGCCCCGTCAGTCCGGGTCAGCCCACGGGCTCCGTCTGCGGTATCGGCCCTCGGCCCCGGCAGTACGGATCACCCCGCATCCATCTATCGACTCTGATCAGTATCCTACGGATAACTGTCAGGTCCAACCAATCACCGGTAGGTAGTAGTCCCTCTGCCAGGCTCACCGTCTACTACACAGCGATACCGTTCTTGCCCCGGGGTACCATACCGGGTCCACCATGTACCCGTAATCGGCCTCAACCAGCTCCTCGATTCGGGTTCATATATATCACTCTAGCACCGAGGAAACACATGGTGGACGCACCGAAATATCATATCAAGGGAACCGGGTTTTTAAATGATCACATATTTGAAATAGCCACGGTTCCCAAATCCAAAAATCACATGTAATCCAAACCAATATGCAAGTCAATGATCCGATATGATATGTGCATCGAGTATGAATATCATGTCAAGTCACATATAGATGAGCTACAATATAATGACCCGATGTAATATATGCATCAAGTATGAATATCATGTCAAGTCACATATAGATGAGCTACAATATAATGATCCGATGTAAATTCTACAGTGTGAGTGTCATGGCAATTACTAACGGTGTGTGTGTAACATGCAGGATAGTGCTCGTGCAACATGGACCGTTAGTAATGGTGCGGTGTTCTATCAATTCTAGTTTATATCCATATAGCAGGGAGTGCAGTATGCACTAAATAGTAACCATGAACAGTCAATGTATATAAATGTAGCTATAAGGTCCTATCAGCCCTGACGTAGAACGCCATGCGGGCGATATCCCCGTAGATGTTAAATCTACTCACCGTAGTCTCTCGCTAGGTATAACCAACAACTTGTTTTCCCTTCTGCGCGGCGTCCGCCGTACTCGCCTGCGAACCTAGAATTACACAATACACCATACATAAGCTCGAAGTCACACAAACACGACAGTAAAGTCGAACTAGTAACTCGTGTCGCGAACCAAGCGCGCGTGTGCGCGATACGCTAAAACGTGTGATTACGTGCCTGAAGCCACTCCGACGCGTCGCGATACGCAGAAACCCAAAACCCATACACACGTATCACGCGTGTCGCGAAGATTAAAAAAATACGGGAAAATAGGTATTCACCTCCAGATTTTGATACAGAAATGATATTGTAAAACTATACATACCAAAATAACCCACATAGCAGCAGACACCAACACCCCAAACCCCAACCCAAAACACCCCCATCTGGCTGCAAATTGCGGCCAGAATGCTTATTTCGGCGGCCTGGGTAGGGAATTGTGCTCCCAGGTTTTGTGTGTGCACTCTATACCCCCCATACATGCTACAGTAACATCTAGTTCCACTCTCAAATATCTCGGGTAGCAGCAGATCCTACAGAGCCTTATTTCTAGTTAAAATCCACACTTTTGCACTAAAATGGAACTTTAGGTTATTTTTGTGGAACCTGAAGCAAACCTGGCCTAAAATAGCTCTAATAACACATAATAGAGCTAACCCAACTAACAAAACCCTAATCTAACATGTGAATCACAAATATCCTTTAATATCACTAAAAATGCACAAAAATGAGATTTTTGCTAAACAATACTACAAGTTTAAGGAAAAGGAGTGCTAACATGAGTTAATACCTTCAAAAGACCCTATAAAACACCAAAAGTCTCAGCTCTTCCCTCAAGTGTGCAGATTTGCCTCTAAACACCTCAAAAAGCCCACTTTTCCAAGGTTTTGTGATGAAAATGTGTTGATTGTGTAGGGTTTTTGTGTAGGGATCAAAGAGAAGTGAAAAGGAGAGGAAAAGATGGAGAAAAGCTAAGGTTTTCTGCTGAAATCTCCAGAATTTTCTGAAGTGAGGAGAAGAGAGAGAGAAGAGAAGGAAATGGGGTCAAAAGTCAAATTCTCACCTAACACCATGCTCATTTGTTTATTAGGATTAGAAATTATAAAAAGGGTTTATGATATGATTAAAAATGGTGGGAATTAAGTTAACAACCATGCAACAAAAGAATGGTTAACATGCTACCAAAAAAAACCTAAGTCACAAAATGCTAAGTGTGCAAGTGTACACTACAAAGGGAAATTTCCAATTTGCCAACACGACTAAATATAACTAATAATCCTATGAACACATATACAATAACACGCTCAATTTCTAATTATCACGAAAAACATTCCAACGGAAATTCAAAGTGTTACACCTGCCCGGCCAAGGGTCCTTGGTAGGCTTCTACAGCTCCTCCCGCGCTAAGGACCAAAGTCCTCCCAGAGGCAGTCGAGTCCTTGCTCGACTATCCCCGGCTGCTAGCTTCCTACCACAACCGACAGGGATCAAAGTCCTCGCCAAGAGGTATTGAGCAGTAACCCTGCTCGGTCCCCGTCCTGAAGGATCAAATCCCTCGCAAGAGGCAACTGAGCAGCTACCCTGTTCGGTCAACTCCGGCTGGTAGCTCCCTACCCTCGACGCCAGGGATCAAAAGACCTCACAAGAGGCACCAGAGCGGCTACCCCGCTCGTGCATCCCAGGCTGGTAGTTGCCTACCCACGACGCCAGAGGTCAAAGCCCTCACAAAGAGGCAACCGCACAGCTTCACTGCCCGGTCATCCTTAGTGGGCTTCTTACAGCCCTTCCTGTGCTAAGGACCTAAATACTCCCAGAGGCAGTCGAGTCCTTGCTCGGCCATCCCTGGAGGATAGCTCCCCTACCGCAAAGCCAGGAACCAGAAAGCCCTTGCAAGAGGCGACTGAGCAGCTACCCTGCCCAGTCACCCCCGGATGGTGGTCAATAATCGAAATCGGAGATGCCCTATGGCCAGTGGAGGATCCGAGACCCCAGTAAGGGGCGTCAGGTCTATCCGAGTCCAAACGATCTCCCCTCGACTCCGGGGCCCTGGGAGGTACGTTCTCGGCAGCGCTTGGCATGCTCATCGGCCAGTGATTGAAGTCAACTCGACGGACAATCGCCAGACAGATGGCCAACCTGATATAAAAGCACAACGGTACAAGCAAAGATATCTTACGAGCATTCTTCACAAACAGATGGTAGAGCGCAATTCCATGGAGCCGAAGAAAAACTTTATTACTACTTACGAAGGGTATTTTTTTGGGCTCCCCAGCTTTACAAAATTCAAAAAAAAAAGGAGGAAGACGGGGGATCTACGCCTCGGGGCCAGGTGCGACCTCGAGGTCCTTGATCTCCACCACGTGGCGCGTAGGGTCCTCGGCGGCTTCCTCGCCAGGGGCTTCCCCCCTTGCTCATCGACATCCACGAGGGGGAATTCGGCCTGGAGATCTGCGTCGGCGAACTCTGGCATCCGGACCTTAACGGCAGCGAGGGCGTAGTGCCAAATACGGGTAGTGGCCACGGCCAAGTCGTCATAGAAGTCCTTCGACTTCTTATAGCCCTCCACCGCCCTCGATTCAGCCGACTTGGTCGCCTCAGCTGCCTCCCCCAGCTCCTTCCGGAGGGTCTCCATCGTCCTCTTCAGGTTGCCGGCAAGCACCTGAGCATCATCGAGTTTGACCTCGGCGATCACGGCGGCCTCGCGGTGTCGGGCGACCTCCCATTTCCCGGCCTCCACCTTGCCCTCTAAGGCGGCGACCCTCGCCGTCATCGCCTCCAGCTCCCGCCTGGAGCTCTCTTGCAGCTAGGCGAGCCTACTCGCCGCCTCCAACGCCGTGGCTACCACCTCGGCCTCCATACGCAGGGCGAGGGCAACGTGCTGGAGAACCTCGGAGACACGGGAAAGATCAGAAAGATGAAGGAGGCACCAAATCTCATAATGAACTAGAGACTTACCTGCACGGACTCCTGGGCGATCGATACCAGCTGAGCCATGAAGGTCCCCCAGGAACTCGACCCCCGGTCGAGATCTCTATTTCATGCAGGAGGCTATCCACGACGGACAGCCCCGACGGCACCGTGAACCGGAGGCCCCTTTCCTCCACCACGGTCGGCGAGGACCGGCCCCGGGAGGGTCTCCGGGAGCCCCTCTTGAGCTGCTCCGAGGGAGAGCCGATCTCCTCTTCTGAGGCCGGGTCCTCCTGAATCAGGGCCCGCTTCCAGCCCGATGCTCTGCTGGGACCCGGGGCGGGATCCGCCACCGAGCGCTCGTGGGACGCCGCTACCGGAGCGGTAGGAGCCGGGGCGGGCTTCGCACGGGAGGAACTGGCGCCCCCAGCCCTCGTAGGCTGCCTCGGCTGGCGCATGGAGGCTCTGAGTGTGACGAAGTCCATGGATCCTGCACGAAACAAATACCCAACAAATCAGCAACGCGAGAAAAACACAAGCCAAAAAGCTAACCTAACTTACCGACGAACTCAACGGGTCTGAGTCCAGCCCAGCTCAGAACCCTCTCGGATAGCAGCACGTCCGGCCGGGGGATGGGCTCCTACGATGACACCCTCACCGTGGCGGGGTCATTGGACTGGTTCCCCGGTAGACATTTCTCCCTCGACCACTTGGTAGGCATGGGCCAGTCCTCGCCCTCGGGAGGGGAAACGAAGAAAAATTTCTTTTTCCAATCATGAATGGAGGAGGGCAAGGCCACGACCCCGGTCCCGACAGCGCCCCCCGGCCACTTCCTAAAAGTGAGATAAACCCATCTCGGGTCGTCCGCTCGACCACCAGGGTGACTCTTGAAGACGAGGGAGGAATCGAGAAGGGGAAGGCTGAAGGGAACCGCCTGTAACTTCAGGCGGATCAAGAACCCAAGAAGGATCCTCCATGAGTTCGGCACTAACTGGACGGGGGCCAAACCGAAAAAATTCAGCGCGGCGACGACCTCAGGAGAGAAGGGCAGGCGCATTCCGCCCCAAAAAGCTTCCAGATACAGGGCGATCTCCCTGCCCCGTACCCGATCTGCCCTCTCTCCCTCCTTGGCCAGTCGAAGCGTGTAGCGCGGGGTGTGTGGAAGCGAGCCCGAACGATGGCGAGCTCGTCCTCATACCTCACCCAGCACGAGGAGCCAGGGGTCACATCTGCCTCCTCCTCCCTGGAGGCGGCCCCCGCCTCACGATCCCGGGGAGAGGATCCAACCCCTGCTCCCCGAGGAGACTCAGACACAGCTAAAGGGACCCTAGCACCTACTCCTACAACGTCTACTGATTCTACAGAGGAAGACATCTAACCTTGGAAAAGAGAATCTTCAAGGGCTGAAAGCGGGAGAAAGGAGGAGCGCCGAGCAACTAAGACTTGGGAGAGAGAAATATGAAGGAGTAAGGGCCCTAGAGCGGACTCCACCCATGTTTATTGCTGCATACGGCCTCATCCAACGGTGCCCGTCATCTCCCGCCGAAACGACTCCTTTCGCCCAGCGGCTCCGATCACTCCATGTGTCGATCCTGCGCTGAACCGTGTCCCATCAGACACCGCAGGCCTGCATACGTCGTGTCAGCAAGTCGACGCTTGACACGTGGACCGTCGGTTCAGTTGCAGAGAGCACGAACCGGCGCACCTTTTTTAAATGCAGAGATCTTACCTTGATTCGTTAGCGGAAAAGACAACCGACGGCCCGAGGACTCGTTCCGACAAAACCCTGGAAAGGAGCTCACCTCGGGAGGCCCGACAGTCCACTCCTGACCCGACCCACTTGCTGGTCGGGACAAGAGTGGGGGGCTAATGATGATGCTCAATATTGGCGATCTCTAAGATCAGGACATGTGGCAGTTGACGTGTCCCAGAATTCAGAAGAAAGGGCCTACAGGGGCCGACCAGGCCATCCTGTACCCGACCTGCAAACACAAGCTGGCCCTCCTCAGGGCCCCCTGCAAATTGGCCTCCTCGGCCCCGTGTCTCGCGCCGGGCTGCCACAAGACCTGGACTCCTCGGCCTCCTCGCTTGTCCCGAGCCCCAGGCCGAGGCCGTCTTCCTCGGCCCTCCGACCAATTCCACCACTCACAGGCGTATGCGCCGCTCCATGAATCTCGCCTTGCGCAGATTCTACGCCAGCAACATCCAACGTTCCACGCCATCACGATCCCCATTAATGGGCGATCCGCTCTCTACGCGGACGTGACGTCGGGGGCGTAACTACCGGCGAGATTCTCGCGCCTGCTTCTGCGTGCCACCACCGCTATATAAACCCCCATCACAGAGGGGTCAAGTAAGCCATTTTTTACTCTTCTAAGACGTTACTCTGCACGGATCTCGTCACTAACTTAATCGTCGGAGGGTCCTTGGTGGTACCAAACCACCCTGGGACTTCTTTGCAGGTACTCGACACCAAACTCCTCACTCCACTTCTTCCTCCAAAACCCATTGAGACCCACACGCAACAGGAGGTAATCAACAAAGTCCACCGGGATCAACGGAAGACAACATCTGACGGAGACCCGAAAAGGAGCTCCATTTGTCATGACCCGAAATTGGCACGTGACGACCCTAATACTACGCAACGTCTACAGGCGTAACACAGTAAAAGAAAGCAAAAACCCAGAAATCTAAACCATCAAAAGACAAGAAAAGATAAGAAACATTTTTAAAACCTTTGAAATCGCAACCCAAATTCTTTAAAAGTCCAACTTTATTTTCTTTAAAATTTGGGCAGCACCTCCTTTGTAAAAACCAACCCCAAAAATGGGTACAACATAAATATAAGTAAAGCATCCCCAAACGGGAGCAAATACACGCCCAAAGGCGGAAAACAACCACCACAACAAATATACGATGCTGTAGCGAAGAAATAGAAAACACTAAAAAGGAAACTGCATAAAAGACACCCAAGTCACAAAATAATATACAATATCGTCCTCACACAAAGTCTCTACGTCAACATGAAAATAGTAAACGGAGAGTACAAGGATACAACGAATATACAATAAAACAACGAATAACCACAAAACCCACCTAAGCAAGCTGCACACTGTGAGCTGAAGCGGTATCCGTAGCAAAAGATGATCAGATAGATGAATAGCCTGCCTCGACTACTCTGGGGAACACCCTGCAAAACAACTGTGGTACAACGGGGGTGAGTTGCCAACTCGTGAATAGTAAATAACATATGCAGGTAATCATAAGTATGCACGTACAGCGTGAATCTAACATATGCAATTAATAACAAATAAAGTCATATGAATTCAATAATCATGAAAAGTACACTACCAGGTACAACTAATACATGAAGCAATAACATATGACAATCGGTATGCAATAATCGTGCAATAATGATATGAAAATGTATATATGCAACAATCATGAAAGGTACACTAACAGGTACAGCTAATACATGAAGCAATGCATATAAATAAAGGTATGTAAATGCAACAGTCATGAAAGATACTCTAACAGGTACTACTAATACATGAAGCAGTGCATAAACAATAAATATGAGGTATGGAATGAAAACATGTCATTTCCACGGAATCCTGACATCGTGGTAGGATCACAATCTATCAAGACGAATCAAATCCCATTTTCCTCAAATCAGCCCCTAAATTGGCCCTCATATCATATAAGTCTCACAAATCCTGAATGTACAATATCGAATAAATCTCATATATCCTGAATGTACAAAATCAGCAATCTCATATATATCCCGCATCCAATCTCAATTAAATCTCCTGTATCTCCAGTCCAATCTCAAGTAAAATTCTAACACCCTAAATATAATTGCATGAATTAATATGATGATGTATATAAATTGATGTCAATACACATATATTAGCGTCCCATTCCACTAATATTGGTGTAAGGGCATATATAACAGCGTTCTATCCCACTGTTATATATACAAAGAAATAAAATATCATAAAAACAATGTGCCAAGCATCGACACAGAAAAGCTAATCTATCAGGTGCTGTCACCAAGACTGGCCCCCTGATAGGTACGTATCACACGCTATCCGAAAAGCACGAGTGCCTAGCTTTGACCCTCGTCTTTCCACGTATCCATACGTACATGACTCCCAACGGTATACCCATGATTACCGCCGAGTCATTGGTAATGTCACCGGAAAGTATGGTTCCCCCACTAACTCATCTCCTCACCAAGATTCTTGCCGCGGGGTACCTCCGGGCCCCACCATGTACCCGCACACGGACCCCTCCTTTCCTCGCGTGGGGTATTTATAATCAGAACTGATAAATCTCATGGTGGATGCTGAAATATCACATCAAGGGAAACCGGGTTTTTCAAATAATGCATAATTTCATGAACTCCCACGGTCCCCAAATCCAGAAAATATCATGAAAAATCCATATCACAATGCGAAAATCCATGAATATAATATATGCAACATAAAACTGAAATGTAAGCATATAAAGGAAAAGCCGCTAATTAACTGCAACAAGTTAATATAAAATATCATGCGGTTTCTAATTTCTCCAAATCTAAAGTAACATCAAGTAAAGGTAAATATGTAGCTATAACTGATATATGTGTAACATATAGGTATAGCAAGGTATATGTATTTACCTATAAGAAATGATGTAGTATACCCCTCGGGTATAAGTGAAGTATGTATGCAAAGTATACATGTAGCTACGTCATTATATATGTATGTACCTATCACTAATGGTACAATATTCTATAAGTATACAGGTAACTATCATGTAAATATAAGAAGGCATTTGTGTAAGTATGTAGATATACATGTATGCTATATGTCATATGCGATACGAAATATGAATCAATGTCACAATGTCCCTAACCAAGCAATATCATATCTATAAGTGGGTTGTGCGTGACATGGCAATTATTGACGGTGTGTGTAGCATACAATCAGTGCTCGTGCAACATGAGTCGTCAATAATATGTGCAGTGTCCTAAGAATACTAGTCCAAGCATAACAATAACTAAGCAGTAGGATAAATGCGCAATTCTAAATATGACATAGAATAAGCGACAAAAATAACATCTCTAGCCCAGACGCATAACGCCATGCGGACGATTCCCCTGTAGATGTTAAATCTACTCACCAACGCTCCTGGCTAAGTGAAGCCTACCACCTGTTTTCCCTTGTCGTAGCGTCCGAAGTCCCCGCTTGCGAACCTAAAACTTCACAAACACAACACATAAGTAAAATATCCTACAATGACGAAAAGACAACGAAACGCGATGAAAACGCCCGGAAAATTACACTGCGCGCTTAGCGCATCTAACACGCACGACATCGGTCAAAAACCCTAACTAGGGTCGCTAAACTACAAAACACCAAGTCTAGACCCGATCGTCCCGATCGCGCAATACAACACAAACAATTACGAGGAATAAAATAAATATAATCTCGCAACGACCAATCGAACCCACGTCGGAAAAACCCCGAAACCTAGTAAGCAACTTATCGCAATATTTCGCACTAGTTTCAAGCTAACGCATATCTAGCGATTACAAACACCTTATAATAGCTTAACTAAACTATCTAAACCATTTCTATATTTTTAACACTTGCTAATTAAGTTTTAGCAAAAACCCAGTAAGCAAAAACCTTAATTAAACAAAATAGTAATTAACAATAATTAGCATTTTCTATTAGGTCAAGCTTTTCCTAATCACAAATTAACACTTCAATTAAACATTAAACACCTAAATCAAGCTTTAATCCTAACTTAAATTTCTAAAACCATTCTAGAATTTCAAAACATGAAATTAAAAGCTTAAGTAAACAATTAATATGCTAATTAAAGATTTAGAAACGATAAAAAGGATTAGGGTTAGGGTTTATACCTCCACAAAAGATCTACAAATTGCAAACACAACTCCAAATTTAGCCTCCAAAAATCAAGTCTTTGGTGAAGATCCAAGCATGGTTTAGGGTTAAGGAAATGAAGGAAAATGATTATATTTGAATTTTTGTGAATTTGTTTGGATTTGTATGAATTTATTAGCAGCAACTTGATGAAAATGGAGCAAGAAGAGAGAGAGGGGAGCAAGGAATGGGAGTGGCCGGCCAATGCAAGAGGTGGAGGTGTTTTTGTGATAAAAAATGAAGAAAGATCTAGAAAAAACAATTAATGCACATTAAATGCAAAATGCCATCTTTCTTTCATTTTCTTTTCTTTTTTAAAACAAAACCTTTTGCACTAAAAAAATATCTAGATATTTGAGAAGAAGCTTCAAAAATAATGTAGTGATAATTTCCAAGAATTTTCATTTAGAATAAATTTCTCGATTTACGTGCATATTTTACCGGCTAAAATAATATTTTATTTGGGAAAAATTCTATCTGAACTAAAACCTCCCATATACCCCCAAAGTTCGCGCACTAGCTTTATTTTAGCTAAAATAGGTGCCGGTAAGGTTTTACGGAAGTTTGATCGAAATCGGGTTAAAACGGAAAATACCGACTATTTTGCCCTAAAACGGAAAAATTCGCAAAACGATTTCTAAAACGTTACACCATCAGATTGAGTTCTTACAACGCTGCATTCATCATCTCAATGGTTATTAGACTAGTCAGGGCAATATATTATTTCTTGAAAGATTTAAATTAAGTCAATAGTATCAGGAATCCGGAAATTCAAGATACTCTCTAGTCATATATAATAAGCCTCAAAGAAAACCGTTACTTAATGTCAAATGGCCCCCTTGGCTTTAAATTTTGAGGCTGCGAAGTTATTCTTACGTCATCTGTGTGATCATATGAACAGTAAATACATTGGATGCTGCCGGCAAAAGTATAAACTCATCTTACAGAATTGCAGATCGTAATAATTTAGTCTGTGTAGGACTTTAACCTGTTTGTATGTAAGATGGTAATAAATTTGATGTTTAAAGTAGCATAACTGAATTGAATAAAAGACTTAAATTTAAATTTATCTTTATAAATGTAATCATAAAAGCAACTATGAAATAAAATCCATAGTTAAAAAAGTACAAGTGCTTACTAATGTCTGTTTTGGAGATTGAGGTGAATGTGTCTTTGCAGCACAGATACACCTGTAGCCGTGTCACTCCCACATATAATGCGTTCTAAAGATTTAGTTACAATACCAGTGGCTGCATGCGGCTGCTTCAGATCGATCATTTATAGAGTTGGTATTTGTAACAGGAATCACAATGACACACATACTTGTTCACGTTATCTTCCTACATCTACTGATTCATTTGTCTAAAAGCTATAATACATAAATGACAAAAACCCTGAACAACCTAAACTGCAATCAGTGGCATTAGAATAACATTCGCAGTCACGGAATATATAAATGTGGGAAGAAAGTGGTTTACTTTAAACTTATCGAGTGACATAGGTTACTAGTACAAAACATGGGAATGTCATCAGCATCGCTCTTAGATGTACATAGAACTGAGCACATCATCCTATATCAAACCTATTACCATTTTCCTTTTCCTGGATTAGCCTAGGAAATTTGGAAAGAAGCCAAGTGGCTTTGTCGACTAAGACTTGAATGCCGTGAAGGCAAAATATTGTACTACATGATTTTTTTCCTGTGCATTACTACTTACAAATTTTGTTAGCTTGTTGTTAGGGACCAAAAAACATGGTAGATTCCATTAAAAAGAAATGTGTGCTATTTGGTTCTTTCGGTTTAGATATGCATTGTAGAGTGTTTTTTGTCATCCTATTGAGATAGGATGTGCTCGCTTGTCAGGCGTTGTACAGATTCACCCCGCCTAAGATAGACAAGGGTTTATTGATTACGGTGATTCTAATCTCCGGCAGCTGCGGATAAAACTGTCGTTAATTACCCCTCTTTTCGAGGCGAGAGTACCTCCGATTAACATGTCTTGTGAATCATGCGAACTCAATGTCAAAAGTGTGTCTGAAGAGTCCCTGACAAGGGGAAAGAGAAATAGATTTTGGTGCCTCCTGAGGTAGTGGGGATCCTGATGGAGCTCCTTTTCGGGCCTCCGTCAGATGTTGTCTTCCATTGATCTCGAGGTGAACTTGGTTGATTGTCCTTCGTTGCGTGTGGGTCTCAATGGGTTTTGAGAGGAGAAGGTTGGGTGAGAAGGATGTTGCCGAGTACCTGCAAAGAAGTCCCGAGGTGGTTTGGTACCACCGAGAACCCTCCGACGCTCAAGTTAGTGATGAGATCCGAGCAGAGTAACGGCGTCAAGTGTAAAAAATTGCTTACTTGACCCCTCTGTGATGGGGGTTTATATAGCGGCGGAGGCACGCAGCAGCAGGCGCGAGAATCTCGCCGGCAGTTACGCTCCCGAAGTCACGCCCGCGTAGGGAGTGGATCGCCCATGAAGGGGGATCGTGAAGGCGTGGAACGTGGGATGTTGCTGGCAGAGAATCCGCGCACGGCGAGATTCGCGGAGCTGTGGTTACGCCGGTGAGCGGCAAACTGGGCGGATGATCGAGGAAGACGTCCTCGGCAAAGGGGTTCAGGGACGAGTGAAAAGTCCGAAGAGACTTGGTCTAGAGGCAGCTCGGGGCGAACCGAGGGGCCGAGGAGGCCAATCTGTGGGGAGCCTTGAGGAGGGCTAGCTCGCGCTGGCCAGTAGGGTATATGGGTGGCATGGTCGGCCTTTGTGGGCCCTTTCTTCTGAGTTCTGGGGCGTGCCGTCCGCCACGTGTCCCGATCTTAGAGGTTGCCGACATCGAGTATCATCATTAGCCCCCCACTCTTGCCCCGACCAGCTAGCGGTCGGGTCAGGAGTGGATTGCCGGGCCCCCCGAGGTGAGCCCCTCCTCAGGGATGGGTCCTTGAGCCGTCGGTTGTCTTTTCCACTAGTGAATCGAGGCGAGATCCTTGCATTTAAGGAGGGTGCGCCGGTTCGTGCGCTCTGCAGTTGAAGCGACGGTTCACGTGTCGAGCGCCTAATGGCTGATGTGACGTGTGCAGGTCTGCGGCGTCTGTCGGGACGCAGCCAATCGTTGTGCTGCCACATGGAGCGATTGGAGACGCTGGTCGCGAGGAGCCGTATTGGCGGGATACGATGGGCGCCATTGGATGAGGCCGCTTGCGGAAATAAATACGGGCGGGGCCCGTCCTAGGGCCCTTACTCTTTCATATTCCTCACTCTCAAGCCCCAGCTGCCCGGCGCTCGTCCCCCTTCTCTTGTTCCCAACCTTTGAAGAGTTTCCTTCCCAGGTTAGATGTCTTCCCCTGTCGAATCAGTTCACGTCGTAGGAGTAGATGATAGGGTTCCTTTAGATGTGTCCGAGTCTCCTCGGGGAGCAGGGGCTGGGCCCCCTCCCCGCGGCCGTGAGGCGGGGGCCGCCTCCGTGGAGGAGGTGGTAGATGTAGCCCCCAGCACCTCGTGCTGGGTGAGGCATGAGGACGAGCTCGCCAATGCTCGAGCTCGCTTCCACATTCCCCCACGCTACACTCTTCGTCTGGCAGAGGAAGGAGAGAGGGTGGACCAGGTCCGGGGCAGGGAGATTGCCCTGTACTTGGAAGCCTTTTGGGGCGGAATGCGCTTGCCCCTCTCTCCTGAGGTCATCGCCGCTCTGAATTTCTTCGGCTTGGCTCCTGGCCAGCTGGTGCCGAACGCGTGGAGGATCCTCCTTGGGTTCCTGATCCGCCTGAAGCTGCAGGTGATTCCTTTCAGCCTTTCCCTTCTCGATTCCTCCCTTACTTTTAAGAGTTACCCCGGCGGTCGAGCTGGCGACCCGAGGTGGGTTTATCTTTCTTTTAGGAAGCGGCCCGGGGTCGCCGCCGGGGCGGGGGTCGTGGCCTTGCCCTCCTCTATCCATGACTGGAAGAAGAAGTTAGAGTGTAATGAGAATCGTTATTTATTGTAAAGAAAAGGAATACCGATGAAACGCCACCGTTCCGATTTCTGAGCCGCCTTGAGCGACCGCTTAAGCTCCTCGACTGCTCCGTTTTTCTTTTCCGCTTTTAAAACACTGGCTTTCGTCGAGTTTCCTATTCGAAAAATATACTTGCTTGGGATGAAAGCTATAGGCTTTCACCTCGAGAACCCTTGTGCTCTCTTGTTTTTCAAGCTTAATGAAGAAAGCTTGCTTCTTTTCTTAGTCTTGATTTTGGATCTTGGACTTTTGAGATGAGCTTTCTTCTTCAAGTGATGGGTTCTCCTTTATGAGATTTGATAGAAGAAAGATGTTCTCTTTCAATGAATTTATGGGGTTATCTAATTTATTTTAGAAAAAAGAACTTTTTCTCTAAATTAATTTGGAGTAGATGAAGAACCTTGAGGAGAGAGATGGGAGGCTCAAAATCCTAGAATGATTTGGGAATCAAAGTTATGCATTTCTTCATATGTTTGCGTTATATAGGCTTACAACTTTACACATAGTCCTTTGGGCTTTACAATTTTGGTTTTTTTGTCCATTCTTCTTACATTTATTCCTGGAAATTATATTTAAACTTATTTATTACATAATTCTTTTTTCTTCTTGGCATGGGGCGGCCCCCATGCTTGGGCTTTGTCAAAGTTATTTTAGAGCATTTAAAGTTGAGGGAGTGTTATGCTTTTTATATAAGTACACATAGGCCTTTGATATAAGTGGGTTCCAATAATAAGACTCAAATCTTGTTGAGATATGACGCATTTTATATTTTATACCTATGTGTTTCTTTTGTTGTATCCAATATGGAACTATTTTTAAAATCTCGTCGGTTAGTTTTTTTACTTTCAACACTCCCCCTCATGTTCAACCATCACTATCACTTTTTTCTTTGGTGTGATTATCACGTGGAAAGTACAACACTTGGTAGTATTGTCGAGTCGAGTTTGGATCGAGCAATTGGCTCTAATACCATGTTAAAGTTATTTTAAAGTATTTAAAGTAGAGTAGAGTTTAAAGTTAGAGAATGATTGGAAGAGTGATGAGCTTTTACACATGGGCTTTTAATGATAAGTGATTTCCAACAATAAAACTCAAGTCTTGTTGAGGTATGACCCATTTTATATTTTATACCTATGTGTTTCTTTTATTGTATCCAATGTGGGACTATTTTTAAAGTCCCATCATTTGTTTTTTTTTACTTTCAACCGGCTTGATTTGGGTTCCGGCCCGCTTGCTTGGGTGTTGACTTTGAATTTGACTTGTCGACCTTTTGACTTTAACTGTAGGGTGTAATTTTTGACCCCAGCGAAGTGCCCCCATCAATAAATGCACACCACATGCATGAGTCATATGCATGAAATTGATGGATTTTCTTTCGTGAAGAGGTCAACTTGGTTCATTTTTAGTGAGGTGGAGGTCGCTGTCCCGAGGGGGGCATGATTCCAACGCGGGGGCAAACATTCCGAGGCGGAATATGATTCCGAGACGGAGCATGATTCTGACGTATTGCAGACACGAGGCGGAGCATGATTTCGACGCGGGGGAATATATCCCGAGGCGGAGCATGATTCCGACGTAGGACAGACATCCCGAAGTGGAGTATGATTCCGATGCGAGGGCATATATCCTAAGAGAGAGCATGATTCTGGTGCGGGGGTTGATTTGCTTGGCTTCTGCACTGTTTGGCGGGACTTTTTGAGCTTGGAAGCATTACCGAGTGGGATTTTAATTTGATTTGTTTGATTCCTGTCCTGTTCGGCGGGACTTTTGAGCTTGGAAGCACTGCCAAGTGGAACTTGGAATTTTTGTTTGGCGTCAGTATCGCTACACCGGTGTATGATATCAGGAGCGACTCATCATTTTCCGTTTGGATGCTTTAGGGACTTGGATTTTTGTTTGGTGTCATCATCATTACACCGGCGTATGGTACCAGGAGCAACTCATCATTTTCCGTTTGGAGGATTTGGAGGTTTAAATTTTGGTTGGTGTCCGCATCGCTATACTGGAATGGTACCATGAGCGACTCATCATTTGCCGTCTGAGGCTTTGGGAATTTGGATTTTTGTTTGGCGTCTGCATCGCTACACTGAAATGGTACCAGTGACGACTCATCATTCACCATTAGGGGATTTAAAGATTTAGATTTTGGTTGGCATCTGCTTCGCTACACTAGAATGGTATCAGGAGCGACTCATTATTCGTCGTTGAAGATTTTTTTGTATGAGTTTGCGTCTTTGCGGGTTTTCACAAGCCCGCGGGTAGTCTCGCTGTTTTTACTCACGACGCCGTTTCAGGTTTTCACTCGTGCCCCTTTTGCTTGTGGACCCGACCCCTTTTAAAAATTTTTCCTTTTTCTTTTCTTTTATTTCTCAGTTAAATGACTTAGGGGTCAAAACCGCGCTTATTCTTTGTTTGGCCTTGCTGCAAAGTTATTTGAAATTCTCGGATTTTGAATTTGATGGAGTCGAACTGATGGCCCAGACGACGGGCTTTGTTTGATTTTTTTATTTGATTCTTGGCTCATTCTGAAGCAGCTTCAACATTTTCTTCGTCCTTTGTCAAGCGTATATCTCACAAAGGCTGCGGTAGGTCCGAATCGTTCCCTGAAGCGGGTGATTGAGTTGTTTGCTCCCGGAGGATTTCAACATTCGTTTGTATAATGTTGGCAGCCGTGGCTGTTGACACTTGTGTCACACGATTCTCAGTTTTGATTATTTAGAACGAAACTTTATTTAAAAGAAATCATATGTTACTGATAACGTTTCCAAGTGTTTATTCTTGAGTAAAGTAAGCATAACATATCAAATATCAAGCAAGATTACCTACAATATGATACGCACACAAAACTGTTATATGGCATGAAAACTTAACGCAAGCGATAACGCGATGCAAGCCTAATCAAGATTCAATGATGTCTTAACGTAACAACTCGAGAAAATGAAAATCAAAGAAGAACCAAGATCAAGAAAGGAGATATAAGTATTATATATGTGTCTTGTGTTGATCTCATAAGGTTAGAAACCACATTCCAACATGTTTTCTTTGTTCCAGACGTCTCCCATCTCAATGAGAGACGTCTAATCTATTCGTTGGAATTCAAAACTGCCAAGTTTCAAAACAGATATTCACCATGTCAGAAAAGCAGACGTCTGGTACACGTCTATACCAGACGTCCGCATCACAAATTTTGATTCCCAGACATCTAGCACAGATGTCTGTAGAACAAAGTTTCAAGATATCAGATACGGGAAATATTTCAGAGATGAGTCACCAGACGTCTACTGAAGATTTTTTGATCTCCAGACGTTTCCTATAGACGTCTGGTGAATGAATTTTTTCAATCTACAGATGTCTGTACGAGCGGTTTTTGGTAGTTATTTCTAATTTGAATTTTGAACGAATGGATATTTACGCCGTTTTCGTTTCTAACCGTTTCCAACAGTCAAAAACTGTTTTCTGGCAGTTATTGAAAGTTAGAATAACTTCTCATTCGATCTCTATATAAAGTCATGAGATCACACACATTAAAATATACATTCATTGCAAATTTATTGAGAAATCTTCTTGTTCTTCTCATGCTTCACTTGCCCAAATCCTTTCCATTTCCTCCAGAGCTAAAACCTGATATAATCTCTAAAATCAATCCTTGTGCCACACTGGTCATAATCTATTGAGATCATATAATTGAGAGCGAGTAATTTGTTGTTTGTAAAACGATTATAAATCCTTGAAGAAGGTTCTATATTCTTCAACCCACGAGAAATGGTGTCTCTCAACCCATGAGAGGGGATGCCTCTCATTGCTTGAATTGTGTGGATTCAGAGTTGAAAAAGAGATCTTCTTAGAGAACGTAGATTAGAGAGGAAAGTGTGGTTTTCCTTGAGAATCACGGATTAGAGAGGAAGAAGACTTATTTCCTAAGGAATCGCAAGTTCAAGAGTGTGATCCTTGTTAAGAAGGATTGGTGTTATTCACATTCCTGTGAAGAGAGATTTGCATTCTTCACAACAATAGTGCAGAAACCCTGAGAAGGTGTCTTATGCGGGGGCTAGCCATAGGAGAGTGATGAACCCTAGTCAACAAATTTCTCGTGTTTGCATTGCCTTTGACTCTATTTATTTTTCTGTGATTATGTTGATTACCACACTAAGTTTCATTGTTTAAACTTGTTTAAATTATTTCCGCAGAAACTTAGTAATCAATTCAAAATATAATAATTAAGTTCTAAATTTGCCTAGGACACATAGTTATCTTATTCATCCCCTCTAAGATATTTTCAATTTGGTATCAGAGCATGTTACTCACTTTTAAAAAGATTAACATCTTGAGTCTATAGATCCATAATGGCAAACCAATTAGAGGGTCAATCCACTATACGACCTCCACTATTTAACGACACTAATTTTCAGTTTTGGAAAACCAAAATGAGAATATTTTTGCAATGCATAGATTTAGAAATTTTAGACATATTAGACACACCCTGTGTTATCCCTACAACTAGACCTTATTCCGATGCTGATAAGCATTCGATGACCTTAAATGTTAAAGCCATGAACGTCCTTTATTTATCATTGGTCCTAGAAGAATTCAATAGAATTTCCATGTGCCAAACGTCACATGGTATCTGGAGTACCCTTGAGACTACACATGAGGGAACTAACCAAATAAAAGCACGTAAGATAAATCGTTTAATACATGAATACGAAATGTTTTCTATGAAAAAAAATGAAACCATAGATTCTATGTACTCTAGGTTTAATAATATAGTCACTGAATTATTTAACTTAGGAAAGAAATTTATAGAGAAAGAAAAGAACTATAAAATTCTTCGATCACTAACTCTTTCTTGGCAGCCTAAGATTACCGCGATAGAAGATGCTAATGACATTAGCACCATGAGCGTTGATACTCTTATAGAGAAATTAAAGACTTATGAGATGCAACTTGGTGACATCAAGATTAAAAAAGACAACTAACGCAAGAATATCGCACTAAAGGCATCAACTAATAAGATCAAAGAACCACATCTATCGAGCGACGATGAAGAAATGACCAACATCACGAGACACTTCAAAAAGTTTCTTAAGAATAGGGGCAGCTCTTTTAAGAAACGGGTAAATTCAACTATAGCCATGCGATGCTTTGAATGTAACAAAGGTCATGTTGAGGCGGACTGCCCGAACCTCAGAGTCAAGAAGGAAAAATCCAAATGGAAGAAGGGTTCAGAACGACACGCTTTTCAGGCCATCTGGGATGAGTATGTCTTAAGTGAGTCTGAGAATGAAGAAGTTGTGAACATGTGCTTCATGACGATAAACGATGATGATGTTAGTAACGATATCCTTGATATTGAAAGTTTATCTAAAGATAACTTAGTAAACCTATGTTTTTATTTGAAATCTAGTTATGATAAAATTCATTCAAAATATAAACAACTAAAAGATAGTAATAATCAAGAGGATAATCACACTAAAAATGAATGTGAAAAACTAATTCTAGAAAATAACGACTTAAAAGAAAAAATAGTTTTAAAAGAAACACACTTGAATACTGTGAATGCTATAGGAATTTTAAAGAATGAAAATTTTGATTTAAAGAGAAAATTAGAAATTAAGGAAAATATAATTCTTAAATTTCCAAAAACTAAGGATAAGCTTGACGTTATGTTAGAAACATGTATAAATTATTATAAACATCAAGGAGTAGATTTTCATGATGATCCAAAGTATAAGAAACCAATTAAATTTATTAGAAGTTCAAATTCATATAGATATAATAATAGGTATGCAAATGTTACATGCAATTGCTTTTGCACTTTAGGACATGTTTTTAGATATTGTCAAATCAAATTAAATTCAACTTATAAATATTACTTTACTCCTAACTTTAGCGGACCGAAGATGAAATGGATTCTTAGATCACACCAAAGTAATCTTGTATTGCAAGATCCCAAACAACATATCAATAAGGGAATCCTTGATAGCAATTGCTTGAGGTACACAGCCGAAAATATCAATTGCCTACAAACGCTATTAAAAGAAAAATGTGGTACCGTTACGTGTGGAGACAATCAAATGGCAAACGCGATCCGTAGAGGTACCATTTAATTTATTAATGATTTTAATACTATTATTATTAATGATGTGTTGTATGTATATTGTTTGAAACATAATCTATTAGCCATTTTTTATATAGGGATACATTATCTAAAATAATGGGTACTAAGTGTTTATTTAAAAAATAAACTTAACAAATTAGGTAAAGTAGTTAAAAATAAATCCCGCTAGTAGTCCAAGGTTATAAATAAATAGAAAGAATAGACTATTGTTCTCTCATAAAAAAAATAGGGCGGCGCCTCACGTTTTAGACATGTGAGTACCCGCGTGCAAAGCACGTGAACACTTGTCTCTCATAGGATTAAATCCTAAGCCAGCGCCTCACGTTTTAGACACGCGGGCACCTATTTCTGATAGGACTAAATCCTAAGGAAGCGCCTCGTGTGTTAGACACGTGAGCGCCTGCGTGCATAGCATGTGAGCGTCAGCACCTAAAATTGAAGCAGTTTGCTTCGGGTAGAATTAAATTCTACATGGGAAAATATTTCCCTAACAAGAAAAATATTCTCTGTTAAATAGAGAGCCGTTGGATGAAAGATCTAATGGTGATTAAAAATCATCAAAACATAGAATTAAATTCTATTTGAGGAAAAAATATCTAGCTCATCTTTTTTTAAACAAGAAACGTTACTCTGTTAAACATAGAACTCTTGGATTAAAAATCCAATGGTGATTAAAAGATCACCGTTCGAATCAAAAGATAGAATTAAATTCTATACGTGGAAAATATTTCCTTCAATCTTGTTAAAAATAAGAAAAATATACTCTGTTAAACAGAAAACCTTGGATCTAAAGATCCAACAATGATTAAAAATTACCACTTGATTATGAAATCACGACAAGATCTCTTAAATGAGAGATCCTCTCCACTAATCAACCATTTTCTATACCCTATATAAAGGACTCATGAGATATAAAAAAAGAATCAACCCCATAAGGTGATAGAAGCTACAACCGAGAATTCAATTCTCTTTGAAGAACATCTTCTTGCTCCTCTCAAACTCTAGGTAAAAACAGAGATAAAAACATCGCCTTTACCTATCATATGCATAAAAGGGTTTAACCCTCTAAAAAAAGAACTTAGTTCTCTCTCTGGATCTGAGATCTGCAAGACAAATTTCCCATAAGTTGAAAATTTAATTCTCATCGGGAAGATCTTGTTCTTCAGACTCAAAAATTTAGGGGAAAACTATCCTGTTTTATCAACCACCATATAAACACAATGGAAAAAAGGACATGAAAAAGATGGATTTCATACTCCAGGAAGTCAGTTCCTTCATAATCAAGAACTTAGTTCTTAAAGAAATCTGATCCCAGATCTTCAAAATAAAGATCTTGGTGATCATTAATGGTCAAAATACAATTAACAGAAGTTTAACTTCTCCCAAAAAACATGAACAGAGATTAAATATCCAAGGACACAATATCTCACGTGATATCCGCGTGAGCGCTCAAAAGAAACTATGAAGACAACGCCTCACATGATATCTGCGTGAGCGTACAGAAGGCCCATGAAGACAGCGCCTCATGTACCGTACACATGAGAGCCCATAAGTAAGGACTCAACGCCTTACGTGCCATACATGTGAGCGCTTGGAAAATTTCATAGCCTGTACCCATGTAAGCGCTGTATAAAAAAGTGCTTAGCACTAATTGGGCAACGCTCAAGCCTGAGCACCCCACGTGATATCTGCGTGAGTACCAGGGCATGATTTGGATATTATATCCATAGTTCTAAACGACTAAACTGATAGGGCAACACCCAAACCTGAACGTCTCACGTGATATCTGTTAGTGATATATGCCCTAGAGGCCATTATTATATATTACTGGATTGTATATTACATTTTGGAAGCTTGAGATATACACATATATAATAACAGTTTTGCTCAATATGATAGTATGCAACTTGGTTTGATTTTATCTCAATATGTGTATATGTTTCTTTTAGCATATTGCTAATGCATATTGATAAAGCCCTTAGGATCTTTGCTTGACTACCAGCGTTGTGATGACAGTCACACTAGTGGGGGTTGGATAGTCTATAAGCACATCCTTATACTGGTCCTGTTCATACCAGAATATTGCATTTAATACCGTCCATTCTTCTGCTCGTTTGTTTATAAGCAGGTGCTTTTGACCCGTGTTTGCTACATATTTACAGGTTACAGGTTCCTAGTCCAAAATGACGCAAATCATACAAAATCTCTACAGTTACACCAAAATCCAGAACATTTGCCACAGATAGATAAAAGCCGGGTTTCGGTCATCCGCATCCGTCCAGTACCGCTTACCAGTTCAAGAGACAAGACGAAAAACATTGGTCATTCGTGTCTCGGACAAGCACAGAGCACGAGAGGGGCATCACAAGATTCAATGGGTGCGCGGAGTTCGAGCGAGATAAAGGTTAAATGAATTAAAAATGAAGCCAATTTGGACTGTTGAAAATTTGAAGAAATATTGGAACCATTTTGCCATTTTGGACCTGTAGAACTGAAGAAGAATACAACACGAAATAACCCTAGAAAAAAGACATCCTAATTCCTCCATAACGCCGCGGAACCGCGGTCAATTGGCCACTTATGCGGCGGTTTCGCGGCCGAGTCAACTCGGCGTCAGATAAGAGTTTGGGGTTATTTTTGAAACTTCATTTGGGCTCAGAATTTGGCCCTAGGGTTTCAGCTCTCTGTCTATAAATACTCCAGTTTTGAGCCATTGTAGGAATGATTTTTTTGTTAGATTTTAGTATAGGTTAGTTTGTATTTCTTCTTCTTCATCATCACTCCATTAAAGTGTAGTGAAAGCTTTTAAGTGAAAGATCAATGAAGATGAGGGTTGTTTTTATTATCTTGTATCTTTAATTTTCTTGTATTGTAATTTCATTTCTTGTCTTGTAATTTTAATTTCTAGTCTAACTTTTATTTATTGTTGTTAAGTAGTTGTTATTTCTTGTTCTTTTTCTTTCCCTCTTAACTGTATTTTCAAGCCATGATACTCGATAGAATTCCTTACTTAGGTGAGGACCCAAGTAGTTAGCTTGTATCTTTGTAAAACCGTATCTTTCCTTTTTTTCTTTTCTTCCTCCTTGTTTTGTTTTTATTTTCATTTAAATGTGTGAATAATTTCCACACTTGTTAGGGGCTAAGGAAGGTTACTATGAGGGACGAAAAAATCCCTTGTGTTTCTCTTCGCCAAACATCCTAAAACGAACCTAAACCAAATATATGCAACCCCCTCACTTAGGCGCGCTATACGTGATATATAGCCGCAACCTAAGTCGAGAAGTCCTTTAGCGCACTACAACGTGACATGTAGTTGTGACTTTATTGGATACATGGTTGCGGGTGTTTGGTCTAGGGTTGGAAATAAGCGCACGTAGCGGACGGACAAGGGGCACTAGGAATGGATTTAGCGTTGGAAAGCTCGCTTAAATTCGCAAATCCTATTCCCATGTCCTCCTAATCCCCGCTACTTTCTATTATCCCAACTTCATTTTAAGAATGGCAAAAGAAAAGCACAAGACTAATTCTAACTCTACTAACCAATCTTAACCCTAACAAGCTTACTTGAATATAAATACAAACACGTAGAATAGAATTGAACACAGATATACATTCTTTCATTAACTCGTCTAAGAAAAGAACGGACATACAACCATCTCCTTGTGAATCGATTCGTGCTCAACCGGCTAGCTACAAGAGAAACCGATTTGATTGCGGTAAGTAAAGAGCAGAGTAGAACACATATCATAAAACGTATCGTGTTTCTATATCAATCAAATGTCGCCATTGCCGGGGGACGGTAACATATTTTCTTTCTTGTTATTCGGGTTAATATTCTTTTTGTATATATATATATATAATATAAATAAACAAATAAATAAATATAACAAAAAACCCTTTTTGATATTTTTTGTGTGCAAGTATGCAGGCTATCTGGAGCAAGTACAGTAATCAAATAAAGAAACAGAGCATTTAATTTTGGAATAGAAAACAAGGGGAGTGCAGGGACAATTTCAAGCGCCAACTCATCAGTTTAACTGCGGAACCGCGGTCAAAGCGAGGTATTAGCGGCGGTTCCGCGGTCGTAAGTTAGGCTTCTAAGCCCAAAAAATTTTGCTCTCCTTCTATTTACTCTAAAGCCTCTGTGAACTTCACTGAACTGTATTTTATGCAGCTTTCTTTGCACAGATTGCACTGCCGCCAATTATTTTTTTTGTTGTTTTAGATTTTGTTTGTTTATACGCTTTGCATATAATAATACGGATATTAAGGGGCTTGAACATCAATTAAGATTGGGTGGGGATTTCATCATCCTTCCTAAAACCCCATAAATCACAAACAGTATACTCATCACCTTGAGTTAATAAAAAATATCTAGACCAAACCTATAAGGATTTGTCGCGCTCATTTAGGACAAGTGAAGGTTGCGGGGAATCAATCGTTTATCTAAACTTGACTTTGTGGTGCCTAGGCTAAACAAGTGAGGAGCTAATTTTAAAAGGCCCGTCTCACGGTGATTCGTGAGCGAAACCCTCCTTACCTCACTTGTGCTTATCTGGTAACAATTGGTAGTGAAGAGGCGATTCGAGAGTTATCCTGCAACTTGTTGCTTAGAAGTCTAGGAGCGGTCTAGTTGGACTTTGAAGACCCTAGCTCTAGGTGTTGTTTGTGCATATTGTGATTATGCTTGTATAAAGTTTAGTCTCATAATTCCGTATTTTTTCTAAAACCAACAAACAATTTCTAAAACTCCAAAAACAAAAAAATAAAAACAATAATTTTTTTGTCCTCCCTCCCCATCTTTTCAAAACATGGGTACCCCCAAACGACCAACTCTTGCTGAACTTTGGTACCCACAACCAGGCTTTCTTCCTATGGCCGAACTTCGAACGATCCATCCATGCCTAAAATTTTATTGAGAGATCGGATAGACGCGTCTAGGAAAAATGATTGGACTCTGCAATCCACTTCGTATCAACCGTTTCAACCTCCACCACTCTCTTATGTTGATACCCCTTCTGAGAGTCATGTTGCAATTACGAAACCCATGTCCATTGCTGACAGAATTGAACAATCCCGTAACCGATTTTTCACTCCTTTCACCACTTCCAATTCTTTTGATCAACGATTCCAATCACCTTCTTATCCGAATGTTGATCCTACTCCTGTCCAACCATTCGATTCCTATCAATCCTATCCGACTTTTACATCTTCTCTAGACATTGCTTCTGAACAGCCTTTTGGGAGTTTCACGTATCCAAACAACTTTGAATTTTTTTATTGAAACCCCGTCACAACCCATGTCTAGTCTTGAAAAAACTTTGGAAGAATTTCAGGAAGCGTCGTGCCAACAGATGATGGATTTGAATGCGTCCATGGTCGCCCTCATACAACCTAACAAACCGGCAGTTAGTTTCTAATTAGCTCCTAATTTTCCAATGTATGATGAGGTGATAGGACATATTGCGAATTTGAGTGGTGAGAGTAAGCAATATGCCCTTCCAAATCAAACCTATCCGTTACAAATTGAATTCCAGAACTCCGCTTTTGAAAGTCTATCGAATGTCCCAAATGATTCACCAATTGATGATAGAACGTTTGATGAGTTGTGCGATTTTGTAGTGCTTGATTTACCCGATTGTGAAGGGTCCATTTCAAGTGAAACCAATCCCAATCCCTTTGATCTCTACACTTCCACTCTAGAACCTGAATTGATTGAAATCCATACTGTTGATGAAGTGTCTGAGAAATTTGATTTTCACTTGATTGAAGATATCGACGCTGGGAATATTTTTGGATGATGAACCCGTAGTTTTGGTTGAGTTTTTCTCACTAATTCATCATGTCCTTTCACTTCCGTATGGACATCATCCCGAGTCATTAACTATTTTTCCCGAACCCCATATGCGTCTAGATATTGATGATAAATGCATGGATGAGCTGATTCTTGAGATGAATTTTGAGGATAGCATTGAGGATGAAGCAGTTTTACTTGATGAGTCGGATTTTCCAATTCATCCTGTCCCTTTCATTGACTGTGTACACCCTCCTGAATCTTTAACCGATACCATTTCTCAATCATTCCCCTCCATCCTTTCCATCGTTCCCACTTTGCAAGACACCGTATCACTTTCATTTCCTGTGTCTGGTTTACCAAGTTCGGTCGACCCATATTTTCTTACGAATCTTGAGAGGTTTGACCCCATTTCTCAACATGTCGATAGATTAGTACACTCCATTCTTTCACTCCGATCATTACAGACTGTACTAATTTATTCAATCCATTTCCACCCTTAAGTTCGTATTCCATTTCTTTCTCCCCTCCACCATTCTCCTCCTCCACCGAGACTGTACCTCACTTCCATCCCCACACGGTCTCGTTTATTCTTCATTTCTTTTCTCCACACGTTCTTTCACCAACCACTGCATTATCACGATAAAATTTTTGAATGGTTGGTGCTAATTTTTGGCCTGTGTAAGGCCTTGTATAAATTGATACTGTTCTCTTCCCCCCTAACTCTGCAGTTTAATGCTTAAATAGTGGAAACGCTGTTTTACTTAAGTTTGAGAGGACCTTTTTGTGTGTGCATATTTTTTTGTTTGCTTTTTCTTTTGTTAAAAAACAAACAAACAGGGAAGCGTCGACAATTTTGACCCTCTTGGTGTAGCCTGACAGTGAGGACACTGTCAAATTTAAGTTTGGGGGTGTGCTCGGTAAGCTTTCTATCATCGCATTCATGTGTATATTTTTCATTTGCATACTTATTAAAAACCCACAAAAATCGAAAAATTTTCCAAAAAAATTATAAAAATTTTGTTGTCAAGTTAGCTAGTAGGGTAACTTAGATTTTTATTCCGAAAATTTAGTTGATATGTTAGGAATAACTAAATCCTAGGCTTAGGAATTGAGAACCCTAAAAATAACCCTCATTCTGTTTAACTTTGGTAATTATACGTCCTTGCAGTTTTTTTAGAAGTAGGTAATCTTGAGTTCAGTTCTTGAGTTAAGTCGAGATGAAGGGAGAGTATTGAAAGCTTTATTGAAGGATAAATATGAAAAATAGTTCCTATTCTTGAGTCCAAATTCAGAAAGTATATACCCTACAAATCACACTTCCACGCACCTTGAAACTGTAAGGTTCCCTAGCACGACAGCAAGATTTCGGGAGATATCGTCCATGCCATTTTAAAAAAAATTGTCATGCTAAACAACCCTAAACTTAGAATTTTTAACTAGAGATTTAGACAATACCAAATGTAAACTACTTTACATGTTGAGAACATGAACACAACCTTTATAGTTCGAGTCCTTCTCTTCTAAAGCTCCAAGTTGAAGTCCACGCGACTCTACAAGACTCCTCTTCGAGTTGAACGACCCTCCTTCGTGATCTTCGCGCCAAAGATGATCCACCCGAAGTTCCTCTAGATCAAGCTAACTCTACACTAAACTTTTTTAGTGTATGAAACACACCACACTAAATTGCTAGTTTGGTGTGGGATGATGAAGTAGGGGATATGATAAGCTCACTAGGTTACTCACAAGCTCAATGATTCACATCTCATATAAGGGTTTGAGCTTTGAGGTGAGATGAAGAAATTGTAGAGATCAAGAGGAAGAAGAAGCTCAAGGAAAATGGCTAAGGCATTAAGCATGAAACAAGTGTAGAAAAAATAATATGAATCATCTCTCTCCTCACTCATTCAAGCATGTAATAAATTGCAATTCTAAATTGCAACCATACTTTAATAGTGAGTCAAGAATAATAAAAAACCATATAAGCCCATGCCTCATCCATACCCAAAATATCTCCACAATTTACACCTCATTTTCCATTTTCTAAAAATAGAAAAATATGCCATGCTTCATATAATATATATATATATATATTTATATATATATCAAATATACATTAATATATACATATATATAAATAAAGCAATTAGTGAGCTAATGATATTAGTTAAAATATAATTATATCACATATAATATATATCACATTATTAAATCAACACTTGATCTAATAATCCGGTTATATCACATATAACCGACTAATATCATTTATATGAATATCACATTATCAAATCAACACCTGATTCGATAATATGGTCATATCACATATGACCTAACCGATACCAGATAACTGCTAGATTACAATACGGTATCATATACACGTATTTAATCAGGCCCACGCACATATCACATATGTGCCCTACTTCATTTCGCTCGAACCAGGAAACTTCTGTGTGGGACTCTAAAGACTCATCAATACGCCGACAGTAGGTGATGATCACATCAGTCATCTACAAGCCGTCAGCGGTACTAGCTGGACATAACGGCTACCGGGTATTGAGCGATATGAAGATCAACAAGCAAGCTCGTCCATACTCTTCATGAAGCCTATCAGTAACACTACCGTACAGTCCGGCCTCTTCGTCTGATATGTCGCATATCATGTCTAGGGGTGGAAATCGTCAGACCCCAGTAACGTGATAAGTCATGCCGATGTAAGGCTCATAACGGGTCTAGAAACTACTGATAACACTTATCAGTAGATCTCCATATCAGCCCTGGCCAGGGACTTCTAGTTATAACCAATCGAGCACAACGCAATATCAACCCCCAATACCGGGAGAGACGAAACCCCTCCTATCGCTCATTGCCTCCATACGACTCGGGACTGTACCCAAAATCCACCTGTTTGCACGTCTCCTTTGAGCATGGTAGGGAGGAAATCAAAGCACAGTGGGAGCCGCACAAGACTCTATGACTATCTCAGGTCTACAGACTAACCTGCACCAGTGTCACCAGAGGACTGCTATTTCACGATAGGTATACTACCACATAGGAGTCTTCGACGAGTCCTGTTCAGTGTACCCAGTCTCCACTGAGCACCCGTATACAATCTTTGATGTCAAACACCAATGGATGTGGGATCATCCATCGCCCATCATACGGGTCAAGAAGCGTATACGCTAGTCTACTCTGGAATATCGATGCCCTGTCTCGATATTCCCTCGACTAGGAGCAATTAAAGGATATACTTGTGAACTACCCTGGCCCCACTAGTATGATCTCCATCATAGTCCTGGTAGTCCAGTACATATCCTAAGGGATTTATCAATATGTAAGAGCAAGACAGTATCACAATACAAGTCTACATGTTAAGACAAAGATAACCAGATAGCATACTATCATATCGAGCAAGAAAGTCATCTCTATATATGTCTAAACATCCACTATAATATACATCATATGTACAATAATGGTTTCCAGGGCATACATATAACTAACAATCTCCCACATGCACTAAGGCCACGTGTTATAGTATCTCATACCCAACATCCCAAAAAGTTTCTCAAATTGCGTCTGGGGGAGGGCCTTCGTGAGTGGATCCGCTACGTTGTCCTTCGTGAGTGGATCCGCTACGTTGTCCTTCGTGTCAACTCTCCTGACCTCGATCTTCCGGCGATCAACTATCTCCCGGATCAGGTGATACCGCCTCAGAATATGTCTGGATCTCTGATAGGACCTGGGTTCCTTGGCCAAATCCACCGCTCCATTGTTATCACAATACACAGGTATTAGACGCTCAATGGATGGAACCACTCCAAGCTCAGCAATGAACTTCTTCATCCAGACAGCTTCTTTGGCAGCATCGTTGGCAGCGATGTATTCAGCCTCCATCGTCAAGTCTGCAACGGTGTCTTCCTTAGAACTTTTCCAACACACCGCCCCTCCATTGAGGGTAAAGATAAAACCCAAGACCGACTTACTGTCGTCCTTATCACTTTGGAAGCTCGAGTCGGTAAAGGACTCCACTTGGAGTTCACCGTTACCGTACACCAAGAACATCTCTTTAGTTCTTCTCAAGTACTTGAGAATGTTCTTCACAGCTGTCCAGTGATTCTCTCCTGGATCTTCTTGATACCTACTCACTACTCTTAGTGAGTATGCTACATCGGGTCTGGTACATAACATCGCGTACATGATAGAGCCTACTGCCGAAGCATAGGGTATCCCTTGCATGCGAGCTCTCTCCAAATCAGTCTTGGGAGACATCTCTTTGGAGAGAGTGAGTCCTGAGATCGTGGGTATATTCCCACGCTTGGAATCTTCCATACTAAACCTCTTTAGTACGGTGTCAATGTACCTGGATTGGGACAATCCCAGTATCCTTTTAGATCTATCTCTATAGATCTTAATCCCTAAGATGTGGGAGGCATCACCTAGATCTTTCATTGAGAATCTTTGTGATAAGAAGAGCTTGACTGAGTGCAGCATAAGAACATCATTTCTTATCAAGAGTATGTCATCTACGTACAATACGAGGAGGGCGACCTTACTCTCTGCGACCTTCTTGTATATACAAGGTTCATCTACTTTTTTGATGAAGTCAAACTCTTTGACTACCTCATCAAAACAGATGTTCCAATTCTGCGATATCTGCTTCAATCCGTAAATTGATTTAAATAACTTGCACACCTTTCCACTACTCCCATTGTCTACGAAGCCCTCCGGCTGAGTCATGTACACGCTCTCTTCTAAATCACCATTTAGAAAGACGGTCTTAACATCAATTTGCCAGATTTCGTAGTCATGGTATGCAGCGATGGCAAGTAGGATCCGGATGGACTTAATCATAGCCACTGGAGAAAAGGTTTCATCATAATCCACACCTGGTCGTTGACGAAAACCTTTTGCAACAAGTCTAGTTTTGAAAGTTTCAACTTTTCCATCTACACCAAGTTTCTTCTTAAATATCCATTTGCTCCCAATGGGTTTTACCCCTTCGGGAGCAACTTCCAAAGTCCATACTTTGTTGGTGTACATAGATTCCATCTCAGACCGCATTGCATCCAGCCATTTCACAGAGTCCCCACTCGTGATGGCCTGCTCGAAGCTAATTGGGTCATTATCTTCCATGATGCAATCCTTGCTCCCACCATCAATGTGACGCCGCGAAAGAAGCAGTCTGGATCAGGAAGCTCATAACAGAACTTCAGGTGGTTCTGTCCATTGTTGATCCAATACTTTTGTATTGTGACAACAACGGGGCTATAGCTTTAGCGAAGGAACCAAGGTCCCATCAGAAATCCTGACATATCTTGAGACGGTACCACTTGATCAGGAAGATTGAGGTGCGGAGAGTAGAGACGGAGAACATTGCAGATCCACTCACAAAAGCCATCCCTCAGACACAGTTCGAGAGGCTATTCGAGATGATAGGTCTACGATATACCAATACATAGCCTTAGTGCAAGTGGGAGATTGTTAGTGATATATGCCTAGAGGCCATTATTGTATAGTACTGGATTGTATATTACATTTTGGAAGCTTGGGATATACACAGATGTAATAATAGTCTTGCTCAATATAGTTGTATGCTACTTGGTTTGATTCTATCTCAATATGTGTATATGTTTCTTTTAGCATACCGCTAATACATATTGACAGAGCCCTTAGGATGTTTGCTTGACTACCAACGTTGTGATGGCAGTCACACTAGTGGGGGCTAGGTAGTCTATAAGCATATCCTTATACTGGTCCCTAGTCGTAAGATTATCGATACACGGCATCGATATTTCAGAGTAGACCAGTGTATACGCTTCTCATTCCAGCAGAGGAGATGGCCTGTCCCACAGCCATTGGTATGTTGTACCGAAGATAGTATACAGATGCTCATTGGGTTATGAGTTACACTGGACGGACTCGATGGAAACTGCTGGTTGGTATTATACCTATCGTCAGTTAGCAGTTCCCGGGTGGCATGAGTACATGTTAGTTCGTTGACTTGACATACTATTCGTCTCAAGTGTGTTCCCACTGTACTTAGATTACTACCCTACCACGGCTCAAAAGAGTCGTGCAAACAGATAGTACTTGGGTGCTGTCCCGAAACACTTGGAGGCAATAGTGGTTAGATAGGATTCGTCTCTCCCGGTATTGGGGGTTGATATCACGCTGTGTTTGGATAGCCATTACACAAAGTCCCTGGTTAGGGCAAGCGACATTTACTGGTAGGTACACCGGTAGTTTCTCATGGTGTATTGGGCTCTATACTGGCATGACTTATTGCGCTATTAGGGATTTGACGGTTACCACCCCCTAGGCCCGATATGCGTACTCTTAGACGAACAGTCCGGACTGTATAAAGATTGTCACAGATAGGCTCAGTAGGAGTTCGGATGAGTTTGCTCATCGGCCTTCTTATCGACAGATTCCTGGGTAGCCGTTACGCACAGCTAGTGCCACTGACGGACTTGTGGTTAAACCCACTGCCAGTGTAATGTTGAGTCTTTAGAGTCCCACACAGAGGGTTTCCTTGCTTTGGGCGAAACGATATAGAGGCTGTATGGTTTTACGGAAGGGTTCCGATCATAAACGTGTACTGGCTACACAGATGTTGTTTGGACGGTTAATTCTAGTGGGCTTTGGTTTAAGCCGGATTCTAGCATTATATTATTGGACTATTATTATCTCATTGTATTCGTATTTTTCGGAATACGAATACGGGTATGTATATACGGTGAGGGCATTCTTGTAATTTCACAAGAGATACTTCTAGAAGGGGACACCTCATTATTTGGATTTATCTATTTTTGGAAATAGATTAATGAGGTGGAAATTAGAGATATTTGTGGGATGGTGAAGCATGACTCATTTGATTTGTTTATTGGTTTGTGTTTACTATTGAAGCATGGTGATTATTTTCTATTGGAAAATAATCCATGCTTCATGTGAGATGAGTATGAGCCATCCTACACCAAGCCAACCCTTAGCTCATTTGCAAAGTTTCTTTCTCTCTCCATTTTCTCTCTCCTTCCTCAAGACCTAAAACCTTCACATGAGTTATGAACCATTAGGTATCTTGAGATTAAATACTCCATTAAACACTCTATATCTTCTAAGCTACCTAGCTTAGTGAACTAGGCACCTTAGTTACCTCGGTTTAGAGGTTGGAGCTTGAGGTATACTATCGAGTGGATCATCTTTGACACGAGTAGGCCGACGATCAAGCACGATCCGGATCTTCGAGGAGCTCAAGCTAAGGAGGAGAAGAAGACCCGAAGGACTAGAATCAAGGAGTTATAACATTATCATAGTAGTTAAAACCTCCGACTAGTATAGCTAGTTAAGATTTCTGTAAAAATCCTGGAGTTAAAGTCGGTGTTGCAAAGTATGAAAATCGTTTTTTGTAAATTCCGCCTCACTACAAGTGCGTGGGGTGTGCGACATCGATTTACAATATCAACGTGGGCGCCAAAATCTTAGTGCTTCACATGATATCCACGTGAGCACCAGAGCATGATCTGGATATTATACCCATAGTCTAAATAACTAACTGCTTAGCACTGCTGGGTAATATAAAAGTCCAAGATTGACCCCAAAATTGGCTAAGCCTATAAAGTTTTAAACCCCTTAAGCCCATATTGCTCATTATAATCGAGCCTATATGCTCTTTAAATGGATCTTAATAAGATTAATGATCTATAGCTGTACTTCTAAGTTGATTTTAGTCTTATATATGACTAACGTATTCTTAACCCATACGCTCATATATTTAAGTCGGTCTTAATCTAAAACAAGATTAACGATCCTTAAACCCCTGAACTAATGGAACATATGACCTAGGTTCAAACCCAAATCTAATATTTACGGATTTGGATTAATCCGCGCCCTACAGGCGACGACATAAACCAGTCTCCGTATACAATCCACGGGCAACCATAATAAACAATATATATAACACGACACGAAGTGACCTACTAGAGCAGGTGAAAATTGTTATCGCAACGTAATTAACTGCAGGGCCTTGCGTTTGCAGGGGAAAACGTCCCTACAGTTAAAAAACCCCCTCAAAGAAGGGGAATATGATAAAGTCACGCTATATCGGTCGCATCTGTCCAAACCTCCGATATACGGTGCCATAAATCAATTTGGTATATTCGGAGAAGTGGACAGATATGTTCCAAATTGCATCTGCCCCCAAATTCAGGCAAGACGTCATATCCCAGCTTGTCTATAATTTTGGCGGTAAACAAATTCCGGCACACCCGGTGGGACATCTCCCCTTTTCCACTCCATAATTCGTGTGTCGTGTCTCACGAACAAAATCGTGGTTCACCATGTTCATGGTTGCCCTTGGATTTGAGATAATAAAATTTGGTGTTTCACCTCTGTGCAGACTCGATGGCCTCCACCTGCACTTCCTGCAACAACTCTCACTCCATCCCATCCGGAGGAGTTACTTACGGGCCCAATGCGGCCTCCATATTTTCTATACCGGCGGGGCAAGTCACTTAAGGGACCACTAGATTGTTCTTTGGGACCATGCTTCTATCCCTGAGCTTTGGCGCCCCAACGCCTAAAGAAGAAGCTTCCAGGAAGTCGGTCCTCGATCGGCTAGCTATTGCGGCGTCTTCCTCTGACAAGCTGTCCAACTCTGAAGTTTCAGTTTTCAACAAGCCGAAGGAAAGCTCGAAGGGCCTCGCAAGGAAGTCCAAGATCCTTGAGAGGGTATCCCCTAAATGGCTAGCTCCCCGTTCCTGCCCTGCGTGAAGCCAACAAGAGTGCTTTTCCACCAAGACGGTCGGTCTTCAACAAGCTGATCAATTCTGCTCCGGCTCCACCAAGGATGTCATTCTTCCATAGGTTGACACCAGGCGAAGCCCCTAAGCAACTCTGGGTGCATGATGAGGGTGTCTCTAATACTGAAGCGGTTCCCACTGCAAGACATGCTCGACGTCTCCATTGGCACCGAGTGAGACAAGCTAGGGACAACTCCCCTTCCGGACTTACCCCACCAGCTCCTATGGTGGCTATTGATGCTGCTGTTCCAACTGGAAACAGCTTCAAACCGCTTAGGAGGGTTCGAAAAAACTCCCCCATGGCGGTATTGAAGAGATCACTTCCTTTTGCAAAGGCTCCAATGCAGCCAAAGCCGGAGCAGTCTTATCAGCGACTATCTTTGCAAATTCATAGAGTTTGGAGGAAATTCCAGAACTCTGTTCTTGTTGAAAACTATTATCGTCGACCGAAAAAATCCAAGGTTCAACAAGAGAGTGATTATTCCTCCGGCATACAACGGGGGACTTCTCGAAAAGAGGTGCTTGCCATAACGGTTCCTCCTACTATGACCTCTCACAAAAGAGTGAGGCCGGAGAAAGTTTTATCGCCAGGGGCAAAATCCTAAGGTGAGAGCTCCAAATGCCCCAAGTCTGGGGGCATAACCATACACACAGTCTATATGACCGGTGGTAAATAGGAGAGTCGTTCTTTTATGAGCTATAGACCGCAAACTCGGTCATTGACGAAAGCTCATGATCAACAACAGAAGCTCCAAGATATGCTCGCCAAGATGGCAACGCTTACTGGACCTAAAGAAAGTCCGGATAAAGAGACGGAAGAGCGCCAGGAACAGGAGACCGATACCGAGTTCTTGCGACAGGTGCTTGAAAAAAAGGATAGGGAAGCGACAGAGCAAATTGCTAATATAAAGCAGATGACTCTTTCGTTTCAAGATATGGTTGGATGATGATCCAACCAGAACCACCGGCTGAAGAACCTCTGGTGATTATTGAAGACGATAAAGAAGAAACGTCAAATCCTCCCCAGGCCCTATCAGCGGCCAAGAAAGAAACGATCTCCAAGGTAGCATTAGATGACTATATCGCTCAATAAATTAGATCCCATCAAGCCAATGAAGCTACAAACCAGCTCATCAAAACTGGGCGACCATATCTGGTCTGGTACGACTAGATGAAATACCCACTGGGATATACGATCTCGAAGTTCTACGTATATAAAGGAACGGGTAATCCTCATCAGCACGTTGTACAGTTCAGAGCTTTGTGTGGTAATACCAGAGGCGGCGACAAATTGCTGCTTCGCCAATTCTTCGGAAACCTGTCAGAAACAACTTTTGAATGGTACTCGGAGCTCCCAAATGACTCCGTAAAAACCTTCTCTAAGATAGAACTGCTATCCACATAAAGATTTGCTAGTGTGAGTGAGAGCACTCCAATCATGACGCTGATCAATTCCAGGGTCAAGCCAGGGGAAACATGGGTCCAATATGCGATCCGATAGCGGAACTTGTGGTCCAAATGCGAAAAATGCATTGACGAGTCTCCAGCTGTGGGGATGTTCATTGGGACTATTGATCCACAATCGACCGTATCCTAATTTATGATTTTCTTCAACCCCACCACGTTCCAGGCGCCGATTGATAAACTGGCCCAGATGGATGAGATGGGTCATGGTCCTTCCTCTTCAAGCAAGGACCCCCGAAATAATAAAGACAAAGGAAAATCAGGTTTTGTTACCAATACACAGCAACAACCGAGCGGTCTGAAAGCAGCCGTCCGCCAAAACAACAGCCGTACGCGCCCGACCTTAGAAGAAAGGACGAGACGTGCATATTCTTTCTCTCGCGATAAGATGAGGAGATTGTTTGAGCTGGTTATGCGAAATAATTTGATAATATTGCCAAAACCGTAGCGACCCACACAAGCTAGCGATGTTAACCCTAACTACTGCCTCTATCACTGGGTAGTGAGCCATCCAATTAAGGACTACTACGTCTTCAAAAACTGGGTCGAGGATCAGTATCCGCAGAGCAAATTTGCACTGTTAGATAATTGGAGGATAGATCCGCCCCAAAAGCATGCTCCCAAGAAAGTGAATACGTACGGGACATCTTGCTTGCTCGTGGAAGAAGCTCTATGGGAAGTATTTCTTTCGGTAAAAACCAAAAGAATGTTGAAAGATCTACAAACATGCCCGGCGATCAAGTGGAAAAGTCCGCTTTAGCCCGAGATTATAAAAAGGATGTCGAAACCGTGTCCCGCACCGAAAATTGCTGACAAAGGGAAAAATCCCCAAGTCAAGCCTTCGAAGTCTTCTAAGAAAAAGAACACTAAGAAGCTTGTGCAGCCCGCTGAGTATGTCGACAGACGCACGAACCTCCAAAAATATATAAACGCACTGAATGAGGACAATCAGAAAACGTGAATACCAGTCACACTCAAAGAATTCCTCCACCCTATTCTCGAGGACAAAAACAGTGACGATGATGAGGAAAATGACTCATCGGAGGAAGCGCAAAAACGTGTGGAAAGCCGCTATATGGTCTCTTATTCATCACTATATGATGAAGAAGCCCCGCCAGCGTCGGAAAGAGACATGGATGAACTGGGAGCATAATCGGCATCAAAAATCCCAAGACTGCCAGAAGAAGACCCGATTGAAAGGCTGTTGAAAAAATCTTTTCAAAAGAGCAAAGATGATCGGGAACGCGAGATGGCCATATATGAAAAGGCCAAACAACAGCGTTTAACCAAAGAAGTTGCGGCGAGGACGACTCATAAAGCTCTCTGACCAAACTAAAGCATTCCTGCAACAAATAAGAGCAGGACTAAAACTGAGAAGCGGTTTGCTAAGGCCCTATTCATAGGGATGAAACAACCACCACTCATGATGTGTCCTTCTGGGGTCCCATATTTCGATGGTGGAGAGGGACACCCAAAATACAGCTCGTATCACCGAAAGATTGCTCATCCCATCAAGAAATGCAACGCCTTCAAAAAGTGGTGGTAAGGATATGTTGCCCATAGGAAACACTTCAAGAAGGAAAAGCGCGAGGTTCGCGCTCGTCAATATGAGAGCAGTGAGACGGCAGTGCATAAAAAAGCAACTAGCAGCTGTCATATGGTTAGTACCAGTTCAAAAGGGAAAAAATCTGGGGTTCTTACATTCGGGAGTGATTCTGAGGATGAAATGCCCCTCAATCAGTTCTTTGAAAGCTCCGCCTTGGAGAAAGAAGAGGAAAAAGATTGCGAGAACATCCAGTTATGCAACTTGTCACAACCCGAAATGGCACGTGACTGGCACTTGAATCATATGAAGTCTATAGGACCCAATCTAATTCAAATAAGCCAAAAATCCCAGAAATCTAAACCATTTTAAGGAAGAAGTGAAGAAAACTAGTTTTAAAACAAGTGGTTTTAAAGACATAAGCCGAAGTATGCATTTTTAAAATCCCAAGTCTTTTCTGAAAATTTCGGCAGAGTTTCCTTTGTAAATACTGGCCCCGAACGGGGTACAACATGAATAATATATACATAAATGACAAAAGGCATCCTCAAGCGGGAGCTAGCTCTTCGTCAATCGACGGTCACAACCACACAAGCAATATAATATACAAAGCCGAAGGGCGAGGATCAAAACTTAAAAAGAAACTCAAATCATCAAGAAAACCATAATAATACAGCGCGCGACTCTAAGGTCGAAATAATATACAACTGGTCTCTAAGTCAGAATAAATATACAAGTTTGGTTGATGGAGTTTACTAGATACAACTGAATATAAATAAATGTACAATGGTGGTCACGATACACGTGAACCCACCTACCAAAGCAATCATCCGGAAATAAAGCAGTGTGCCAGCAAAGCCGTAACGAAATCTATACGACAAAACTTGCAAGAACCGTGGCACAACGAGGGTGAATTGCCAACTCGTGAGTAGAAAACATCACAGAGCAGAAATCGTATGTATGACTCAATCCTAGGACAATACGATCATAATATATATATATCCTCAATGATAATATGGCCTGAAGCATAATATAAAGGCAAGGGTAAACATCTATGCATAAGTATAATCCCATGTGCTCATGTCAGTGCCTCAGGTACCAATATATCGTAAATATGAGGTATGAATGCGGAAAAATGAAAACAGATGACATCATGAATGAGAAAACCGTTTTCTTAATATAATGAGATTTCTATATAAACATTTAAGTATCATCAATAAAATCATCAGAAAATCAGTGTCAAGCATCGACACAAAATATATATCTCAGTATATCAATATCAAGTAAATCTCATATATCCAATATCCAATATCGAGCACATAGGCATCGAGCACATAGGTCCCTCTCATATCGAGCACATAGGCCCCGAGCATATAGGCCCCTCTCATATCAAGCACATAGGCCCCGAGCACATAGGCCCCTCACTGATACACACACACACACACACGATGGGTATACATATATATATCAGTGTCCTATACCACTGATATATATACGCAGGAGTAAAACAATCCAGAAAACATCATATGAAAACCATATCTCAATGTGAAATCCATGAATATAATATATATGCAACATGAAACAGTAATATGAGCATATAAGGAAAAATCGCTATTTAACTCCAACAAGTTATAAAATATATCTCCAAATCCATACAACATCATATAAAGGTGAACATGTAGCTATATCTCATATGTGTATATACCTATCACTAATGGTACAATACCATATAGGTATATGGGTAACTAGCATGTAAGTATGTCAAGGCATATGTGTAAGCATGTAGGTATACAGGTATGCTATATATCATATGCACAATGGAATATGAATCAATAGCATATAGGAACTATCAGCTAGCAAACTATGTCAATGAAATAGTATTCTCTAAGTGTACGTGACATAGCAATTACCGATGAAGATGTGTGTGAGCCGGCAAGCGAGTGTACGTGGAGTATACGCGTCATCGGTAATGGTGCTGGTGTCCTAACAACAGGTTTCATCATTTCTAACGAAAATACATATAAGCATGTAATGCAAGCAGCAGAATAAATGGTAAATGAATAATAATGCAGCAATAAAGAAATATACATTCCTATATACGAATCATACAGTTTTTTGGTATCTGAAATCGCACGAATCGTGGTGTTTAGAAAATAGGGCTATGGTGTTTTTATGAAAAAGTACATCCTTTGAAATATCTGTAGTATCCCTTGGCCTGTCTTTAAAATACTCACGATTCGTTAGTTTTTGAAATAGGTATGACTCGAGTCTAGTCTAATATCTACAAGTAAACTACAGGACTAAACTAATAGACTAATCGAAAGGGTAAGAAAAACCACCTAAGTCTGAGTCGATATATATAAATATAATAGCTGGTGATCCCGCCTCAATAGTATCACATACGATACAATATATAACATGACATCCTCGAGTCAAGAGTGCGGATCTATCATCAATATTAAGCTCGTACGGTAAATCCATCATACGGCATCCCAATCTGGTTATGGGTCGAACATCATATTTATCTCATTAATTATCTGGTATCCTTATCATCATATCTCATGTACTGGGGGTACTGATCTAGGTCTAGTACAAACTGATACCATCTGCATATATATGCGTGTATGAAAACACACGCCTAAAGGCCCGCTAAAATCTCATGTCGTATATCATAATACGAATCAAAACATATCACCGATCTCGTGGCATCATGCCCAATCTCATCGACTCATCTCTAAATATCATCCACTATCCTCATAATCCATGTATAGGTATACGTATACACACACACACACACACACACACACAGTCCCATACCTGTGTGTGTGTGTGTGTGTGTGTGTGTGTATATACATATCCCCATATACGCACAAGTAATAATAATAATGCATGCAAGGATGTGTGCGTGCGTGTGTGCAAGCCTATTCTATAGTTCGCGACTAAGAAATCAACCACGACACTATCATCCAAATACACCAACATTTATCCCATAATCTTCTAAGATCCTACTGGTTAATCATCCAAATTCACAACACATATGTAAATGTATAACATGATATAAGCTACACTACGAACTGCGGGGGTGCTATACGCCATCCACCCGACTTCCCCCATAGATATATATCTACTCACTTTGATCTTCGTTTGCCGATGCCGACATCGCCACTCGCTTGCTTGTCATCTCGAAGTCCTCGTTGGGCACCTACACATCATAACGTATCGTGACGTATTAAAATCCAATTTAAAACCAAAACGACACACGTTTCTCACATAGGTCAAAACCTATGGTCTGCTCTCGCAAATCAACCAAATAACACTCGATTTCGACGTACAAACGTCAAGTGATCGAGGTAAAACACAAATACTAAAATCCAGAATCCAAAATACGAACAATATAACCCCGAATAAAAACAACAACTCATGAATTTAGTCCCAGATTTTGTTTAAGGTGAAAACAAGGTGCACAAACAATACTGGGGTGAAGTGTATATGGTATAAGACCTACAGAAGCAACCTGGGCACCCAATTCACCCATGTGTCTAGCCCCTACCCCTAAATTCTGAGCTCGCCGGCCAAGGGGTCTCCAATTGGGTTCGTCTTGCTACAGTGGGTTCCTAGGGTCAATTCTAGTCTACTGGGTTGTTTGCTTATCTCGTAATTATCCCAAGTCATCCTAGATTCCTCTGCACACCCTAATAGTTCACAAACCGACATTGGAAAGTTCTGTTTTCAGTAAATTGGGTTTGTTTCAAATTGGTCTGGGTTTCTAACATCATAGGGGGGTTTAAGGTCACTACTAGGCCTCAATTTCACAACCACAACTCAAGAATCCCTCAACTCTCTTCTAGGAATTTTCAAAGTTTACAAAACTACCCAAAATTGATTTTAAACTTGAAAAGGGGCTAAAGCAAATAGAATACTACACTTAATATGAAAGAATTACCTCATTTGGCAACTCAAGAATTTTCTTGAGTTGCCCAAGTGCCCAAATGCAAACTTTCTTGGTCCAAAGTGTAGCTTGTGAGCTTGTGCATATTTTTTGTGAAGTGGGGATGGACTTTTGAGTTTGTTTTGGGGGTGTTTTGAGGTGTGTAGTGGAGATGGAGGAGGGGTGCTGCCAAGGGAGAAGGAGAGGAGATGAAATGAAGAAGATGATGAAGGGAACAAGGTGTTATAGTCCAAGGTTGACCCCTCACATCTCTCTCTCACCCATACCTTATTGTTTAATGTTTTCTTTTTCTTTTCCTTTTTCTTCTCTTTTCTTTGAAAAAAGCAAAACCATGAATAAAAATATGAAGAAAATCCATGGTAGAAATGTAGTAAATATGTAATATGACATGGTGCATGTCATGTGCATAAAACCGGATTAATGCGAGATTAGCGATATTTAATTGCGATTAGCACTAAATAGTGTATAATTAATCATAAAAACTTATAATTTGCATAAATCACATAAAGCACCCTCATTTCAGTAATTTCTATAATTTTCCAAATTTTTCCCAATTTATCGGTATTTAATTATACCGCCTTATTAAAATATTCAATATATTATTATTTAATTATAAAAGTTCCCAAAAATAATATTTTATTTTTCTGAAATGTTACACAACCGCACGCTGCCTGAAAAGAACCTCGGACCTGCAAACAAGGGTTCGAATAAAAAGGATAAAAGGAGGGGGAAATGCCTGAGGAGATCGTCCTTGATGAAGAGGTGGCCAAAGAGCTCGCCGCAAAGAACCTGCTTAAGAAAACCAAGGTGGACTATAATGTCCTTGCGCATTTGAGAAAGATACCCTCATAATTGAGTATATTAGATGCTCTACTCTTGTCCAAAGAGACACGAGGCTTCTTGATCAAGGCTTTGCAAGAATCTGATCAATTTCAAGTCTTCCTTATAGAAGAGAAGATGAAGAATGAACTGGTAAAGGTCCACACAGCTGTTATTACATTCAGCGATGAAAATCTACTTCTCGGTACATGCAAGCATAATCGGCCTCTATATATTACCGGGTACTGCCACGGCATCAAGATAGGGAAAATCCTTATCGATAACGGATCTTCCGTCAACCTCCTCAATGTGAGAGTGCTGAAAGAGATATGTATGAATGTTCAACATCTTGTCCAAGACAAAATTGCCATCTCGGGGTTCGACTCGCAGTTGTCACGGATGCTTGGGTTCATAATATTGATGCTCTGCTTCGGGCTGCTCGTTACTGACATCAAATTCCATGTCATTGACGCCAAGACATGTTATAACACTCTACTCGGCAGGCCTTGGCTACACGAGTACAACGTCATCGCTTCTACGCAATATCAGTGTATGAAGTATTTCAAAGATAGCTTGGAGTACACCGTCACGGGAGAACTCAATTCTTTCTCGGTGAATGAAGTGTGAAAGTATGAAATGCAAAATATTTTCAGCGGGATTTCGAAGATACTGAAAAGTGCCACAAGCCAGAAAATAAACAAAAATCCGTGGCCACCATCCCAGTCTTCGGAAGTGATACTGAGGAAGACGAACATATAGTTTACTCCGGATAGCCTCAGAGGGAGAACAATAAATCCAGACCATCGACCCCTATCTTGATCTTTGGCAGCGACTCCGAAGACGAGACTAGTACGTCGTTCTCCATTCGTCCATCGACGCAGACTCTTGCTGAAGCAGATCGGAGTCTATATATTATGATGGCTCCATCTCGACATTATAAGGAACTTGATACGCTCAATACATATAGTGTGCAAGATTTGGAAACTTTCTACGTGCCTCCTGAGCGAAAAGGTGAAAAGACGATCCTTTTCTATAAATCTATAGATACCAAGGTGGAAAAAAAGTCTGGCATTAGGCTGATCCGACTCTTGACAAGTTTCAGCCCATCCGTATGCCAAGATATTATGCAGAGAGATTAAAGAAGCTATTAAAGTATCAAGGTTTGCCTTTCGAACAAACTGTTTGACAAGCTCGATTTTATAAAAGGATTTGGGATATTCCCGGGACTCAACGAAAGAAACTTAACGGGAAGATGTAAACAACTGGGCTGAGATATGTTCGGTCTAAGAAACGGGAGTAAATCTACAGCTGCCACACAATAAATAACTCGAATAGAGAAGAAAATGTTTCTCCAAGTAGCTATGTCGCCGAATGAGAGAAAAGTCTTGCTCGAAGAGCCTCAAGTTTGTCGCTCGAAGAACAAATTGACAAGATAATAAAAAAAAGCTTGGCAAGCGAGCCGAGACAACCATAGTCGCAAATGGGCATATATGAAAAGGCCAAGAAGCAACGTCTCAGCGAGCATTCAGTGGAAGAAGTAGATCATGATACTCTCCATCCACAGCCCACTATGTGCGCTCGCGAAAGAGAAAAATCCTGAAGCGAAGACAAAAATAAGGCGAGGATCGCAAGCAACGTTCAAGGACAACAAAGCAGGTCTAAGACGCCGTTTAATCGAGAAAAGTTCGGTTGGAGCCTGTCCTTTATAAAGAAAATGGGTCGGAAATATTCGTTACCTCGAGACAAGACATGGACGATCTTCAACCTTGTCATGAAACATCAAATGATGACGCTTCCGAGTCTCGGCACCCCGAACAGTTAAATGAAGTCCATCATCCGGATTATTGCTCCTATCACCGACCAATAGATTATCCCCTTGAAGACTGTTTCACATTCAAGAACTGGATAGATGACCAATATCAACAAAGCATGTTCTTGTTATCCGATAGCTGGAGGATAAGCCCGCCACAGAAACATGAGCCAAAGAAGACCTATACCATCAGGATGGGGTCATCTCGACCGTGGAAATGGAAGCGGACTCGTACCTGTCATATGATAACACTCTCAAAAGAAGGAAGGTACGAGAATATGATTGACCTTTTCGGATTCTTCACAAACGAAGATGATGAGGAGATCTCAGAATTTCCACCGGCACCTAAAGAGCTAAATGATGATATACATACCACGGCAGACAACCTAAGGAAAATCGACTTGGGAACGGAGGATGATCCGAGACCGACGTTTGTCAGTGAGCTGCTATCCGAAAAACGAGTAGCTATATTAAAAGACGTGCTTATGTAGTACAAAGATTTCTTTGCTTGGAACTATTCCGAAATGCCAAATTTAGATCCAGAGGTGGCGGTATACAAACTGGCCATATCGCCAAACATAAAGCCGGTCAAGCAGGCGCCAAGAAGGATGCAGTTCGAATTTGAGATGAGTATCAACGCTGAAATTAAGAAATTAATCGACTCCGGTTTCATCCAAGAAATTCAATATCCCGACTGGATTGCTAACATCGTTCCGGTGATGAAGAAAAATAGGACGGTTCGGATCTGCGTGAGCTTTCGGAACCTCAACAAGGCATGCCGGAAAGATGATTTTTCAGTGCCCGTTACCGAGCTAATGATCGATAACACATCCACTCATGAAGTCTTCTTCTTTATGGATACCCATGAAGTCTTCTCCTTTATGGATGGATTTTCAGGATACAACCAAATAAAGATGGATACTGAAAACTAGAAGCATACCGCCTTGCAGATTCCATTGGGCGTATTTTTCTATAAAGTGATGCCCTTCGGTTTGAAGAATATCGGAGCTACGTACCAAATGGCCATGACGAAGATATTCGATGACCTCATACACAAGATCGTCGAATGCTATATCGATGACCTTGTGGTCAAAAGCAAATCTCATGAGGAGCACTGGAAATATCTAAAGATCGTGTTCGACGTCTTTGGAAGTATAATATGAAAATGAACCCTCTAAAGTGCGTGTTTGGAGTCACTTCAGGAAAATTCCTAGGCTTCATCATCCATCATAGAGGTATCGAAATTCATCACTCAAAGATCAAGGCAATCATAGAAACACCCTCGCTAAAAACCCTCAAGCAACTGCGATCTCTCTAAGGAAAGCTCGCATATATCCGTTGATTCATAGCCAATCTTTCCGGAAAATGTCGTCCCTATAACCATCTGATGAAGGGGACCCCGTTCGTCTAGGATCAGAAGTGCCAAAATGCATTGGACGAAATTAAATACCTGCAAAATCCGCCGGTATTGGCCGCTCGGGTTAAGGGGAAACCCCTTATCTTATACACGACAACCCTTGAAGGTTATCTAGGCGCGTTGTGGGCACAAGAGAACAATCAAGGAAAAAAGAGAGCATTTTACTATCTAAATTGAGTTCTCCTAGGGCAGAAAGCAACTACTCCCCTATCGAAAAGTACTGCTTGGCGCCGATCTTCGCAATAATGAAGCTCAGACACTACGCTTTGACGCATGAGGTCCATCTTATATCAAAGGTGGATCCTCTTAAGTATCTGATGTCAAAGTCCATACTGACGGGAAGGCTTGCCAAATAGGCCCTACTGCTAATGGAATTCTCGATAATATATCGACCCCTCAAAGCGGTGAAAGGACAAGCTATCGTCGACTTTCTTACGAAACATCCGATACCGGCCGATTCAACCCTAAACTGCGAGTTATCGGATGAACACGTGTTCGACGCAGTTGAAGAGAAGAAAGAAGAAAATGAGTCTACTTCGATGGAGCGTCTTCCATGAAGTGACAAAAGAAGAACACTCCCATAATCAAAGCCGGAATGAGCCTTATTTTTGTGACCCCGCAAAGAGGAATATTGCGTTACGTCCTTTCCATGACGGAACCCAGAACTAATAATGAAGCGGAATATGAAGTTTTGATAGCCGGTCTTGAGATCGCTATTAATATGGGAATCAAGAACCTCCTAATATATGGAGATTCTCAACTGATCGTCAGTCAAGTAAATGGTAACTATCAGACATGCAAACCAGAACTAATAAGGTATGGCAAAAAAGTGCAGCAGCTGTTGACCCAAATCCTTTCCTATACCCTGGAAAGCATGCCGCGAGCGAAAAACAGTAAGACGGATGCGTTAGCCAAGTTGGCTAAAGAATTGGTCGATGAAGACCTCGATTATGTAAGAATCATTGTTCAAAACCGCAGGATCCTGACGCCAACAGATATACCTTCGGAAGCCCTGATAGAACTATCCAAAGAAAAAGAAATGACCGAACGAGAAGTTCTCCAAATAGAAAACGAAGAAGAGGTCAAAGATTGGAGAGAAGCCTTTATAGGATACTTTAAGGCCCAACGAACACCCGAAAATACGTCATCTAAACATCAACTCATGAAACGAGCTCTGTCATTCGCTTTCGTCAATGATACTCAATCCAGAGATTCTTCGACTTCATATAGTTAAGATACATGGGGCCGAAAGAAGCAAAGAAAACCGTCCAAAAAGTACACGACGGACTTTACGTCTTTCATCAAGTAGGTCCAAAGATGAAGCTGAAGATAAAAAGGATGGGCTATTATTGGCCCACAATAATTCAGGATGCCTCGAATACGCGAAGCAGTGTCACTCATGCCAAATACACAGGGACTTCATACATCAACATCCAAATCTGCTGCATCCGATAGTAGCTAGTTGGCCGTTCGAGATGTGGGAAATAGATATAATCGGCTCTATTGAACCAGCGTCATCCAGAGGACATCGGTTTATACTAGCAACCGATTATTTCTCTAAGTGGGCAGAAGCAGTACTGCTAAAAGAGGTGAAGATGGAGAATATCCCCCACTTCTTCAAAACTCATGTTATCTACCAGTTCAGAACTCCGCGACGGATAATTTTGGATAATGGACAGCCTATAGAAGCCACAAAATAAGCCGATTCGCACAACAATACAAGATAGACTGGAGATACTCTTTGGTCTATAATTCTCGGACCAATGGTCTAGCTGAAACATTCAACAAAACCCTGACCAAGAATATAAAGAAGACGGTGTCTAGAAACAAAAAGGACTGACGCAAAAGGTTGCATGAAGTTCTTTGGGCTTACCAAACAACGTTCAAGACGGCCACAAATACAACACCATATGCACTGGTGTTTGGCACTGAAGTGGTGCTCCCACTGGAGATAGAACCGCCCCTTTTATGAGTGGCAGTTCAAAACGAGCTAACGGATGAAAATGCTCATTTTAGGCTCGAGGAACTCAATGCTCTCGACGAAACCTGCCTTGTAGCACAACAAAACTTGGATGACACAGTCGTATGAAAGACTGACCAGGCCGAGAACATTCTGCCAAGGCAAACTCGTGCTGGTCGTCAAAAGAACGATGATCCCCAATCGTGCAAAACGGGGAAAGTTCGAGCCAAACTATGAAGGTTGTACATAGATAAGGACTAACAAGGTGGAGCTTACCTGCTCGTGGATATGCATGGTGAAAGGCCATTTCGACCAATAAACGGCCGATTCCTTAAAAAGTACTACGCTTGAAGAGTCGCGACTTAGGTCAATGATAGATGACAACGCTCGCTATCTTCTGGAGTCAAAACTCTGAAAGTCGTATGTGTTGGTTAGTTGTGCTCACTCTACATCGAAAGTAGAGAGGCTGAATGCACAAAAATTAAATTTTGTGCAAGCACAACCAACTAAACCCCCAGTGATCAAACCATAAGCCTAATCTAGCAACTACTAAGAGTTTATCTACTTGGTTAGAATTTTATACTGAAAGATTCGTATCCTTCGGTCTTCTACCATTTTCATTAGCTCCATAGGGTCTCCGTGATTGAGCTTGATCGCTGGTCTTCCTCCGTCGAAGATGATCCACCCGAGAGATATGGTTCATGGCTCTAGCTCCACACTAAAAATCTAGTGGAGCAACTAAAAGCTTTAGGTTGCTAATCTAGAGTGAGTGATGTAGTGTGTTTTTCTTGTATTTTTTCTGCCTCTCTTCACCCTTGATTCTCAACCCATGAAAGTGTAAAGAGGAAGGAGCTCTAGAAAGGAGAGGGAAAGAGAATGGTGAAATGAAAAATCCCATCTCTAAAACAATAATGCTAGCATAGTTTTGTCAAAAGATATTTTGCAATAATAAAAACCAACCATACTTGAATAGTGTACACAAATGAATTACCCTATTCAACCATGCCTCACACCATTCTCATGCCACCTCACCCCTCCACCTCATTTCTATGTTCTAGAAAAGAAAAACCAAGGAAATGAGGTGTCCTTCTAGAATGTTTTCTGTATAAATACGGAATACAGTCTACCGTATATACATACCCGTATTCGTATCAAAATATGAATACACAAAGAGGTAGAATAATATATAGAATATAATACTAGAATATACATATCGAAATATGTATATGTAAATTATTAAATCAATACCGGCTTAATCCTAAACTGACTAGTATTATCAATCGTTCGATCGAATTTCCGGATATCTAGTACATCATTCGATCAAAACCATGCACGTATCAAAATACGGCTACTACATTTCACCTGAACCAGGGAAACCCTTTGTGTGGGACTCTAAAGACTCAACGGTACGCCGGCAGTAAGTTACTGGATAAATCCATAACCACAAGTACGTCAGTTGTACCAGTTGTACGTAACGGCTACCCGGGTACTTGTCGAAAAAGAAGGACGACGAGCAAGCTCATCTGAACCCCTACTAAGTCTATCCGTGACAATCTCCGTATAGTTCGGTCTCTTCGTCTAAAAGTATCGCATACCAGGTCTAGGGGGTGGTAAACGTCAGATCCCCACTGAACCGATAAGTCGTGCTGATATGGCTCAGGACCGATTCGAGAAACTACCGATTTAACTAGCAGTAAATCTCAACTGCCTTGGCCAAGGTCTTATGGCTTTGGCCATTCGGACACAGTGCGATATCGACTCCCAATATCGGGAGAGACGAATCCCTGACAATCGCTCATTGCCTCCATGTGGCTCGGGACTGTAACCAACCAAAACTTGTTTGTACGACTCAGTAGAGCCATGGTAGGATAGTGATCTAAGTATAATGGAAACTCACACGAGACAAATGACGATCTCAGGTCTAAAGACTAACATGTACTCATGTCACCTAAGAACCACCATCTGACGATAAGTATAATACCATCTACAGGTTCTTGGCGAGTCCGTACAGTGTACTCACTCCTAGTGAGCACCTGTATACAATTATAGGTGATTACACCAATGGCTGTGGGACCAACCACCGCTCCTTGCCAGGGTCTAGAAACGTATACACAAGTCTACTCCGAAATATCGATGCCCGGTCTCGATACTCCTGCGACTTGGGACATTTAAGAATGTGCTTATAGACTATCCAGCCCCCACAAGTATGATCGCCATCATAACACTGGTAGTCAAGCAAAATCTTACGGGTTTTATCAACATGTATCAACCATATGTGATATCGAGTAAAACATATGCACATGTTTAGATAAAAAAAAACCAAAATAGTATACTACTCTAACAAGTCTTTATCAGCATGTATAAGCAATATAAAGTAGCAAGAAAAATAAATACACATGTTTAGATAAAGACAACTCAAACAGTATACTATACAACTGAGCAAGATTATCCTGTACATATATATCCCTAGCATCCTATATAATACAGGCCTTTAGAACATACATATCCAACAGTATGCGTCCCGTTATGCCGGGATAGTGGACCACCACGTCTTTAAACTGGTATCGGACCTAAATGTTCTTAAACTATTATTTCGTTTTGAACATGGGAATGTTGGACCGCTATGTCCCTAAACTGGCACCGCGCCCTACGATGGGTCCCCATATTGATCATCGTATACAATCCACAGGCATAAACAATGACCTCATGCTATGTTCCATGGACCGAAATGTCCCTAAACTAACGATGGATTGAAACGTCCCTAAACTAATATGTTTAGCCCTACAGTATGAGTCATATAACCAGCCGTATACAATCCACGGGCATAAACAATTCATCTTTTCCAGGCCCCATTGGCAAAACTACACATGAAATCCCCACCGGCCTGGAAGCCATACTAATGATGCGGGCCTTCGAATAGTCATGACCTATTGATGATAGTGTGTTACCTTACGGGACGTCTGTCTCCTTGAGCGATGTTAAAAAAACGGTACATCCACAAGCAAAATAAGCACGGATGAAAACCCGAAAAGGCGCTGTGAGTAAAAACAACAGGGCTACTGGCGAGCTTGTGAAAATCCAGAAGGGCGCGAACTCATTGAAAGAAAGAAAAGATGCACTTGCAAAGTCCTCACGACTTTGTAAAGAGAAAACACCTGCGTGAGATCTTTACGACTCACAAAAAAGAAACACACTTAGGAATCCATATGATTCCTAAGGAGAAAATACACTTACAAGATCTTCACGACTCGTAAGGAGAATATACCTTCTGTAAGACCCTCACGGCTTATGGAATTCAAAAAGACTTAAGTTACAGGGATCTAAACTTGTTCTTAAGCCATCATAACACCATAAATTTATGCCCTACAAGTGGCCTAATATCGACTCTTGTATACAATCCACGGGCGTAAATAAATATATTCCCAACCAAGCCTCACCGAAAACGAAAAATATTGCTCGACAAGATAAACGACACTTGCAAGTCCCCTCGACTAGCAAGGAGAAAATACTTCTATAAGATCCTTACGATTTACAAGAGTAAGAGGCACTTAGGAGTTTCCACGACTCCTAAGGAGAAAATAAACCTATGAGATCTTCTTAACTCATAGGGAGAAATACCTTTATGAGACCCTTAGCTCGTAAAGTCGAAAAAGCCTTAGTTAGCGGGGATTTAAACCTGTTAGCTAAGCTATCATTGGTCGAAATAAGCAGCAGCATATAATGGGCTGCTCCTGGTAATATTCCAATCGTAGCAATACTGATACCAAATACGGTATCATCATACCAAGTCTTCGACTCGCAACAAAATTAATGAGTATGAAAAAGAAAAATAGCCAAAATGATAGGGCAACTCGCAATAAAATCAGCGAGTAAAAATAAAATGAAATAACCGAAATGATTGGGGCACCGCAAATAAATAGCCGATGTGATTGGGCAATCGAGACTTTCGCGATATGAAAAGCTGAAATGATAGAGCATTGCGGAAAATAAAAAAATAAGATAAAAAAATTTCTGCCCTGCAAGTAGGCCCATACTGACTCTTGTATACAATCCATGTGCACAAATGAAAGAAAGGGAACATATTTTCCCACTATATTTCGTCAAAAGAAGAACAAAGTCTTGATGGTACATCTATAGCCTAGAGACTATCTCGACGTTTCTCCTCAGTCCAACAGGGTGCAGGCGTAACGGTCAAATAAAATTGGAGTAATGGCATATTTATAGCTCCAGGTCTCGATGGCGATATGTACAACATAGAGGTCATATGAATGTCTACCCTACTTCAACGAAGAATCGGCGCGACACCAAATCAAAAGCGAAGTGACGGCATATGCCTAGCTTCGGATCTTGATGGCAAGTCTAAAGACCATTGGATATCATCCCACCCCAGAAGGGCGCGGTTATGATTCATCGGGGCTCCAAATTGAGCCTAACCTCAGGTAAAGCGCCACGGCAACACGTAACGCTGGATCTATTGAAGGTAATATGAATGTTCCAACATAAGAAGCCTACTTGAAGACGTCTTGTCCAGCCTCGTAAGGGACTAGAGATACGACAGACGCGGGGCTGCTTAAGCAGCAACCCAAGGGACTGCATGTCGAGAATATATCGCGACGGTATGATGGATTTAACCCAGTACCACAAACCTAACGGACTCCTATCATAAAAAATGGGGTTATCTATATTTAACATCAGGGCGAGTTTGCCTATAAGCTTAAGATAAGGGTAAACTAAACACTCCGAAACGAGTAAGTAAACTAATTCACGCTAGCTCAGAACAATCAAGAAACAGAGAGGTGCAAATATGAAAAGAAATATCTTTTATTCATAAATCAAAATGGTTAAAAGATAAAATCTATGAAAAAATAGGGTATAATGATAGCTACCAAGAGGGTAGGGTTTCAGCAAGACGGTGATGCGCTCATTCTATTGCTGGAGTTCATTTTCGCGCGCCACTAGTGCGGCCAACAGTGTTTCGGTTTGTATTTGTTGTTGTTGCAGATATGAATTGAACATCTTAGAAAGCTCTTGCTTGGCAACCTCATGGCCTTGCATTCCTTACTCCATAGAGTCAAGATCCTATTTCAACACCATCCTTCTGAATATGCAGCGTTGAAGATTCTGGAAAATGGCTTGGACCCGCACAACGTTAACCTCTATCTGAGCTCGTAACTGTCTTGATTCTCTGAATGCCGTCTCATATTCCTCTTCCTTCCTGGCCAATTTCTGCCCGTAATATTGAACGACGGCGGCGCACTGTTCAATTCGTGCGGTCAATTAGGCTCTTGAAGATAAGACCTCAGGAGTAAGACGCTTACGCTCAATCTCATGGAGGCAAGCTTAAATCTGTCTGCAATAGCTAACTCAAACACGGACGAAGTCTTCATTATGAAAGGTCACAAGCGTAGCCAGCATAAGGTTGACTTCATCCGTAAAGTCCCTGACAGAGGTGAGGGCCTTGATATCAAGATCTTCAATAAACTCACTCAGCGTGCGCCTACTGTTTTCTGCGCCTCACGAAGATTGGCGTCTAGCGAAGGATCCCGTGGGCATGAATATACGAGATTCAAAAGGAACTAAAGTCAACGGAGCTGCTACAAAACAAAGCATACATAAAGATGGGTCAGATCCCTATTTAAAAGGGGGAAGATGCATAAGATTCGACCTACCAATAGCCGGAAGCGGTAAATTTGGGACCATAAAAGGTTCAGTCATTTCTTCGTCTTCTTCAAGCCGTAAGACTGCAATCAATACAAGAAAAATTCTTATCATGAGCGGGTTACTTGTAAAAAGTTGGAGTAAGAAATGAGAGATATACTGATCAACGCCGGAAGGAGGAGCATGCCCCAGTTGGAATGCGAAGCGTGTGGTTAACGCTTGACACAACTGGTTAAAGAGTACTCCTGCAAGATCACGACAGTACGAGCCGGGCAATTAACGCAAAGAGTTAGGGCAATACAGAAACGAAAAAATGATGAAAATCGAAGGAGAAGTTACCTTCCATCGCTAAGCTCGGAAAGATTCGTGAAAGCGCGAAGGAAATAGGAGGAGTGACGACGTTCATGATGCCGACCGATGGGGGTTCCCCAACCTATAAATCTTCAGGATTCATGATAATGGATGTCGCGACTGATATAATAGTTGTCGTGCCTACACCGGAAACGAAGAAAACGTTAGCAAATATGTTTAGCAGAAATAAAAGTGAATGTAAGAATGATACCATGTAATGTACCGGTGGATCTCGTGAGGGTCGGTGAGGTAGAGACCATGACTGTATCCGAAGCATTACTAGCTTCAACAGTTTCTTCAGTTTCCATTGCCACGGAGGAGACAGATTCAAGATCCACACCCTCGTCTCCTGAATTGACAAAAGCCGTCGCCATGCTAGCATCACTCGCAGATGTCTAAGATCTACTGAGGGAAGGAGTCGCGATTGGAGCAACATTAGACTCAGGATTGTGCTCCTTCGTTCCAGAATCTCCAGATGCCGCCGCCTCATTTGTTGCTTCAGCACCTAAGCTTGTCCGTACGGTATCATACGTCATCATACAAAAAGGGATGTTAAAATTCGAATAAATTGTTATATGAGAAAACCCAGAAAATAAGTAAATCCTATCATGTTTAACCAAGGCATCATGTTATGCTTTTCCCTGAACATGGCGCTCCGCCTCCTCACGAGTGCTCGTGCAATTTGCCTATGAGCGGTCGATAAAGCAAGAGGAATGTCTTCCATAGGAGCATCGAAAGTTCGTGTCTCGCTTGAGCCAGCACCTGTGGCCAGGGTGGCACGACGTTCCTTTTCCGCATATCTCCGACGCTTCTTTTCTGCTTGAGCTGTCCGCACAGATCTTTCAAGAACAACCGATAAAGGAAGGTCCTCATTCGAATCGGAGCCAGCCTCAGAAGTTGCTGCAACATCTACCATCGGTTGTTTCAACACCTCTCGTGGAGGCACGAAGGAATCCTGAGCAACAATTGGCGGCTCCGAAGATTCCATAGCGGTTGTTGAAGGAGGAACATTCTCTGTATGGACAACCAAGGACCGTGCCCCGCTCGAGTCAGCGCTAGCCGCGGAATTTCCTATAAAAGAATAAAGGAAAAGAGTCAAGACGTGGATGAAATAAGTTATACATTCCAAAATGCACAAAACATGTCATACCGAAACCTATAGAAGCACGAAACCTTTCTTCCTCCTGGTACGTCCTTATCGACGCTTGGAGAGATTTCTCAGTAGAGATGCCTGTTGAGAAAATAAAGTGTTAAAAATAAAACATGATATCATTTCGCTCTAGGATATGTAAAGAGTGTGAATGAGATATACCAGACGCCACAAGAGTAGCAAGCGCCGCTTGCTTACGGGCTAACCATTCGGATGCTTCGAGCGCTGCTTGAAGATTGATTGCTGCATTTTCATCGGTGGAGGTCTCAGGGTGAAAAAGATCATTTATTCCATATTCAGACAGACCCTCGCTATAGAGAGCATGGGCCTCCTGACCGAACATGACTTCAGGTAAAAACATCAACCTCTTCTTCTTCCGTGAGCCGAAAGCAACGCTTGACAATAGGTGTTTTCTCTTCACGGGTATCTTTGGATGGCGTGTTCTAATTTCAGAGCCAATATCTGACTCAGGTGATGCTGCAGCCATCACGCCACCATGGGTACTCACATCGGGCCTTGATCTAATCGTCAACGCCGTCGGAAAGACTCGCGGGGGCACCACCACATCGCTCTCCCTTAAGGAAGGGCGGACGAATGATGGCCGTTTCAACGGAAGTGCAAGACTGCTGGCCGGAACAGAGTCCTTATGAACAAGGAGCATCCGCCTTTCTTCTTTGATAATAGCGCCCATTGCATGTTGATATCAGACAGTATAAACAGATAAGGCCTTCGGAACATGATCTGGCTTGGCCACCAAGAAATAAGACCCCGTGTTCAACCGCATGAAATGATGAACAACATCATGAACATTCACCTCCAAAGCGATAGGATTGACGAAAAAAGCCTCAAGGGGAACACCCTGATCGTAGCCTAATTGCTGGGCAAATCGTTGTGGGTTGTAGTGTATGAATAGCACGTAAGGATTTCGTCGATATACCAGGAATCCAGGCCTGATGGAGTACAAGTGCGCGACTTCCCTACCCTTCAAAACGGAAACCCCATCCTTCAGCACATCATGCAGCGGCTGGGCCGGTCTCGAAGGTTTTTTGCTAGTGGTCAGAACCCTGTCGATGAAGGTCATGCTGTCCTCCATAGGGCGTGGACACAGGAGCAATTGCCGAACCGCCTGTTGCGTTGGATCAGGAGAAGAAGCGTCAACCAACTTCATTACCCACGGGAAGTTATATCAGTCAAAGAACTCGGGTCTCTTATGCTCGCCAAAGGAACCCAGCACGTGCATCTCGATCCACGATGTAAAGTAGTGAAGAGGGAAGTTTACAGGCTCCACACCTGGCAGTGTGGCTATGTGGTGTCAGCTGCCACGCTTAAACCATTATATAAATGGGCCAATCCCGCAACACCGACAGCCACACGCATTCTCTTTGCGATGCGATGAGCTGGATAAAAGACAGACGGTCTCATGAACCGATAATGTGTAGGAAGTGTGAACCAGCTAAGGCATAAATCAATGAAGCCCACTAGAAACGTCTCTTCGTCAATGCCCAGGATGGCAATTTATTCAAAAGAAGTGATGGGGGCATCTGGAATATAGAATTGCTTTAGATCCTTATGAGCAGTCTGCAGTTTGTCCAGATCAACCCGAAAGGATCATTAAGCTTCATGAATTTCGCAGTCTTCTTGGACAAAACGTCTGTGCGAAGGAAACGGGCGATGAAATCTACGAAACTGACCCCAAGTCCTCTTAATTCTAAATATAGGCTTTCATAGATATTCAACACCTTGATGAGACCCGGGAATTTATGTCGAATGGCGTTCTCGGGCGTAAGGCCACTAATAACCGATCTTGTTGTGAAAATGTATTCGTCGGGAGGAAGTATCTCCTCGTAATGCTCCTCTATGATGGTAATCCAGAGATTTTTCAAAACTATAACAGAATGATCGATACTTCCAGGTCTGATAGTAGAAAAGTATAGGTTGGGATATTTCATTGTTCCAAGAATGACTTGACCCACTATACGTGAGGAGTATGATAATAAAACAGGGATGCGTACATTGCTGGATACAATCCAGTCTTCAACAGTAATGACTTTTCGACGGATAGGACATAACGGGCCCAAGCGAGATAACCCGTCGGATTTGTGGGGTCACCCCTATGGTATAAACCTGCCCCATGGCCGCGCCTCTCCTTGGCATATCTGACGCCCCAAAATATCTATGGCCATCGGTGGTTGGACCGCTATTGATGCTATAAACGGTTGAAGATGGCCATTCGCAGTCCAATTAATTTCCTCCACTGCATAAGCGATTTGCGGAAAGTTCATATACTGATTTGGAGGGATTGGCTCTAACGGTACTTCACAAGTAAAGTTGCGACGTCCCCGGATGATGTGACTGTACCATGTCCCCCATAAATGAAGAGATTTCTGTTCCGGATCATGGTCCCGAATCAAATGGAGGAACTTCACGATCAGTAGGCGCAACAGCAAAAGCACTTTCTGAACGAGTATAAGGGAAGTAGGGAATCGAAGTCATGGTACCTGAAAAGAAACCGGATGGAAAATTAGCAAGAAGTGTTAGAATCACTAAGTCCAAAAGCTAGTGGATCCCACATAATCAAAATGGTTGCTCATTAATGATTGGAACATGTGCCCAGTAGAGAAATCTAAAAAGAATCTCCAAGGTAGGTTTTAATAATAAAGTTTTTCAGAGCTGAGCTCTTTTAATATTATAAAATGGTATAAAATGACAAAATTTCCCTAAAGGGGAAAATTGGCCGAGATCAGAGCCAAGCTCTACAAAATAAAATGGAGTTAAGCTCTAAAAATCACCAAAATAGGGAATTTGATATTAAAAATTATCAAGAGCAAAGCTCTGTGGAAATAAGATAAATAAAGAAATCCCCAAAGGGGATATGATCTAAAATCAAAATCAGAACTAAGTTTTGTGATAACAAATGATGTCAAAACTTCAGGAGATCTCCAAAGGGGATATGATCTAAAATCAAAATCAGAACTAGATTCTATGACCAAATGAAGTCAAAACTTCAAGAAATCCCCAACGGGAATATACTAGAGCCAAGCTCTGTGATCAAAATGGAGTTGAACTCCGAAATTCCTGAAGAAGAATATTCCAAATGCAAGAGCTAAGCTCTGTTGAAGAAGACTCTTACTAAAAAAATTGGGCAGAGTGAGTCTGCAATACAGATTTATGAAAAAATGAAGAACTAAGCTTCACGACAGAGCTAAGATCTAATGGAGAATAAAATTTTCAAAAAAGAAAAAGAAACGGAGGCGCAGCTGTCGCTTAGGGCTTAATGACTTATTTATAAAAAGATAGGGTCGATTCAGATTCCCCATATCCCGAGGCGGATCAAGCGGCTTAAAGGCTGAACACCGTTGCACCTACGTGCAAGCCACGTGAGAACAATGGTGGGGGGAATTTGTTTCCTCATAAAAAAATAGGACATCGCTTCACGTTTTAGACACGTGAGCACCTGCGTGCAAATCATATGAACGCCTGTTTCTGATAGGATTAAATTCTAAAGCAGCGCCTCACGTTTTAGACACGTGAGCGCCCGCTTGCAAAGCATGTGGGCACCTGTTTCTGATAGGATTAAATTCTAAGGCTACGCCTCACGTGTTAGACACGTGAGCGTCAGCACCCAAAGTTGAAGCAGTCTGCTTCGGGTAGAATTAAATTCTACATGGAAAAATATTTCCCTGAACAAGAAAGATATTCTTTGTTAAACAGTGGATAAAAAATCCAATGGTGATTAAAAAGTCATAAAAAGATATAATTAAATTCTATTTGGGGGAAAATATCTACATGATCTTTTTTTAAACAAGAAGCGTTGCTCTGTTAAATAGAGAACTTTTGGATTAAAAATCCAATGGTGATTAAAAAATCGCCGTTCAAATCAAAAGATAGAATTAAATTCTATACGTAGAAAATATTCCCTTCAATCTTGTTAAAAACAAGAAAAATATACTCTGTTAAATAGAAAGTCTTGGATCTAAGATTCAACGGTGATTATAAATCACCACCTGATTATGAAATCAAGTTAAGATCTCTTAAATGAGAGATTCTCTCAACTAATTAACCATTTTCTATACCCTATATAAAGTACTCATGAGATATAAAAAAGGAATCACCCACATAAGGTGATAGAAACTACAACCGAGAATTTAATTCTCTTTGAAGAATATCTTCTTGCTCCTTTCAAATCCTAAGTAAAAATAGAGATAAAAACACCTCCTTTATCTATCATATGCATAAAAGGTTTTAACCCTCTAAAAAATAACTTAGTTCTTTCTCTAGATCTGAGAGATCAGCAAGACAAATCTCCCATAAATTGAGAATTTAATTCTCATCGGGAAGATCTTGTTCTTCAGACTAAAAAACCTAGGGGAAAACTATCCTGTTTTCTCAACTACCTTATAAACACAATGGAAAAAGGACATGAAAAAGATGGAGTTCATACTTCAGGAACTTAGTTCCTTCATAATCAAGAACTTAGTTCTTAAAAAATCTGATCCCAGATCTTCAAAATAATAATCTTGGTGATCATTAATGGTCAAAATACCAATAACAGAAATTTAATTTCTCTCAAAAAATATGAACGGAGATTAAATCTCTTAGGATACAGCGTCTCATGTGATATCTGCGTGATGTTGGAGTCGAAATTTATACCCCGGTTGACCAAGTCAAAATCAAAGTCAACCCCAAGCCAAGTGGGTCCAAGCTCAGGTCAAGTGGGCCAATGCCCGGGTCGAGCCCGAACACGAAGCGTCCGGCCTTCCGCCATGCCAAAATAAAATTTTTTGTAATAAATAATTTTGGTGTATTCCTTTTTTTATTTTTTTGAATAAATGTAAGAAAAATGGGCATAAAACCAAATTTTTGTAAAGCCCATAACTTATGTGTAAAATGAAATAGCACATGAGGTATCAGCTGGGCAAAATGCCATTTTGTAAAGTCCAAGAGGTTATATGTAAAGTGTATAGCCTATAAAGGCAAAGATAATGAAAATGTCTCAAGATCTTTTTCTCTCTCTAAAAAAAATCAAGGTCTGTGCCTCCTTCTCCTTCCTCAAGGTTCTAAACCTTCTTCTTTCTTTTGAATTAAATCAAGAGTTTTACTCTTCTTTTTCCAAAACTAAATAGTTTTTCACTACAAAACCCACAAAGGGGAGCTCAGATCTTCCATTAGATTTCAAAAAGGGGAGATTTTTAAAATCTCACCCCTCTTGTTCTTCAAGAACCGACCAACAAAGAGGAGGAAGAAGGAGACCTATCTCCGAAAATCCCACTTTGGAAAAGATCTAAGGATCAAGAGAAGATCCCAGGCTTAAGAGAGAAGAACCTCTGAAGATTTTTAGGAAGTTCAACTCCAAGACCCAAATCCTCAAAGGAGTTTAACTCCTAATCCATACCTTCAGGAGTTTAACTCCACTCAAAATCCTCTTTTTGGAGTTTAACTCCTATTTCTGGGGTAAAACCCCCCTCCTTTCGCTAGCGCCCAAAGCGCTAGCGCCCGAGCGCCCACGTGCCGGGCACGTGAGGCGCTAGCGTCCGGGTGCCCAAAGCGGTAGCGCCGAGCGCCTACGTGCAGGGCACGTGCGGCGCTAGCGCCCAAAGCGCTAGCGCCCGAGGGCCCACGTGCCGGGAATGTGAGGCGCTAGAGCCCGAGCACCCATGGCGCTAGCGTTCGAGCGCCCACGTGCCGGGCACGTGAGGCGCCAGCGCCCAAAGCGTTAGTGCCAGCGCTCGAGCGCTTAGCGCTAACCCAAGCGCCCAAGCGCTGGCGCTTACGCGTCCTTTGGTTGCCTTTTTCCTCTCATTTTACATGTACTCCACACTAAAAACACCTCCCCTGTTAGAAAAAATTTCTAATGGGGCGCTGCCCCGCACCCCGCCAGGGGGATGCTAGCCCCTTTGACCCCCAGCCCGCTATCCGGGTAGCGGGACCCCCGTAAAAACTCTGCGGGGTCCTCGATATATCCAAAACTCCTTCAAAAAAACAACACTGCACATTGAGTTCGCATGACCTGTTTGACCCGTTAATCGGAGGTTCTCTCACTCCAAAGGCGAGGCGTAATTAACGACAGCTTAGTCCGCGGCTGCCGGAGATTTGGATCCCCACAATAAATAAACCCCAGCCTAACCTAGGTAGGGGGAATCTGTAATGCGCCTGACAAGCGCGCACGCATTCCCATCTCAATGGGGTGACGAAAAACACCCCTACAGATTCTGGTACGCCTGGTGAGACCTTTCTCTCCTCCCATACCTCGGGTCAAGTGTTCATGTAAACTCATTTAACATATATGCCGATGTTTGTACTGAAATAATGTTTTTTTTCTGTGCAGCAATCAACTTTCAACGACAATGTCTCCCAAGATAAATTCAGCTTCCAACGCGACCCCGATCTCGTACGTGGTCAGGATCAATGCTCCTGTGGTTCTCTCCATAACCCTTAGTCGACAGTGGGAGGAACTGCCCCACCAGTTTGGTTCCGTCATCATCTACCCTGCCGGAAGCGCTCATCTGGCAGAAATCTCGGCAAAACAGGTGGCCAAGCCGGTCTCAAGGGGCAAGAGGCCGAACGTTGTGATCACTAAGGCACCACGACCGAAACTTAAGACGGTGTCTGAACAACTCTCTGGTGCTCCAGCTGGGGGCAAGACTTCCGGTACAAAGGGCAACATCAAACGTTGTGGACGAGCTCAGGCGATGACTCCAACAAATGCACAATCGGGCGTATCTCCAAAGCCCTCCATCGCCCGGTCTACGGTGGCTTCCCGAAGAGCCGTAACCAGCCAAGTGCTAAAAAAAGAAAGGCTGAGACAGAAGCGGCTCAGGCATCGAGCCAACAAGAGGGCCAGGACTTCGGCCATGTGGAATCTTGTGAGGTTCCAAGAGCAGGGTTAATCCGCGACGACGGCTGAGTCGGCCGTAAAAATCAGCAATTCCTTCGAACCTCTGAAGTGGGTTCAGAAAAATGCTATGACCGCCAGAATGAAGAAGACAACGATCCGAACGTTGCTACCAAGAGACGTGTCCCGGCCCCAACAGAAAAAGTATGGCACTGTCTCTTCAAGAGACTATCAGGCGCTCTGTGCCGTGTGAAAACAGCGGGGCAAAACCAAAAAGGAAGCATCAGCACCATTCAAGAATTCGGCCAGGCCAGTCGCCTTCAATCGATTGCCCGTTATCGAAACAGGGCGGTCAAGACAGCGATCCGTGAAATCAGCCGCCGATAACAAAAAGACGGCTGGATATATTATCCATACGGTCTATATGGCGGGCGGACGCCCCAGCGACAACCTTCGCAGCAAAAGCAAGGATGGGGCCACCACATCCCAAGCCCAATCTTGCTTGAATGTGGTTGCCGCTTCCCAAGAACAACTGCCTCCGCTGGATGATGAAAACCCTCTCGAGGATGATAGGCAGAAAGACCCCTCAGTCCATGCAGAGTCAAGCTCGTACAGTGAGGAAGAGCCGACTTTCCGCCCCAGGACCGCGGAGCAAGAGCTGCTTCAAGAGCTTCGAAAACAGTTCAGGAGCAAAGATAAAGAGATGACCAAGATCTATTCGAAAATTGACGACCTAACGAACGTTGTGATGCAGCTTACGGCTCAAATTGCTCGAGCGCCTCCTAATCAAGCACAAGTCGCTACTCATGAGCCGGATGATGACAATCCGAAGTGGCCGATGCCTGTCCCTTTAGGTCCAAGATTGGTCGAGCCGCACGAAAGCCGACCACACTCCGCTTCTGGGGATGCCTTGGCCCTAGATAACACTATCCCGCTAACACAAGACCGGATAATGGATTTGGTCGCCAGCAAGGTTAAAACATTGGTGGCCGAAGCCGAAGCTCATAAAGAAATTGGCAGTAGTGGGCGGCCATATCCCGCACAGTACGATCTGATCGAGTTCCCAAGCGGCTACATCATTCCTAAGTTCGGAAGATTTGACGGACGGGAAATGCAAATCAGCACGTCGCCCACTTTAAAGCATCTTGCGGAAATACAGGGGCAATGATGCGCTCCTTCTTCGTCAGTTTGTCAACAGCCCGACCGGTATCGCTTTCGACTGGTACGCGAGTATACCAGACGGGTCCATTATTACCTTTGCCCAAATGGAGTCTCTGTTCCGGCAAAGGTTCATGAGTGTCAGTGATAAAATCTCCATTGCTGACCTTATGAGGACCAAGCCAGGGAAGAATGAAAGCAACACCGACTTTATCGCCCGATGGCGTAATCTCACAGTCAAGTGCGAACCGCCGCTGGAGCAGGACCAGTCCATCAGCCTTCTCATTGGGAACCTCAGCAATTGGATGGTCCCATTCTTGTGTACATCTGGCCTCAAGACGTTTCAAGAGCTAACCAAGAAAGTCCAAATGCTAGAACGCTCGAAGCAAGAGTCTACCCCGGACTCTCAGAGAGACAAGACTTGGAAAAGCAAGCGCGACGACAACCGTAGAAGCGGGAGTTCCAGCAGTACCAATGTCTTCAATGCGTCCGACAATGAAGACAAGCGAAGGGCAGACGATTCCAAAACCAACCGGTCTCGAAAGCCATTGTTGGGAGGAGATGGGCCTTCTGTAGAGGAGAAAAATAAAAAGATTTATTCTTTCAGAAGAGACAAGGTCCGCAAGATATTTAAAGATGCCTTGAACAACGGTCTACAATTGCCGGAGTCGAAAGGACCTCAAGAAGAAAAAATGACCGACAATCCCCGAGTAGTGAGCCATGCGATCGAGGATTGCTATATCTTCAAGGATTGGGTCGAGAAGCAGTACAAGGCTGGAGAGATCGAGCTGTCCAAAAGTGTGTTGGTGAACAATCAAGTTGCAACCACCAACTTTATACAGACAGAAGCTGAAGCCTTCTGGGAGCAGACAGCCGAACCTGCTGCCCTGAGAAATGAAACCGACTCACCGCAACCTCCTTGGAGTAAGCACATATCTAATAAGACGAAGAAGTTGCTAAAGATACTTGAGAAAGAGCTTAGGACGGAATGGGAAGGGCAGAAGAAGCCCATCATTCCAGCTGCCAATTCGGCCCAATCAGGCTCAAAATCCAAAAAGCTCAAGAAGAAGAAAAGTGTAGCTCAACGCGAAAAGGAGTCTGCAGGAGATCGACCATTCAAAAATATATCGATTCCCTTGAAGACTATGAACAGCAGGAAAGAACTCTGATTCAATTAAAGGGGTTCCTCCCTGTAGAAGCAGCTGAAATTTTGGAGGAGTTAGAAGAAGACTCCAATGAAGAGATCCCTATAGTGACCTGCTATGCCATCCATCTTGGCAGCGACTCTGAGGAGGAGCTCTGTTTCCTCGAAGAGGACGAGGAGCTCGCCATAAAGGCCAACCAAATCCAGCTCAGAAGCGGCAGGGTTCTACCGCCAAATTAGGGAAACACCCCAAAAGGAAAGGAAAAACAGGTGGCTAATGAGGAAGATGGCAGAGGGCCGGCTAATGAAAACTTAAGTCCTTCCTCAGTGGACTACAATGTCTTGGCTCATCTCCGAAAGCTCCCGTCTCTCTTGAACATCTACGATACCTTGGTCCTATCTAAATAGCTTAAAGATGTTCTCATTCACGCTCTACAAAACCCCGAGCGGTATCAGTCTCACTTTGCAAAAATTAATATGAAAGAAACCCAGTACGCTCTACATGCCGCCACAATCACGTTTAAGGATGAAGACTTACTACTGGGAACGGCTGAGCATAATCGGCCGCTTTACATGATCGGGTACAACGATGGAGATCGGATTAATTGCATATTGATTGATCCGGGATCCTCAGTGAACATCATGAACTTGCGGACTCTGAAGAGTTTGTCAATGGACGTCCGACACCTGTCAAGAGAAAGGATTGTCATTAAAGGCTTCAATCAAAACTGCCAGCAAGTTCTGGGGTCCATAGCTTTGCCAATCAAATTTGGGGATCTGCAAACTGAAGCTAAGATATACGTGATCGACGCTGACATGTCTTATAAAATTCTCTTGGGACGGCCGTGGCTCCACAATTATGGCATCATTCTGTCAACTCTCCATCAATGCATGAAGTATACTAAAAATGGCGAAGAAAGACGCATTGACGGAGACATCCAGCCGTTCGGTGTGCATGAAGTCCGATATGAAGATTCTCGGTACTTCATGAACCACCAAAATGCTAAGCCACAACTGACCGAGAATAGAGTGGCCCCAAGACTCAAAAGTAAATCTGAGCCGGCTGTCACTTTCAAAAGCAAGAACGCCTAAGTGCGCCCGCGTTTCGGTAGCGACACTGATGAGTCCGATGCTGGAAGTTCGTCCTTCCGTAAAACTCGCCCTCGTTTCGGTAGCGATATGGACGAATCCGATACTGAAAGCCCATCTAGCAGCAAAGTCCGCCCTCATCTTGGCAGCGACACTGAAGAGTCGGAGGAAGAGGACCTGCCGTGCAACAGCTGTGCAGATTGGAGCCTCATGCAGCAAGCAAAACTATGAGAGACCTTCGAAATTGCAGAAGGGTCCCTAGCCATCATAAGGGTGCCGGAACGGATGTGCAAAGAGCTCGATGCATTTTCAGTCTCTACTGTGGACCAACTGAAAACTTTCTACGTTCCCGGGAGGAAAAGTGGACAGAAGGGCATCCTGTTTTATGGGTCAAACCCCGTTGTGCACCCGGACGATTTGTCTGTCGCATGCCTTCCCTATGAGAGAGGCATAAGAGCCGTCCTCAATCCCAGATACTATGCACCCGAGATGCGGGAATACTTTAAAAAGTGTGGGTGTCGGCTATATCAAACGGACTCCGAAGCGAAGTTTTACGAAGGGCTATGGCATCCGCCTCAGGTCCGAGCACTTATCGATGGATGAATTCCAGACAGACGGGGCATAGGTTTCATTCAACCTGATTCCAAAGCATGCTACATGATCCATGTTGGTGAAGCCAGCGAAAGATCAAACGATGATGACGAGATAGCCGAGCCAGAAGAAGCTCCTCAAGAGTTCGAAGATGGCGGACAAGCAACTTTTGACGAGTTAACCAAGATTGACTTAGGAATGCTCGATAATCCAAGGCCGACTTACATCAGCTCACTCTTGTCAGAGGAAATGAAAGAGCGGATAATTGCCCTGCTGCATGAGTTCGTCGACTACTTCGCGTGGACATACAAAGAAATGCCTGGCCTTTCCCCTGAAGTGGCCGTGCATAAACTGGCTATATCTCCTGATGCTAAGCCAGTCAAACAAGCTCCTCGAAGAATGAGAAGGGAACTAGAAGAAAAGGTTATCGAGTAAACCAAGAAGCTCATCGATGCCGGCTTCATCAGGGAAGAGAAATATGCGGACTGGATCACATGCATAGTCCCGGTGAAGAAGAAAAATGGGCAGATCCGAGTTTGTGTCGATTTCAGGGACCTCAACAAGGCATGTCCTAAAGACAACTTCCCGCTACCGGTCATAGAAATGATGGTCGATGACACCTCAAATTACGAGCTGTTCACCTTTATGGATGGCTCGTCTGGGTATAATCAGATCAAGATGTCGCCTGAGGATGAGAAGCACACAACATTTCGAACCCCGATCGGAATATACTGCTACAAAGTGATGCCGTTCAGACTGAAGAACGCAGGTGCTACATATCAAAGGGCAATGACCAATATCTTTGATGACCTAATTCATAAGGTCGTCGAATGTTATGTTGATGATCTGGTCGTCAAGGCTAAAGCCAAGGCCGATCACATCCACGATCTTAGGACCGTTCTCACCAGACTGAGGGAGTACGATCTGAAAATGAATCCTTTGAAGTGCGCTTTTTGCGTGTCATCGGGAAAATTTCTGGGCTTCATAGTTCGACATCGAGGGATTGAAGTTGACCCATCCAAGATAAAGGCCATCATGGAGATGCCCCCTCCGAAGAATCTGACGCAGCTAAGATCTTTTCAAGGCAAGCTTGCTTATATACGAAGGTTTATCTCAAATTTATCGGGGAGATGTAGGCCCTTCTCAAAGCTCATGAAGAAAGGAGCTCCTTTTGTCTGGGATGCCGAATGTCAAGAAGCGTTCGAAAGCATCAAACACTACTTGTTGCACCCGCCAGTGCTGGCCGCTCCCATTCCAAATAAACCACTAATTCTCTACACTGCCGCGCTAGATGAGTCACTCGGTGCGCTCCTTGCCCAGAACAATGAGGAGGGAAAAGAGAATGCTCTCTACTACCACAGTCGAACTTTAGTCGGGGCGGAACACAACTATTCCCCGATCGAAAAGAAATGCCTGGCTCTGATGTTCGCTGTGAAGAAGCCGAGGCACTATCTGCTCGCCCATCGGGTTATGCTGCTCTCTAGGGCCGACCCGCTCAAACACTTAATGACCAAAGCAAGCCTAGCCGGTAGAATGTCAAGATGGGCTGTCATGCTGCTTAAGTTTGACATAGTTTATACTCCTCAGAAAGCAATAAAAGGGCAAGCTCTCGCAGACTTCCTTGCTGCTCATCCCGTATCAGAGGGGTCACCGCTTAATTGCGAGATACCCGACGAACAAGTGCTGCACCTCGAGGAAGATGAGTCATGTTGGGAGCTTTACTTCGAGGGAGCTTCATCAATGAGGACCTCCGGCAAATCAAGCGTCCCAGATAAAAGCAGGGATAGGATTGGTGTTCATCACGCCATCAATGGGAACCCTACAATGTTCTTTTGCTCTCACCGAGCCTCACACAAACAATGGGGCCGAGTATGAAGCTCTGATAGCTGGTTTGGAGCTCGCCATAGAAATGGAAATCCTTCGGCTACGAGTCTACGGTGATTCCCAGCTTGTCATCAACCAAGTAAGCGGCGACTATAAGATATACAAACCCAAGTTAGCTCGGTACAGAAGCCGAGTGGTGGAACTCATGAAACGGTTCACTCATATTGAACTAATAAGAGTCCCTAGAGCGTTGAACGGAAAAGCCGACATACTCGCTCGCCTAGATAAAGAGCTGGCTGATCCTGACATGGACGAAATTCTAATCACAGTCAGAAGCCGGCAAATTCTGCCTCTAGCCACTTTGCGTGAAGAAGGAAGCATAGAACAAGAGAACACTCCTGCCGAAGAAGCTTCGATGATCCAAGACGAGCCCGATTGGAGAGAACCTTCATATAGTACCTCCGATATAACAAGCTGCCCGAAGGAAAATCTGCGAAGATTCAGTTAAAGAAGAGAGCTCTCCGATACGTGTTTGTAAATGACACGCTATACCGCAGGTCATATGACCAACTCTAGCTCAGGTGTTTGTTATTGGCCGAAGCCCAAAGGTCATGAAAGAAGTTCACTCAGGCGTCTGCGGGGCTCACCAGTCCGGCCCCAAAATGCGGCTTCAGATCAAACGGATTGGATATTACTGGCCCACCATGATAAGGGATTGCGAAGAGCATGCAAAGAAATGCCATCTCTGCTAAATCCATGGTGATTTCATTCACAAGCATCCCAATCCGTTGCATCCTACGGTGGCGTCATGGCCCTTCGAAGTTTGGGGCATCGACATAGTTGGTCCAATTGATCCACCGTCATCCAAAGGCCACCGGTTCATACTGGCTGCAACAGATTACTTCTCCAGATGGGCTAAAGCTGTCCCGCTAAAAGAAGTCAAGACAGAAGATATTCTGACATTCTTCCAGTATAATATTCTATACCGCTTCGGTACGCCAAGAAGAATCATTTTTGACAACGGGCCTTCTTTCAAGAGCTTCAAAGTCTCAAGGTTCGCTACTTAGCACAAGATAGACTGGAGATATTCCATTATTTATAATCCAAGGGCCAATGGGCTAGCCGAAGCCTTCAATAAGACTCTATGCAAGCTCCTGAGGAAAAATGCTTCAGCCAACAAGAGAGGCTAATCTCAAACTTCACGAGGTGTTGTGGGCATATCGTACCACACACCGTACTCCAACTCAGTCCACTCCATACTCATTGCTCTTCGGAGTGGAGGCGGTCCTCCCCATCGAAGTCGAAGTTCCAAGCTTAACAATGGCCGTTCAACACGAGTTGACGGAGAAGGAAAACGTGCTCCTTCGGCTTGAAGAGCTCGATGCTCTCGAAGAAAAGAGGCTTGCGGTGCAGCAAAATCTGGAGCTATATCGAGCCCAAATGTCACGGGCCTATGACAAGATAACCCGTCTCCGCGCTTTCAAGAAAGGTGAATTGGTGTTGGTCCTCAAAAGTCCGATCATCCCCAATCGACATGCCAAGGGAAAATTCGAGCCAAACTGGGAAGGACCATACGTCATCGATAAAGTGTTTGACGGAGGATCCTACCAACTGATAAATGCCGACGGAGAAAGGCCTATGCCACCCATCAATGGCCGATATCTCAAGAAATACTACGCGTGAATGCTCCAAGTCGCAGGCGAATTGAGCACACCAGCCCTACGGTCTAGATCATACATCCTGTAAAACCGTATACAATCCACGGGTGTAAACGACCCCTATCTCTCCCAAGTCTTGCCGGTGAGACTACTTTTAAAGTTCCACCAGCGCAAAAAAAAAAAAACGGTATGTCCACAAGCAAAACGGGTACGGATGAAAACCCGTAAGGGCTCCGTGAGTAAAAACAGCAGGACTGCCGGCGAGTTTGTGAAAACCCGAAAGGGCGCAAACTCGTGGAAAGAGATAAAATACACTCGCAAAGTCCTCTCGATCTTGTGAGGAGAAAACCCCTGCGTGAGATCCTTACGACTCACAAAGGAGCAACACACTTAGGAATCCCTACGATTCCTAAGGAGAACATACACCTACGAGATCCTCTCGACTCGTAGGGAGAAAATGCTTTTATGAGGCCCTTACGGCTCATAAAATTGAAAAGCCTTAGGTGATAGGGATCTAAACCTGTCTCCTGAGCCATCACTCCCCAATGGGCAACGACAAATGATGAGTCGCTCCTGGTACATGTGTTTCAGTGTTAGCGGTGCTGATGCCGACCTAAAAACCAAATCCCAAGTCCTCCCGGGGCAAATGATGAGTTGCTCCTGGCATTATTCCGGTGCAGCAATGCTGATGCCAAACAAGATCCAAATTCCAAGTCCCCAAACGGCGAATGATGAGTCGCTCCTGGTACCATATTCCAGTGCAGTGATGCAGACGCCAACCAAAATCTAATTTCTCAAAATTCTCCCGGTCCTACGGTTAGTCCCCAAATTGACTACCGTATACAATCCATGGGCTCAAATATTTCTCATCATACCCATACCTCACCGCAATCACCAGTCCAGTGGCCGGTCTCCGCCCTTGGACTTATGCTCCATTTGGGAAGACCCACTCATGTGTCCTCACGATACATGAGGAGAACAAACTTACGAGATCCTCTCGACTCGTAAGAAAACACCTTCGTGGGATCCTTACGACTCACAAAGAAAAACTACACTTAGGAGTCCTCGCGACTTCTAAGGAGAAAGTACACCTACGGGATCTTTTCGACTCGTAGGGAGAAAATGCTTTTATGGGACCCTTACGGCTCATAAAATTGAAAAGTCTTAGGTGATAGGGACCTAAACCTGTCTCCTAAACCATCGCTCCCCAACAGGAAAAAGCAAACGATGAATTGCTCCTGGCACATGTGCTTCAGTGTTAGCAATGCTGATGCCTACCCTTAGACCAAAATTCCAAACTCCAATCCAATAGACCCCTAAGTCTTTAAACTGGGAATAGATGACCTCTAAGTCGTTAAACTGGGAATAGATGACCCCTAAAGTCGTTAAACTGGGAACGAGGGAAATCTCCTCATGGCAAATGATGATTCGCTCCTGGTACCATATTCCAGTGAAGCGATGCTGATGCTAAACCAAAATCAAAATCCCCAAACCCTGTCATGGCAGATGATGATTCGCTCCTGGTACCATATTCCAGTATAGCGATGCTGATGTTAACCCAAACCATATCAAGTCAGCAAGACAACCAACAACCTCCCTAGCGGAATCATGCTCCACCTCGGAAACAAGTCAAATCCCGACACCGCAGAAAGCGGAGCAAGTCAAATCAGAATCGACCGTCCAAGTCGTTAAAAGGGCAGCATCGACCATCCATGTCGCTAAAATGGCAGCACCGACTGTCCAAGTCGCAAAAAGGGCAGAACCGACCGTCCACGTCGTAAAAAGGGTAGCACCGACCGTCCACGTCACTAAAAGGGCAGTATCGACCTTCCACGTCGCTAAAAGGGCAGCATCGACCGTCCAAGTCGCAAAATGGGCAGAACCGACCGTCCACGTCGCTAAAATGGAAGCACCGACCGTCCACGTTGCAAAAAGGGCAGCACCGACCGTCCAAGTTGCTAAAATGGCAGCACCGACCGTCCAAGTCGTAAAAAGTGCAGCATCGACCGTCCAAGTCATTAAAATGGTAGAATCGACCGTCCACGTCGCTCAAAGGGCAGCACCAACTGTCCACGTCGCTAAAAGGGCAGCAACGACCTCCTCGTCGGAATTATGCTCCGCTTTGGAATCAAGTCAACCAGACACTCCATCTCGGAGACACGTCAAGCATCGACCGTCCATGTCGTAAAAAGGGCAGTGCCAGCTTCCCAAAAAGCGGGAACCAAATCAAGTCGCCTCCACGTGAAAGAAAATCCATCAATTTCATGCACACGACCCACATATGCTGTGTGCATTTATTGATGGGGGGCGTGATGTTGGAGTCGAAATTTACACCCCGGTTGACCAATTCAAAATCAAAGTCAACCCCAAGCCAAGTGGGCCCAAGCCCAGGCCAAGTGGGCCAATGCCCGGGTCGAGCCCGAACACGAAGCGTCCGGCCTTCTGCCATGCCAAAATAAAAAATTTTGTAATAAATAATTTTGGTGTATTCCTTTTTTTATTGTTTTGAATAAATGTAAGAAAAATAGGCATAAAGCTAAATTTTCGTAAAGCCCATGGCTTATGTGCAAAAAGAAATAGCACATGAGGCATGGGATGGGCAAAATGCCATTTTGTAAAGCCCAAGGGGCTATATGTAAAGTGTATAGCCTAAAAGGCAAAGATAATGAAAATATCTCAAAATCCTTTTCTCTCTCTAAAAAAAATCAAGGTCTGTGCCTCCTTCTCCTTTCTCAAGGTTCTAAACCTTCTTCTTTTTTTTGAATTAAATCAAGAGTTTTACTCTTTGTTTTCCAAAACTAAATAGTTTTTCACCACAAAACCCACAAAGGGGAGCTCAGATCTTCCATTAGATCTCAAAAAGGGGAGATTTTTAAAATCTCACCCATCTTGTTCTTCAAGAACTGGCCAACAAAGAGGAGGAAGAAGGAGACCCATTTCCGAAAATCCCACTTTAGAAAAGATCCAAGGCTCAAGAGAAGATCCCAGGCTTAAGAGAGAAGAACCTCTGAAGATTTTTAGGGAGTTCAACTCCAAGACCCAAATCCTCAAAGGAGTTTAACTCCTAATCCATACCTTCAGGAGTTTAATTCCACTCAAAATCCTCTTTTTGGAGTTTAACTCCTATTTCTGGGGTAAAACCCCCCCCTTTCGCTAGTGTCCAAAGCGCTAGCGCCCGAGTGCCCACGTGCCGGGAACATGAGGCACTAGCGCCCGAGCGCCGGGCACGTGAGGCGCTACCGCCCGAAGCGCTAGCGCCCAAGCGCCCATGGCGCTAGCGCTCGAGCGCCCACGTGCCGAACACGTGAGGCTCCAGCGCCCAAAGCGCCCGCGCCCAAAGCGCCAGCGCCAGCGCTAACCCAAGCGCCCAAGCGCTGGCACTCACGCGTTCTTTGGATGCCTTTTCCCCCTCATTTTACATGTACACCATACTAAAAACACCTCCCCCGTTAGAAAAAATTTCTGACGGGGCGCTGCCCCGCCCCCCGCCAGGGGGCTGCTAGCCTCTTTGACCCCCAGCCTGCTATCTGGGTAGCGGGACCCCCGTAAAAACTCTTCGGGGCCCCGATATATCCAAAACTCCTTCAAAAAAACAACACCGCACATTGAGTTCGCATGACCTGTTTGACCCGTCAATCGGAGGTTCTCTTGCTCCAAAGGCGAGGGGTAATTAACACAGCTTAGTCCGCATCTGCCGGAGATTTAGATCCCCACAATCAATAAACCCCAGTCTAACCTAGGCAGGGGGAATCTGTAATGCGCCTGATAAGCGTGCGCTCATTCCCATCTCAATAGGGTGACGAAAAACACCCCTACACGTGAGCGCTCAAAAGAAACCATGAAGACAACGTCTCACGTGAGCGCACAGAAGGCCCATGAAGACAGCGCCTCACATGCCATACACATGAGCGCCCATAAGTAAGGACTCAGCGCCTCATGTGCCATATACATGAGTTCTTGAAAAATGCCAGAGCCTGAGCGTCTCACGTGAGCGCTGTATAAAAAAGTGCTTAGCACTGATAGAGCAACGCCCAAGCCTAAACACCATACGTGATATCTACGTGAGTGCCAGAGCATGATTTAGATATTATATTCACAGTTCTAAACGACTAATTGCTTAGCACTAATAGGGAAATGCTTCACGTGAATGCACAGAAGGTCTATGAAAACAGCGCCTCATGTGCCATCCACGCGAGCGCCCATAAATAAGGACTCAGCACCTCATGTGCCATATACGTATGCGCTTGAAAAATGCCAGAGCCTGAGCGTCTCACGTGAGCGCTGTATAAAAAAGTGCCTAGCACTGATAGGGCAACGCCCAAGCCTGAGCGCCCCACGTGAGTGCCAGAGCATAATTTAGATATTATATTCACAGTTCTAAATGACTAAGTGCTTAGCACTGATAGGGCAATGCCCAAACCTAAACGTCTTACGTGATATCCACATGGACGCCAAAGCCTTAGCGCCCCACGTGATATCCACGTAAGCGCCAGAGCATGATCTGAAAATTATACCCATAGTCTAAATGACTAAGTGCTTAGTATTGCTGGTAATATAAAAGCCCAAGACTTATCCCAAAATTGGCTAAGCCTATAAAGTTTTAAACTCCTTGAGCCCATATTGCTCATTGTAACCGAGCCCATATGCTGCTTAAATGGATCTTAATAAGATTAATGGTCCATAACTGTACGTCTAAGTTGATCTTAGTCTTATATGAGACTAACGTATCCTTAGCCCATACGCTCATATATTTAAGTCGATTTTAATCTAAAACAAGATTAACGATCCTTAAACCCCTGAACTAATAGAACATAGGACCTAGGTTTAAATCCAAATCTAATATTTATGGATTTGGACTAATCCACGTCCAATGGGCGACGACATAAAGTAGTCTCTGTATACAATCCACGGGCAACCATGATAAACAATATATATAACACGATACGAAGTGACCTACTGAAGCAGGTGAAAGTTGTTATCGCAACGCGATAACATAATTAACTGCATGGGCTTGCGTTTGCAAGGAAAAACGTCCCCACAATTTAAAAACCCCCTCAAAAAGGGGGAATCTGATAAAGTCATGCTATATCGGTCACATCTGTCCAAACCTCCGATATACGGTGCCATAAATTAACTTGGCATCTTCGGAGAGATGGACGGATATGTTCCAAATAGTATTTGCCCCCAAATACAGGCAAGACGTTCTATCCATGTTCGTCTCTGTTTTCGGCGGTAAACTATGACGAAATGTATGCACATGTCGCTAGGTTAGAAGCCATACGTATCTTGCTAGCATACGCCTGCTATAAAAACTTTAGATCTTTTCAAATGGACGTTAAAAGTGCGTTCTTAAATGATCAAATAGACGAGAAAATGTATGTATCTCAACCTCCCGTCTTTGAGAATCATACATTTCCTGATCATGTCTGTAAGTTAAGAAAGGCACTATACGGCCTTAAGCAAGCCCCTCTTGCTTGATATGAACGTTTAAGTTTGTTTTATGAAAATATGGGTTTCATGAAGAGTACAGTAGATAATACCTTATTTACTAAAACCCTTAACCAAGACATTATAATAATTCAGATATATGTTGATGATATTATTTTTGGATTAATAAACGAAATTTGAAATGAGTATGATGAGAAAACTTAACTTCTTCCTCGGATTTCATATATGACAAATGAATGATGTTATTTTTATTAATCAAGCCAAATACACTAGGGGACTAATAAAGAAGTTTGGTTTAGAGAATGCAAAGATTTGTGAAATGCCTATGGCTACCAACACCAAACTCACTGACAATAAAGATGGTCAAGAAGTTGATGCTAGATTTTATCGTGAATTGATAAAAAGTCTATTCTATTTGACTGCTAGTAGACCAGATATCATGTTCAGTGTGTTTGTATGCAAAGATTCCAGGCTAATCCTAAAGAGTCACATTTGACTGCTGTCAAAAGAATCTTTAAATGTCTGAAAGGAACCATAAATTTTGGTTTATGGTATTCTAAGAATAACTTGTTTCATTTGAAAAGTTATTCAGATGCATATTATGCCAAAAGTCTGAAAGATCGAAAGAGCACAAGTGACACTTTTCACTTTCTAGAAAACTGTCGTGTCTTAGATTTCCAAGAAACAAAATTCAATAGCTCTATCTACAGCCGAGTCAGAATATTGAAATAATCCTAGAGGGAGGTGAAAAGGATTATTCTAATAAAATCCACAAATTAAAAATTCTACTTGCAAGATAAAATAAAACATAAATATATCACAAGATAATATGCAAGTAAGAAAAGGCAAGAGAGAATCAAAACGCAAACACAAACGATTTAGAGAGATTCGGGAGATCCCTAATCCTCTTTCTTTAGGCGGCGAGCCCGTTCCACTTAAATCACGTCTCCACTGAGACAACACGTTGTGCACCCGCAACAACACGTCACTCGACACACGAGTGATCATCTTCACTATACTTCTCCTCACTTACAAGAATCCTCTAGCACTCAAGAGATTCCATATAAAGAGAGAAAAAGAAGATTACAACCCAAGATACTCTTTCAAGAGTTTACAATTCAAGTTCTAGTATACTTTAATGGAGTAAAAGATTTGCAATTAAAGCTCAAGTGTTTTTCTTTTTATTTTGGTTGGTGAGGATGAACTCAAAGAATGAATGCAATTTTCAGAATCGTTGTTGTGCAACCACCACACAAAAATCCTTTTATAACCCCATACAAAAACAAATAGATACATGCATTTATTACGCCTCAGGCAAAGCAACAAACGTCTGAAGGCAAAGGGAACATACGTTTGAAGGAAAAATAAAACTAGCCGTTACAGTATTAAATACACGTAACGGTAATATTTTTCAAACAAATAAAGCTTCATATATTTACCATGGTTTTCAAAATATGGCTAATGAAAGAACATAAACCACGTTTGAAGACAAAGTGACACACGTCTAAATAACAAAAGGTTTCCAAAGTTTTAAACCTTCAGACGTTTGTTCTCAAAAAAGTTTGAAAGCCATGAAAACAAAAAGAACAATCAGACGTCTGAAGAAGGTTTGACAGACGTTTGTTCCTTAAAATTTTTTAATCCAATTAAAATACAGAGAACAAACAGTCATATGAAGAAGCATGATTAGATGTTTGTTCTGAAAAATATTTTAAACATTGAAAAACCATAAACAACCAGACGTTTGTTCTGGCATGCTTCAGACGTTTGTTCTGAAAAAGAAACTGATATTTCAAGATTTGTGCATGTTTTACAATAAATACCAGTCGTCTGAAGAAGGAATGCACATAAAATTTTGAACTTGAAATAGAAAAACGTTATGAATGAAAAACTTTGCCAAGTTTTGCCCAAAGATCTCATGCATGCAAAGTGTATGTGTTTTGAGCTTTTTCATGCTATTCTTATAAAACATGAAGTACTTACATCGATTTTCTATATCGATATCGTCTGTTTGCTAAATCTTGAATCTTCCGATATCTCGACACGGGCTCTTGAATTTTTGATTTCTTGAATTCTTTTGAACTTGGACTTTAGCTCCTTAGCTTCATGAAGTTTGAATGTGATCACCAAGGAGCTCTAATTCATTAACCTCCAACCTCCAATAGATTTGCCGTTTAATTTCAATTTCCTCCTCCATCGTAAGTGTGTGTCAGTTGATATCCTGAAATTTTTCTCAGACACGACCAAGCTCATATACAGTGTTATAAAGTATGTAATATGAAATACATGTATAAATCTATTAATATTGTATAACATCATCAAAACTAAATGGTATGATTATGAAAATCCATAAGCCATCAATCTCCCCTTTTTGATGATGTCAAAATATTAATAGAAGATATTGATATATTGAAAATCAAACGTTTGAATAATCTTCAATAATCGATAAAAGACCAATATACTAAAGTTAAACATTGGAATAACTTCAATATATTGATATGAACCTATTACTCTCCACCTTTTTGACATAATCAAAAAGGGTGCCCTAGCAAGTAAAACGTTTGAATTACTCCCCCTAGACACATGCATACACCAAATGTAAGTTAAATGTTTGAATAACCCTCCTAAATGTATGCATATGAGACTAACAGGAGTTTGATATGAACAAGAGTTAAAATTAAACGTTTGAATAACTTTGAAAAGCAAGCATATGACTCATATCAACAAGCATGTATAAAGGATAAGCAAAACTAAGCGATACATACAAGATAACCATATGCAACATATAAGCAAGTTCTAATACCATATGGTGTAAAAGATGAGATAAAGATATAGCAAAAATAGGATTTTCTCATGTTTAGTGTCGGCAACCCGTGAAGGCCCTAAACACACTCCACTGGATCTTAGGATATATTATAAATAACAAATCTACAATTGGATTCCCCTAACGAGGGTTGCGGATGACATTTTAGAAAATGATACTTAAACACAATATCACTCAATTGAACACATATTAAGATCTTCCCGAATATAAGCAAAATGTATGGTATCAAGGGGTTTGGTAAAGATATCGGCCAATTGGTGTTGTGTATATATGTGCTCTATAATGATATTCCCCTTTTTCATGATGATCACGAAGAAAATGATAGCGGACATTAATGTGTTTGGTGCGGCTATGTTGACTTGCATTTTTCGTCATGTGTATCGTGCTTGTGTTATCACAAAGTATAGGAATATGATCTACAAGCACATTAAAGTCTTCTAGGGTATGCTTCATATATAGGATTTGAGCACAACAAGCATCCACGGCAATATATTCCGCTTCGGCCGTTGAAAGAACAATCGAGTTTTGTTTTTTGGATAACCAAGAGAGTAGACAATTTCCAAGAAATTGACACGTTCCACTCGTGCTCTTACGGTCTATTTGGCTCCCCATATAGTCTACATCCGAATAAGATTTAAAATCAAAAATTTTATTTTTCGGATACCACAAACTTAAACCAATCGTTCCCTTAAGATATCTAAAGATTCTTTTTACCACACTTAGATGCGATTTCTTGGGACAAGATTGGAAACGAGCACACAAGAAACACTAAATATTATATCAGGTCTACTAGAGGTTAAGTAAAATAAACTATCAATCAAACCGCGATATTTAGTGTGTCCACATCCTTGTTGGTTTCATGTTTTGAAAGTTTTATTGTAGTGTCCATAGGAGTGTTGCTTGTCTTTACATCTTCAAGATCAAATTTCTTGATGAGTTCCTTTGTGTACTTGGCTTGATTTATGAAGATGCCATCTTTGAGTCGCTTGATTTGGAGTCCAAGAAAGTAATTGAGTTTACCCATCATGCTCATTTCAAACTCTTTTTGCATGCTATGGGCAAATTCCTTGCATAGAGATTTATTAGTGAATCCAAAAATAATATCAACATAAATTTGAACAAGCAAAATCTTATCATTTTTCTTTTTGATAAAAAGTGTGGTGTCAACCTTGCTCTTTGTAAAACCTTTTTCAAGTAGAAAAGTGCACAATCTAGCATACCAAGTTCTAGGAGCTTATTTCAAACCATACAAAGCCTTATGCAACTTGAAATCATGATTAGGATATTTAAAATCTTGAAAACCGGACGATTGTTCCATAAAAACTTCCTCCTCAAGAACACCATTCAAAAAGGCACTTTTAAAATCCATTTGATAAACTTTGAAATCTTTAAAACATGTATATGAGAGTAAAATGCGAATGGATTCTAATCTAGCTACCAGAGAAAAAGTTTCATTGAAATCAATACCTTCCTCTTAATTGTAATCTTGTGCTACGAGTCTTGCCTTGTTCCTAGTGATCACACCAAATTCATCAAGCTTGTTCTTGAAGACCCATTTTGTACTTATAATGTGTCGATCACTAGGCCTAGGAACCAATATCCATATATTATTCCATTCAAATTGGACAAGCTCTTCTTGCATAGCACAAACTCAATTCTCATCCATGATAGCTTTTTTAACATTCTTAGGTTCAATATGAGACAAGAAAGCCATGTCAGCAAAGAAATTTGGATTATGAGAACGAGTGATTACCCCCTTTCTCACATCACTGATGATTTGAGTTGGTGGATGATTCTTGTTGTATCTCTAATCTTTTGGTAGTGTTGGTACCGATTCATCATCCACATCGACTACTACGCTTGAAGGAGGCTCTTGTATAGAATCTTCCTTTGAGATGTTAAGTTCCTCCAAGCGAGCTCGAACCATCTCATCATCTTCTTCCTTGAGTACTACATCATTCTTGGTAAAATGATTAGTTTCATCAAAGTTAACATGAATACTTTCTTCCATAGTGTTAGAGTTTTTATTGAAAATACGATAAGCTTTACTAGTAGAATAGTAGCCAAGAAAATACCCAAATAACTTTTTGCATCAAATTTACCAAGAGGGTCTTTAATATTTAAAATATAATACTTGCTCCCGAAAACTTTAAAATAACCAATGTTGGGTTTTCTACCATAATACAATTCGTAAGGAGTTTTCTCAAGTCCTTTACGAGTAACAACCATATTTATAATATACGATGCAATATTAACCGCTTCGGCCCAAAAATAGTGAGGTAAATTATATTCATTTATCATTGTCCTAACCATTTCTTGAAGAGATCGATTCTTCCGTTCAACGACTTCATTTTTTTGTAGAATTTTAGGACAAGAAAATTCATGTTTAACCCCGTGATCATTGCAAAAATCTTCAAAGAAAGCATTTTGAAATTCACCTCCGTGATCACTACGGATTTTAACAATCGAAAGTTATTTTTCATTTTGCACTTTGTTAAAGAAAATCTTGAAAGTAACAAAGGCATCATTTTTGTTAAGAACCCAAGTAAATCTTGAAAAATCATCAACAATCACAAAAGCATAAGATTTATCACTAAAACTCAATGTCCTTGAAGGACAAAATAAATCCATATGAATTAACTCAAGAGGGTTAGAAGTTGATACCACAGCCTTCGGGTTGTAAGAGCTCTTGGCTTGCTTACCCATTTGGCATGCATAACATAACTTATCTCTTGAAAATGTGAGCTTTGGTATGCAAATGACCAAGTCCTTGTTTGTGATGTTTGAGAGCGGGTCGATGAAAACATGTCCAAACCTTCGGTGCCATAGCCAATTATCATTCTCTACAATACTTAGACACTCAAAATTTTCATTAGAGATATCACAAGCGTCAATAAAATAAACATAACCACTTCTTTTACTACAAAGTATCATCTCATTTTTAGAATAAAAAACTTTTCCAAACTTTTCATCAAAAATAACTTTAAAGCCTTTATCACAAAATTGACTAATACTTAGAAGATTATGTTTTAAACCATCAACAAGAAGAACGTCTTCCAAAGTAGCATCGTTAAACTTGATATTACCTTTACCGATAATTTTATCTTTACCATCATCTTCAAAGGTGACCCTGCCACCTTCCTCTCTTGATTGGGTTGCAAAGCACTTAAATTTGCCGGTCATATGCCTTGAGCAACCACTATCAAAGTACCATTGATCTTTACGTCGCGGTTTGAAGGGTACCTATAGAAGATGCAATAAATGTAACTTTTGGTACCCAAGTCTTAGTGGGTCCACGTGGGTTAGTCTTTGGAACCAAAATCAAATTCCTTGAACATCTTGCTTTGCAATGATAAGAGATATGTCCAACATGCCCACAATAGTTACACACAACATTGCTAGTTCTACAATGTGTATGTGCATGTGTGTGTTTGGCATGATGATAATGTGAAGCATGAGTCTTAACACAAGTGGTTCTGGCAAAGGTTTTTCTAGAACTTGGAACATGTGCAAATCTAGCAATACGAATATATGATATAGGAGCATGTGCATGATGATCATGGTGATCATAAGAAGTAGATGCGTGAGAAGTAGCTTTAACAAAATTAGACTTAAATAGAGCCTTATCGTATGTTGGTCTGGGGATATTAGCATGAGAAAGAGATGCATGTTAGAAAACCAATTCCATTTCTCTTATTGGAAACATTCAAATTTCCTATCATGTTATCAAGAGTAATTTTGCTAGTGGCAAACTTGTGAAGAGTGGCATCAAGATCATTAATCTTAAACTTCATTTTATCAATATCTAGCAACATAACATTATGAGTGATAGTTAAAGAATCATATTTGCATTTGAGAGAAGTAAAGGTGAAAGCGAGTCTCTCATTTTTGAAATTAGCATCTTCGAGAGAACTATTTAAAGAAGCAATTTTAGACAAAAGTTTTTCGTTCTCAAGTTTTAAATTCTCACATCCACACGATTTAGAAGAACTTTCATTTTCAAGAAAGGTAATTTTCTTTTTGGCTATGTAATACTTAGATTGGAGTTTGGAATATGCATTGTGTAAAGTTCCAAAGGTTTTAAGAAGTTCATCAAGGTTATAAGAGTCAAAATCGTCAATTACTTCATCCTCATGTGCTATGAAGCACATATTTGCTATTTCTTCATCGGATGGACGGATCTTCATTATCTTTCCCTTCCGACTCATCCCACGTTCTTGCATTGAAGGCTTTCCGATTTGGTCGATGTGGAGCTTCCTTCTCGTTATTGAGGGGGCAATCGACAACGAGATGACTAGGCTTCTTACACTTGAAGCAAGTTCCAACATCTTTGGTATTGTTATAGGGACGATCTCTTGAATAGGTTCCTCCATTGAAGTTTCTTCGAAGTTTGATGAATTTGTTGAATTGCCTTGTCATGAGAGCGATATCCTCATCGTCTCCACTAAGTTCGTCATCTTCGCTTGATTTGGATGGAGTTTTGGATTTGGATGACAATTTGGATGTAGCCTTAAGAGTGATGGTCTTGAGCGTGTCTTTCGTTTCCACTTTTTCATCTTCTAGGTCGTAGGCTTTAAGTTCAATCTCATAAGTTTTGAGATTTCCTTGAAGCTCTTCAAACGGCATGACCTCAATGTCGGCTATCTTCTTGAGAGTAGTCACTTTTATTTGCCATTTCTTGGTGAGTGATCGAAGTATCTTCGTCACCTTTTCCCCGTTCTTCATGGGATCATCTAATAAGGAGTCAAAGAGGGTTAGTGATGCTAATAAAATGACTAAACATATCATCAATGTTTTCATCGGGCAACATTCAAAAAATTTCATATTTTGTTTTTAAAAGATCAATTTTAGCCATTTTAATGTTGAAACTCCCTTCATGAGAAACTAAAAGAATTTTCCATCAGGCAAAAGCACTTCTACATTTGATAACACGAGCCAAATCATTTTCGTTAAGATAAGAAAAGAAAGCAAACTTGGCTTTATAATTAGCTTCATAAGCCTTTTTATCGACCACACTCCAACTATCCTCATCGGTGGTGACTAACTCATACTCCTTTAAAAAGATGTATCTCCATACATCTTTATCTTGTGATTCTAACAAGAACTCCATCTTAACTTTCCAAATGGTAAAGTTAATATCATCAAAATATGGTGGTTTGGTGATGGATTGGGAATGTCCCATACCATGTGAAAAGGATGAAGCCATAGGATCTCTCTAAGGTGTTAGACCTAACAAAAAGAGCACTTCACTCTGATACCAATTGAAATAATTCTAGAAGGGGAGTGAATAGGATTATACTAATAAAACCCACAAATTAAAAATTATACTTGCAAGATAAAATAAAACACAAATATATCACAAGATAATATGCAAGTAAGAAATAGCAAGAGAGAATCAAAACGCAAACACAAGCGATTTAGAGAGGTTCGGGAGATCCCTTGATTCTCTTTCTTTAGGCGGCGAGCCCGTTCCACTTAAATCATGGCTCCACTAAGACAGCATGCGGCGCACCCGCAACAACACGTCACGCGACACACAAGTGACCCACTTCACTACATTTCTCCTCACTAACAAGAATCCTCCAGCACTTAAGAGATTCCCCACAAAGAGAGAAGAAGAAGATTACAATCCAAGATACTCTCTTAAGAGTTTACAATTCAAACTCTAGTATATTTCAATGGAGTACAAGATTTGTAATTAAAGCTCAAGTGCTTTTCTTTTTCTTTTGGTGGGTGAGAATGGACTCAAAGAATGAATGCAATTTTTAGAATCGTTGTGCAATAACTACACAAAAATCCTTTTATAACCCCACACAAAAACAAACAGGTACATGAATTTATTATTCCACAACCAAAGAAACAGACGTCTGAACGCAAAATAAAACTAGCCATTATATTATTAAATGCACGTAACGGTAGTATTTTTCAAGTAAATAAAGCTTCAGACGTCTATCGTCATAAGACGTTTTCCGTGGTTTTCAAAATATAGCCAATGAAAGAAGAGAAACCAACCAAACGTTTGAAGACAAAGTGACACATGTCCGAAGATCAAAAGGTTTCCAAAGTTTTAAACCTTCAGACGTTTGTTCAAATAAGGTTCAGATGTTTGTTCTAAAAAAAGTTTGAAAGCCATGAAAACACAGAGAACAACCAGAGTCTGAAGAAGATTTGATAGACATTTGTTCCATAAAGAATTTTAGGCTAATGAAAATCCATAGAACAAACGGACGTATGAAGAAGCATGATTAGACATTTGTCCTGAAATATGTTTTAAACATTGAAAAACCTGTGAACAACCAAAAGTTTGTTCTGACATGTTTTAGACGTTTATTCTGAAGAAGAAACTGATATTTCAAGACTTATGCATGTTTTACAATAAATATCAGGCGTCTGAATAAGACTTGGAATGGCGTCTGAAGAAGGAATGCACAGAAAATTTTGAACTTAAAATAAAAAAGGTTTTGAATGAAAAACTTTGCCAAGTTTTGCCCAAAGATCTCATGCATGCAAAGTGTATGTGTTTTGAGCTTTTTCATGCTGTTCTTATAAACCATGAAGTACTTATATCGATTTCTTATGTCGATATCATTTGTTTGCCAAATCTTAAATCTTCCGATATCTCGACAAGATCTCTTGAATTTTCAATTTCTTGAATTCTTTTGAACATAGACTTTGTGGGTCCTTAGTTTCATGAAGCTTGAATGTGATCATTGGGGAGCTTTAGTCCATTAACCTCCAACCTTCAATAGATTTTCCGTTTAAGCTCAATTTCCTTCATCCTCCATCGTAAGCTTGTGTCGATTGATAATTTGAAATCTTTCTCAAATACGACCAAGCTCATATACAGTGTTATAAAGTATGCAATATGAATCACATGTATAGATCTATTAATATTGTATAATATCGTCAAAACTAAATAGTAGGATTATAAAAATCCATAAGCCATCAAATATATCGTTATCGGTGCTTGTTGTGCACAGAGTTTATGGATGAAATACACATTTGAGGATTATCAAGAGAATATTTCAAAGATTCCTGTACTCTGTAACAATACAAGGTTCACATGAACAAAAATGTTGATCAACATTCTAGGACTAAGCACATCGACATATGATATCACTTCCTTCGAGATCATTTTTATAAAGAAGATATCGTTTTGGAGTATGTGTCAACAGAAAGTCAATTGGCCGATATATTTACTAAGTCGTTGGATAAAGCCAGGTTTTCTCATCTAAAAAGAGAATTAAATATGAAAGAATTAATCGCATCTTAAATTTTTTAAAACCATATTAATAAAAAAATTATGTATAAATTAAATTTATATACTGCAGACGTCTCCTACCAGACGTCTATCCTAATTGCCCTAACTATTAACTATTAATAAATAAATAATAATAAACCTAAATTAATTAATTCTCAATAAATTAACAATTAATTAATTAGTTAATTTTGTGTAACCTAGGATTAAAATTAGAAATTCAAAATTTAAATTGAGAGGGAGTTAGAAAAACTTATGATTAATTTTTCAAATTCCTTAGTGGTTTTTAAAACTCCTTTCCTCTTCTATAAATAGGAAACAATTCCTCATGAATTGACAATCCTATTTTCTGAAAATGAATAACACTAATGTTTACAAGAGGAAGGCAAATGTGGAAATTGGGGATAGTTCCAAAAAAGTTAAGGAAGATCCTCCTAGTCCAAAATCCGAAGAGGATCCTAACGAGGAATCTATTCATCTTTCTCCTTTTTCACCACCACCCAATCCAAATCCATCCCATCCTCCTGTCACTGGTAGAATTATGTTGCTGTTTCGTCAGACTTTCTCAGACGATACTTGTATCTTCTTCGACCGTGAAGATGATATGATTATCAAGAAGAGAACGCCGATGTCGTGGAAAAATTCAAGAAAGAGGTTTAAGATAGTTTGTGTTAGGTTATTGTATGTTTGTATTTTCTTTGATGTAATGTTTAATTGTTGTATTATATATTTTTAATTAATAAAATATGTTTACGTTGAGTTTATAATTCGTTTCGAAAATTAAAACCATAAATAAAACTGTCAGAAACCCACATCGGACGTCTGTAGCAGCCGTCTGGTTAAATTTTTTGACCTACAGACGTCTGTAGCAGACGTCTTGTTCAAAATGTTTGAGCTCCAGATATCGGTGGCAGACGTATTCAGTTCCGAACTCTGGGAAATCCCATCCAGAGACGTCCGCTCCATTACCCTAGGTGTCCGCACGGGAAAAATCTGAAACGATCAAATTTTTCTGATCGTTCGATTTCCTTGATTAGATCCTAGCCGTCCACATATGTTATAAAACTTACCATTTTACCCCTTTTTCCTCTCCTTGATTAGATTCTATATTTTAGACTTTATCATGACGCATGTGCTAATATAGCTATTATTCCTAATTTATTCGTTAAATATGAACTTTGTTCATTTGCTATACTCTATTAATGTCTCATTTTGATTTTCAAATGAACTTAACCTATATTCATGTTTGTTTTCGTTCCCCATACTCTGCTTATAAAACTTTTTGATATTTTTCAAAAAGAGGGAGAAAATATTCATGAATATCTTATATTGTGCTTAAATGGTAATAAAATTCGAATTATATCACTCGTCTTCATGCAGTGCTTCTTAAAAAATAGTATCAATGGTATGGAACACTGATACGAGTTCAAATTTTTTTTTCAACTAAGCATGAAATGAGGGGGAGTATTTAACTCGAATTTATATTTTTATAAATCATGAATTCTTTAAATAAATTTTGCTAAATATCAAAAAGGGAAGATTGTTGACACTTGCATTACACGATCCTCAGTTTTGATTATTTAGAACAAAACTTTATTTAAAAGAATTCATATGTTATTAACGACGTTTTCAAGTATTTATTCTCGAATACAGCAAGCATAGTATATCAAATATCAAGCAAGATTGCTTACAATATAATACGCACTCAAAACGGTTATATGGCATGCAGACTTGACGAAAGCGATAACGTGATGCAAGTCTAATCAAGATTCAATGACGTCTTCACGTAACAACTCGAGAAAATGAAGATCAAAGAAGAACCAAGATCAAGAAAGGAAATATAAGTGTTATACATGTGTCTAATGTTGATCTCATAAGGTTAAAAACCATATTCCAACACGTTTTCTTTGTTTCAGATGTCTCCCCTCTCATTGAGAGACGTCTAATCTATCCGTTGGAATTCAAAACTGCCAAGTTTCAAACCAAATATTCACCATGTTAGTACAGACGTCTGCATCACAATTTTTGAATCCTAGACGTCTGGCACAGACATCTGTAGAACAAAGTTCCAAGATATCAAATACTGGAAATATTTCAGAAACGAGTCACCAGACATCTGCTGAAGATTTTTTGATCTCTCGACGTCTCCTACAGACGTCTGGTGAAGGAATTTTTTCAATCCACAGACGTCTGTACATGCAGTTTTTGGCGGTTATTTCTAATTTGAATTTTGAAACGAATGTATATTTATGCCGTTTTCGTTTCTAACTGTCTCCAACGGTCATAAACTGTTTTTTGGCAGATTTTGGCAGTTAGAATAACTTCTCATTTGATCCCTATATAAAACCATAAGATCATATATTAAAATATACATTCATTGTAAATCTATTGAGAAATCTTCTTGTTCTTCTCATGCTTCACTTGCCCAAATCCTTTCCATTTCCTCCGGAGCCAAAACCTGATATAATCTCTCAAATCAATCATTGTGCCACACTGGTCATAATCTATTAAGATCATAGGATTACGAGTGAGTAATTTGTTGTTTGTAAAACGATTATAAATCCCTGAAGAAGGTTCAATATTCTTCAATCCATGAGAGAGGGCGTCTCTCAACCAACAGGAGAGGGTGTTTCTCAACTAATGGGAGAGGGTGCCTCTCATTGCTTGGATTGTATGGATTCGGAATGGAAAAAGAGATCTTCCTACAGAATCGTGGATTAAAGAGGAAAGTGCGGCTTTCCTAGAGAAATACGAATTAGAGAGGAAGAAAACTTGTTTCCTAAAGAATTGCAAGTTCAAGAGTGTGATCTTTATGAAGAAGGATTGATGTTCTTCACATTCCTGTGAAGAGAGATTTATGTTCTTCACAATAATGGTGCAGAAATTATGAGAAGGTGTCTCAGACGAGAACTAACCACAGGAGAGTGGTGAACCCTAGTCAACAAATCTCTCATGTTTGTATTGCCATTGACTCTATTTATTTTTCTGTGATTGTGTTGATTACCACACTAAGTTTCATTATTTAAACTTGTTTAAATTATTTCCACAAAAACTTAGCAATCAATTCAAAATATAGTAATTAAGTTTTAAACTTGCCATAAGACACGTAGTTACCTTATTCATCCCCTTCTAAAGTATTTTTAGTGGCTTGATTGCTCGTCAGTACACCGGAAGACATCGAAATTTCTCCCATCTTGTGCTGTTCTTCGACCAGTTCTTGAAAGCATAGCATTGTTCGATTGTATGCCCCAACACTCTGTGATATGAGCAGTAATTGGGGTCATTGGTCATTTTTGCTTCATGCGGTCCTTTTGGGACGGGCAGCTGCAGACTGCTACTTATAGCGTCCTTGAATATTTTATGGACGCTGCTCTTCTGAAGGAATAGACCTTATTCAACTTCTCTTCCAGAAGCAATTCTCCTCCCCCTTCCAACACTGGTTTTCGAGGGTGGTTGGTCTTTAATCCAACCATCCCTTGCTCTCGTCTATCGGCAATCATGTTGAAAGAGCAGACATCATTAGTGCTTTTCCTTTGACAGTTGTCGTCCTCCGAACATTTGAATTTGTTATTATATTGGAATTCTGGAAGAAATTTGGGACCCGCATGTTCTAACATCTTGACTCTTTTAATTAGGTCCGGAAATGTTTTGATACTCGATGCATATAAAAGAGGTATCATCCAATTGTTAATGGTTCCTATGACAAGCCTAACAGCTTGCTCCTAGCCTAATGACAATTCACATTTGGTGCTAAGATCATACCATCGAGTTATATAATACGTGATGCTCTCATTATCTTTCCTCTTGATCTTAAGAAGGTCAGCAATGATAATTTTATCACCGGCATTCAGGAACCTTTGTTTGAACAGATATTCTATTTGGGTGAATGTCTTGATTGAGCCGTCAGGTATGCTCGTGTACCATTCGAAAGCCATGTCAGTTAGATTTAGGACGAACTGCCTGAGAGGCATCACATCGTTGCCCCCTGTGTTGCCGCATGACGCTTTGAAATGGGCAATGTGCTGATTGGCGTTCCTGATGCCGTTAAATTTTTTGATCTCAAGGATAACATAATTGCTCAGGTATTCTACATGGTCATATTCCGCGGGATATGGCCTCCCACTATAGATAAATTCTTTCTGCGTCTCGGCTTCAGCCACCAATGTTTAGACTTTGCCAACGACTAAATCCGTGATCTTTTCTTGGGTGAATCTGTCGTCATCTAGCATTGAGGTTCTTCCCAAAATCTAATGTCGCTGAGCTTCTTGAAGATGCCGCATGCCTGGGTTGTAAGGGATGGCCGTTGGTTGCTTTGAAAGGTCATCATCTGGTTTATAGATGGACTCCCGCATTTGTTGTATCTCCATTCGAGCAACTTGAGCCATGAGTTGTACAGTAATGCTCGTCATATTAAGCTTAGAATAGACCATGGCCAACTCTTTATCATTCTCCTGGAGCCGCTTTTGAAGGCCTTGGAGCGATGTTCGTTTTGTGTTTTTGAGGACGTACACTGGGTCATCCTCGTTATCCGAGCCTCTGGGAATCATAGGCTCTTTTTTCTTAGCCTGGTGGATAGAGTTTTCATCATTGTTTGAGCCGAACTGAGGCTGGGAAGTGGCAGCTACATCCGAATCGAGCTGGGGCTGGGGAACGACTGTCATATCTTCATCTTAACTATGAGGTTTAGGAGGACTTATTATTTCGGGTCCCGTCATGTAGACTGTATGGATCATGTATCCACTTACTCCCTCATCATTGATAACAATACTAGACAGGCTTTTGGATCATTGCCGTGGTCCGCTCCTTTTAGGAAAGGACAAACAACTGAGAGCGGCCGGTTCTAAAAAACCGCGGTCTCTGTTTGTATAAAATTAGCAGTCACGGCTTGATCATTTGCCAACACGTCTCTAGACAACGAGATCACTCCCTCCTTGTATTGTTTTTCAACCCAATTCTTGAAGACAAAGCAGTCTTCAATGGTATGACTCACCACTCTGTGATATGAGCAATATTTAGGGTCATCGGTCATATTCGCTTCTTGCGGTCTTTTCGATTCTGGCAATTGTAGACCGTTGCTTAGGACGTCCTTGAATGTTTTATGGACTCTGTCCCTTCTGAAGAAATAAATTTTATTCACCTTCTCTTCCAGGGGCGATTCTTCTCCCCCTCCCAACACTGGTTTTCGAGACTGGTTGGTATTCGATTTGCCCATTCTTTGTTTGCTGAAAGAATCGGTACTGTTGGAAATTTCGTCTTTGCAGTTGTCGTCCCTCCGATTCTTTGGCTTTTTAGTAAATTAGAGGTCCGGAGTGGACTCGGGTTTTGAACGTTCCAACTTCTGAACCTTTCTTAGTCAATTTTTGAAATGTTTTGAGACCATCCATGCATAGAAAAAGAATCATCCAGTTGCCGAGACTTCCTATAAGAAGGCTGACGGATTGGCCCTGCTCTAACGGCGGTTCGTACTTAACGGTGAGATTACGCCATCGGGCTATAATCTCCGTGTTGCTTTCATTGTTCTCTGGTTTGGTCCCTACAAGGTCGGCAATGATGATTTTATCGCTGACACTCATAAATCTTTGCTTAAACAGAGATTCCATTTGAGCGAATGTCGTGACCGAGCCGTCCGGTACGCTTGCATACCAAACGAAGGCAACATCGGTCAAGCTGTTAACGAACTGTCGGAGAAGCGCATCATTGCTTTCGATATTTCCGCACAATGCTTTAAAGTGGGCAATATGCTGGCTTGCATTTCTCGTTTTATCAAATCTTCCGAATTTAGGAATAACGCAACCAATGGGAAACTCCACGAGATCATATAGTGCATGGTACAGTCTCCCACTACTGCCGACGTTTTTCTACACTTCGGTTTCGACCACCAATGTCTTGACTTTGTTGGTGACCAAGTCTATTATTTTATTTTGAGTTAGCGCGCTACTGTCGTCGAGAATCAAGGCATTTTCCGAAGCTGAACGTGGTCGATTTTTGCTAGCGTTTTTGGACTTGAGGGAATAGGCGTCGGCTGCTTTGGGTCGTTGTCACCCAGCTCATGAGTAGATCCTTGTGCCTGATTGGGCTGCGTCCGGGCAACTTGGGCCGTGAGCTGCATTATGACATTCGTTAAATCATCAGTTTTGGAGTAGAGCTTAGCCATCTCCTTGTCTTTGCTTTTAAGCTGTTTTCGAAGTTCTTGGAGAAGCTGTTGTTCTGCGGTTTTGAGGACGAAAGTTGGCACCTCATTGCTTTCCGAGCTTGACTCTTCATTAGGGATCTTTTTTCTTAGCAGACTCAACAAAAAAGGGTTTTTCATTGTCTTCGAAAGAAGACTGGGCCTGAGAAGTGGCAGCCACATTCAAACCAGATTGGGCCTGGAAAGTGGCAGCCCTATATTTGCTCATGCTGCGAAGGTCATCACTGGAGCTTGTGCCTGCCATATAGACCATATGAACCGTGCATCCGGCCATTCCTTTATTATTGACGGCTGATCATTCGGACCGTTGTCGTAGCCCTTCCTTTTCAGGAAAGGATAGATTTCTGAAGATAGTTGGCCTGGCTGGGTTCTTGGGTGGCACCAGTATCCCTTTCTAAATTCTCTCCATTGCTTTCGCGCGACGAAGAGCACTTGGTAGACTCTTAAGTAGATGGTGTCACACTTTTTGTATTAAGCACTAGACACATCTCTTCACAGCACTTTTTGAATCGCCTGCTTTTTGGTCATAGCGTTCTTCTGAACCAGTTTTAATGGATCAAAAGAGTTGACGATTTTTACGGCCAGTCCAGCTTGCATCGCGGGATAACCATCTTTTTGGAACCTTAATAATTCTCGGGACTACGATGACCATCATAGTTAACTGGTTTGGGTTAACTGCTTTGGGTCGTTGTCACCTCACAGTCAAGGGTTATCTACTTCGGAAATCCCAGCAAGGGGATTTTCCGCTCTCGGGACCCTTCAAAAGGGGTGCCCCGCTGCCGCGACACCCTAAAGGGGTTCCTTGCTTCGGGACCCCTAAGGGGTCCCCGCTGCCTCGAGAGACACCAAAAAGAGTTAACTATGATGTCCTTAACCTTGACTGTAGGGTCTTTAAACTCACGGACTACGATGTCCTTAACCTTGACTGTGAGGTCTTTAAGCTCACGGACTATGATGTCCTTAACCTTGACTGTGATGTCTTTAAACTCATGGACTATGATGTCCTTAACCTTGGACCGAGATGTCCTTAAACTAGCAATGGACCGTAATGTCCTTGAACTAATCGACCGCAATATCCCTAAACTAAACAATAGAGCCCAATTGCTATCTTGTTGGATCTAAATAATCCTGTTAAGTTGATCTTAGTCTAAAAATTGGACTTGAAAAAGTAGTATTAACATATGGAGTTGGTGAAGGTTGACTTGGTTGACACAAAGTGGGTTGAAAAGTCGAACTGTTTCTCCTAGACGCCTCTATTTGATCTTTCAAAGATTTTTTAGGCAAGGAAGGATCGTCTTTAAATTGACCGAACAAATTGACGTACGACGCAAAATTAGGTTCGGGATACCAAAGTTCGGCAAGTGATTTATTATGTGGGGTACCCATGTTGTAAGAAGAAAGGGTGAAAGAAAGAAAGTTGGGTGGTGGTGCAAGGATTTATTTGCGGCAAAAGTTGGCAAGTTTTTTAATAAAAATTTCCCCCCTTTTATTTTATTCCTTTTCTCTTTATTTGGAAAAATTGTTGCAAAAAGATATTCGAGAAAAGATATGCAACAAAAAAGATTACTTGCAATCAATTTCTAGTTTAAACGAGGCGCAAAAATCCTGCACAAGATTTTATTTGGAAGGGGAAATATTTTTATAGCGCATGGAATTCTGCAGGAATTTTCAAAAAAGATATTTCAAAAATTACAGAGAAAGAACAGAGAAGACTTACAGTGCAATTTTCAAGAGCTAAAGTCACCAAGATGCCGCGTTTTCGCGGTATAAACGCGTTCCTGCCGCGTTTTCGCGGCAGGCTAGTCAGCTCAAGTCCCCAAAATTTTTTAACGGCTCTGAGTCAGCAAGACGGCCGCGTTTCCGCAGTCTAAGTCTGGTTTCGGCCACGGAAGCGCGGCACTTTGGGGGGTTCAAATCTCCAGAAAAATTCCACTGTTCTGTGGTTTAAAATCTCTTCTGTTCCGATATCCCGTTTTCTGTTTCGCTTTCTGGAAATTTCCAGATCCGTCTCGATTGTTCCTGCAAGATTCACACAACAAAGTACCCTTTCCAAAAAAAATAACAATTGATATATTTTTATAATTTTTGGATTTTTTAGATTTTTATGATTTTTTAATTTAAGATTAACCCGAAATTGCAAAAAGGAAAGTTCTACGCCATCCCCGGCAACGGCGCTATTTGATTCGTCTGTCAAAAACTATTATCTATTTACCGCAATCAAGAACGGCATCGCATGAAGCTAGCCGGTGAGTGCGGGTCGGTCCACAGGGATGTTGTGAATCTCCTAATCGCGCTAACGAGTTAATTCCGAAGGGTGTTGGGACTGATTATTAAATCTAAAAACCTAATTATTCTATACTACGATTATCTAGATCTAGTCTTGCTAGGGTTAGGTTTAGGGATGGTTTGGAAATGCAAGTAAATCTCAACGCTTTCTATACCCGAATGAAGATCTATGAGGAGTTATGGTAATTATCAATAAAGGGGATTAGATCCATTCGGGAAGGTGTTCCTTCCTCTAGATTCTTGTCCTTCCTTTAGAGATCCTTACCCTAACCTCCATGGAAAACGCGCGCACCCGGGCCTTTACACTACGGTGTCACCGCTACCTCGAGGGATAGGGTGCCGTAGGACGCGGTGTGTGCGTGTATGCATGGAGTCCTATTGAAAATATTTGATGGGTAAGAAAGGGATGAGCGATCTCATCTTTCAAAATCCTTCCCCAAAGCTAACTCTAAGAAATTTATCTACGGCAAGAATTTAAATCTACCTAGGGCAAAGAATTGAAATCTAAACTAGAGCAAGGAATTAAATCTACTTACAGATGCATCTCTCCAATCAACAACGCAGATTTGTCAGATTTTAATCCATTAATTGAAAAGAAACACCAATGCTCTCCATAAAGAATTCTGAATTTATTATTAAGAGGAGTGTTCAGACCATAATATTGCATTTATCATTCCCCTATTCTTATCCTTTTTATAAATAAACAGGTACTCTTGACGCACATTTGTTGCATATTACAGGTTACAGGTTTCTGGAGCAAATACAGTGAGAAAGACACAAAACAACAGAAAAAGGGACTTTTGACCAACAATTAGACGGATCTCAGTCAAGCCCAGTTCATATAGGTGCAAGACAAGCAAGTCAAGGTGAAACGGTTAAAAGACCAATACAAATCTTCACTGAAATATCTGGAGAAGAATAAGAAGCCCAACAGAGAAACTACATATGGAACCAGAAGCCCAAACAGCCAAGGAAAAAGCCCAGAAAATAACAGAGCCCAACTCCCTTATTTGGCCGCGGAACCGCGGCCAAACCCATGCTGGCGCCGCGGTTCCGCGGCCATCAAATGCACGTGTCGGTGGAAAATCTCTGAGGCGGCGCGACGGTTCTGGTGTCAGGATTTTACGTGGGCAAATCTGTAATTTTGCATGTGCGAGAGTCTGTAGCCCTAGGTTTCCTATTTTCCTATAAATTGTAATTTTAGATCTGTAAAACCGGATGCCTCTTTTCAATAAATAAAATTCAGAAATTCTGGAAGTGACATTCAGATCTGTTCTTTATCGCTTGGAGGGAGCCATCACCATTAGTAAGTGTTTTTCTTTTATTCTTTTAATGTTATTTCATCCCCTAATGAGCGAGTAGTCTCCTCGCTTGTTAGGGTTAGCCTTAGGGAAAGGGTTGAGAGATGAGATCTCTCACCCCTTTCAATGTCATATTAAACTAACCCATTAAGTACTCCATGCATGCGCGCACAACCGCTCCCTGCGGCACCCTACCCCTCGAGGTAACGGTGAACCGCAGTATAAAGGGCCGGTTGCGCGCGTTTTCCATGGGGGTTAGGGTAATTAACGATAAAGGAAGGATACGAATCTTGAGGAAGAAAACATCTTCCCAAAAGAGTCGTATCCACTTTATCGATAATTACTATAACACCTAATGGATCTAAAATACGGCATTGAAAGCGGTGAGGAAACATCAATCTCCAAAACTTTCTCTAAGCCTAACCCTAGCAAGAATTTAAATTAGATTAATTAAGTTTTAGATCTAGATTTTTATAAAACCAAAACGACAAATAGAATCAACTCGTTAAGACACAATAAAGGAATTTACCCGTCTCTGTGGATCGACCCGCACTCACCGGCTAGCTGCGAAGCAACGCCGTTTCTTGATTGCGGTAAACTTATGTTTTTGACACACCAATCAAATGGCGCCGTTGCCGGGGACGGCGTAATCTTTCTTTTTGTGAATTTTCGGGTTGATATAAATTTTAAAAATTATAAAAATCTGAAAAAAATAAAAAAATAAAAAAAAAAAATTATCAAATTTGATCTGTTTGAAGGGTATATTTTTGAATCTTGCAGGAACAACAACGAATCGTGGATCTGGAATTTTACAGAGGGCAAAACAGAGTTTGGTACATAAGAACAGAGAGAAACTGAAAGTACAGAGAAGCACAAAATTTTCCAGAGCCTGATCCCTCTACTAAACCGCGTTTCCGCCGCAGTATGAGGCCCCAGGCCGCGGATCCGCGCTTCCACTGACACGTCAGCACATAATTTTTACAGGGTTTGCTTTCTTTTCTTCCCCTCTGCAACCTCCATATCTCCATCTGTAAAAAATTTCTGCAGGGTTCTTTGCGTAAAAAGTCTTTCTCCCCCTTCTAAATAACAGATTTCTGCAGGTTTCTTTGCGCCGCGCTAAAAAAAAAAAAATGATTGCAAGTGAAATTTTATTTGTTTTGCATAATTTAACCGGACTCTAAGGGGCTATTTGACCAAACTCAGATTGGGTGGGGATTTCATCACCCTTCCCAGGACCCCAGAAAACACCTAAGCATTTTGCATCAACCACAACTAATTAAAAAATATTAGACTCAGACCTAAGGACAGCGAGCTCAATAGGAAAAGGACTAGGGTATGCATCAGCCGTTTATCCTAACCGACATTGCGGTGTCTAGGCTAGTGGTTATTAATTAGGCCCACTGTAGTGGTGGTTCCTTTCCACTTACCTGGCCGTATTTGTCCGTGAAGAGGCGGTTTGAGGTCTATTTCTAGCCCTAGTTAGGAGCTGTCTAGTAGACCTAGGCAACCCTAGATCTAGGTCTGATTGTGCATGTGTGGTTGATTCAGTTGTGTCACGAGTCCATTTTCTAAAACCTTATTGCAAAACTCTCCAATAAAAAAATTTTAACGAAAAATCTTTTAAAAACTTGCAAAAAATTTTGTCGCTAAGAAATCCTTGCATTCTTCTATCATGGGTACCCCACATCATAAATCTCTTGCCGAATCTTGGTATCCCGAACCTAACTTTGCGTCGTTCGTCAATTGTTTCGGTCAATTTAAAAACGATCCCTCCTTGCCAAAGATTTCGTTGAAAGATCAAATAGAGGCGTCTAGGAGAAATAGTTTGACTTTTCAACCCACTTTGTGTCAACCGAGTCAACCTTTGCAACCTACATATGTTGATACCACTTCTTTAAGTCCTTCTGTCACTCCTAGGCCGATGTCCATTGCTGAGCATATTGCTCAATCTCGCAGTCGATCTTTCACCCCTCTCCACTCATCTAGTTTTAGGGATACGCACGATTATTCACCTTCTTATCCATATGTTGACCCTACTCCTGTCTTACCACCCACTTCCTACCAGTCATACCCGACCTTCCCACCTTCACTAGAAGCTGTTTCGACACAGCCATTAGGGAGTTTCACATACCCAACTAATTTTGAATCTTTTACTGAAACCCCCTCACCACCTAAGTCTAGTTTGGAAGAGTCGTTGGAAGCATATATTGCTGTAACAAATAAAATAATGAGGAATGTGGAAGCATCCATGGCCGCCCTTATGCAACCTAGTGAACCGGTAGCTAGTGTCCCGCTAGCTCCGAATTTTTCAATGTATAAGACGGCAGTTGGACAGAGTGAGAATGAGAGAGGATTTTCAAATCAAACCTACCCTTACCCAATTGAAGCCCACAACTCCGGTTTTCCATCGATTGTTCCAAATGATTCACCAGTTGAAAATAAAAATGAGTTGTGCGATTTTGTAGTGTTTGATTTGCCAAATTGTGAGGAACCCCTTTCGAGTGAAACCGCACCTAATCCTTTCGATCTTTACACCTCCACTCTAGAACCTACATTGATAAATATCCATGCTGTGGATGAAGTGTCTAAAGAAATAGATTTTCACTTGATTGAGGATATAGACGCCGGGAATATTTCGGATGATGAACCTGTCGATTTAATAGAAATTTCATGTTCAAATCATCATCCTGAGTTATTAAATGTTTTCCCCGAATCTCATATGCGTCTAGATTTTGATGACAATGGCATAGATGGATTAAATATTGAGGAGAGTCTTGAGGATAATATCGAGGTTGAACCATTTTTAGTTGATGTGTCGGATTTGCCAATTCAGCCTCCTGAACCTTTGACTGTTATATCACCCTCCCTCCTTCCTATTGTTCCGACCGAACAAATGACCGTTACGCTTTCATCTCCTATACCAAGTTCGGCGTACCCATGTTTTCTTACGAATCTTGAGGGATTTGACCCCATTGCACGACGAGTTGGTAGGTTAGCGCAATCGCTTTTAACACATCGGTCATCACAAATTGCGCTAATTTATTCACTCAATTTACACCCTCAAGATCGCACTCCACTTCTTTCTTCTTTCCGTCTTTCTTCTCCCCCACCGAGACCATATTCTACCATTCTTCTTTCCACACGGTCTCGCGTGCTTTTCATCTCTTTTCTTTCCATCCCATTCTTGCACCAACTCTACCATTACCATGATAAGATTTTTGAATTGTTGGTGCTAACTTTTAGCTTGTGCAAGGCCAAGCTTAAGTTTGGGGGAATCTTTGTATATATGTAAATATTTTTGTTTTCTTTTCTATAAAAAAAAAAAAAAAATTCAAAACATAAAAAAAAAAATTTATTATAAATAAATAAACAGGGGAGTATCAGTATTTTGACCCTCTTGGTTTAGCATGACAGTGAGGACACTGTCAAGTTCAAGTTTGGGGGTATGCTCGGTACGTCTTCTTCCTTCGCATTCATTTGTACATATTTTTGCATTTGCATATTTATTTGAAAACCCATAAAAATTTCAAAAATTTCAAAAAATTATAAAAATAATTGTATTCAATTTTGGCTAATTGACTTGAGTTTGACAAATAAGTTAACTGGTTAGGAACAACTAGATCTTAGACTTAGTGAATTAAAAACCCTAAAAATAACATTCCTTAAAGTTTAACGGTAGAAAATATATGCCTTGTAGTTTATTTAGAAATAGGCAAATTTTGGGTTCACTTCTTGGGCTAAGTCGAAACAAGGGAAGAGTATTGATGTTCTTATTAGAGTATAAGTTTGAAAGATAGTTCCTAGCTTAAGTCTAAATTCTGAAAATGTATACCCTACAATTTGCACATTCACGCACCTTGAAACTTGGAATAGTAGAAGAGACCTTGAAATACTCTTGTCTAAAGTCCTTAGTACGAAGAAAATAAAAGAAAAAGTGTGAATAAAGAATAAAAAAAATGGACACTGGTTTTTGTGATTACTTAAGGCTGTAAAAATAGAAAAATATTTAGCGAGGGTGCTTCATCACCTAGTGCCTTAGACCAACTGGTTTGGGAGTCACTGCTAAAGCCTTGGGTGTTGCAAAGACTAGGAAGTACGCTTTAAAGTGCAAACGCATTTTGTAATCGGTCGTTTGGTACCTCAAGAAGTATTAACGGTCGCATGAAGGATGTGTAAGCAAATTTCATTCACCAACTAATTAGTACTTTGGACAACGGACAAGGGCATGATTGCTTGAATTGAATTTCCAAGTGTAGGGGTGATCTATACACACACGTAGGGGTACGTGATTGGAATTTAGATAAGAGAGAGGAATGAAAGATAAAATTTGTATCTTTAATAGAGTTGATAGAAATTCCTGAGTGGAGATGTAACCCTAGAAGGAAAACTTAAGAAATGCCGAAAGCTAAGTAAGTCTACATAACATATATAATCTTAAGTTAAATAATGAGGAAGTGTGAAGAATATGGGTGGATAATTTACAAGTATAAGATAATAGAATTCCTTGTTAGAAGACCTAAATGAAGAACAAAAGTCAATGGGCCGAGTTGATAGGATTTTGTGGGTGTAATCCGCTGAAAACCCTCAGGAGACAACACTCCTCCTACTAGGGACACCTAGAGGTTTAACGGCTTGTTGCACGTGCTCAGTGCAATCGCGTTTCCCTGCGAAAGTGTGGATAGGATTTTAGAGAATAAAATAATAAGTTTGCTCGAGGACGAGCAAAAGGTAAATTTGGGGGTATTTGTTCAGACCATAATATTGCATTTATCATTCCCCTATTCTTATCCTTTTTATAAATAAACAGGTACTCTTGACGCACATTTGTTGCATATTACAGGTTACAGGTTTCTGGAGCAAATACAGTGAGAAAGACACAAAACAACAGAAAAAGGGACTTTTGACCAACAATTAGACGGATCTCAGTCAAGCCCAGTTCATATAGGTGCAAGACAAGCAAGTCAAGCTGAAACGGTTAAAAGACCAATACAAATCTTCACTGAAATATCTGGAGAAGAATAAGAAGCCCAACAGAGAAACTACATATGGAAACAGAAGCCCAAACAGCCAAGGAAAAAGCCCAGAAAATAACAGAGCCCAACTCCCTTATTTGGCCGCGGAACCGCGGCCAAACCCATGCTGGCGCCGCGGTTCCGCGGCCATCAAATGCACGTGTCGGTGGAAAATCTCTGAGGCGGCGCGACGGTTCTGGTGTCAGGATTTTACGTGGGCAAATCTGTAATTTTGCATGTGCGAGAGTCTGTAGCCCTAGGTTTCCTATTTTCCTATAAATTGTAATTTTAGATCTGTAAAACCGGATGCCTCTTTTCAATAAATAAAATTCAGAAATTCTGGAAGTGACATTCAGATTTGTTCTTTATCGCTTGGAGGGAGCCATCACCATTAGTAAGTGTTTTTCTTTTATTCTTTTAATGTTATTTCATCCCCTAATGAGCGAGTAGTCTCCTCGCTTGTTAGGGTTAGCCTTAGGGAAAGGGTTGAGAGATGAGATCTCTCACCCCTTTCAATGTCATATTAAACTAACCCATTAAGAACTCCATGCATGCGCGCACAACCGCTCCCTGCGGCACCCTACCCCTCGAGGTAACGGTGAACCGCAGTATAAAGGGCCGGTTGCGCGCGTTTTCCATGGGGGTTAGGGTAATTAACGATAAAGGAAGGATACAAATCTAGAGGAAGAAAACATCTTCCCAAAAGAGTCGTATCCACTTTATCGATAATTACTATAACACCTAATGGATCTAAAATACGGCATTGAAAGCGGTGAGGAAACATCAATCTCCAAAACTTCCTCTAAGCCTAACCCTAGCAAGAATTTAAATTAGATTAATTAAGTTTTAGATCTAGATTTTTATAAAACCAAAACGACAAATAGAATCAACTCGTTAAGACACAATAAAGGAATTTACCCGTCTCTGTGGATCGACCCGCACTCACCGGCTAGCTGCGAAGCGACGCCGTTTCTTGATTGCGGTAAACTTATGTTTTTGACACACCAATCAAGGAGGCATAGAAAAGAATACAAGCTTTAGAGTTCCTATTTATAGAGAATAGGAAACCCTAGGTTACAATTTGATCCGCATGTTTGCATTTACAAGAATAGCCCTATAAAGTCCAGTCAACACCCCCATAAAAATATGGTAAAAATATTTTCCATCGAACGCTCAGGACCGCCGCGGAACCGTGGCCCGAGGCCTGGTTTGGCCGTGGTTCCGCGGTCAAAAGGTGGAATTGGGCTTTGAGTTTTCTTGGGCTGATTTCTGGTGGCTTGGGCTTCTTATTTCTATAGGTCCTTTCTCAGATTGTTTTCTCCTTTTCTTCCAGATCTTTCCAGTGAACATTGTAGTGGACTTCTACCCGTTCGCTTTGGGTCGATGTCTTGAATCTTGCTTTGTGAATTGTTCCTTATGTAGGCTTGATCAAGAGTCTTCTGTTTATTGGTTAAAGTCCACTTTTTCATCGTCTTTACATCGTTTTCACTGTTTTCTGTCCAAGAACCTGTAACCTGTAACATGTAGGAGACATGCGTCAAAAGCACCTGTTTATTTATAAAAAGAATAAGAATGGGGAATATAATAATGCAATATTATGGTGTGAACAAATACCCCCAAACTTATCTTTTGCTCGTCCTCGAGCAAACTTATTTTTTATTCACTAAAATCCTAACCGCACTTTCTCAGGGAAACGCGATTGCACTGAGCTCGTGCAACAAGCCGTTAAACCTCTAGGTGTCCCTAGTAAGAGGAGTGTTGTCTCCTGAGGGTTTTCAGCGGATACTACCCATAAAATCCTATCAATTCGGCCTATCAACTTTAATTCTCTAATTAGGTCTTTTAACAAGGAATTCTATTATCTTCGACTCATAAATTATCCACCCATATTCTTCACACTTTCTCATTATTTAACTTAAGATTATATATGTTCTATAGACTTACCTAGCTTTCGGCATCTCTTAAGTTTTCCTTCTAGGGTTCCATCTCCACTTAGGAATTTCTATCAACTCTACTAAAGATACAAGTTCTATTTTTCACTCATTTCTCTCATCTAAACTCCAATCACATACCTCTACGTGTGTGTATAGATCACCCCTACACTTGGAAATTCAAATCAAGCAATCGTACTCTTGTCCGTTGTCCAAAGCACTTCTTAATTGGTGAACTTTTAAATGAATTTTGCTTACACATCCTTCATGCGACCGTTAATACTTCTTGAGGTACCAACGACCGATTACAAAATGCGTTTGCACTTTTAAAGCGTAATTCCTAGTTTTGCTACACCCAAGGCTTTTTAGCAGTGACTCCCAAACCAGTTGGTCTAAGGCACTAGGTGATGAAGCACCCTCGCTAAATATTTTTCTATTTTTACAGCCTTAAGTAATCACAAAAACCAGTGTTCATTTTTTTTAATTCTTTATTCACACTTTTATATATTTTTTTCATTTTCATTGTACTAAGGACTTTAGACAAGAGCATTTCAAGGTCTCTTCTACTATTCCAAGTTTCAAGGTGCGTGATTATGCAAATTGTAGGGTATACATTTTCAGAATCTAGACTTAAGCTAGGAATTATTTTTCAAACTTATACTCTAATAAGAACATCAATACTTTTCCTTCGTTTCGACTTAGCCCAAGAAGTGAACCCAAAATTTGCCTATTTCTAAATAAACTACAAGGCATATACTTTCTACCGTTAAACTTTAAGGAATGTTATTTTTAGGGTTTTTAATTTACTAAGTCTAAGATCTAGTTGTTCCTAGGCAGTTAACCTATTTGTCAAACTCAAGTCAATTAGCCAAAATTGAATACAATAATTTTTATAATTTTCGAAAATTTTCAATTTTTATGGGTTTTCAAATAAGTATGCAAATGCAAAAATATGTACAAATGAATACGAAGGAAGAAGACGTACCGAGCATACCCCCAAACTTGAACTTGACCGTGTCCTCACTGTCATGCTAAACCAAGAGGGTCAAAAATGCCGGTACTCCCCTGTTTATTTATTTATAATTTTTTTTAATGTTTTGAATTTTTTTTTATTTTTTAATAGAAAAAGAAAACAAAAAAAAATATATATACATATATACAAAAAGGTCCCCCCAAACTTAAGCTTGGCCTTACACAAGCCGAAGGTTAGCACCAACCATTCAAAAATCTTATCGTGGTAATGGCCGAGTTGGTGAAATAATGGGGTGTAGAGGAAAGAAATGAGAAACACGCGAGACCGTGTGGAAAGAAGAATGGTAGAATATGGTCTCGGTGGGGGAGAAGAATGGCGGAAAGGAGAAAGAAGGGTCGCGCGATTTTGAGGGTGTAAATCGAGTGAATAAATTAGCGCAATTTGTGATGACCGATGTGTTAAAAGCGATTGCGCTAACCTATCAACCCGTCGTGAAATGGGGTCAAATCCCTCAAGATTCGCAAGAAAACATGGGTACGCCGAACTTGGTATTGGAGATGAAAGTGTAACGGTCTCTTGTACGGTCGGAACAATAGGAATGACGACAGAGAGTGAATTAGGGATAGTCTCTTTCTCATCGTAGTAAACTGTTTCAAACTTGAAAGTTTCCATCAATGGTTCGAAACTACTGTAAGCCACCGAGTCTGATAGTTCAACTAACTCATCTGAAAATGTAAAGGACTCAAACTCGGACGGGGAGACATCAACATCGTCCGAAAAAGTGAAACACTCGTCTGTGAGAACTGTGTCAGATTCAAAGGAAAATTTTTCAAGCTCACAGTCTTCAAGCGTGATATTAGGCGTGGTCGGAACGATGGAAAGGAGGGAGGGTGATATAACAGTTAAAGGTTCAAGAAGATGAATTGGAAAATCCGACACATCAAACAAAAATGGTTCAACCTCAATATGATCCTCAAAACTCTCCTCAATACTATCATCATAATTCTCTTCAAAATTCAACTCATCCATGACATTATCATCAAAATCAAGACGCATATGAAGTTCGGGAGAAACATCTAATGACTCGGGATGATGAGTTGAACATAAAATTTCAATCAAATCGATAGGTTCATCATCCGAAATATTCCCGGCGTCTATATCCTCAATCAAGTGAAAATTAATTTCTTTAGACACCTCATCAAAAGCATGGATATTTATCAATTTATGTTCTAGAGTGGAGGTGTAAAGGTCAAACGGATTATGTGCGGTTTCACTCGAAAGGGGTTCTTCACAAGTTGGCAAATCAAACACTACAAAGTCGCACAACTCTTCATTTTGGGCACATGTTTGAAAATTGGAGTTGTCGGATTCAATTGGGTAGGGGTAGGTTTGATTTGGAAATCCTCTCATATTCTCACTCTGTCCAACCGCCTCCTTATACATTGAAAAATTTGAAGCTAGCGGGAAACTAGCTACCGGTTCAGCAGGTTGCATAAGGGCGGCCACGGACGCTTCCACATTCCTAGTCATTTTGTTTGTTGCTGCGATATACGCTTCCAACGACTCTTCCAAACTAGACTTGGGTGGTAAAGGAGTTTCGGTAAAAGATTCGAAATCGTGTGGATATGCAAAACTCCCAACAGGCTGTGTAGACACAGTGTCTAGTGAAGGTGGGAAGGTCGGGTAGGACTGGTAGGAAGTGGGTGGTTGGACAGGGGTAGGGTCAACATGTGGATAAAAAGGTGTATAATCGTGCGGATCCCTAGAACTAAATGAGTGGAGAGGGGTGAAAGATCGGCTGCGAGATTGAGCAATATGCTCAGCAATGGACATCGGCTTAGGAGTGACAGAAGGACTTGAAAAAGTAGTATCAATATATGGAGGTGGTGAAGGTTGACTTGGTTGACACAAAGTGGGTTGAAAAGTCGAACTGTTTCTCCTAGACGCCTCTATTTGATCTTTCAAAGATTTTTTAGGCAAGCAAGGATCGTCTTTAAATTGACCGAACAAATTGACGTACGATGCAAAATTAGGTTCGGGATACCAAAGTTCGGCAAGTGATTTATTATGTGGGGTACCCATGTTGTAAGAAGAAAGGGTGAAAGAAAGAAAGTTGGGTGGTGGTGCAAGGATTTATTTGAGGCAAAAGTTGGCAAGTTTTTTAATAAAAATTTCCCCCCTTTTATTTTATTCTTTTTCTCTTTATTTGGAAAAATTGTTGCTAAAAGATATTCGAGAAAAGATATGCAACAAAAAAGATTACCTGCAATCAATTTCTAGTTTAAACGAGGCGCAAAAATCCTGCACAAGATTGTTATTTGGAAGGGGAAATATTTTTATAGCGCATGGAATTCTGCAGGAATTTTCAAAAAAGATATTTCAAAAATTACAGAGAAGGAACAGAGAAGACTTACAGTGCAATTTTCAAGAGCTAAAGTCACCAAGATGCCGCGTTTTCGCGGTATAAACGCGTTCCTGCTGCGTTTTCGCGGCAGGCTAGTCAGCTCAAGTCCCCAAAATTTTTTAACGGCTCTGAGTCAGCAAGACGGCCGTGTTTCCGCGGTCTAAGTCTGGTTTCGGTCGCGGAAGCGCGGCACTTTAGGGGGTTCAAATCTCCAGAAAAATTCCACTGTTCTGTTGTTTAAAATCTCTTCTGTTCCGATATCCCGTTTTCTGTTTCGCTTTATGGAAATTTCCAGATCCATCTCGATTGTTCCTGCAAGATTCACATAACAAAGTACCCTTTCCAAGAAAAATAACAATTGATATATTTTTATAATTTTTGGATTTTTTAGATTTTTATGATTTTTTAATTTAAGATTAACCCAAAATTGCAAAAAGGAAAGTTCTACGCCATCCCCGGCAACGGCGCCATTTGATTCGTCCGTCAAAAACTATTATCTATTTACCGCAATCAAGAACGGCGTCGCATGAAGCTAGCCGGTGAGTACGGGTCGGTCCACAGGGATGTTGTGAATCTCCTAATCGCGCTAACGAGTTAATTCCGAAGGGTGTTCGGACTGATTATTAAATCTAAAAACCTAATTATTCTATACTACGATTATCTAGATCTAGTCTTGCTAGGGTTAGGTTTAGGGATGGTTTGGAAATGCAAGTAAATCTCAACGCTTTCTATACCCGAATGAAGATCTATGAGGAGTTATGGTAATTATCAATAAAGGGGATTAGATCCATTCGGGAAGGTGTTCCTTCCTCTAGGTTCTTGTCCTTCCTTTAGAGATCCTTACCCTAACCTCCATGGAAAACGCGCACACTCGGGCCTTTACACTACGGTGTCACCGCTACCTCGAGGGATAGGGTGCCGTAGGGCGCGGTGTGTGCGTGTATGCATGGAGTCCTATTGAAAATATTTGATGGGTAAGAAAGGGATGAGAGATCTCATCTCTCAAAATCCTTCCCCAAAGCTAACTCTAAGCAATTTATCTACGGCAAGAATTTAAATCTACCTAGGGCAAAGAATTGAAATATAAACTAGAGCAAGGAATTAAATCTACTTACAGATGCATCTCTCCAATCAACAACGCAGGTTTGTCAGATCTGAATCCATGAATTGAAAAGAAACACCGATGCTCTCCATAAAGAATTCTGAATTTATTATTAAGAGGAGGCATAGCAAAGAATACAAGCTTTAGAGTTCCTATTTATAGAGAATAGGAAACCCTAGGTTGCATTTTGATCCGCATGTTTGCATTTACAAGAATAGCCCTATAAAGACCAGTCAACGCCCCCATAAAAATATGGTAAAAATATTTTCCATCGAACGCTCAGGACCGCCGCGGAAACGCGGCCCGAGGCCTGGTTTGGCCGCGGTTCCGCGGTCAAAAGGTGGAATTGGGCTTTGAGTTTTCTTGGGCTGATTTCTGGTGGCTTGGGCTTCTTATTTCTATAGGTCCTTTCTCAGATTGTTTTCTCCTTTTCTTCCAGATCTTTCCAGTGAACATTGTAGTGGACTTCTACCCGTTCGCTTTGGGTCGATGTCTTGAATCTTGCTTTGTGAATTGTTCCTTATGTAGGCTTGATCAAGAGTCTTCTGTTTATTGGTTAAAGTCCATTTTTTCATCGTCTTTACATCGTTTTCACTGTTTTCTGTCCAAGAACCTATAACCTGTAACATGTAGCAGACATGCGTTAAAAGCACCTGTTTATTTATAAAAGGAATAAGAATGGGGAATATAATAGTGCAATATTATGGTGTGAACAAGATGCGATGAACGTCTTATCTGAATTTCGGGGCAGATGCTAATTGGTGCTATCTGTCCACCTCTCCGAAGATGCCAAGTTGATTTATGGCACCGTGTATCGAAGGTTTAAATGGATGCGGCCGATGTAGCAGACTTCGTCAGATTCCCCCTCATTTGAGATGTTTTTTGATTGTGGGGACGCTCTTCCCTGCAGGCGCAAGCCCCTGCAGTTAATTACGCTACCGCGTCGCGGTAACAACTTTCTCCTTCTCCAGATGGTCACTTCGTGTCGTGAGTGTTTGTTTTGTTTTTGGTTGCCCGTGGATTGTATACGGAGACTAATTTATGTTGTCGCCCGTAGGGCATGGATTAGTCCAAATCTGTATCTTCTTAGATTTGTGTTTGGGGGTTGGGTTTAAGGATATGTTAGTCTCATTTGAGACAAAGATCAACTTAAATGTTTGTTAAGGATACATTAGTCCAATTTTTAGACTAAGATCAACTTAACAGGATCATTTAGATCCAACAAGAGAGCAATTGGACTCTATTGTTTAGTTTAGGGACATTGCGGTCGATTAGTTTAAGGACATTACGGTCCATTGTTAGTTTAAGGACATCTAGGTCCAAGGTTAAAGACATCACAGTCCGTGAGTTTAAAGACATCACAGTCCGTGAGTTTAAAGACATCACAGTCAAGGTTAAGGACATCATAGTTCGTGAGTTTAAAGACCTCACAGTCAAGGTTAAGGACATCGTAGTTCATGAGTTTAAAGGCCTCACATTCAAGGTTAAGGACATCATAGTCCGTGAAATGTGTGGTTGTTAGGACCCGTCACCTCTTTGAAGACGTTGAAGGATTACAACGACAAATATCAAAGGAGTGAAGAGATGTACCCTTAAACCAAAGTTGATTGGGAGATCTATAGTCCAATTTTGGAACTAAGATCAATTAATTAGATTATGAACACATTGGCTCAGTTAAATCTGAATTGAGGACTTATGGCCAATTTGGGCTAAGTCCAATTAAGTTTGAAATATTGGCCCCTTGTTGGTCCATTAAAAATTTGTCTGGGTTCAACCCCCCATTATTTGGCACTGCTAAACAGGGGTTCTGAAAACATTTTATCTTTGTTGAGTGCTGGGCACTCATATGCCATATAGAATGATCAATTTTGGAAGGCAAGGATGTACTTGAGACTCAATAAAAAGAGAAGTCTTGCCTCAGAAGGACTTAGCCAATTTAGGCTAGGGTTGATTTGAATATAGTGTTAAACACTAACATATATTTTATGGTCACGTGTTCCCACGTGATGCGCTGAAAATAGTGTTAAACACTAAGAACAAAACGCTTCAAAAATAATGTTAAACACTAAAATGGGATTGGTCATGTGGGGCCATGTGAGACCTCTGAAGGTAGGGACCAGTCTTCTTTTGTTTTATTCTCAAATCTGTAAATGAGTGTTAAACACTTTTAGTTTTCATGGCCATCACGTGTGGGCACATGATAGGTACTCATGCATTGATTTATTAGAGTGTTTATTAGGGGTCACGTGAGGACACGTGAGAGCGCCCAAAATCAGTGCTGTTTTTGCCTTTGTTTTCTTTGTTTTGAAGGTCACGTGGGAGCACATGAGGCATTGCCTCTGGGCTAATTCTTTCTTATTTTGGGGAGTCTGTGTAAGGGTCACGTGGGAACACGTGACCTAGTCTTGTTCCTTCTTTTCTGATTATTAAGGATGGGGATCACGTGTCACCACGTGACCCGGTTCTTTATGTGTATGGAGAGCTTTAAGTCTCTTGTTTTAAGAATTAAATTCTTTGTAGGGTTAAACCCTAATTATGTTTTAGAGGAATTAAATTCCTATGTATGTGGAAGAATTAAATTCTCATATAGGGTTAAACCCTAGTTCTGTCTTGGAGGAATCAAATTCCTATGAATTTGGGGAGAATTGAATTTTCATGCAGGGTTGAACCCTAATTTTATTTTGGAGGAATTAAATTCCTATGAAATTGGGAGAAATAAATTCTCATATAGGGTTAAACCCTAGTTTTATTTGGAGGAATTAAATTCCTATGAATTTGGGAGAATTAAATTCTCTAAACTCAATTCTCCCTCTAAGTTTTGGATCTGCATGGCAAAGTCTCCCCGATGAGAATTAAATTCTCAACTTGTGGGGAGATTTGCTTCTGCAGATCTTCAACCAGAGGAAGAACTAAGTTCTTTTGCAGAAGAGTTAAACTCTTAGATTGAGAATTAAATTCTCTTTTTGTTTTATGGAGCTTTGATCTCTTTCCCTTTTCTCACCTAGGGTTTCTTTTCTTGAGAATTAAATTCTCATTTCTTTTCTCTCTGCTATTGTTTTTTCTTCAGAAAATTCCAAGATTCAAAAATTCCTCCTCCTCTCCTCTTCTTGGCTCCTATTTATAGGAGAAGGAAAAGAATCAATTTGTTTAATGAATCTTTCATTGAAAGATTTTGTTTGTTTTTGTAACTAACATGATCTTAGTGAATTTTATTCACCCTTGGATTTTTAATCCAGAAGATATCCTGTTACTTGGTGAATTTTAGGGAAATCTTTCCTTGTATAAAATCTTTCCATAAATTGGTGATTTTTAATCACCATTGGATTTTTAATCCAACGGTGCTCCACTTTACAGATCATAATCATTTTTTTGTTTGGAAAGATTTAAAGAAATACTTTCCCAGTTAGGGTCTTTGATTTCTCTTAATTAGAATTTAATTCTATTAATTCAGAAGGCTTTTAAAGCCCATCACGTGTTGGCACGTGATCCCAATATTTGATCATTGAAAAAGAATTTAACTTTATCAATTAAAGAACTAAGGGACCTGTCACGTGTTGGCACGTGACCCTCTTTTATTCAGAATTTATTCTGCCTTTTAACAAAGCTAAGGAATCATCACGTGTCAGAACGTGACCCTTGGTCACGTGTGAACACGTGATGGCCCATTGGGGTCTTTCCTTAGCTGTTTTGTTACATTTTTGTCTGATTAGAAGTTGTTTTGCAGAAGAGTTAAACTCTTAGACTGAGAATTAAATTCTCTTTTTGTGTTATGGAGCTTTGATCTCTTTCCCCTTTCTCACCTAGGGTTTCTTTTCTTGAGAATTAAATTCTCCTTTCTTTTCTCTCTGCTATTGTTTTTTCTTCAGAAAATTCCAAGATTCAAAAATTCCTCCTTCCTCTCCTCTTCTTGGCTCCTATTTATAGGAGAAGGAAAAGAATCAATTTGTTTAGTAAATCTTTCATTGAAAGATTTTGGTTGTTTTTGTAACCAACATGATCTTTTAGATCACTCAGTAAATTTTATTCACCATTGGATTTTTAATCCAAAAGATATTCTGTTTGTTATTTTTGGTCAATTTCAGGGAAATCTTTCCTTGTATAAAATCTTTCCATGAATTGGTGATTTATAATCACCATTGGATTTTTAATCCAACGGTGCTCCACTTTACAGAGCATAATCATTTTTTTTGTTTGGAAAGATTTAAATAAATACTTTTCTAGTTAGGGTCTTTGATTTCCCTTAATTAGAATTTAATTCTATTAATTCAGAAGGCTTTTAAAGCCCATCACGTGTTGGCACGTGATACCAATGTTTGATCATTGAAAAACGATCTTGTACCTGCCACGCGATAACACTGTCAGAAGAAGAGCTCGAGAATATGGATGACCTCCCCTGGTGCTTCGAAACAATGACGACGAGGTGATCTCAGAGTTTCCACCGGCGCCAAAAGAGCTGGAAGATGGAATACATACTACTGCAGATAACCTCAAGAAAATTTATTTGGGGACGACAAGTGATCCGCGACCGACATTCGTCAGTGAGCTGCTGTCTGAAGAAAGGGTGGCTACACTAAAGGACGTGCTCATGCAGCATAGAGATTGCTTTGCATGGAACTATTCAGAGATGCCGGGACTCGATCCAGAGATTGCTGTCCACAAGTTGGCGATTTCTCTAGAAGTCAAACCTATCAAACAAGCGCCGAGAAAAATGCGGCTCGAGCTTGAAATGAGTATCAACGCCGAGGTCAAGAAGCTAATCGACTCGGGCTTCATCCATCAATACCCTGACTGGATCGCCAACATCGTCCCGGTGATGAAGAAAAATAGGACGGTGCGCATATGTGTGGACTTTCGGGATCTCAATAAGGCCTGCCCGAAGGACGACTTTCCAGTACCAGTCACTGAGCTGATGATAGATAACACATCCACTCACGAAGTCTTCTCTTTCATGGACTGCTCATCAGGATACAATCAGATAAAGATGCATCCTGAGGACCAGAAGCATACTGCTTTTCGGACCCCTTTGGGCATATTTTGCTTCAAGGTGATGCCGTTCGGTCTAAAGAACGCCGGTGCCACCTATCAGAGGGCATGGCGAGGATTTTCGATGACATCATACACGAAATCGTCGAATTATATATCAACGACCTCGTAGTTAAAAGCAAATCATACGAGGAACATCTAGAGCATCTAATGATCGTGTTCCAGCGCCTTCGGAAATACAACTTGAAGATGAACCCTCTCAAATGCGCGTTCGGAGTTTCCTCAGGTAAGTTCCTGGGATTCATCGTCCGACACCGAGGAATCGAGATAGATCTGTCAAAGATCAAGGCGATCATGGAAATGCCTCCACCAAGGACTCTCAAGCAACTTCGGTCTCTCCAAGGAAAGCTCGCGTATATCCGGCGATTTATAGCCAATCTCTCCTGCAAGTGCCGTCCTTATAATCACCTAATTAAGAAAGGGACCCCTTTCGTTTGGGATCACAAATGCCAAAGCACACTGGATGAAATCAAGCAATACCTGCAGAATCCGCCAGTACTGGCCGCTCCCGTTAAAAGAAAACCTCTCGTCCTGTATACAACAGCCCTCGAAGGTTCGCCAGGCGCATTATGGGCACAAGAGAATGACCAAGGGAAAGAGAGAGATCTTTATTATCCGAGTCGAGTTCTCCTGGGGGCAGAAAGCAATTACTCTCCCATTGAAAAACACTGCCTGGCGTTGATCTTTGCAATAACGAAGCTCAGACACTACGCGTTGGCACATGAGGTCCATCTCATATCGAAGGTGGATCCTCTCAAATATTTGATGTCGAAGGCCATATTAACGGGAAGACTCTCTAAATGGGCTCTGCTATTGATGGAGTTCTCGATAACTTATCGTCCTCTTAAGGCAGTGAAAGGCCAGGCCATCGCCGACTTCCTCGCTGAGCATCCGATACCCGCCGATTCTGTTCTGAACTACGAATTTCCAGACGAACATGCGTTTGACACGATCGACGGGGAGAGAAGAGAGAATAATACCCAATGGGAACTCTACTTCGATGGAATATCTTCCATGAAGAAGCGCAAACAAAGCACCCCCATAATCAAATCAGGGGTAGGCCTCATCTTCGTGACTCCACAAGGAGGGATAATGTGCTTTGCCTTCTCCTTAACAGAGCCGAGGACAAACAATGAAGCCGAATATGAAGCTTTGATAGCAGGTCTCGAGATCGCTATCGACATGGGAATTGAAAACCTCTTCATATACGGAGACTCCCAGCTGGTCGTTAGTCAAGTAAACGGCGACTATCAAACGTGCAAGCCAGAGTTGGTGAAGTACGATGAGAGAGTACAACAACTGCTGATTCAAATTCCTTACTACACCTTGGAAAGTATACCGCGTGCGGAAAATAGCAAAGCGGATGCATTAGCCAAGCTCGCTAATGAACTGGCCGATGAGAACCTCGATGACGTAAGGATCGTTGTGCAAAGCCGTCGGGTTCTTGCACCAGCAGAAATATCTCCGGAGTCATCCGGTCTTTAAACTCACGGATTATGATGTCCTTAACCTTGACTGTGATGTCTTTAAACTCATGGACTATGATGTCCTTAACCGTGGACCGAGATGTCCTTAAACTAACAATGGACCGTAATGTCCTTAAACTTATCGACCGCAATATCCCTAAACTAAACAATAGAGCCTAATTGCTCTCTTGTTGGATCTAAACGATCTTGTTAAGTTGATCTTAGTCTAAAAATTGGACTAACGTATCATTAACAAACGTTTAAGTTGATCTTAGTCTCAAATGAGACTAACGTATCCTTAAACCCAACCCCCAAACCCAAATCTAAGAAGATACGGATTTGGACTAATCCACGCCCTACGGGCGACAACATAAATTAGTCTCCGTATATAATCCACGGGCAACCAAAAACAAAACAAACACCCACGACACGAAGTGACCATCTGGAGAAGGAGAAAGTTGTTACCGCGACGCGGTAGCGTAATTAACTGCAGGGGCTTGCGCCTGCAGGGAAGAGCGTCCCCACAATCAAAAAACCCCTCAAATGAGGGGGAATCTGATGAAGTCTGCTACATCGGCCGCATCCGTTTAAAACTTCGATACGCGGTGTCATAAATCAACTTGGCAACTTCGGAGAGGTGGACGGATAGCACCAATTAGCATCTGCCCCGAAATTCAGACGAGACGTTCATCGCGTCTCCGCGTTTTCGGCGGGGAACAGATTCTGGCATACCCGGTGGGACCTTTTCCTCTTTCCACTCCACACTTCGTGTGTCGTGCGTTCGCGAACGAATCGCGGTTTGATATGGTTGCCCTTGGATTCGAGGTACTAAGATTTGGTGTCTTGCTCTGTGCAGAAAACGAAAGATCAATGGCTTCAACCTGCGCTAACTGCAACTGCAACTCCCGTTCCGCCTCATCTGGAAGTGTAACCTACGGGTCCCAGGCAGCCTCCATTTTCACAATGCCGGTAGAGAAGGTAACGCAGGCTACCACCGGGTTGTTCTTCGGGACTATGCTCCCACCAGTGAGCATTAACATCCCGCTGCCGCAAGAAGCACAGAAGAAGTCGGTCTTTGATCGACTCACTACCACCACGACCTATCTCAACGGGTCATCCAATGCCAAGCCGAAAGCATCAGTCTTCGATAGGATGAGCCTGAACTCCAATGGGCTCGTCAATAAGCCCTGATACCTGAAGCGGCCATCCCAAAACGGATAGCCATTCCTGCTCTCGAGGTCACTAAAGAAGCTTCTCCCGTCAAAGGATCAGTCTTTACGAGGGTGGCTACTCCGGCTCCCGTTTCTGCTCAAAGGTCTGTCTTTGACAGATTGGATACTACTGCTCAACGGACGTCAGTCTTCAAGAGGCTGGTACCAGCAGCGCCTCACCAGAACAGGGGGCACGACAAAGCCATCCCCATAGCTGAACCGACACCATCTGCGCGACATGCTCACCGTCGTCACTGGCGCCGAGTAAGGAAGGCTGGGGGCAGCTCTCCGTCTGGATTTACTCCACCAGCTCCAACGGTGGAGATCGATGCTGCTTGTCAAGCCACAAAAGGCAACAGCCGCCTGGGTGCCCGCTGCAATGGCCCCCTCGACTTCAACAGCTCATAAGAGAAGGAGGCCAGAGAAAGCCCCTGTGACCGCGGCGAACCGCAGAGACACCAAACCTAAACGTCCCAAGTCTGGGGGCATGATGGTGCATACTGTTTATATAGCTTCCGGAAAAGAGGAAAGCCGTGCTTCTACGGGACATCAACCGCTTACCCGGTCAATAACGAAGGCTCAAGAACAACAGCAGCAGAAGCTTCAGGAGATGCTGACCGTAATGGCTGCACTCATTGGGCCAAAAGAAAATCCAGAGACCTCGGAGCAGCGTCAGGAACAAGAAACTGACATCGAATTCCTCCGAAGAATGCTCGAGGGGAAAGAAAAAGAGGCTGCGGAACAGGCAGCCAATATAAAACGAATGGATCTCTTGTTCCAAGACATGGCTGGGATGATGTTACAGCCAGAACCTCCAGCTGAAGACCCCCCGATCATCATTGAAGACGACAGAGGGGAGACATCGAACCCTCCTCCGGCTCTTTCAGCAGCCAAAGAGGAAACCATCTCCAAGGCCGTTCTGGATGATTACATTGCTCAGCAAATACGAGCTCACCAGGCGAATGAAGCGGCCGGCCAAATTGTTAAAACTGGGTGACCATATCCACGCTGGTATGACCAAATAAAGTACCCGCCGGTATATACGATCCCTAAATTTCATGTATATAAAGGGACGGGAAATCCGCATCAGCACGTCGTTCAATTCATGGCTCTATGTGGCAACACCGGGGGTGATGATAAACTTCTGCTCCGCCATTTTGTTGGTAGTTTGTCGGAGACGGCATTCGAGTGGTATTCTGAACTACCAAACGACTCTGTCAAGACATTTGCGGAGATGGAACTGTTGTTTACGCAGAGATTCGCGAGCGCTAGCGAGCGTACCCCGATTACCGCATTAATTAACGCCAGGGTGAAGCCAGGTGAAACTTGGGTACAATACGCAATACGGTGGCGAAATTTATAGTCAAAATGTGAGCAGCGCATCGAGGAAGCGCCGGCAGTGGGCATGTTCGTGGGCACTCTGGACCCTCAGGCAACTATTTCCTAATTCATGATGTTTTTCAAGCCGACCACGTTCCAGGCCTTGATTGACAAACTGGCCCAAATGGACCAGATGGGTCATAGACCGTCTCCTCCAATGCCGGAGCCGCGGAACGAAAAGGGTAAAGGGAAGGCAACATTCGTTGCGAATACTCAACAGCAGCCTAGTGGCCCAAAACTAACAGATCGCCTAGAGGAAAGATGGCGATACTATAATGAGAAAATAAAGCGTCCTTATTTGTTCCCCCGGGACAAAACGAAGAGACTGTTTGAACTGGCGGTGTGCAACAGGCTCATCAATCTGCCGAATCCAAAACGACCGTTGCAACCCGGCGAGGTTAATAGTCCCAACTATTGCCCTTACCATCAAACGGTAAGCCATCCAATTGAAGATTGCTTCGTCTTTAAAGGCTGGATTGAAGATCAATACCAACAGGGCAAATTTGTCCTGTCCGAGAATTGGAAGGTGAACCCGCCGCAGCCACACGCTCCCAAGAAGACGGATACACCGGGGGCATCGTGTTCTTTCGTAGAAGAAGATCCATGGGAGGTCGCTCTTCCAGCCAAAACAAAAAGAATGCTGAAGGATCTCCACACATGCCCGGAAATCAGGTGGTAAAATCCCCTGGAACCCGAGATCATCGAGGGAATGCTGAAACGCGCCCAACTTCGAAGATTGGTGGTGATAGCCAAAGCGCTCACACCCAGCCGTCAAAGTCTTCGAAGAAGAAGAAGAAGACTAAAAAGCCCGTGAAGCCTGGTGACAAGCGCACAGACCTGCGAAAACAGATTGACGCGCTGGAAGAATATAACCAGAAGGCGCGGACCCCAGTCACACTCCAAGAATTTCTCAGCCACGTCCTTGAGGACAAAGATGATGACAATGGAGAAGACTCGTCGGATGAATCTGAAGGTTATGTATCTCTGTAACACTTTGGAAGTTCGTTAGAATGTTTTCCGTGATTAATTAGTAATTGTGCGTGTTATTATATATGTACATAGGATTATTAGTTATTTTAGTCGGGTTTACCCTAATTGGAAAATTTCCTTGTGTAGTGTACACATGCACACTTAGCCATTTTTGAGACTTAGGTTTAAAGTGTTAACCATTTCTTTTGTGCATGGTTGATAATTTATCCCCACCTTTTTTTTAAGAAATAAGAATAGCAAGTTAAACCCCTTTTTAATAATTCATTTAGAAATAGAAAAATAGAAGTATGGTGGTTAGGTGAACACTTGACTTTTGACCCATTTTCTCTTCTCTCTTCTCTCTCTTTTCTCATTTCTGGAAATTCTGCAGAGAGGCAGCCATAACACCAGAAATTCATCACCTTTTCATTCCCTTTTCACTTCTCTTTGATCTCTACACAAATCCTACTCAAAAACCACTCTTTTCCTTCACAAAACCTTAGGAAAAATGAGATTTTGAGGTGTTTGGAGGCAAATCTGCATACTTGAAGAGGGAGCTGGAACTTTTGGTGTTCTTAGGGTCTTTTGAAGGTATATAACTCTTATTTAACACCCTTCTCCCATATCTTATAGTAGTTTAGCTAGAAATCATATTTTGTGTGCATGTTTGGTGGTTTTGAGGGGATTTAGTGATGATAGGTTAATACTAGCTTTTTATGGCTCAATTAGCTTGGTAATGAGTTGTTAGTGTGATTCTAGACTTGGGTTTGCTTCAGATTTCAGGAAAATACCATAAAGTTTCAATTTAGTGCAAAAGTGGGTTTTTTTAACTAGAAATAGGGTTCTGTTGGATCTACTGCTACCCGAGATATTTCAGAGTGAAACTAGATATTACTGTAGCATGTATGGGGGGTATAGAGTGCACACACCAAACCTGGAAGCCCAATTCCCAAGTGAGGCCGCCGGAATATTCGTTCTGACCGCAATTTGCGGCCAGATGGGTGAGATGGGGGTTGGGGTTTGGTCCACTGGAGTCTGCTGCTATGTGGAGTATTTTGGTATATATATTTTTATAATATCTGTTCTGTATCAAAATCTGGAGTAGAATACCCTATTTCCCGTATTTTTTAATCTTTCGCGACACGCGTGATACGTGTGTGTGGGTTTGGGGTTTCTGCGTATCGCGACGCGTCGGAGTGGCTTCAGGCGCATAATCACACGTTTTAGCGTATCGCGCACATGCGCGCTTGGTTTGCGACACGGGTTTCTAGTTGGCTTTAAATGTCGTGTTTGTACAGTTTTGAGCTTATGAGTGATATATTGTGAAATTCTAGGATTCGCAGGCGAGTGCGACGGGCGCCGCGAAGGAGGGGAACAAGTCGTCGGCTATACCTAGCGAGAGACTACGGTGAGTAGATTTAACATCTACGGGGATATCGCCCGCATGGCGTTCTACGTCAGGGCTGATAGGGTCTTATAGCTACATTTCCATACATTGACTGTTCATGGCTACTATTTAGTGCATACCACATTCCCTGATGTATGTATATAAACTAGAATTGATAGGACACCGCACTCTTACTAACGGTTCATGTTGCACGAGCACTATCCTGCATGTTACACACACACCGTTAGTAATTGCCATGACACTCACACTGTAGTATATCACATCGGATCATTATGTAGTAGCTCATCTTTATGTGACTTGACATGATATTCATACTTGATGCATATATCACATCGGATCATTATGCAGTAGCTCATCTTTATGTGACTTGACATGATATTCATACTTGATGCATATATCACATCGGATCATTATGCAGTAGCTCATCTTTATGTGACTTGACATGATATTCATACTTGATGCATATATCACATCGGATCATTATGCAGTAGCTCATCTTTAAATTCACATCGGATCATTATGTAGTAGCTCATCTTTATGTGACTTGACATGATATTCATACTTGATGCATATATCACATCGGATCATTATGCAGTAGCTCATCTTTATGTGACTTGACATGATATTCATACTTGATGCACATATCACATCGGATCATTGACTTGCATATTGTTTTGGATTATATATGATTTCTGGATTTGGGAACCGTGGCTATTTCAAATATGTAATCATTTAAAAACCCGGTTCCCTTGATATGATATTTCGGTGCGTCCACCATGTGTTTCCTCGGTGCTAGAGTGATATATGTGAACCCGAATCGAGGAGATGGATGAGGCCGATTACGGGTACATGGTGGACCCGGTATGGTACCCCGGGGCGAGAACGGTTTCGCTGTGTAGTAGACGGTGAGCCTGGCAGAGGGACTACTACCTACCGGTGATTGGTTGGACCTGACAGTTATCCGGAGGATACTGATCAGAGTCGATAGATGGATGCGGGGTGATCTGTACTGCCGGGGCCGAGGGCCGATACCGCAGACGGAGCCCGTGGGCTGACCCGGACTGACGGGGCCCGATGGATAAGGATTTGCGTGTCGATGCTGGACACGAGTATTTATGATATTTGGGTGCCGATGTTGGGCACTCGGGATTTTCAGAGATTTACATGATTTGAGGGCCGATGAGAGTGCCGGCGCCTGAGCTATTTGGGGGATCTGGGTGCATTGATGGACACCGATTATATATTCCACGTTGACATTCCGTGTAGATGTTATATTGCCCATGCTCAGCATTTATTATTGTACCTCATCCTGTAGTTATATTACCTGATAGAGCACTTGCATGATTATTGCACATACTGCTTATCACATTGATATCATCTGTTGGCATATGATAGAGTAGCGCAGTACGTGCATGCTCGCGATTACCTTTATATGTTATCTCTATTCACGAGTTGGCAACTCACCCCCGTTGTGCCACAGTGTTTGCAAGTTGCCCTTCGGAGTAGTCGCGGCAGGCTGCGTTTTGCATCTTTTGACGCAGATACCCCCATAGTTGGTGTACTAGCTCTTTTGCCGATTGGTGGGTTTTATGCGGTATCTGTTTATCTTTCAGTTATGTATATTATTGTATCTAGTAATCTCCATCTACCATGTGTGTATTTGACTTAGAGACAGTGTGAGGACGGTGATGTATATTATTTGTATTCTGGTGTCGAGCTCGTGTGAGCCGACTGTACTTGCATCTTATTCTATCTGTGATGTTCTCACTTATGGATCTTGATTTTCGCTACGGCGTCGTATATTGCTATCTTGGTGATTGTTTACTTAGATTTCTTAACATGTTAGTAAGTGCTTTCTTTTTAAACTTATAACACTTTATACTTTTACTGGTTTGATTTCTGGATTTTCGGTTCACTCGTTACGTGGTTAAGTGCCGGTCACGGGCCAAACTTTGGGATGTGACAAAGTTGGTATCAAAGCGTAGGTTTTACCTTCGGGGTGTAGGATGACCCTGCTATGATGGAGTAGGTAGCTGCAGCAGGGTAGCGTAGCGTGTGTATGTTCCGCGGCATACTCACGACACGGTACTCCGCCTACGCGACCTTAAGACTTATTGATTGATATTCCCTCATGATTGTATACATCCTTGCGATTCGATTTCTGTATCCTCATCGAATCCTACCTTCTTTTCAGCCATTATGCCGCCCAGGACTACGAGGGTGCAGTGAGCGGTCGTGAGAGCCGAGGTTCGAGTTGATTCATCTGAGACGAGGACTAATCCGAGTAGTACTCCTGTTGTACCAGGACAGATTGTTCCCCCTACGACAGCTCAGATCGCTAGACTAGTGGTAGAGATGCAGGGCCTATGCCAGGCGACGAGCTCGTTGGTAGAGGTCGTTCGAGCGCAGCGACAGGTGGTTGTCACCCCTGTTACCCAGTTGTTCCTTGCGATCATCATGCAGTATTCCGTCCCCTACATAGCACCAGTGGAGGCAGCCCCAGTTTACGGGACACGTCTTCCAGAGACCGTGAGAGTTCCAGAACAGTTGAGGAATCGTACTGGTGTACCAGCCCAGAGAAGAGGCTTAGGATGAGGACAGTTGTTTGGCTCTCATCCCTAGGGAGGACGGCAGCCAGCGCGTAGATGTTTACGATGTGGGAGCCTTCAACACCTCATCAGGCAGTATTCCTTCACAGTACGTCAGGGTCGTATTCTGAGACGTCGTGGACGCGGTGGGTTCGCACAGAGGGGTCAGGTTAGTAGAGGAGGAGTTCGGTCAGTCGCAGATGAAGGACAGGCATAAGTTTTCGCTTCGACTCATCGGGACGCGAGGGCGTCCAACGCAGAGCTTTCAGGTACTCTTTCAGTATGTCCTTTGTTGCACACGTATTGTCTGATCCGGATCCTTGTGCTCGTATGTATCCACACACCTTGTGCCGAGTTTGGGTAGAGAGTCCGGTTTGCTTGGTCAACCGCTTGTTGTGACTACTCCTGTGGGAGAGTCGTTTGTCGCTAGTCACGTGTTCCGATCCTGTACCGTCCGTTTTGGCGAGAGAGAGTTGCCGGTCGATTTGATCCTTCTTGAGATGTTGGACTTTGACGTTCTTTTGGGCATGGATTGGTTAGCCACGTGCTATGCTTCTGTTGACTGCCGCGAGAAGACAGTTCGATTTTGTTTTCCCAGCGAGTCGGTTGTTGTTGTGTTGGGGGACCATGGTGTTACCCCTCACAGTGTGATTTCTTCTTTTCGCGCTGGACAGCTTTTGAGGAAGGGATGTCAGGGATTTCTCGCCTATGTTTGCGATACTAGAGCTACAAAGGTTCCGACGGATTAGGTTCCGGTTGTTAGTGAGTTCCCTGATGTGTTCCCTAACGAGCTTCCTGGGCTACCGCCGAGCGTGATATTTCTTTCTGTATTGATTTGGTTCCTGGCGCGGGGCCTATTTCTTTACCGCCTTATCGGATGGCCCCGGCGGAACTTAGAGAATTGAAGGGTCAGTTGCAAGATTTTCTAGATAAGGGACTTATTCGACCTAGTGTTTCTCCGTGGGGTGCTCCAGTCCTGTTTGTCAAGAAGAAGGACGGCAGTATGCGTTTGTGTATCGACTACCGCCAGCTGAACAGGGTGACAGTGCGGAACAGGTATCCTTTGCCACGCATCGACGATTTGTTCGACCAGCTTCAGGGGGCAGGATACTTTTCGAGGATCGATTTGCGATCAGGCTACCATAAGCTGCAGGTTCGACAGGAGGACATTTCTAGGAAAGCTTTCCGCACGCGCTACGGCCATTATGAGTTTTTGGTGATGTCGTTCGGACTCACCAACGCGCCAGCAGCATTTATGGACTTGATGAACCGCTTTTTCCGGCCGTATCTTGATCTGTTCATCATAGTGTTCATTGACGATATCTTGGTGTATTCTCAGAGTAGAGAGGAGCACGAGCAGCACCTGCGGGTTTCACTGCAGACCTCGAGGGAGCATCAGCTTTTCGCCAAATTCTCCAAGTGTGTTTTATGGCTGGACAGCGTAGACTTCCTGGGGCACGTGATTACACGAGATGGTATATGTGTAGACCCGAGGAAGATTGACGCCGTTCGGAGTTGGCCTAGACCCATGTCAGTGACGGAGGTTCGCAGCTTTCTAGGGCTGGCAGGCTATTACAGGCGGTTCGTGCAGGACTTCTCTCGCATTGCTACACCTTTGACCGGGTTGACCCGGAAGGGAGTTCGCTTCGATTGGACGGAGGAGTGTGAGCACAGTTTCCAGCAGCTATGGGCTCTACTGACTACGACACCAGTGCTATCATTGCCTTCAGGATCAGGCGGATTTGTGGTCTACTGTGATGCTTCACGAGTGGGGCTAGGGTGCGTTTTGATGCAGCATGACAGGGTGATCACGTATGCTTCGCGGCAATTAAAGAAACATGAACAGAATTACCCCACTCATGATCTGGAGATGGCTGCAGTGGTCTTTGCACTTAAGATCTGGCGACGTTATCTGTATGGAGAGTCGTGCCAGATATTCACTGACCATAAAAGCTTAAAGTATATATTTCAGCAGCGAGACCTGAACCTTAGACAGCGCCGATGGATGGAGTTAGCGAAGGACTACGATTGTGAGATCTTGTATCACCCGGGCAGGGCGAATGTAGTGGCGGATGCTTTAAGCAGGAGGCCCGGGAGTAGTCTATCTTGTTTGAGCGCAGTGCGGAGGCAGTCGTCGGCAGATCAGCAGATCTTATGCGACAGACGGGTACAGTTCGAGTTTACGCCGATCGGAGGACAGATTGGGCAGGTTCGTGAACGCCCACATTTGTTTGACCGTATACATGAGGCACAGCACAGTGATGACCGCTGTTCTGAGATCAGGACACAGATGGGACATGGCAGATTTTCCGAGTTCGTGATCGATGATCAGGGGATATTACGATTTGGGACTAGACTGTGCGTACCAGATGCTGAGGGATTGCGGCGCGAGATTCTTGAGGAGGCACATCGATCGGTATATAGTGTTCATCCCGGTTCCACCAAGATGTACCATGACTTGAGAGGTGTTTACTGATGGGACGGAATGAAGAGAGACATCGCAGATTTTGTGTCAGGATGCCTGACTTATCAGCAAGTCAAGGCTGAGCACCAGAGGCCCACGGGAGAGCTACGGCCGTTACCCATTCCGGAAGGGAAATGGGAGCAGATTTCTATGAACTTCATTGTGGATCTACCCTGGACTAGTCGAGGGTATGACTCCATCTGGGTGATCGTGGATCGTTTGACGAAAGCGGCTCACTTCCTACCGGTGAAGACGACTTTCGGGTTTGCTCAGTATGCCCAGATTTACATTGATGAGATTGTACGACTGCATGGAGTTCCGACATGTATCGTGTCCGATAGAGGCATCCAGTTTACCAGTCGGCTATGTCAGAGGCTTCAGGAGGCTTTGGGCACTCGCTTGAGTTCAGCACAGCTTTCCATCCGCAGACCGACGGACAGTCAGAGCGGACTATTCAGACTCTCGAGGACATGCTCAGAGCATGCGTATTAGACTTCGGAGGTAGCTGGGATCATCATTTGCCCTTAGTAGAGTTCTCCTACAACAACAGCTACCAGGAGACCATTCAGATGGAACCGTTTGAGGCTCTTTATGGGAGGAGATGTAGATCGCCCACCTGTTGGACGGAGCTCAGCGAGAGCAGTATTTTAGGGCCGCAGATTGTAGAAGAGACGACCGCGAAGATCCAGTTGATTCGCGATAGGATGAGAGCAGCCCATAGTAGGCAGAGATCTTATACGGACCGTCGTCGGCGCAGACTTGAGTTTTCTATTGGTGATCATGTTTTCTTGAGGGTCTCCCCAATGAAAGGCGTGATGAGGTTTGGGAAGAAAGGGAAGCTTAGTCCCGGATATGTAGGCCCCTTCGAGATCCTCGAGCATGTTGGTACGGTTGCGTATCGATTAGCCTTCCGCCCAGTTTTCCAGACATGCACTCCGTATTTCACGTTTTGATGCTCCGCAGATATCTTCATGATCCTTCGCATGCGATTCAGCACCCGACGATCCAGCTTGAGCCCGACGTTTCCTATGCAGAGCAGCCGGTGATGATTTTGGATCGACAAGTGAAGAAATTGAGATCGAAGGACATACCGTCCGTCAAGGTTCTTTGGCGTAGTCTGAGCAGAGAGGAGGTCACTTGGGAGACCGAGAGCGAGATGAGGAAGAGGTATCCCCATCTTTTTTTTGAGGGTGCGTATAGTTAGATTTTTAAATTCGGGGACCGAATTTCCTTAAGGGGGGTAGATTGTAACACTTTGGAAGTTTGTTAGAATGTTTTCCGTGATTAATTAGTAATTGTGCGTGTTATTATATGTGTACATAGGATTATTAGTTATTTTAGTCGGGTTTACCCTAATTGGAAAATTTCCTTGTGTAGTGTACACATGCACACTTAGCCATTTTTGAGACTTAGGTTTAAAGTGTTAACCATTTCTTTTGTGCATGGTTGATAATTTATCCCCACCTTTTTTTTAAGGAATAAGAATAGCAAGTCAAACCCCTTTTTAATAATTCATTTAGCAATAGAAAAATAGAAGTATGGTGGTTAGGTGAACACTTGACTTTTGACCCATTTTCTCTTCTCTCTTCTCCCTCTTTTCTCATTTCTGGAAATTCTGCAGAGAGGCAGCCACAACACCAGAAATTCATCACCTTTTCATTCCCTTTTCACTTCTCTTTGATCTCTACACAAATCCTACACAAAAACCACTCTTTTCCCTCACAAAACCTTAGGAAAAATGAGATTTTGAGTTGTTTGGAGGCAAATCTGCATACTTGAAGAGGGAGCTGGAACTTTTGGTGTTCTTAGGGTCTTTTGAAGGTATATAACTCTTATTTAACACCCTTCTCCCATATCTTATAGTAGTTTAGCTAGAAATCATATTTTGTGTGCATGTTTGGTGGTTTTGAGGGGATTTAGTGATGATAGGTTAATACTAGCATTTTATGGCTCAATTAGCTTGGTAATGAGTTGTTAGTGTGATTCTAGACTTGGGTTTGCTTCAGATTTCAGGAAAATACCATAAAGTTTCAATTTAGTGCAAAAGTGGGGTTTTTAACTAGAAATAGGGTTCTGTTGGATCTGCTGCTACCCGAGATATTTCAGAATGAAACTAGATATTACTGTAGCATGTATGGGGGGTATAGAGTGCACACACCAAACCTGGGAGCCCAATTCCCAAGTGAGGCCGCCGGAATATTCGTTCTGGCCGCAATTTGCGGCCAGATGGGTGAGATGGGGGTTGGGGTTTGGTCCACTGGAGTCTGCTGCTATGTGGAGTATTTTGGTATATATATTTTTATAATATCTGTTCTGTATCAAAATCTGGAGTAGAATACCCTATTTCCCGTATTTTTTAATCTTTCGCGACACGCGTGATACGTGTGTGTGGGTTTGTGGTTTCTGCGTATCGCGACGCGTCGGAGTGGCTTCAGGTGCGTAATCACACATTTTAGCGTATCGCGCACACGCGCGTTTGGTTTGCGACATGGGTTTCTAGTTGGCTTTAAATGTCGTGTTTGTACAGTTTTGAGCTTATAAGTGATATATTGTGAAATTCTAGGATTCGCAGGAGAGTGCGACGGGCGCCGCGAAGGAGGGGAACAAGTCGTCGGCTATACCTAGCGAGAGACTACGGTGAGTAGATTTAACATCTACGGGGATATTGCCCGCATGGCGTTCTACGTCAGGGCTGATAGGGTCTTATAGCTACATTTCCATACATTGACTGTTCATGGATACTATTTAGTGCATACCACATTCCCTGATGTATGTATATAAACTAGAATTGATAGGACACCGCACTCTTACTAACGGTTCATGTTGCACGAGCACTATCCTGCATGTTACACACACACCGTTAGTAATTGCCATGACACTCACACTGTAGTATATCACATCGGATCATTATGTAGTAGCTCATCTTTATGTGACTTGACATGATATTCATACTTGATACATATATCACATCGGATCATTATGCAGTAGCTCATCTTTATGTGACTTGACATGATATTCATACTTGATGCATATATCACATCGGATCATTATGCAGTAGCTCATCTTTATGTGACTTGACATGATATTCATACTTGATGCATATATCACATCGGATCATTATGCAGTAGCTCATCTTTATGTGACTTGACATGATATTCATACTTGATGCATATATCACATCGGATCATTATGTTGTAGCTCATCTTTATGTGACTTGACATGATATTCATACTTGATGCACATATCACATCGGATCATTGACTTGCATATTGTTTTGGATTATATGTGATTTCTGGATTTGGGAACCGTGGCTATTTCAAATATGTAATCATTTAAAAACCCGGTTCCCTTGATATGATATTTCGGTGCGTCCACCATGTGTTTCCTCGGTGCTAGAGTGATATATGTGAACCCGAATCGAGGAGATGGATGAGGCCGATTACGGGTACATGGTGGACCCGGTATGGTACCCCGGGGCGAGAACGGTTTCGCTGTGTAGTAGACGGTGAGCCTGGCAGAGGGACTACTACCTACCGGTGATTGGTTGGACCTGACAGTTATCCGGAGGATACTGATCAGAGTCGATAGATGGATGCGGGGCGATCCGTACTGCCGGGGTCGAGGGCCGATACCGCAGACGGAGCTCGTGGGCTGACCCGGACTGACGGGGCCCGATGGATGAGGATTTGCGTGTCGATGCTGGACACGAGTATTTATGATATTTGGGTGCCGATGTTGGGCACTCGGGATTTTCAGAGATTTACATGATTTGAGGGCCGATGAGAGTGCCGGCGCCTGAGCTATTTGGGGGATCTGGGTGCATTGATGGACACCGATTATATATTCCACGTTGACATTCCGTGTAGATGTTATATTGCACATGCTCAGCATTTATTATTGTACCTCATCCTGTAGTTATATTACCTGATAGAGCACTTGCATGATTATTGCACATACTGCTTATCACATATTGATATCATCTGTTGGCATATGATAGAGTAGCGCAGTACGTGCATGCTCGCGATTACCTTTACATGTTATCTCTATTCATGAGTTGGCAACTCACCCCCGTTGTGCCACAGTGTTTGCAGGTTGCCCTTCGGAGTAGTCGCGGCAGGCTGCGTTTTGCATCTTTTGACGCAGATACCCCCATAGTTGGTGTACTAGCTCTTTTGCCGATAGGTGGGTTTTGTGCGGTATCTTTTTATCTTTCAGTTATGTACATTATTGTATCTAGTAATCTCCATCTACCATGTATGTATTTGACTTAGAGACAGTGTGAGGACGGTGATGTATATTATTTGTATTCTGGTGTCGAGCTCGTGTGAGCCGACTGTACTTGCAGCTTATTCTATCTGTGATGTTCCCACTTGTGGATCTTGATCTTCGCTACGGCGTCGTATATTGCTATCTTGGTGATTGTTTACTTAGATTTCTTAACATGTTAGTAAGTGCTTTCTTTTTAAACTTATAACACTCTATACTTTTACTGGTTTGATTTCTGGGTTTTCGGTTCACTTAGTCGCGTTACGCCTGTAGACGTTACGTGGTTAAGTGCCGGTCACGGGCCAAACTTTGGGACGTGACAATCTCTCACTCGTCGATAGATGATGAAGAAGCTCCTTACATAAAGAAACCGGGGGCAGAAAGCAATTACTCTCCCATTGAAAAACACTGCCTGGCGTTAATCTTCGCAATAACGAAGCTCAGACACTACGCGTTGGCACATGAGGTCCATCTCATATCGAAGGTGGATCCACTTAAATATTTGATGTCGAAGGCCATATTAACGGGACGACTCGCTAAAAGGGCCCTGCTATTGATGGAGTTCTCGATAACTTATCGACCTCTTAAGGCAGTGAAAGGCCAAGCCATCGCCGACTATCTTGACTGTGAGGTCTTTAAACTCACGGACTATGATGTCCTTAACCTTGACTGTGATGTCTTTAAACTCACGGACTATGATGTCCTTAACCTTGGACCGAAATGTCCTTAATCTAACAATGGACCGTAATGTCCTTAAACTAATCGACCGCAATGTCCCTAAACTAAACAATAGAGCCCAATTGCTCTCTTGTTGGATCTAAATGATACTGTTAAGTTGATCTTAGCCTAAAAATTGGACTAACGTATCCTTAACAAACGTTTGCTATGGTTCCACAAGAGCATTATAAAGATCTCGATGCACTTGAAACTTATAGTGTGCAAGAACTGCAGACATTCTACGTCCCTCCCAGGCAAAGGGGTGAAAAGACAATCCTATTCTACCGATTCGGAGAAACCAAAGTGGAGAAAGAAATTTGGCATGGCGCGGATTCTACACTTGACATGTTCTAGCCCATCTGTCTGCCTAGATATTACACAGAAGACTTGAAAAGGCTGTTGAGGCGCCAAGGTGTACCCTTCAAACAGACCGCTCGACAAGCTCGGTTCTACAACAGGATTTGGGATGTCCCCGGAACTCAGCGCAAGTTTCCTAACGGGAGAATCGAAACGATCGGGCTTGGATATGTTCAGGAAGAACTAAGTTCTTTTGCAGAAGAGTTAAACTCTTAGACTGAGAATTAAATTCTCTTTTTGTTTTATGGAGCTTTGATCTCTTTCCCCTTTCTCACCTTGGGTTTCTTTTCTTGAGAATTAAATTCTCCTTTCTTTTCTCCCTGCTATTGTTTTTTCTTCAGAAAATTCCAAGATTCAAAAATTCCTCTTTCCTCTCCTCTTCTTGGCTCCTATTTATAGGAGAAGGAAAAGAATCAATTTGTTTAGTAAATTTTTCATTGAAAGATTTTGGTTGTTTTTGTAACCAACATGATCTTTTAGATCACTCGGTGAATTTTATTCACCATTGGATTTTATTCTAAAAGATATTCTGTTTGTTATTCTTGGTGAATTTCAGGGAAATCTTTCCTTATATAAAATCTTTCTATGAATTGGTGATTTATAATCACCATTGGATTTTTAATCCAACGGTGCTCCACTTTACAGAGCATAATCCTTTTTTTGTTTGGAAAGATTTAAAGAAATACTTTCCCAGTTAGGGTCTTTGATTTCCCTTAATTAGAATTTAATTCTATTAATTCAGAAGGCTTTTAAAGCCCATCACGTGTTGGCATGTGATCCCAATGTTTGATCATTGAAAAAGAATTTAACTCTATCAATTAAAGAGCTAAGGGACCTGTCACGTGTTGGCACGTGACCCTCTTTTGATCAGAATTTAATTCTGCCTTTTAATAGAGCTAAGTAATCATCACGTGTCAGCACGTGACCCTTGGTCACGTATGAACACGTGATGCCCCATTGGGGTCTTTCCTTAGCTGTTTTGTTACATTTTTGTCTGATTAGAATTTAATTCTATAAGGTAGAGATCATAGGAAACTATCACGTGTCAACACGTAACCCTGGGTCACGTGCGAGCACGTAATACCTCATTGAGGTATTTCCTGATATTTCATCAGGGAACAAATGCCCCTACAGCGTTGTTCTCACGTGTCTGCACGTGAGTGCAACGCTGTCACCTTTGTGACCGTTGGATCTGTCTAGAGAATAGGAGAGATGAACCGTTTCCCATCACATCCTATAAATGCAAGAGTCCTTTCAGAAGCGCCTCCACTTTGTTCATCTTCTTCCTTGCTTGCTTGAATTGGTGATTTATAATCAACATTGGATTTTTAATCCAACGGTGCTCCACTTTACAGAGCATAATCCTTTTTTTGTTTGGAAAGATTTAAAGAAATACTTTCCCAGTTAGGGTCTTTGATTTCCCTTAATTAGAATTTAATTCTATTAATTCAGAAGGCTTTTAAAGCCCATCACGTGTTGGCACGTGATCCCAATGTTTGATCATTGAAAAAGAATTTAACTCTATCAATTAAAGAGCTAAGGGACCTGTCACGTGTTGGCACGTGACCCTCTTTTATTCAGAATTTAATTCTGTCTTTTAACAGAACTAAGGAATCATCACGTGTCAGCACGTGACCCTTGGTCACGTGTGAACACGTGATGCCCCATTGGGGTCTTTCCTTAGCTGTTTTGTTACATTTTTGTCTGATTAGAATTTAATTTTATAAAGTAGAGATCACAGGAAACTATCACGTGTCAACACGTGACCCTTGGTCACGTATGAACACGTGATACCTCATTGAGGTATTTCCTGATATTTTATCTGGGAACAAATGCCCCCACAGCGTTGTTCTCACGTATCTGCACGTGACTGCAACGCTGTCTCCTTTGTGACCGTTGGATCTGTTTAGGGAATAGGGGAGATGAACCGTTTCCCATCACATCCTATAAATGCCAGCGTCCCTTCAGAAGCGCCTCCACTTTGTTCATCTTCTTCCTTTCTTGCTTTTTCCTCTGAGAATTTAATTCTCTTTCCCAGAGCTTAGTTCTCTGTTTCAAAAATTTCCAGAGTTTAACTCTGTTAACAAAAGATTCCCTTTTCTCAGGTAATGATCTTGAACGACTGAAGAACTTTTTGTAGAAATCTTCGTTGGATTTTAAATCCATACCAAGGGTTTTTCCCTTTAACAAGAACCCATTTTTTTCAAGTTCTTTAAAAAGAAAACCGCTCAATCTTTAAATCATAAATCCCTTTTGTTAAGGCTCCTTTGATCTCAGAGATCGATGGGATGCTTGTCTTTTTCTCTGGAATTTAATTCCATTCCAAAAAGCTTTGGTTCTGAAAAATATTTCTGGGAATTTAATTCCCCTTCTCAAAAGGAATTTAATTCCCCTAAAGAACATAGTTCTTTAACAGAAGATCTCTTGAGATTTTTCTGCCTGAGTTGTTCTTTGCAACAAAAGAAAAGATTTGCAGTAGGGTTTTCTGGGAATTTAATTCCCTGGTTCTGCTGGATTTTTGCAGAGTCTAAGATGGATTTCTTTTTGAGGAATGTGTTGGGTCATTTGAAATCCAATGTTCATTTATTGAGAATCTTCCTTTTGTTCTTATAATGATTACTTTGCTTCATCATTAGTAAGCCGCCATCTAGATTTTATGAGACCCATGTGTTTTATAACCAATGGTCCCATAAAATAAGTCCTCTGTCGCTTTCTTCCACTGTCTTTTTATATTTGCATTTACAAACACACACACACACACACACACACATACACACACACACGCACACACGTGTTGGCTTCGCTTAACAGTTTCCCTTTCTTTTACTCCAGGCACAATGACTTCTGTTCAATATTTCCCTTTCACTCGCTCGGAGGCTGCCTTTCCTCAGTCACCGTCTGACGAGGAAGTGATGGCGATGATCAGGCCTCATGACCCGAATCGCACCAATTTACTTTTATGGGGGACCTGATATGGTCACATCATCCGTGGTTGCCGCAGTTTTCTTTGCGAGATACCGACGGAGCCTACCTATCCATTCCTGCCGATGGATCCTCCACGGACTGCCTTTGCTGTGGAGATGCTAAATTGGACCCCTATGGGACAGCTTGAGCCATCAACAACTGGTATTCCGAACCATCCAGTGCCGGCTATAGACATTTTAGGGCATCGCATTTTCCAGGGCAAAGCCCATCCATAAGGACAGATTTACAAGATAAGGCTTACTCCTCGACATCCCACGGGCTACCTTCTCTGGGCCCGTTATATCCTGTCCACCCATCGTGCGCGACTGCAGAGGGTCAGACTCTATCAGGCGATATACGCATCTCTTTTCCACTATCAGTCTCCCCATATCTGGTGGGTTATGGCCTTCTTGAACCAATGGAATCTTCCCACCAACACCTTCCTTCTAGGGGACCGCGAAGTTTCAATTTCTCTGGAAGAATTTCGCGAGATCTCAGGGTTGCCGGTTATGGGACACTTTATGAAAAATTACTGCCTCCCGATGAGTATGTCTTCGAAACCGAGCCTGCCATGCTCGACGGCCTGTCGACCGAGAATGCCGTCCGCCACAAGCGCTCAAGTTTGATCAAGACCTTGAGTATTTTTGACAAACTGTTCACAGAGTCAGATGAGCAGGGCGTCACTTTTAAAAGCTTTATCTCTTGCTTCCTTCACGAAGATGTCCTATCAAAGACGGCTCCGAAGTTCGCGAACATTAACGACCCCTTTGGGTTCGGTTTAAATAAGCGGCCGACTAAAGAAGAAGACTTGCCGCAGTACTACATTCCTATTATGTCAGCGGTATCTTTCGAGTCGATTGCATCTCCTGGTATGGATGAGGAGACTTTCTTGGTGGGCTTCATCAGTGTTTGGCTCAGCTGGTTCGCCATTCCCATGCATTGCCGTTTCATGAGAGCCTCAGTTATCTACCCTGCTCATCGCAATGCTGAGGGAACGCGACTAGCTGTGGGCATTACAGGGCTAGCGCATTTATATCATGGGTTAGGCGTTGCGGCCAATACCTCAACTCCAGGCGTAGATGTGGTAAATTTCTCTCTTCATTACTTTACGTCCTGGATTGAGATGCACGTGCTGGGGGCATTTGCTGCGCACCAAAGACCCAAATTTTATGACGCTTACACTTTTCCGCGACTCATGCGGCTGGTGGACGCTTCTGCTCCTGACCCGACTCAGCCTGGAGCTATTCGCGTGCTTGTCAATCCCTATGCCACTACAGGCGGGATGGTATTCAACGACCGAGTTCTCTCTGCTCCCTCAGGACCGGTCCAATAGCTCTGCGACCTGTCGAAAGAGGGGGTCCCTTCTCTGAAGCCCAGGGAAGCTATGCACCTATACTCTATCAGACCAGCTTATCTGGTATTTCGTCAGAACGATGCGGCCATTTTTATGCGGTACAACCCACACCGCTTTGCTCAGAAACTCGGATATGACCAGGGCGTCCCCTTCGAGGCATTTACAGTGGCGCCTAACCCATCACCAGAGGTTGTTCGTGACGCCGCTCATCACTTCATGCGATTGAACACTGGTTCCCGCTTCATGATTCCTGAAGCTAATCATATTCCTCGATGTGTGGGGTCATTCACGGGATAGTACCTCCACCGAGTCAGTTCAATTATTGCTGAGGAGAGGAGGGTGCTCCTCGGATATAGGGCTCCTACTCCTATCCAAGTTACGGGAGTTCCACCGCAACCGCGTGCAACGGTTCGCCCTCCCTTGAGGGATACCAACGTGATGCTTATTCCGGAGGCAGCGGAAGTGGATTTAACTCCCACAGCTGGTATGCCTCTGCGTACTAGGGCTCAATCAAGGGCTAATAGGGTTCCAGTAGCAGTGCCATCGGTCGCGGTGTCAACAATGGTCGTGTCGTCATCGGTAGCACCGCCGAGCGAGGACATTGAAGGCGAAGTGGGTCAACGCCGTACCAAAGCTCCACGGGGAAGGAAACGATCGTCTTCGGCGGTTAGTTCTGGGCCCAAGAGGCAGAGGAAGACGGTCACCAATCTGCTCGACTCTTTAATAGAGTCCGAGCCTATTCTTCAAGATGAACCACTAGCCATGCAAAAATCGGATGGTGGTCTACTTTTCTCGGGTTCATCTGCCGAGGAAGCCGCACAATTGGCTGAGGTTATAAGACATTCACAAGATGAATCCGAGAACGTTAGGATCCCGAAGAGGTCTTATCCTGCCGTCATTTTTTTACGAAGACCCTCCATCGATACGGCGGCTATTCATAGGCCCTTTGGAAGAATGGGGTGAGAGGGCCCTTAAACAGGCTATTTCAGCCGATGACGAAGACGCACTTTCATTGTGGACCGGTGTCCACGAGTCTACTCTCGAACCTCGGCGAGCATATCTCCTCAGGAAGGAGCGTCGGCTGCGAAGCCCAGCCATGGGGACAGATTTACAAGATAGGGCTTACTCCTCAACATCCCATGGGCTATCTTCTCTGGGCCCGTTATATTCTGTCCGCCCATCGTGTGCGACTGCAGAGGGTCGGACTCTATCAGGCGATAAACGCGTCTCTTTTCCACTATCAGTCTCCCCATGTCTGGTGGGTTAAGGCCTTCTTGAACCAATGGAATTTCCTACCAACACCTTCCTTCTAGGGGACCGCGAAGTTTCAATTTCTCTGGAAGAATTTCGCGAGATCTCAGGATTGCCGGTCAGGGGGACACTTTATGAAGAATTACTGCCTCCCGATGAGTATGTCTTCGAAACCGAGCCTGCCATGCTCGACGGCCTGTCGACCGAGAATGCCGTCCGCCACAAGCGCTCAAGTTTGATCAAGACCCTGAGTATTTTTGACAAACTGTTCACAGAGTCAGAGGAGCAGGGTGTCACTTTTAAAAGCTTTATCGCTTGCTTCCTTCGCGAAGATGTCCTATCAAAGACGGCTCCGAAGTTCGCGAACATTAACGACCCCTTTGGGTTCGGTTTAAATAAGCAGCCGACTAAAGAAGAAGACTTGCCGCAGTACTACATTCCTATCATGTCAGTGGTATCTTTCGAGTCGATTGTAGCTTCTGGTATGGATGAGGAGACTTTCTTGGTGGGCTTCATCAGTGTTTGGCTTAGCTGGTTCGCCATTCCCATGCATCGCCGTTTCATGAGAGCCTTAGTTATCTACCCTGCTCATCGCATTGCTGAGGGAACGCGACTAGCTGTGGGCATTGCAGGGCTAGCGCATTTATATCATGGGTTAGGCGTTGCGGCCAATACCTCAACTCCAGGCGTAGATGTGGTAAATTTCTCTCTTCATTACTTTACGTCCTGGATTGAGATGCACGTGCTGGGGGCATTTGCTGCGCACCAAAGACCCAAATTTTATGACGTTTACACTTTTTCGTGACTCATGCGGCTGGTGGACACTTCTGCTCCTGACCCGACTCAGTCTGGGGCTATTCGTGTGCTGGTCAATCCCTATGCTACTACAGGCGGGATGGTATTCAACGACCGAGTTCTCTCCGCTCCCTCAGGACCGGTCCAACAGCTCTGCGACCTGTCGAAAGAGGGGGTCCCTTCTCTGAAGCCCAGGGAAGCCATGCACCTATACTCTATTAGACCAGGTTATCTGGTATTTCATCAGAACGGTGCGGTTCTTTTAATGCGGTACAACCCACACTGCTTTGCTCAGCAACTCGGATATGACCAGGGCGTCCCCTTCGAGGCATTTACAGTGGCGCCTAGCCCATCGCCAGAGGTGCCGATGTAGCAGACTTCGTCAGATTCCCCCTCATTTGAGGGGTTTTTTGATTGTGGGGATGCTCTTCCCTGCTGGCGCAAGCCCCTACAGTTAATTATGTTACCGCATCGCGGTAACAACTTTCTCCTTCTCCAGATGGTCACTTCGTGTCGTGGGTGTTTGTTTTGTTTTTGGTTGCCCGTGGATTGTATACGGAGACTAATTTATATTATCGCCCGTAGGGCGTGGATTAGTCCAAATCCGTATCTTCTTAGATTTGGGTTTGGGGTTGGGTTTAAGGATACGTTAGTCTCATTTGAGACTAAGATCAACTTAAACGTTTGTTAAGGATACGTTAGTCCAATTTTTAGACTAAGATCAACTTAACAGGATCGTTTAGATCCAACAAGAGAGCAATTGGGCTCCATCGGCAGGAATGGATAGGTAGGCTCCGTCGGTATCTCGCAAAGAAAATTGCGGCGACCGCGGATGATGTGACCATACCAGGTCCCCCATAAAAGTAAATTGGTGCAATTCGGGTCATGAGCCCTGATCATCGCCATCACTTCCTCGTCAGACGGTGATTGAGGAAAGGCAGCCCCCGAGCGAGTGAAAGGGAAGTATGGAACAGAAGTCATTGTGCCTGAATTAAAAGAAGGGGAAACTGTTAAGCGAAGCCAACACGTGTATATATATATATATTGTTGGATATAGTGCCCTCAGAGTCAATTATTGGATCACAGGCACGTGATTGCAATGATTGAGGGAGGACCTATACCGGTAGGACAGTCTTACTCAGGATGATTGTATACTATCTGATTTGTCTTTATCATCGTGTATATGATTTAGGTGACATTGTAGTTCATTATTACACGTTGATAGAGAATAGTATGCTACCGTGGTTCATCTTTATCATCGTGCACTGCTTTAGGTGACATTACAGGTCACTATTGCACGTTGGTAGAGCCCATAGGATTCTTGCTTGACGACCAGCAGTATGATGGCGATCATATACATGGGAGCTGGGGGTCTATAAGCACATCCTTAAATGGTCCCTGGTCGTGGGAGTTTCGAGACAGGGCATCGATACTCCATTAGTAGACTAGTGTATACAGTCGAGACCCCGACGGGCGGTGGCTGGTCTCACAAGCCACTGGTGTCAGTTTGATCACCTAAGATGTATACAGGTGCTCATTGGGTTATGAGTACACCGGACAGGACTCGACGGGAATATGCTAGTTGGTATTATACCTGACTTCAGATAGCAGTTCCCTGGTGACATGTGTACAGGTTAGTTCATCGACCTGAGATCGTCATTTGTCTCATGTGAGTTCCCACTGTGCTTTGATTACTATCCTACCACGGCTCAAAGGAGTCGTGCAAACATGTTTTAGTTGGGTACAGTCCCGAGCCACATGGAGGCAGTGAGCGGATCGGCAGGGGTTCATCTCTCCCGGTATTGGGGGTGAGGTCGCGCTGTGTCTAGGAGAGCCATTACACAAAGCCCTCGGCCGAGGCAGGAGATTTACTGGTAGGTATTCCAGTTGTATCTCAGGGTGTTCTGGGCTACACTCCGACACGACTTGTACCGCTTTTGGGGGTCTGACTTTTACCAACCCTCTAGGCCCGACATGCGATACTCATAGACAAACGGACCGGAATTTACGGATATTGTCACTGACAGGCTCAGTAGGGTGTCAGGATGAGTTCGCTCATCGACCTCCCTTTTGGTCAATACCTGGTGGCCCGTTACGTACGGCTAGTACCTCTGACGTGCTAGTGGTTAAATCCACAGCCAATGTATTGACGAGTCTATAGAGTCCCCCACAGACAGTTTCTTAAGTTTCGGGCGAAACGTTGTAGAGGCCGTATGATATATGGCAGGGTTCGATCATATACGTGCGGTATTGCACGGATCATGATCGGACGGATCATACTAGTGGGCTTTGGTTTAAGCCGGATCCTAGTATTAGATTTGTTGGATTACTTTAGTCTCATCGCATTCGCATTCAGTCGGAATGCGGATGCAGGTATGTATATACAGGTGAGGGGTATCCTTGTGATCCGTCACGAGTTTGCTTTAGATGTTGCCGTATCTTTTTGTTGTGGCAAACATTTGGATTAATGTTTGCTTATGGAAATAATGAGCTAGAATTTCATCATGAGATGCATTAATGTGACATAGACATATATCATGACTCATGGTCTCTTTTTTAGCAAAAATGTCACATTAGTGGATTGATTTGAGTCATGAAATGAGAAGGAGAGAGAGAGGGGCTGCCATGAATTAGTTAGCTCTCATATTATTCTTCTCACTCTCCTTCTCATATTATGATAGCATCACAAAAGAAAAGGAGAGAAAGCCTTCTCTTATTCTTCTTCTTCCCTTAGCTCATTATCTCCACCAATGGCTTCATCTCTAACCTCCATCCAAATCATTGGATGTAAGAGACAAAGTGATCACAAACATTCTCTACAACACCTTGGACACGTCGACTAGCACACTTCGTGCCCGAGTTGCTTCGGATGAAGCGGGAGCCCGTAAAAAGACTCGTAGATGTGGTGCCCTTTCCGACGAGGAGAACAAGACCGGAGTTGCCGCGGGGAGCTTGGGATGGTGGCCAAAGACCGAAGGACACGGATCGATAGGTATAGCATTTTATCCCTTCTCTAGATAGCTAGTTGTAGGTTAATGGTTCGATCCAGGTTTTAAGCATACGATAGCGCCGGTTTTCAAGTTAAGAAAAATTTTCGTTTCCGAATTATGGCCACGGAAAGACGGCCGGGGCGCTACCGTAGTCTTACATGGTATCAGAGCCACGCCATTAACCTTTACTAGCTTGCTCTAGCATGTTTAGAACCTCGATCGGACGAAATTTTCAAAAACCGCGTTTCCAATTGTTCTGTTTCTGTCGAAATTTTTCTGTTGTCAAAAAATTATTTGGTGAATTGCAGAAAATTAGGCAGGGTTATTTAAGAGAACTGAGAAAATTTGGTGGGCTGATTTCACTGTAGAGCGGTGGATCCGCGGCCGTAACCACGTTTTAGCTGTGGATCCGCGGCCGTACTATAGCCACAGTGCACCAAATTTCTTCAGTAGGTCTCTGAGTTGGAAATGGGGTCTGGTAATTTTTGTTTGGGCCCAGATTTATTTGAGTACTGGGTTTTGTGCTTGGGGCCCACTTCGGGAAATTTTGTCGATCGAAAATTTTAAACATGTTAGATCACAGTGTTTACATTATATCTGCAACCGTGAATGTCATTTGATCGGTAAATCCTGTCTAATTTCTATTGCTCTTTTAGACGGATTTGCGAACGTGACATTCACGTTGATGTTCTGTGTTGTGCTGTGATGTTGCGGATTTGTCGTGGTGGATAGCCTGGATGCAATGTTAGTACAGTTTGTTTTTTTTATGTACATTTGATATTGCGGAGCGAGCGTCCGACATGTGGACTGCCGTCACTGCCTGTTTGTATATTATTCTTTAGGGGCACAACCGGGCTGAGGTCGATGTACCCGTTGTATATATTTTACTTTCTGTACTAGGATTACCCCGCGGTGGGGTGCATGGATAGCCGGGTTCTAGAGGGCAACGGGCCCGCATCTCATGGCTTTGAGACGGAGGGGGCTTTACTCTAGAATTGGCGGGCTATTCGCCGCACTCGTAGGGGGTACAGGTTGACCCAAGGAAGGGTTCTCAAGTTACCGGATTCCGTGAAGTGCTGGGTAGTCCATTCACGTTGTTGAAGGGGGCTGCCTCGCTTCAGGTTTTGGCGCGTAACTTGCCGCGCCCGTAGGGGTCTAGGTTTTCATTGCACAGGCTATCCACACGACTAGGGGAACGTTGGGTTTCAGTAGCGGCTCTATGAAACCCGGGGATCCCATATTATCTGTATTGTTCTGTGATGCTTATTACATTTCTGTAATGTTGCATTTTATCACGCCACTTGGTCCCATCATCACCCGTTAGGTTACTTAACTAACGACAGAGCAGGGACTGGACTAGCGCGGGTGTAAAACATATACAACATCTACTAGTATATATATCAATATATAATATTATATATTATAGTGGCGAAAACCTTTGCTAAAGAGGTCACTCCCGGTGAAGGGATCTCGGCTCATTCCCCGTCGAATGAGGTGCAGGATATTCCAGCTGAATACCACGATGCAAAGAAAAAAGTAATCGGCAAAAACCATTACGTTAAAGGTTTTTCGCCAAAAACCAACCGCAGCCCTCCGTCATTTCAGTTTAGTATTGCTTAGTATTCGTGCTATGTATGTCGTGCTCAGCCGAGGCGTAGTGTGCGGTAGCTCTGCAATACTTTTCTGCCTTATGGATATGTGATTGGTTAGGACAGTCGTACGGTCATTTTGGCTAAGTCAAGGACTCGTGCGGGTGGGTCTAATGCAATCAAGATAATGACGGGTTGAACTTGGCTAGGATCCTTTGATATGTTGGCTCAGTCAAAGTCACTTGGGTCCTAGGGGTAAAAATCACATCGGGAGTTTCTAAAGAAACTGAAACTTGCCAGGCATGCGCATACCTTCTGGAGTGTGATAACGTGAGTGGATTCCGTCACGTTATCATGCGATGATAGTTGGATCCCGATTCCCACTGATGAGTCGGTTTACTCCTCGGGTCATCCCGACTAATTCTTCTTTCAGGTTTGGAGGAGAATTTGAGGTTACAGTGGGAGGTTTCCTGATTAGATAAAGTGATAACCATTCTGATCTAGATTAGAGTGCACGCTGAGTGTTTCTTTTCTCTCTCTCTTTGGCAGCGACCATGACCCGACCCTTGACTATGACTCAGTGACCAAGTTGATCGAACCTTCTTAAACACTGGCTTTTGGATTGTCAGAGTTGCATACCTCATTGCCACTCTTACTTTTACCCTTTTCTCCAGAACACCCCGTATTACTACGAACGTCCACTTCCATTGGATAAAACCATCGTATGGTTATATACGAACTCGAAGGAACTTATTCCAGATTCGAGAATGGTTTCCGGTTCTGGAGAAAATGAATAGGACTATTCAGTTGTCTTTTCCTTTTACCTTCTCTCAGGTTGCGAGTGCTCCTTGGATTAGGACGGTACACCTATTATGCTAATTGGATAGTCTTCTTCCAAACCATAGGCAGGTGCCGAACGGTGGGGAATGAAGAAAACCAATTAGCCTAACGATGGTGTACAGAAGGTATCAAGTAAAGACAAATAAAGGGATAGAAAGAGGGCAAAGTAAATTGCGACTGCTATTCATGACCAAACCAAGTATTTCATTACCACTCCTACATCACCTTTGTATTTCTCCAGAACACTCCGTATCGCTACGAAGATCCACAGTTATTTGGATACTCCATCGTATGGTTATATACGAACTCGAAAGGAACTTGTTCCGGTTCGAGGATGGATTCTGGTTCAGGAGAAATAGGAATAAGGTTTATTCAGTTGTCTTTTATCTTTACCTTCTCTCGCGTTGCGAGTGCTCCTGGGATTAGGACAGTACACCTATTACGCTTATTGGATAGTCTTCTTCCAAACCATAGGCTGGTGCCGAACGGTAGGGAAGGAAGAAAACCATTTAGCCTAACGATGGTGTGCAGAAGGTAGCGACTAAAGACAAATAAAGGGATTTGGAGAGATGGCAAAGAAATATACGGTTATAGTCATGAATCTGGATAATGGAAGAGGCATTACTAGGAATACCCGGATACACCTTCGAAACATTTATATGTTTCAATTTCACTATGTATTGTTAAAAGAAAACTGATTTCCCAATTAACTTTTGCTCCAGGGTATGTATTTACCAGGTTCGATTCTCACATCTGTATGGTTTTACAATTGATGAGTGGGAGTAAGTTATTGGGAATTGGGTGATCATCCTCATTATATCGGGATTCGTTGTAATTGGTGATATTTGAGGAAATCGCCTGGGTTGTTTGCCGGACGGCAAATATTTGGTTTTGAATATCCGTTATAATGCACCAATTTCAAATTGATATATCTGTACGTTTATTTTTTATAAAGTGAGATATAACTTTTTGAAATTATGTCTATGACATTTACCTATATCAGTGGATGGTTAGGTAAGGAGCATCAAACAGCGGTGTAATTCTTCTTAACCATAAGTACAATTTTCAACCTACGACACACAGTGATTGAGTTATTAGACTCAGGGGACTTATACAGAGTATTGTATGTTGTCCAGTGTCCATTAGGACAGAGGGGTTGGTACTCGTACTATATTCTGTTTACTTGTGACTTCTCTGGTTCTTAGACATGTGTTTCGTCGAAATGCAAGGTCCAAGTTTTGAGAAGTTATAGGTATAAGAATAAAGTAGAGAACCAGGTATTGCAAGTATCAGGATTCTTCAAGGTGATAGAAGATGTAGATACTTGTGTATGGTATTCAGTTGATAGTAATGACTAAGAGAACTTGCTTCTCTTTCAGGTTACTCATAATTGGAAGCATTCCTAAGTTGAGTAATGCTGATCGGCCTCCTTCCATTTAATTGACATGCACTGGAGACAGCTGCATGATTTGAATCTGGTTCCAATTAAATCAGTGCCTCTGTTTCTATATTGGATATAGAATAGTTCATATCTTAACAATGTTAAGGTACAGGGAGTTGTCCGGCTTATGCTTAAAACCAGACTCTGGACAACTCGAGGCACGTTTCTGTAATGGCTGTTTGTGGGTTGACCCGGGCTATGACAAGGGTTGACTTTCTACCATCTGGAAGATCAATAGTGATATTGTTCATGACTCGCCACAGTTTTAATAAAAATGGATTTTTTCAGAAAACAGTAGTGGGAGTATGGTAGAACTGGAAGTGATTCCAGAACCGCAAACGATTACTGAAAATTTGATAAGAACCTAAAGATTCAATCTGGTTTGACATTCCATTGGCCACTCCGCAGATATGGTGGGTAACCTCAGGCACCTGAAAGGTACTCCGGTAGCCTCAAGGACGGTGGCAGGGAGGTTCTTATTTACCCAGACTTGCCATTGCTGTTGTTCCAGACTGTGAGACCCGGCAGGAGGATGAGTATAGCGTCGTTCTGAACTAGCTTTAGAAGTGTACGTGTATATTATTCTGCCAGAGGGTTGTCGTAGTCAGTGGGAGCAGCGGAAGCATAGTGGACAAATAGCTTATGTCTATTTATAGACTAAAGCAGATATAGCGGAGATAGATCATTTATTTCTGATATGACAGTCATAGGTTTGACTTCATCAGAATAGGGGATGGATCTGTTAAGAAAGTAGTAGGGTTTGATGTCCTGGTATTTGGATGACATACACAGAGTAGGAAGTGAAATTCCTATACTACGATCGGTTATACTTTGGTTGTCACACAGTGTTTTCTCCACATAGGACTTGGATATTATATCAGACTTTCTGGTTACTAGATCTATGGTTTTAGATCTAGATTTGGGTAGTTTCCCAATCAGGGTACTTAGACAGCATTCTAAAGGTATTTAGAATGGACGACTCCAGGCATGGTAGTGTACCTGCAGGTGATGGAGTCACCCTCTCTAAAGGTGTCTTACAGAGTAAAGGGGAGAGGGATGTGCATGATTGGCATATCACTTGCTTAGGCAATTGAGTCAATCATGAGATGTCAAGTACCACACCAGATGTTGTTTTTGCACGAGCTGCAATAAGTTGATATTGATCCAATCCTGGAGGAACGTTCGGAAGCAGTTTTAGAACATAAGTGAATGTTCTAGGGATATGATAGCAACAGCCTCTTTTAGGAGACTGTTATCATTCCAGGCTTCCAAGGTGACATGGATGACAGAGTGACTGTCAGAGTTATAGTTTTCCCTCTGACGAGGGGCAGTGTTTTGGACAGGTGATCCAAGCGGACACTGAGGGAGGCATGGCGCAGGATACTGATTAAGTTCAGTTGACGATACAGTCTAAGAAGTTTGGATTTGGAGTTCATTTATGAGCTAAGTCCCATCAGATATCCAGACATATTCTAAGACAGGTATTGCTCATTTCGGGGGATGGCTTTCTCCTCGAACTTGAGATTAAGAGAGACATAGAAAGAAACATCAGAGCGGATCCACTAACTGAGGCTATTCCTCGAACGCAATAGTTTCGCAAACGGGCTTTGTGAGACTGACTAGTAGAGGAGTTGGGTGTTCGGTATCACACGGGCTGTGAGTATGCGACATCGCAATAATTAGCCTTGAGTGCAAGTGGGAGATTGTTGGATATAGTGCCCTCAGAGTCAATTATTGGATCACAGGCACGTGATTGCAATGATTGAGGGAGGACCTATACCGGTAGGACAGTCTTACTCTGGATGATTGTATACTATCTGGTTAGTCTTTATCATCGGGTACATGCTTTAGGTGACATTGTAGTTCACTATTACACGTTGATAGAGAATAATATGCTACCGTGGTTCATCTTTATCATCGTGCACTGCTTTAGGTGACATTACAGGTCACTATTGCACGTTGGTAGAGCCCATAGGATTCTTGCTTGACGACCAGCAGTATGATGGCAATCATATACGTGGGAGCTGGGGGTCTATAAGCACATCCTTAAATGGTCCCTGGTCATAGGAGTTTCGAGACAGAGCATCGATACTCCATTAGTAGACTAGTGTATACAGTCGAGACCCCGACGAGGGGCGGTGGCTGGTCTCACAAGCCACTGGTGTCAGTTTGATCACCTAAGATGTATACAGGTGCTCATTGGATTCTGAGTATACCGGACAGGACTCCCGGGAACATGCTAGTTGGTATTATACCTGACGTCAGATAGCAGTTCCCTGGTGACATGTGTACAGGTTAGTTCATCGACCTGAGATCGTCATTTGTCTCGTGTGAGTTCCCACTGTGCTTTGATTACTACCCTACCACGGCTCAAAGGAGTCGTGCAAACAGGTTTTAGTTGGGTACAGTCCTGAGCCACATGGAGGCAGTGAGCGGATCGACAGGGGTTCGTCTCTCCCGGTATTGGGGGTGAGGTCGCGCTGTGTCTAGGAGAGCCATTACACAAAGCCCTCGGCCGAGACAGGAGATTTACTGGTAGGTATTCCAGTAGTATCTCAGGGTGTTCTGGGCTACACTCCGACACGACTTGTACTGCTTTTGGGGGTCTGACTTTTACCAACCCTCTAGGCCCGACATGCGATACTCATAGACGAACGGACCGGAATGTACGGATATTGTCACTGACAGGCTCAGTAGGGTGTCAGGATGAGTTCGCTCATCGACCTCCTTTTTGGTCAATACCTGGTGGCCCGTTACGTACGGCTAGTACCTCTGACGTGCTAGTGGTTAAATCCACAGCCAATGTATTGACGAGTCTTTAGAGTACCCCACAGACAGTTTCTCAAGTTTCGGGCGAAACGTTGTAGAGGCCGTATGATATATGGCAGGGTTTGATCATATACGTGCGGTATTGCACGGATCATGATCGGACGGATCATAATAGTGGGCTTTGGTTTAAGCTGGATCCTAGTATTAGATTTGTTGGATTACTTTAGTCTCATCGCATTCGCATTCAGTCGGAATGCGGATGCAGGTATGTATATACAGGTGGGGGGTATCCTTGTGATCCGTCACGAGTTTACTTTAGATGTTGCCGTATCTTTTTGTTGTGGCAAATATTTGGATTAATGTTTGCTTATGGAAATAATGAGCTAGAATTTCATCATGAGATGCATTAATGTGACATAGACATATATCATGACTCATGGTCTCTTTTTTAGCAAAAATGTCACATTAGTGGATTGATTTGAGTCATGAAATGAGAAGGAGAGAGAGAGGGGCTGCCATGAATTAGTTAGCTCTCATATTATTCTTCTCACTCTCCTTCTCATATTATGATAGCATCACAAAAGAAAAGGAGAGAAAGCCTTCTCTTATTCTTCTTCTTCCCTTAGCTCATTATCTCCACCAATGGCTTCATCTCTAACCTCCATCCAAATCATTGGATGCAAGAGACAAAGTGATCACAAACATTCTCTACAACACCTTGGACACGTCGACAAGCACACTTCGTGCCCGAGTTGCTTCGGATGAAGCGGGAGCCCGTAAAAAGACTCGTAGATATGGTGCCCTTTCCGACGAGGAGATCAAGACCGGAGTTGCCGCGGGGAGTTTGGGATGGTGGCCAAAGACCGAAGGACACGGATCGATCGGTATAGCATTCTATCCCTTCTCTAGATAGCTAGTTGTAGGTTAATGGTTCGATCCGGGTTTTAAGCATACGATAGCGCCGGTTTTCAAGTTAAGAAAAATTTTCGTTTCCGCATTATGACCTCGGAAAGACGGCCGGGGCGCTACCGTAGTCTTACATATATATGTTTGTAAATGCAAATATAAAAAGGCAGTGGAAGAAAGGGACAGAGGATTTATTTTATGGGACCATTGGTTATAAAACGCATGGGTCCCACAAAATCGAGATGACTGCTTCCTAATGATGAAGCAAAGCAATCATTATGAGAACAAAAGGAAGATTCTCAATATATTAACATTGGATTTCAAATGACCCTACACATTCCTCAAAAAGAAATCCATCTTGGACTTTGCAAAAATCAAGCAGAACAAGGAAATTAAATTCCCAGAAAACCCTACTGCAAATCTTTTCTTTTGTTGCAAAGAACAACTCAGGCAGAAAAATCTCAAGAGATCTTCTGTTAAAGAACTAAGTTCTTTAGGGGAATTAAATTCCTTTTGAGCAGGGGAATTAAATTCCCAGAAATATTTCTCAGAGCAAACGAAAAATCAATGGCTTCAACCTGCACTAACTGCAACTGTAACTCCCGTTCCGCCTCATCTGGAGGTGTAACCTACGGGCCCCAGGCGGCCTCCTTTTTCACAATGCCGGTAGAGCAGGTAACGCAGGCTACCACCGGGTTGTTCTTCGGGACCATACTCCCACCAGTGAGCGTTAACATCCCGCTACCGCAAGAAGTGCAGAAGAAGTCGGTCTTTGATCGGCTCACTACCACCACGACCCATCTCAACGGGTCATCCAATGCCAAGCCGACAGCATCAGTCTTCGATAGGCTGAGCCTGAACTCCAATGGGCCCGTCAAGAAGCCCACGATACCTGAAGCGGCCATCCCAAAACGGATAGCCATTCCTGCTCTCGAGGTCACTAAAGAAGCTTCTCCCGTCAAAGGATCAGTCTTTACGAGGCTGGCCACTCCGGCTCCCGTTCCTGCTCAAAGGTCTGTCTTTGACAGATTGGATACTACTGCTCAACGGACGTCGGTCTTCAAGAGGCTGGTACCAGCAGCGCCTCACCAGAACAGGGGACATGACAAAGCCATCCCCATAGCTGAACCAACACCATCTGCGCGACATGCTCGCCGTCGTCACTGGCGCCGAGTAAGGAAGTCTGGGGGCAGCTCTCCGTCTGGATTTACTCCACCAGCTCCAACAGTGGAGATCGATGCTGCTGTTCCAACCGGGAACAGCTTTGAACTGCTTAATAAGGTGCGCAGGAACTCTCCTACTGTAGTGCTGAAGAGATCTCCTTCACCTGTGGAGAATGCACCGAAGGCGAAGCCAGAACAACCCCCTCAGCGGCTTTCTTCCAAAATTTACAAAGTCTGGCTACAGGTTCAGGACTCAGTAATTGATCAAGATTACTCTCGCCGACAGAAAAAGATAAAAGTTCGGCAAGAAAAGGACCATCCTGTCAAGCCACAAACCTGGGTGCCCGTTGCAACGGCCCTCTCGACTTCAACTGCTCACAGGAGAAGGAGGCCAGAGAAAGCCCCTGTGACCGCGGCGAACCGCAGAGACACCGAACCTAAACGCCCTTAGTCTGGGGGCATGATGGTGCATACTGTTTATATGGCTTCCGGAAAAGAGGAAAGCCGTGCTTCTACGGGACATCGACCGCTTACCCGGTCAATAACCAAGGCTCAAGTACAACAGCAGTTGTTCAGCCGATGTGCACTATTGACCGCGGATCCGCCGCGGGCCAGATGAATCAAGGGCTGGAATTTCTTCTGTTGGATCGTAACTACTTACTTCCAAATTAGGAAGCTAAGTTTCTGGCTTTGGGACTATAAATAAAGACCGAGAGCCTCTTGGAAAAATTATCAAGCCGACGAGATCACGAAGTCCAAGATGGCTCACGCATCCAGGCTGATCATCAACGGTTCATCTACCTCCTTAGAAGAGATCGAGAAGCAAACTAGTATTTGTAATCATTTTCTAAGGGAACAAAGTGTAATTGAGTTTTGTTGATTAATAAAGGTAGTTCTTTTTCTTATTCTAATTCTTTGTAGTTTCATTATGAATTCTCTCTCCATCTCTTCTTCTCCCAACATGCGCGAGTAATTCTCCGCTTGTTAGGGTTCGTAGGATTATGGTAGGTTAATGGATGATGAAGATCTTTAAACTCTTTTTACGTCCTATAAAGTTTATAAACTTTATCAAAAGAATCATTAACATCCTAATCGGGCGCACTACCAATTTATTGTTAGTCTCGACCACGATTAGAGATTAGATTAATGGTTGTTTTGGTAAAGGTTAGATATGAACGGAGTTCCATGTCGAGATAGGGGTTAAGAGTGGGAACCCTTTTCCCTCCAGAAACCCTAATCTACATGCATCACTGTCGTTCTAGTTTTAAATTTATTAAAGGATAAAAAGGGTAATCTTTAATTAATCATCGATAACTACTAAATCCTAATGAACCCTACAAGCCCCCTTTTCATATAAACTTATCTCCGTAGTTAATCTAGATCTATATTTTGCATTAGTGTTTAACGTAGATCTAGATCCTACAACCATTCTACACTATTCTTTATTCTTCCTCCTCTCTTTTTCAACACATCTAAAGTAAGAGTAAAAGGTTCCACGTTTCCCAGAGGACGACCCGTACTCATATCGGTCTAGCTACGCGCGACACCGTTATTGATTGCGGTTATTCTACAAATACTTTTTCACATCAATCAAATGGCGCCGTTGCCGGGGAATACGTGCGTAATTTTTTTAGTCTTACTATTTGTGTTGAATTCTTATTCGATCTATATCATAATTAAAACAAAACTGCAAATCGTATATTTAACGAAGTGTGTGAAATTTTTGCAAGGAGATCTGGAGTTACAGACTTAAGGAAACAGGAGACAGAGACAATCATTGAGATCCAGAGGAGTACAGGAGGCCACGTAGCAAACTTCATCACCTGATCCATCTTCCCTGCGGCGGATCCGCGGCCGGAAGTGCACATCGGCGGTGGAAGCGCGGCCAGTTAGGAGATCTATGGTTTCAAAATTCTCTGGTAAGATTCTAACCTCTTTCTCTCTCTTCTCAAATCCAATAAAATCTCTTTTCTGCAGGATTCTTTGCAAAATATCGCCGCTCAAAAACCTTTTTGCAAAGTTTTGTGATTGGTTTTTTTTGCATATTTTAATACGGACTTTAAGGGGCAAAGACCAAATCAAGATTAGGTGGGGATTTCATCACCCTTCCTAAGCCCCATAAATCACAAACCGAGCATCTGCATCAACCCTACATTAATTTAAAAAATATCTAGACCAGACTCTAAGGACTGTCGCGCTCAATAAGGACAGAGGAAGGTCGTGGGTAATTTATCGCTTATCCGCATTACTTTTGTGGTGCCTAGGCAAGTGTGTCTAAGGAAAGTGGTTACTTAATTAGGCCCGCTGTTTTCGGTGATTCGTATAGCGGATACCTCCCACTTACCTGGCACTTACGTAGCCACCAGAGTAGTAAAGAGGTGGTAGAGGATTGATCCTACGGCTTGTCCTTTGGAAGTCTAGGAGCGGTCTAGAGACTGACCTAGGTAACCTTAGTTCTAGGGTTGTTTGTGCATTTTTATGTGATTTGTCTTGAGTCCCACTTTTTTCAAAACAAACCAATTTTAAAGCACACACACGCTGCCACTTGCACTAAACCCGCTTAGTGCATGCTCAGCTGGACACGGGATTCTAGTGCCCGTCTTGTCCGCGTTCCTGCTATCGACGCCGAAGTCAGTACTTCTTCGTCTTCTTTTCCTCTACCACACACGACCGAGATGGACGGTACTCTATCAGATTATAACACCACGCTGCCACCGCCCGTAGGTGCGCAGAATCCACCGCGCATCTCTCTCCAAGAGAGATGTTATCCTATCCGTGGTCCTCTTCCCACTTGTCTATCTATTCCACCAGCTAACGGGGATAATTTCGAAATTAAACCCCACTACATCAATCTGCTGCCTAAATTTCACGGGCTTGAGTCGGAAGACGCGTACGTTTTCATCACCAAATTCAAAAACGTATGCGCAATGATGGGTACTTCATAATTGACCGTGGATGCTATGCGCTTCCGTCTTCTCCCATTCACTCTGTGCGATTTGGCAGAAAAATGGCTTTATAATACTGTCGCACACTCTATCACTAATTGGGATGAATTCGTAATAGCATTTCTTAAGAAGTTTTACCCAACCGCCCGTGTTAGGAGCGAGATCAACCAGTTTACCCAGCTTCCCAATGAACCATTTTGGAAGTGCTTTCAACGTTTCAAAGATCTGCTTGTCCAATGTCCTCATCATGGAATCAATAGATGGGATTTATGCCGAATTATATATGAGGGCATTAATCCAGCGACAAAGCAGATGCTTGAAACAATGTGTCAATGCAATTTCATGTCTAAAGATGACGGTGAAGTATGGAAATATCTGGAAGATCTCGCTGAAAACACTTTGCAGTGGGAAAGCATAAGACCACCTTCATCTAGGGGAGGTATTCACCAGCTCGATGTTTCCATCGCAGAGAAAGCCGAAATGGCAGCGATGCAGAAGAAACTCGACGCTATTGAGAACAAGTTCTCATCAGTCTCCCTAAATCAGGTCACGCTTCCTAAGACCGTCTGTGGTTGCTGTTCAGATCTTTCACACTTAACGGAAGCATGTCCTATGAATGCATCGTTTCAAGGTCACGAGCAAACTAATGCTGCTTTTCAGCAGTGACCTAGAAACGATCCTTATTCTTCCACGTACAATCAAGGATGGAGGAATCATCCTAACTTTGCTTGGAACCAAAACCAACAAATCAATTATCAAAGTCCTTCTCCACAGCAACCACAAGCACAAAGTCAGCACCCCTTTCAGTCACAAAATTTTCAAAATCCGGCCAACACTTCTGTACCACAATTGGCCGGTACTGACAACTCTTCACTCGCACAAACTTTGGATATGTTTATGAAATATTCCATTCAAATGTCGGCTGATATGAAGTCTTCTATTGATACCCTAACGAAAGACTCCGCCTCCCATAGTGAGAGTATTAAATAAATAGAAAACCAAATTGCACAGTTGAACGCCGCAATGAGTGCGAGAGAGAAAGGGAAACTCCCATCTCAACCCATACCTAATCCTGGCCACTCACAAAGTTATAATGTGAGTGCCGTTACTACGTTGAGATCGGGAAAAGTGCTGAATAACCGAGTGGGTGAGTAATGTGATGATGTTAGTGATACCAATGATACCCCAGCTTCTTCTTCTTCCCCTAATTCATCTAGTCTCCCACCTTCATCCGAGCCTATTCTCCGTTTTCCCCAAGGCTCGAACACTTCGCCCATTTCTTCGAATCTACCTAAAACAATCCCTACCCCAATTCTGGGATCCACTCCATCCCCACAATCCTCTGCAATATTGGACCAAACCCTTATTGATAAAGCACCTTATCCAAACAGGTTAAGGGGCAACAGACCAAGTCCACAAATGGAGAAGATTGTGGAAATTTTTAAGCAAGTTAACATAAACATTCCTCTCCTAGATGCTATTCAACATGTTCCGTCATATGCGAAAATCCTAAAGGACTTGTGCACTAGGAAGAGAAAAGTTCAAGTACCTAAAAAAGTTTTCCTTGAGAGTAATGTGAGCACTGCTTTTACACAACAACTACCCAAGAAACGAAAGGACCCCGGAAGTCCTACAATTTCTATTTCCATTAGGGGTAAAAATATCAATCGTGCTCTACTCGATTTAGGTGCTAGTGTTAACTTTCTTCTGTATTCTGTTTATGAGCAATTAGGGATCGGAGAGTTAAAACCTGCGCATTGCACTCTTCAGATGGCCGATCGATCTATCACCCAACCTAGGGGTGAGCTAGAGGATGTGTTAATCAAAGTCGGGGAATTTATATTTCCTGTGGACTTTATCGTTATTGATACACAACCTGTGGCAAACCCACGCAATCAAATCCCGGTGATACTCGGTCGACCATTTTTGGCCACTTCCAACGCAGTAATCAATTGTAGAAACGGCTCTATGACCCTATCCTTTGGAAAGAAGTCAATTGAGCTTAACATTTACAAGTTGGGAAGTGAACCCTCCGAATCCTATGCTCATGTGTGTTCTGTCGAATTAATGGATGTCGATAGCAGCGAATTTGATCAACCTCATAATTCTGACTCTTTTCATATGTTGTTGCTTGACACGGACTCTTCCACCAAGTTGTCCGGGTCAACATCTAACACTGATGAGGAACTTTTTATAGAGTCTGACGATCACCCCATTTTTTCTGATGATATTATTCTTCGGGGTATCGACGAAAGCTTTGAGGAAATTTTCGCTGATGAACTTGCATTTTTACAAGACACGGGTGTTGAGATGAATCAACTCCAAGACAAAGAAATTGAACCTCCACCCCTTCTTCTGGACAATCATGATAATGCGAGTAATCCATCATCACTATCACTGTGTCGTCTCTCCAAATTGAGACGCGATCCTTTTCCATTACACCTCTTATCACCTCCCTACTTCTTCACGTCGAAAGGTGACATGTTCTTCCACCAACCTTGGTGCTTCATCGATAAAATTTTTTAATGGTTGGTGTTGACCTTCGGTCTTTGCAAAGTTTGGCATTGACCAATAACCTTGACCCTCTCGTGTGATTTTAAAAGATTAACATAGTTTAACTCAAGTTTAGGGGGGGATATTTTGGCTCTTGAAAGAAAATGATTTTTACAAAATTGTGAGCCAAAAATAAGTTTGGGGGAGGATTTTCACTTTCATATATTCTTGCCCCCATTAATAATTTCCTCCCAAGTCTATAGGTTTTTGAGCTTAACGGATGACATCGGTGAGGACACTGCTGTAAACAGGTTTGGGGGAGGTTTGTACTTATTTACACATCAATTTGCATCATACTTTGTATAAGCACAACGTTTTCAAAAATTTTAAAAAAATTTCTTTTATAACAAAAGAGCATAAAGTGAAAAATTACATCCAAAAGATAGGAATAGTTTAAGAAAACCAAGAAAATTAGAAGTTTTCTTAAACGAACTAGTAATAAGTAGTTATGAGCTGTTGTCCCAAGGGTTAGTAAGATGAAGGAAGTCACTAATCTGAGAATAAAAATAAGTCTGAAAAATAGTTTCTATTCTAGAAGCCAAATATTTGAATATTGATACCCTACTATATGCACTTACACACGTCTTGAAACTCGGGATAGTAGAGGATACCTTGAAATGCCCTTGTCTAAAAGCCAAAGTATGAAGGAAATAAAAAAAATGAAGAAAATATAAAAATGGTGAAAAGAAAAATGAACACTGGTTTTGTTATCGCCAAGGCAGCAATAAAAAAATATAGCAAGGGTGCTTCATCACCTAGTGCCTTAGACCAACTGGTCTGGGAGTCACTGCTAAGCCTTAGGTGGTGCAAGACGAGTAAAATACTATCACCTAATCAGCAAGCACATAAGTAATCGGTCGGTTAGTACCTCAAGAAGTATTAACGGTCGCATGAAAATGTGTGAGCAAATCCATAAAATATTCATCAAATTAAAAAGTACTGAGGTAGATGGACAAGAGTATGATAGCTAGAATTGAATTCTCCGAGTGTAGGGATGTCCATTACACACACGTAGGGTTATATGATCGATATTTGGATGAAAGGTAGGAATGAAGAATAAAGACGATGTTTTATTGAGGGATAATGTGATTTCTAATATTTTTTCATGACTATTAAGATAGGGCTCTTGACAACTGAAAAGCTAGTGTAGTTGGAAACTCTTATTTTCAAAGTCTTTCTTTTATGGTTCTTATCTTTATATGTAAATTTCACCATCTCTCTTTTATTATAGGATTTTGTGGGTGTAATCCGCTGAAAACCCTCAGGAGACAACACTCCTCCTACTAGGGACACCTAGAGGTTTAACGGCTTGTTGCACGTGCTCAGTGCAATCGTGTTTGCCTATGAAAGTGTGCTTAGTTTTCTCCTTTCTTTTTTCTCCTTCTCTTGAATAAACTAGTTTGCTCGGGACGATCAAAGATAAGTTTGGGGGTATTTGTTCAGTTGATAAAACTGCACATTTTTTATTACATTTTTCCTATTATTTCTATATTAGAAAAGGGGTTTATTATAATATATGATACATATGAGGGTTTATCTGTAAAAAGACTGTTTTCATGTATTTATATATTATAATTAGCATTTGGTAGGAAAATGTATGCAAAAAATATCATTGACCAAATCTTAAGAAAACAAACTCTACTAAATATCATTTGAGTTGTTGTGCAGAATTTTCAGGACTAAAATCAAGGAAATCAAGTTGTTAAAGCAAACCTGCCTAATTAAGAAAGCAAAACTTAGAAATCAAGTCTGGCAGCAACTACGAGAAGATTTCCAAGTTCCAAAGGTTCCAGAGATCGCCACATGCCACAAAGATCAAGCCACAGAAAAATGATCCAACGATCCCTCTACTTGGCCGCGGATCCGCGGCCAAACTCCCCTATTGGCCGCGGATCCGCCGCGGGCCAGATGAATCAAGCGCTGTAATTTCTTCTGTTGGATCGTAACTACTTGCTTCCAAATTAGAAAGCTAAGTTTCTGGCTTTAGGACTATAAATAAAGACCGAGAGCCTCTTGGAAAAATTATCAAGCCAACGAGATCACGAAGTCCAAGACGGCTCACGCATCCAGGCTGATCATCAACGGTCCATTTACCTCCTTAGAAGAGATCGAGAAGCAAACTAGTATTTGTAATCATTTTCTAAGGGAACAAAGTGTAATTGAGTTTTGTTGATTAATAAAGTTAGTTCTTTTTCTTATTCTAATTCTTTGTAGTTTCATTATGAATTCTTTCTCCATCTCTTCTTCTCCCAACATGCGCGAGTAATTCTCCGCTTGTTAGGGTTCGTAGGATTAGGGTAGGTTAATGGATGATGAAGATCTTTAAACTCTTTTTACGTCCTATAAAGTTTATAAACTTTATCAAAAGAATCATTAACATCCTAATCAGGCGTGCTACCAATTTATTGTTAGTCTCGACCGCGATTAAAGATTAGATTAATGATTGTTTTGGTAAAGGCTAAATATGAACGGAGTTCCATGTCGAGATAGGGGTTAAGAGTGGGAACACTTTTCCCTCCAGAAACCCTAATCTACATGCATCACTGTCGTTCTAGTTTTAAATCTATTAAAGGATAAAAAGGGTAATCTTTAATTAATCATCCATAACTACTAAATCCTAATGAACCCTACAAGCCCCCTTTTCATATAAACTTATCTCCGTAGTTAATCTAGATCTATATTTTGCATCAGTGTTTAACGTAGATCTAGATCCTATAACCATTCTACACTATTCTTTATTCTTCCTCCTCTCTTTTTCAACACATCTAAAGTAAGAGTAAAAGGTTCCACGTTTCCCAGAGGACGACCCGTACTCATATCGGTCTAGCTACGCGCGACACTGTTATTGATTGCGGTTATTCTACAAACACTTTTTCACATCAATCAGCAGCAGAAGCTTCAGGAGATGCTGACCGCAATGGCCGCACTCATTAGGCCAAAATAAAATCCAGAGACCTCGGAGCAGCGTCAGGAACAAGAAACTGACACCGAATTCCTCCGAAGAATGCTCGAGGGGAAAGAAAAAGAGGCTGCGGAACAGGCAACCACTATAAAAAGAATGGCTCTCTTGTTCCAACACATGGCTGGGATGATATTACAGCCAGAACCTCCAGCTGAAGACCCCCCGATCATCATTGAAGACGACAGAGGGGAGACATCGAACCCTCCTCCGGCTCTTTTAGCAGCCAAAGAGGAAACCATCTCCAATGCCGCTCTGGATGACTACATTGCTCAGCAAATACAAGCTCACCAGGCGAATGAAGCGGCCGGCCAAATTGTTAAAACTGGGTGACCATATCTAGGTTGGTATGACCAAATAAAGTACCCGCCGGGATATACGATCCCTAAATTTCATGTATATAAAGGGACGGGAAATCCGCATCAGCACACCGCTCAATTCAGGGCTCTATGTGGCAACACCGGGGGTGATGATAAACTTCTGCTCCGCCAGTTTGTTGGTAGCTTGTCGGAGATGGCATTCGAGTGGTATTCTGAACTTCCAAACGACTCTTTCAAGACATTTGCGGAGATGGAACTGCTGTTTACGCAGAGATTCGCGAGCGCTAGCGAGCGTACCCCGATTACCGCATTAGTTAACGCCAGGGTGAAGCCAGAAGAAACTTGGGTACAATACGCAATACGGTGGCGAAATTTATGGTCAAAATGTGAGCAGCGCATCGAGGAAGCGCCGACAGTAGGCATGTTCGTGGGCATTCTGGACCCTCAGGCAACTATTTCCCAATTCATGATGTTTTTCAAGCCGACCACGTTCCAGGCCTTGATTGACAAACTGGCCCAAATGGACCAGATGGGTCAAAGACCGTCTCCTCCAAAGCCGGAGCCGCGGAACGAAAAGGGTAAAGGGAAGGCAACATTCGCTGCGAATACTCAACAGCAGCCCAGTGGCCCAAAACTAACGGATCGCCTAGAGGAAAGACAATGATACTATAATGAGAAAATAAAGCGTCCTTATTTGTTCCCCCGGGACAAAACGAAGAGACTGTTCGAACTGGCGGTGCGCAACAGGCTCATCAATCTGCCGAATCCAAAATGACCGTTGCAACCCGGCGAGGCTAATATTCCCAACTATTGCCCTTACCATCAAACGGTAAGCCATCCAATTGAAAATTGCTTCGTCTTTAAAGGCTGGATTGAAGATCAATACCAACAGGGCAAATTTGCCATGTCCGAGAATTGGAAGGTGAACCCGCCGCAGCCACACACTTCCAAGAAGACGGATACACCGGGGGCATCGTGTTCTTTCGTAGAAGAATCTCCATGGGAGGTCGCTTTTTCAGCCAAAACAAAAAGAATGCTGAAGGATCTCCACACATGCCCGGCAATCAGGTGGAAAAATCCCCTGGAACCCGAGATCATCGAGGGAATGCTGAAGCCGCACCCAACTCCAAAAATTGGTGGTGATATTCAAAGTGCTCACACCCAGCCGTCAAAGTTTTCGAAGAAGAAGAAGAAGACCAAAAGCCCGTGAAGCCTGGTGACAAGCGCACGGACCTGCAAAAACAGATTGATGCGTTGGAAGAGTATAACCAGAAGGCGCGGACTCCAGTCACACTCCAAGAATTTCTCAGTCACGTCCTTGAGGACGGAGATGATGGAGAAGACTCGTCGGATGAATCTGAAGATTACGTAGCAAGTTGCCATGTGATCTCTCACTCATCGATAAACGATGAAGAAGCTCCTTACACAGAGAAACGGGGAACAGATTCTGGCACGCCCGGTGGGACACGGCCAATGTCAATCCTGACCCCGTGGGAAACGTCTAGAGCGGATCCTGTTCCTCGCAGAACACGGCTATGACCCCGTGGGATGCATCCAGAGCGGAGCCTGGTCCTCGCAGAACACGGCTATGACCCCATGGGAAGCATCCAGAGCAAAATTCCTGGTCACGTGGAACGCGGCTTATGTCAATCCTGACCCCGTGGGAAACGTCCAGAGCGGATCCTGGTCCTCGCAGAACACGGCTATGACCCCATGGGAAGCATCCAGAGCGGAGCCTGGTGCTCGCAGAATACGGCTATGACCCCGTGGGAAGCATCCAGAGCAAAATTTCTGGTCACATGGAAAACGGCTTATGTCAATCCTGACCCCGTGGGAAACGTCCAGAGCGGATCTTGGTCCTCGCAGAACACGGCTATGACCTCGTGGGAAGCATCCAGAGCGGAGCCTGGTCCTCGCAGAATACGGCTATGACCCCATGGGAAGCATCCAGAGCAAAATTCCTGGTCACGTAGAACACGGCCTATGTCAATCCTGACCCCGTGGGAAACGTCCAGAGCGGATCCTGGTCCTCGCAGAACACGGCTATGACCCCGTGGGAAGCATCCAAAGCGAAGCCTGGTCCTCGCAGAATATGGCTTTGACCGCGTGGGAAGCATCCAGAGCAAAATTCCTGGTCATGTAGAACACGGCCTATGTCAATCCTGACCCCGTGGGAAACTTCTAGAGCGGATCCCGGTCCTCGCAGAATACGGCTATGACCCCGTGGGAAGCATCCAGAGCGGAGCCTGGTCCTCGCACAACACGGCTATGACCCCGTGGGAAGCATCCAGAGCGGAGCCTGGTCCTCGCAGAACACTGCTTTGACCCCGTGGGAAGTATCCAGAGCAAATTCCTGGTCTCGTGGAACACGTCATTTGTTCCCTGATGAAATATCAGGAAATACCTCAATGAGGTATCATGTGCTCGCGCGTGACCAAGGGTCACGAGTTGACACGGGATAGTTTCCTGTGATCTCTACCTTATAGAATTAAATTCTAATCAGACAAAAATGTAACAAAACAGCTAAGGAAAGACCCCAATGCGGCATCACGTGTTGACACGTGACCAAGGGTCACGTGCTGACACGTGATGATTCCTTAGCTCTGTTAAAAGGAAGAATTGAATTCTGAATAAAAGAGGGTCACGTGCCAACACGTGACAGGTCCCTTAGCTTTTTAATTGATAGAGTTAAATTCTTTTTCAATAATCAAACATTGGGATCACGTGCCAACACGTGATGGGCTTTAAAAGCCTTCTGAATTAATAGAATTAAATTCTAATTAAGGGAAATCAAAGACCTTAACAAGGAAAGTATTTCTTTAAATCTTTCCAAACAAAAAAAAGGATTATGCTCTGTAAAGTGGAGCACCGTTGGATTAAAAATCCAATGGTGATTATAAATCACCAATTCATGGAAAGATTTTATACAAGAAAAGATTTCCCTGAAATTCACCAAGAATAACAAATAGAATATCTTTTGGATTAAAAATCCAATGGTGAATAAAATTCACTGAGTGATCTAAAAGATCATGTTGGTTACAAAAACAACCAAAATCTTTCAATGAAAGAATTTCTAAACTAATTGATTCTTTTCCTTCTCCTATAAATAGGAGCCAAGAAGAGGAGAGGAATGATGAATTTTTGAATCTTGGAATTTTCTGAAGAAAAAACAATAGCAGAGAGAAAAGAAAGGAGAATTTAATTCTCAAGAAAAGAAACCCTAGGTGAGAAAGGGGAAAGAGATCAAAGCTCCATAAAACAAAAAGAGAATTTAATTCTCAGTCTAAGAGTTTAACTCTTCTGCAAAAGAACTTAGTTCTTTCTCTGGTTGAAGATCTGCAGAAGCAAATCTCCCCACAGTTCTTAAGCGGCCACCACAACCTCCAATACCGCTCTACAAGCGGCTCAATGCTGACCCTTATATACAATCCACGGGCGTGAATAAACAATTTCCCTAACAAAGTCCCATCCGTGACTAGGGATATGTCTGCACAGTGAACAACCCTTGTAAGTCCTCTCGACTTATAAGGAGAAAGCACTCTTGTAAGATCCTTACGACTTATAAGAGACTATACACTTAGGAGCCCTCACGATTCCTAAGGAGAAAACACACCTACGAGATCCTCACGACTTGTAGGGAGAAATACCTTTATGAGACCCTTACGGCTCATGAAGTCAACAGCCTTAGTCGACAGGATCTTAACCCTGTTTGCTAAGCCACCTTTGTTCGACATTGACAGATGCAAATGATGATTCGCTCCTGGCAATATCCCAGTTGTAGCGGTACTGATGCCGAAATCGGTGTCTAATTCTAAGCTTGCAGCGAAAAGCCAGTAAGCCACACATGCATACGAAATAACCGAAATAATGGGGCAACTTGCAACAAAATCAGCAAGTAAAAATGTATGCATGCAAATTAGCTGAAATGATTGGGCATCTCGCAATAAAAAGAAGCGAGTAAAAATAAAACAAATAGCCGAAATGATTGGGCACCGCGAAAAATAGCCGCACCAATTTACTTTTATGGGGGACCTGGTATGGTCACATCATCCGCGGTCGCCGCAGTTTTCTTTGCGAGATACCGATGGAGCCTACCTATCCATTCCTGCCGATGGATCCTCCACAGACCGCCTTTGCTGTGGAGATTCTAAATTGGACCCCTATGGGACGGCTTGAGCCATCAACAGCTAGTATTCCGAACCATCCAGTGCCGGGTATAGACATTTTAGGGCGTCGCATTTTCCAGGGTGAAGCCCAACCATAGGGACAGATTTACAAGATAGGGCTTACTCCTCGACATCCCACGGGCTACCTTCTCTGGGCCCGTTATATCCTGTTCGTCCATTGTGCGTGACTGCAGAGGGTCGGACTCTATCAGGTGATATACGCGTCTCTTTTCCACTATCGGTCTCCCCATGTCTGATGGGTTAAGGCCTTCTTGAACCAATGGAATCTTCCCACCAACACCTTCCTTCTAGGGGACCGCGAAGTTTCAATTTCTATGGAAGAATTTCGCGAGATCTCAGGGTTGCCGGTCAGGGGGACACTTTATGAAGAATTACTGCCTCCCGATGAGTATGTCTTCGAAACCGAGCTTGCCATGCTCGACGGCCTGTCGACCGAGAATGCCGTCCGCCACAAGCGCTCAAGTTTGATCAAGACCCTGAGTATTTTTGACAAACTGTTCACAGAGTTATAGGAGCAGGGCGTCACTTTTAAAAGCTTTATCGCTTGCTTCCTTCGCGAAAACGTCCTATCAAAGACGGCTCCGATGTTCGCGAACATTAACGACCCCTTTGGGTTCGGTTTAAATAAGCGGCCGACTAAAGAAGAAGACTTGCCGCAGTACTACATTCCCATCATGTCAGCGGTATCTTTCGAGTCGATTGCAGCTCCTGGTATGGATGAGGAGACTTTCTTGGTGGGCTTCATCAGTGTTTGGCTCAGCTGGTTCGCCATTCCCATGCATCGCCGTTTCATGAGAGCCTCAGTTATTTACCCTGCTCATCGCATTGCTGAGGGAACGCGACTAGCTGTGGGCATTGCAGGGCTAGCGCATCTATATCATAGGTTAGGCGCTGCGGCCAATATCTCAACTCCAGGCGTAGATGTGGTAAATTTCTCTCTTCATTACTTTTCACGGAGTCAATGTCTCATACCATTGCCTCATACCAAGCGTAGATGTGGTAAGTTTCAATTTCCTTGAATCATCATTTGCCGCAACCGCGTGCAACGGTTCGCCTTCCCTCGAGGGATACCAGCGTCGTGCTTATTCCGGAGGCGGCGGAAGTGGATTTAACTCCCACACCTGGTATTCCACTGTGTACTAGGGCTCAATCAAGGGCTAATAGGGTGCCAGTAGCAGTGTCATCGGCCGCGGCGTCAACAATGGCCGTGTCGTCATCGGTAGCACCGCCGAGCGAGGACATTGATGGAGAAGTGGGTCAACGCCGTACCAAAGCTCCACGGAGAAGGAAACGATCGTCTTCGGCGGTTAGTTCTGGGCCCAAGAGGCGAAGGAAGACGGTCACCAATCTGCTCGACTCTTTAATAGAGTCCGAGCCTATTCTTCAAGATGGACCACTAGGCATGCAAGAATCGGATGGTGGTATTCTTTTCCCGGGTTCATCTGCCGAGGAAGCCGCACAATTGGCTGAGGCTATAAGACGTTCACAAGATGAATCCGAGAATGTTAGGATCCCGAAGAGGCCTTATCCCGCCGTTATTTTTTACGAAGACCCTCCATCGATACGGCGGTTATTCATAGGCCCTTTGGAAGAATGGGGTGAGAGGGTCCTTAAGCGGGCTGTTTCAGCTGACGCCGAAGACGCACTTTCATTGTGGACCGGTGGCCACGAGTCTACTCTCGAACCTCGGCGAGCATATCTCCTCAGGAAGGAGCGTCGGCTTGAACAAGCTATATTAGAGGCTCCCTTGCGCATCGGTATGTTCATGTATCTCTTTGTAATATTTTGTATTGCTCGTATACATATATATATATATATATATATCCTTATCCTCGTACAAACTTTGCAGGGACTTCGGCGGCGGCGGAGGATCTTAATTTGAGCCGCGCTTTGACTGTAGACTCCGCTAATATCCCCAATGAAACACTGGTCGGTGTGGAGGTGGTCGATGCAACCGTTGCTCCTGCGATGGAGCCTCCCTCGGTGATTCCCGCTCCCCAAGCGCTTGCTCCCCCGGGAGAGGCATCTTTGTTGGTCGCCGATCCAATGGATCTTTCTGGGGGCGGCCCGGAGATTAGGGGACAGGTAGTCGAGGCTACCGTCCTTCCGCTGGAGCCTGTAGTGGCAGCCACTGCTCCTTGCTTGGAAGTCGTTACACTGGCCCACGTCCCCGATGATGTGCCTGGAGGCACGGAGGAGGCCACCGATGCTGCTATCTCTCCAGCCCAGAATGGGAGAAGTATCGAAGGTAGCCTTCTATATTTTACATTAATAATCTCTCCATTATCTGAATCCTTCTGTCTTTTTAGAATTGCGTGGCTTGGCGGCGTCTATTGCCGATCTGTCTCTCAGGAAGTCCTTTCAGCGCCTGTTGGAGATGACCGCTCCGCAGGCGATATCTCCTCAACGCATCGTCCTCTCTTCCGGGCAAGCACAGTGTCTTTTGCCCTCTCCTCACGGTGTTGTTATTATTTCATATAATGACATTGATTTCTTCTACAGTTCTGGAAGCTGATGACGAGGTTGTGGCTTCTGTAGGCTGGCCCGTTATCGGAGATGATCCGTCGCGGAGTTCCAAACCGATAAATGACGTGTGTCTTGAAGAAATGGAGGATATTCTCCATTTTCACTTCCTTCAGCGGTACTGCTTCTGCCCATTTGGAGAAGTAATCAGTTATCGCCAAAATGAATCAATATCCTCTGGACGATACTGGTTCGATGGGGCTGATTATGTCAGTTCCCCACATTTCTAACGGCCAGCTAGCCACTGTCGGATGTAGTGGATTCGGATGCTGGTGGATAAAGTCCCCATGGATCTGGCACGAGTGGCATTGCTTCGCATAGGCAGTCGTGAATCATTGTGGGCCAATAGTAGCCCAAGTGTTGGCATTAAAAATCGACAAAGGATCGTACTATCTATATCAAATCCTTTATGGATCCTTGCACTCCATAGCTGATCCCAATTCCTACAGTAAAAGGCTTAAACACGATGAGCCCTTTTATGAATTCAACTTTTTTCCTTGCAATGATATGCTTCCTTGAGGAAAATCTTCCTATTTTCATAAAATTCCATATAAAATCTATTTCTGGGAAGCAGAATCAATCAATGAATAGAGAGGGGGGGGGAATGAAAGCCTAATCACCTCGATGCCGGCGGCGTGATGGAGGTGGCAAGACGATGGCGGAGGGCTTGATATGGACGGAGAGGATGCCTCCACGTCATCGAGATCTAGGGTATCGCTGACGGGGATGAGGAGCTCGCGGTCTCTCTCCCTCTCTCTCGTCGTCGCCATTGGCTGATGATGGCCAATCTCTCTCTCTCTCTCCCTCTCTCCCTCTCAGTTCTTTCTTTTGTTTCGCGGGCTAATTAATTAACAATTAATGAATGAAATGATAGTAAAAGCACGGGCATGTAACGGAATTGTCGGGTTAGTCTGGCAACGGGCTGGGCTTGGGCTTCGTCTAGAATTATAATTCAGGATGTTTTTGGGCTAAATGGTAGGAAAACTCCTTTAATCATGGTTAAATAGGAGAAAACATCACTAGGCTAAACAGGCATTTTACCCTCTTTGATTAGATCGGTCTTATAGTATTAGATGCAAATACATGCATAAGTGCCAAATATTAGATAAAAGTATGAACATAAGCGGACGACTAGTTGCTAATATTTGATTAAAGCCTGCATATAAGCGGCTAGCTAGTTGCTAACATCGGTTGTGTGGTTGACTAGATTGAATTCTCTGGGTTTGTATTCGGGTACGGACATAATTTTCAAATTACCCTTTTATTTTTTTGGGTAAATTGTCAAAAAGCCCTCAGCCCGCTTCAAACTTGTGTAAAAACCCTAGGGCTTTCTGCTCTTGTTAAAAAACCGTTGGGCCCAATCAAAACCCCCAATATACCAGTTGCACGTAATACCTAAGCAAGTTATATATAAAATCTAAGCAGTTGCAGTTGTATGTAATATCTAAGCAGTTGCATGTAATATTTAAGCAGTTGAAAGAATACAAAGTCTAAATGAAAATACAGCCCAAGGATTTTTTGACATAGATTTTGAACATTAGTCCATTCCCAACAATTTTGATAATTACAACGGTTTTCAGACAACTCCCGAGCGGGCCGGGGGCTTTTTGACAATTTACATTTCTTTTCATTTCCTTTTTCTTTTATAGAAAGAGATGCGCACCTTATTTTGGTCAAGGGAGTCCTTGGAGGATGATGGAGGTCGGATCTCCTTCAGATGCCATCCTCCGTCGATCTGTAGCGAGTGCTGTTGAACGACTGAGATTTGGCTTGAAGGTTGTCTTCTTGGGCGTATGGATCTCAATGGGTTGGTTTTGAGGTGGAAGCCGAGCTACCTGCAAAGAAGTCCCGGAGTGGATGACCACCGTAGGACCTTCCAACGATCAAGTTGGCCGAGGAAAAATAGGTAGAGTAACGGCTTATTAGATTAAAATTGCATTACCTGAGTTGACTAGGAGAGAGGTTTTATAGTGGTCGCATGGAGCGAGCAGGTGCGAGATCTTTGCCTTCGGTTACGCCTATGACGTTACGCGTCCGTGAACGACGAGATCCCTCCATTAATGACGGGATACACTCATTAATGGGGGAAGTGCCATCATGGGACGTGGGACGTAGGGCGGCGGTTATCTCGCTTTGGCGAGTACGCGGAGTCGTTGCGGAGGCGCTAGGGCTCCGCAATCTTGGTTGATCGTGTTAGTTATATGTATGCCCTAGAGGCCATTACTGTACATAGGATGTATATTGTAGTGGATGCTGGGACATATATAGGGAGGACTTTCTTGCTCGACATGATAGTATGCTATCTGGTTACCCTTTACCTAAACGTGTATGCTGATTGTCTCTCTGTTACATGTTGGTAAAGCCCTTAGGATCTGTACTTGACTACCTAGACTATGATGCGGATCATACTAGTGGGGACATGGTAGTCTATAAGTACATCCTTCAAACTCCCTAGTCGTGGGTGTATCGAGACGGGGCATCGATATACCAGAGTAGACTAGCGTATACCTTCTCGACCCATATAGATGGGCGATGGATGATCCCATATCCATCGGTGTTTGACATCAGAGATGATATACGGGTGCTCAGTAGAGACTGGGTACACTGGACGGACTCGCCGAGAACTCCCAGATGGTATTATACCTCACGTCAGATGGCAGTTCTCTGGTGACACTGGTACAGAGTAGTCTGTTGACCCGAGATCGTCATAGATTCTTGTGTGGTTCCCACTGTGCTTTGATTTCCATCTTACCACGTCCAAGAGGGCGTGCAAAACGGTGGTTTTTGGGTACAGTCCCGAGTCACATGGAGGCAATGAGCGATAGGAGGGGATTCGTCTCTCCCGGTATAGGGAGTTGATGTTGCGCTGTGTTCGATTGGCTATAACAGGAAATCCCTGGCCAGGGTTGCTGAGATTTACTGGTAAGTGTTACCAGTAGTTTCTCGAATAGTTATAGACCTCATATCGACACGACTTATTGAGCTATTGGGGTCTGACGTATACCACCCCTAGGCGAGATATGCGACAGATCAGACGATCAGACCGGACTGTACGGTAGTGTTACTGGTCGGATTCACTGGAGTGTGAGCGGGCTTGCTCGTCGATCTTCAGATCGCTCAATACCCGGGTAGCCGTTACGTTTAGCAGACCGCTTGCGGCTTGTGGGTGTTTGATATTATCATCATCTGCTGCCGGCGTATTGACGAGTCTTTAGAGTCCTACATAGAGGTTTCCTGGCTCAAGCGAAACGAAATAGGAGCGCATATGAGATATGTGCGGGACCGAGAATAATACGAGTATGTGATACTGTATTCGATTCTCGCGATGTGACATTGATCGGTTATATGCGATATAGCCGGGTTATCGGATCAAGTGTTGATTCGATAAGATGTTACTAATGATACCAGTCGGTTATGTGCGCATGACCGGATCATTAAATCAAGTGTTGATTTAATGATTTAATGTATAATTATATATTTGATATATTACCTTGCATTAACTAGTATCGGTTCACTTTAGACGGATTTTCTCACTTGGTTCGTGCGCATTGCATATGCGATATGTTTTTGTGCACTTGTATGTATCATGTTTGATGATGCATGCTAACTTGAGTTTGTGTAAAGATTAAACCATGGTTATTCAAATGGTTAGGGTTTTGTTTTTCATATCTATTTATTTATTTATTTTCTTTTTGGAAAATGAAATGAGAAGAATGGAGGCTTTCTTTGTTTTTTCATGAAGATTCATGAACCTTTGACTTTGTCCACCATTCTTATCTCATGCTTAACCTAACCATTTGATTTAACCCTAGTTCAATCTCTACACATAACCATGGTTAAGTTATGATAAAGATTGGATTATTCTTTTCTTTTTATTTGAACTTATCATAACATTTCTTCTTCTTCTTCCTTGCTTCAAGTGAAGAAAAGCTTACCTCATCAATGGTGATTGATGTTTTTGAGTGAGAAATCCAATTCTAAAGTTAACCCACTTCCTATTTCTTCATCCTCTACCTCTTGCCAAGTAGTAGAGTGTGTTTACTTCACAAGTTTCATGACTTGGTGAAGTTGTGAGCTTGATCTAGCGATGCCTCGACGTAGATCATCTTCGGCATGGACATCGACGACCTAGCTTGCCCATTCTCCGACGAAGCCGACTCTAGAGCCCGGATTTGATTTGGACAGCGGAGACGACCTCGTTGCGGAGCCGTGGAGGTGGAGGACCGGATCTACAAAGGTTGTATTTCCGTTTTCTCATTAGTTAAGTGTTAACTAGTTCATTGTTCGCCTAGACATCTAGTTATCGATCCGTAGTTTAGGGTTTGTAGGCACCATAATTTTTGAAATTGCCATGGTTGATGGCTTGGGAGACCTCACTAGCGTGCCTAGGAACCCTACAGTGGTATCAGAGCCTAGCTAGAGCCTTAGGCGAAGTCTAGATGACATTTGAAGTCCGATCGAACCCGAAAGTCCAAAACAAACATGCTCTCTGTCCAATTTTCAAAAACAGGGATTTTTCAGTATTAAAAATATTCAGAAAACCCAGCAGGAAAATATAAGAACTACGGAGCAAAATTGAAGTGATGAACAGTGAAACATGGCGCGGAACCGCGGCATTTTCCTACCTCAGGCGGCGGTTCCGCGGCATATTAATGACGTCATCCTTTAATAATTGCACAGTAATTCACTGTTTTCAGTGCTGAGTTCTCTGGATATTTTTAAATGTTATTCAAGAGTTGAATTTTCTGGAGTTGTTTTGGGAATTCGGTGTTTCGATCGGAGTATCAAATTTTGTCTGTGTGGCTTTCCGGATAAATCTTAGAATATGTTAAAAAGTTCGACCGGATATAAATACCCAATTTTTCCCCTGTCGGGAAATTTCCAAGTGTTGGATTTTTCCGTAGTTTGACAACGTTCTAAGTAGTGCAAGTAACGCGATGGTCCCTCTAGAAGACACAAACCTTAACTCGATTATGTGACCGTCTTGAACTGCCCTTTGAACCTTCGGGTTTGGGGCAGTACGGCGTGCCACATGTGAGGCGTTGGCTTGACCCTTCTACGGCTGGACCGTTGGTACTGAGGTACGAACTGAATGTTGTTAGACTTATTTCATGTGTTGATCTGTATCGGAAAAACTTGGGTGTTCGATTGTTCGATCGAAAAGTTTAACATTTTCTGTTTATCTGGAATGGGATACAATAATTGGAATTCACAAATAGTTATGTGATAACTAAATGAATGTTATAAACGTAGCAGTTTAGTCTCACTTGATCGGTTGCTACGGAATTTTGATGTGATCAAAAGTCCGTCGCAATCACGTAGCGTACGCGGATACTCGCCGGGTAAACTTAATAGACAGCCTCACTCCATAGCCCCGACCAAGTGACTGTAGGAGAACCCCGTCGCCGAAAGCATCCGTTCGGGTGCTCGCGGTAGCGGTGTTCATCCTTGGTGCACTTCGTCGACGGTATCGGGGGTGCGGCCGCCTACTAAAGTTTGCGACGAGTATTCGATCAGGATGTCGGGAATCTTGTTGAATTGCCCGACTTGATATTGAAAAGAGTTTTCGAAATAGACTAAAATGCGGGGTTTATAATTGTTAGGCATGCGATGTCTAAGAAATTCATTTGGTCAGGCATGCGATGTCTGAGGTGGTTGCGGATTCCAACTGTTGTAGTTTTACACTTTCTTTTCTGTGACCGTAAGTGTAATATGTGATATCGCCGGTTTCGTTGCTATATGTCAACGACAATTGGGATGGACATATTTACTTACGTTGATGACATGTGATGTTATGTGTTGCTGGATATGTTATATTGGATCGTCGTGTTTGAATAGCCGGGGGTTTTTATGTGAGATGAGTGTTTTTCATTTTCATTCATGTAAAAACTTGTATGTAATATTCTTTTATTTGGGGCGCTTCCAGGTTGCGGGAGTTGTCACCTGTTGTATATTATTTACTTTTCCGCACTAGGATAGACCCAAGGAGGGGAGCACAAGTAACCGGGTTCTGGAGTCCAGTGGGAGACCAACTCGAGGAGTCGAGTCCGGGTCTCCTAACTCCAGAATTGGTAGGGTTGCTTGCCGCTCTCGTAGGGGTCTAGGGGTGTGGGTTTGGCTATTCATCACGACCGTGGAATCCGTGTTTTGTACTGGCTCGTATTGAAAACACGGACGTCCTAGTATATCCAATATTTCATATGTTTCTTCTGCTGCGATATCTGTGATGTGATCATGAGATGTTCTGTGATAGATATAGTATATAGTATATATGATATATTATATAGACGTTACTTATGTTTTACACCCGCGCTAGCCCTGCCCCGCTCTGTCGTTAGTTACCTAACCTAACGGTGCACGAGGGGACATCGAGGCGAATGCGGATGGCATAAGTGTACGTCGTATTTATCTGTGATGTTTAGGTACTTAAATGATGGGACTTCATTAATGTGATTAATGAAATAAAAGAAACCTAAGATGTTGTAGAATCGAATTTCAAAATAAAACAGGTAGCTACAGTTTTTGCTTTGCATAGCGGTATATGTGATATATCTTGCACCTTATTCGATGAGGAAAGGACCGAGATCCCTTCACCGGGAGTGACTCCTTTAGCAATAACTGGCAGATGCTACACACTCGGTTTGTCTTTTGATTGATTTTAAGAGTTTTTGCTTTGCACAGTGATATATATGATATATTCCGCACCTCATTCGACGAGGAAAGGACCGACGATCCCTTCATCGGGAGTGACTCCTTTAGCAAAACTGGAAAAGCCTCAAAAGCACTCCATTTTAAAAAACCATTTGATTCTACAACGATATCAAGTTCATTACGCAATAGGTTTTCAGAAAAACCTGTCGTAGCCCTCCGTCATTTCAGATACGTACTAGTTAGTATTCGTGCTGCGGTTGTTTGGCCTCCGTCAAGGCGTAGTGTACGGTAGCTAACTAGTGCTTATCTGCTAGCATATGATGCGATTGGATTAGGGTATTCGTACGGCGTTGTTTGGCCTCCGTCAAGGGTCGTGCGGGTGGGTTTAATTCAATCAGGAAATGACGGGTTGAACTTGACTAGCGGACTATGGGTTGTTTGGCCTCCGTCAAGGTCATAGCGAGCTAGGGGCAAAATATTATCGGGAATTTCAAGTGTTGAGATTTGCAATGAGATTGCATACCTTCTATGAGATAGTTGGATCCCGATACCCGCTGTGAGTAAGTGTTACTCCTGGGAGAGTTTTACGCATTACAATTAGCCGATCAAGTAGGTGTCTAGAAAGGTGTTAACGAGGTTACGCCTCTGGGAAAATGAGGTTTACATTAATTAGGTCCGTGCGAAAGCACGGGGCACCTCCCTCAAAGTACCGACACTGGCCTGGCTGAAAGATTGGCGAACTTGTAGTGTGTAATTAATCCCGGCTAGTCTTTCTTTTTAGGGTTTGAAGGAAGATTTGATAAAAAGCAGTGGGAGCCATCCTGATTAGATAAAATAATAACCAATCTATTCTTGACAGAGCGCACGCTGAGTGTTTTCTTCTCTCTCTCTCCAGGTAGCGACCATATCACGCCTTAATCAAGATAATAATACGGATTATTGACTGAACCCGCTTGTTATACTGAGCTGGGGAACGTTGGTCCCGCTCCACCTTATAATTGTTATAAGACAGAGCAGGAAATTGGGGAATACCAGATTTCCCGTGCCGCCCAAACGAAGAGAGTGCATGCTGATGCATCATCTTCGGGTGTGTTCATTATACAGAACTGTTTCTCAGTATCCTTTACGTCCTGGGTATATGATAACGGATCAGGATCCCAGATATGTAATCAGTTACATAGGGCTACAGATAGGTAGAGAACTGAGAACGGGTGATAAGTTTCATGAGGCAGAAAACGGGGCAAATGTTGCAGCCAAGTCTGTTGGCCACTGTCACCCTGTATTACCGATACATTGATTCTGAATGAATGTTGTTAGATACCGAACCTGATATACAAAATCATATCAGTCTCTTTATTAGTAAAGAAAGGATATAATTTTGTATTGTTGGATAATGTTTTGAACATTTCCTATATCAAAAGTTGATCGGTTCAGGCACGTTATCTAAAAGCATTAATGTTCTAAATCAAACTACAGTTCTTAATATACGGAACACACACAAGAGGAAGAGTTCAGAAATGAACGAATCCTTCTTGAGGTATTGTAGACTAGGTCAGATCAATGCGACCCGACTGGCTAGAGTTACATATAGATGTATATTTAAATCAGTTTGAATTTACATCTTGTGAAACTCGCCAGTCATGTCACAAAGATAAGATGACCATAGCTCCGTTTATTGGAAACAGAGAAAGAGTTAGTGAACTCTTGGGATGATACATGTTGATGTATGTAGGTCCCCTGTCTACACATGCCAAGACCGGTTCTTTTACTTCATTACATTCTCTGATAATCTCTCAAGATTCAGACATACGTTCCTGTTGAAACATAAGTCCGAACCTTTTGAGATATTCATAGAATATAAGTTAGAAGTAGAGAACCAAAATAAGGGTACAAGTATTATGTCCTTTGATGTGATCAAGGAGGAGAATACTTTAGCACGGAATTTCTGGACTATTCTAAAGGAGAATGAGATTCTCTCTCAGCATTACTCCTCCGTATACACCATAGCACGATGGTATATCGGGGTGGAGCAGATACACCCTATTTGATATGGTGTGCTCTATGATGAGTACTACTGAGTTACCTATTTCCTTTTAGGGGTTATGCACTTGAGAAGCTGCATACCTATTGAATAGGGTTCTAGTCAAATCAGTTGCCTACCGCTTCATATGTGATATGGAATGGGAAGAACCCATGTCTTAAGTTAGTTAAGATTTGGAGTTGTCCGGCCTATGTCTAAAAGCAAAATCCGGACAAGCTCGAGGCAAGATCTGTTATGTACAACTGGAAAGGTTCCAGCTATACAAACTACAGCAGATGATTTGATAAAACCAAAGGATTCAATAGTTACCAACGAACCTCAGCCTCTCCGCCGATCTAGTAGGGTTCCTCACCCACCTGAGAGATACTTCGGTTTCTCTATGACAGTGGGAGCGAGGATTGCATCATGAGATGATGACCCAACTAGCTTCGAGCTGGCCATCAGGAGTAAGACTCTGTAAGAATGGCTGGATGCTTAGTGATCTGAGATGGAATCCTTATACACCAGCAAAGTATGGACTTTAGCTGCTATATCTGAAGGGTTAAATCCCCATCAGGAGCAAGTATATCTTGAGAAGATTACTTGGTGTACATGGAAAAGTTGAGACTTTCAAAGCTAGACTTGTTAAAGGTTTTCGTCATCAACCAGGCGTGGATAATGATGAAACCTTTTCTAAGGAGCTATGCTTAAGTCCATCCTGATCCTACTTGCCACGGCTACATACCATGACTACGATATCTGGCGGTTGAGTGCCATGACTGCTTTTCTAAATATTGATTTAGAAGAGTGCGTCTATAAGTACACAGCCAGAGGGCCTCGTAGACAGTGGGAGCAGCGGAAACGTGTGCAAGATGCTTTATCAGACAAAGCAGGCATCGCGGAGTTGGAACATCTGTTTTGATGAATTAGTCAAAGAGTTTGACATCATCAAAATGGTAGATGAACCTTGTATAAACAAAAAGGTAGTAGGGAGTATGGTGACGATCCTCGTAGAGTACGTGGATGACATACTCTTGATAGGGAAAGAGTTTCCTATGCTACGCTCGATCAATCTCCGCTTATCACAATGATTCTCCATCAAGGATCAAAATGATACCTCCTAAATCCTGAGTTTTGGATCTATGAGATAGATCTAATTGGATGTTAGGTATCTCACTAGTAGTAGTGAGATGGTATCAATCGATCCAAGGGATAATCACTGGAAGGGTTCCAGGGTGATAAAGACGACTGAATGTCAGTCACAGGCATTGTCTATACCCTCAGTAAAGGGACGGTATGTTGGAAGAGTTCCAAGCTAGATACCGTGGCATACTAGACGATGAAGGCTGAATACATCGCTACTTAAGATGCTACCATAGAAACAGTCTGGGTGTATAATAGTTCATGAGATGAACTTCGTTCCTACCATTGTGAGACAATGGAGTTGTGGCTTATGCCAAGGAACACCCGTCCCATCAGTGACCCAGGCGTATTCTGAGGCCGCATCACCTGATCATGGAGATAGTTGATCTCCAGGGAGATCGAGGTTAGGAGAGTAGACTCAGAGGACGACAAAGCGGATCCACTCACAAAGGCCTGTTCCCAGAGAGAGACTTTTATGGGATGGTTGAGTATGAGATACTACAACCACTGCTACAGATGGCCCTAGTGCAAGTGGGAGATTGTTAGTTATATGTATGCCCTAGAGGCCATTACTGTACATAGGATGTATATTGTAGTGGATGCTGGGACATATATAGGGAGGACTTTCTTGCTCGACATGATAGTATGCTATCTGGTTACCCTTTACCTAAACGTGTATGCTGATTGTCTCTCTGTTACATGTTGGTAAAGCCCTTAGGATCTGTACTTGACTACCTAGACTATGATGCGGATCATACTAGTAGGGACATGGTAGTCTATAAGTACATCCTTCAAACTCCCTAGTCGTGGGTGTATCGAGACGGGGCATCGATATACCAGAGTAGACTAGCGTATACCTTCTCGACCCATATAGATGGGCGATGGATGATCCCATATCCATCGGTGTTTGACATCAGAGATGATATACGGGTGCTCAGTAGAGACTGGGTACACTGGACGGACTCGCCGAGAACTCCCAGATGGTATTATACCTCACGTCAGATGGCAGTTCTCTGGTGACACTGGTACAGAGTAGTCTGTTGACCCGAGATCTTCATAGAGTCTTGTGTGGTTCCCACTGTGCTTTGATTTCCATCTTACCACGTCCAAGAGGGCGTGCAAAACGGTGGTTTTTGGGTACAGTCCCGAGTCACATGGAGGCAATGAGCGATAGGAGGGGATTCGTCTCTCCCGGTATAGGGAGTTGATGTTGCGCTGTGTTCGATTGGCTATAACAGGAAATCCCTGGCCAGGGTTGCTGAGATTTACTGGTAAGTGTTACCAGTAGTTTCTCAAATAGTTATAGACCTCATATCGACACGACTTATCGAGCTATTGGGGTCTGACGTATACCACCCCTAGGCGAGATATGCGACAGATCAGACCGGACTGTACGGTAGTGTTACTGGTCGGATTCACTGGAGTGTGAGCGGGCTTGCTCGTCGATCTTCAGATCGCTCAATACCCGGGTGGCCGTTACGTTTAGCAGACCGCTTGCGGCTTGTGGGTGTTTGATATGATCATCATCTGCTGCCGGCGTATTGACGAGTCTTTAGAGTCCTACACAGAGGTTTCCTGGCTCAAGCGAAACGAAATAGGAGCGCATATGAGATATGTGCGGGACCGAGAATAATACGAGTATGTTATACTGTATTCGATTCTCGTGATGTGACATTGATCGGTTATATGCGATATAGCCGGGTTATCGGATCAAGTGTTGATTCGATAAGATGTTACTAATGATACCAGTCGGTTATGTGCGCATGACCGGATCATTAAATCAAGTGTTGATTTAATGATTTAATGTATAATTATATATTTGATATATTACCTTGCATTAACTAGTATCGGTTCACTTTAGACGGATTTTCTCACTTGGTTCGTGCGCATTGCATATGCGATATGTTTTTGTGCACTTGTATGTATCATGTTTGATGATGCATGCTAACTTGAGTTTGTGTAAAGATTAAACCATGGTTATTCAAATGGTTAGGGTTTTGTTTTTCATATCTATTTATTTATTTATTTATTTATTTATTTTCTTTTTGGAAAATGAAATGTGAAGAATGGAGGCTTTCTTTGTTTTTTCATGAAGATTCATGAACCTTTGACTTTGTCCACCATTCTTATCTCATGCTTAACCTAACCATTTGATTTAACCCTAGTTCAATCTCTACACATAACCATGGTTAAGTTATGATAAAGATTGGATTATTCTTTTCTTTTTATTTGAACTTATCATAACATTTCTTCTTCTTCTTCCTTGCTTCAAGTGAAGAAAAGCTTACCTCATCAATGGTGATTGATGTTTTTGAGTGAGAAATCCAATTCTAAAGTTAACCCACTTCCTATTTCTTCATCCTCTACCTCTTGCCAAGTAGTAGAGTGTGTTTACTTCACAAGTTTCATGACTTGGTGAAGTTGTGAGCTTGATCTAGCGATGCCTTGACGTAGATCATCTTCGGCATGGACATCGACGACCTAGCTTGCCCATTCTCCGACGAAGCCGACTCTAGAGCCCGGATTTGATTTGGACAGCGGAGACGACCTCGTTGCGGAGCCGTGGAGGTGGAGGACCGGATCTACAAAGGTTGTATTTCCGTTTTCTCATTAGTTAAGTGTTAACTAGTTCATTGTTCGCCTAGACATCTAGTTATCGATCCGTAGTTTAGGGTTTGTAGGCACCATAATTTTTGAAATTGCCATGGTTGATGGCTTGGGAGACCTCACTAGCGTGCCTAGGAACCCTACAGATCGGGAGAGGCTGAGGATGCTCGGCATATCAGGGGCTCGGAGACGAGCGGGAGGCCGAGGAAGCTCAGCGTGCTTGGAGATTGGAGACGAGCGGGGGGCCGAGGAAGCTCGGCATTCTCAGAGCCCGGGGAGTGGGAGGCCGAGGAAGCTCAGCGTGCTTGTAGCCCGGGGGGCGGGAGGCCGAGGAAGCTCGGCACGAGAGAAGGCCCGGGGGCGAGGAGACTGAGAAAGCTCGGAGATGAGCTGTTGGTAGTCTCTTAGATGAAGGTAGAATGTCTTTCAGGGGGTCTCCCAAAAGGTCGGGGAACTCCCCCCGAAAAAAGGCCCTAGGGAATGTCCCCGATGCGGCTCACTTATTCTACCCCCCCGTGGAATCCAGGACACGTTACCTACCACGTGTCATAATCTAAGGGGACACCACTTGTGAGCACCATCATTAGCCCCCCATTCTCGGTCCGATCTATCGAAGGGTCGGGTCGAGAGTGGTATGCTTGGTCTTTCTTCTGCTCAACTTGGCGCCATGGAATCGTAATGTGGATCGCCCGGGAACGGCCTGGCATTTGGCAGTTACGTCGTTTCAATCCTTGGGCCCACGTATCGCCTAATCGTCGCCTGAATCTTCGCGCGTATCCCTGAAGACGTCAGCGGATCAGTGAAATGATTGCATTCTTAGAGGGGGCACGCCGCTAGCGTTGTACGTCTGTTGGGCTGCAAGCCACATGTCCAACGTGGGTTTGGCGGAAGCGATGGGATGTCGCTGTCACCTGCAACCAAATGGACGTCCCTAATGGCTGACTGCCACGTGGAGCCCCGTCAGTCATTGGGCGTGACGTTTCGTTTTGGCGGGAATCAGTCTGGGCCATTGGATGTTCTTCTTTGGGCGTATATAAATAGAAGGGGACCCCCTCGGGCCGATACTTCCACCATAATTTACCCTCGTTATCAGAGATTGCCCGGCGCTCCTTCTTTTTAGATTGGATCGCCCGTGCTTTTTTCTCGGCCAGCCCCTTCTTTTGAGTCAGGTTTGATGTCCTCATCTGAAGAGTCTGTAGAGGTAGTTAAGGTAGAGTCGGACGATGAGGTTCCGGTTGTTGGAGATGAGTCCGGAGGGTCTTCCTGCTCTTCGGCTTCAGATAGCCAAGAGGGTTCGTCTTCTTCTTCTTCCTCCTCTGTGTCGGGGTCACATCTGTGAGTCAGGGCCATCCCTGCCACCCGCCGTCAGGTGGCAACAACGGCTCCCAAGGTGCACGTTGGGAACGCCCGTGATGCACCCTCTGTCTTGAGAAATATGGATGAGCTTGCCGAGATCCAGGCCCGGTTCCATATCCCCTCTAACTATTCTCTCCGTTTATCTGGAGAAGGTGAACGAGCGGACCAGGTGCGGGGTAAGAAGATTGCCCTGTATTTGGAAGCATTCCAGGCAGGAATGCGTCTGCCCTTCCCAACCGAGGTATGTGGGATGCTTTGTTGCTTCCATCTTGCCCCGGGCTAGCTAGCGCCGAACTCGTGGAGAATACTCCTCGGTTCTATGGTCTGGTTGAAACTTGAAAATATCCCTTTTAGTTTGACCCTTCTAGTCTCCTTTCTTTTTATAAGAATATCCCGGAACCAGTAAGGATGAGCCGAGCTGGGTGTATTTTTCTTTCAAAAAACGCAAGGATGGGATGACCGGGTCGGGGATAGTAGTCGTCCCTTCTACCATTCATGACTGGAAGGAGAATTTCATCTTTGTCGGGCCATCCGAGGGTGAGGATTGGCCTGTGCCTACACAGTGGCACATGGCCGACTGCCTGAGGCGAGCCAGTCGTCTTCACCTGAGGTGAGGGCAGTATCCATGTGGGAGCCGATCCAGCGGGCCGATGTTCTGCTTTCTGAGCAGGCCCTGAGCTGGGTTGGGCTCTGCCCTGCATGCTTTCTGGGTAAGTTAGGGCCGTCGTAGACGATCTATTTAGACTTTGATGAATTTTCTTTGCCCTTTTCAGCGTCACTAACTCTCTTTGTGTATTCTCCTTTCTGGAAAGCAAATGGACCGATCCAAATTCTTAGCCGCCATGGCCGCGAAGGCAGGAATGAAGACCGGAGGCACTAGCTCATCCCGTCCTAGTTCAAGCTCAGCCCTAAAACCAACTACACCGGCGAAGCCTTCTGCTGCACCCTGAGCCCCAGAAGTCAGCCGTGGGGAGAGCCAGAAGCATGCACGGGAACCAGAGCCCCGGGCGAGGGGGGTGGAGGATGAAGTCGACCTCACCGAGGTTCCCCTCAAGAGGTACAAAAGGACGGTTTCTCGCACTCCACCCTCTGGGATCCCCGTGAAAGAGAGGGACTTCTGTTTTGAGGTTCCTTCGGGGCTTTCCATTGCCGATAGCCTGCTCTCGGACAGGGAGCGATCGGCCGGGAGCAAAATTCCTCGGGGAACCCTAGAGGCCCAAGTGGCCGCCATCTCTCAGGAGGCGGTCCAGGTCGGTATCCATTTTCTTTTAAGGATTTTATCAAGTATTTTTCCTCAGATTGAACATTTTTAACCTCTTTTGCCGCTTTCCTCAGGTCCTCCAACACTGCGCCCTTATCGTCAATATGGAGTCCAAGAAGATTGCCCCGGCCATGAGGAAGGCGGGCGAATCGTCTTCGCGGGAGGAGCATCTGCGCCTGGAGCTGCAGCAGGAAAAGGAGAGGATAGCCGTCCTCGAAACCCGGGTGGTCACTGAGGAGTTGACGAACTCCAAGTGTAAGAAGTCCATCCGACTTCTGAGTGAATCCAACAAGGCCATCCAGGATAAGTTGGAAGAGGCTAGCAAGCTCAACGCCACGATGAAGAAGTCATGGTATGCCTGCAAGAGGGACACCCAGGCGGCGCTTGATGCAGTGAAACTTGCCGATCTCTGGGCTTCAAAGTCCGTGGAGAGGTATAAGGCGTTGGACCAGTTCTACGCCGACCTCGCCGACACCTCGGCCATTGTTTAGCACCAGGCTTTCGACGCTGTCAAGGCGTTGATGCCGGGGTATGCTGATGGCGAGCTTCGGCTCCAGTGCCCCCTCTCCGAGGATGCGTCGAAGGCGGAAACTGCCGGGAATGCCGCCGGGGGAGAGGCTGCCGGTAGAAGTGCTGGGGGTAAGGCTGCCGGTGGAAGCACCGACCCAGAGGTCACCGTTTTGGTTCCGGATGCTAGCGTCGAGCAGCGCGAGATCCTCCCCGGTCTTATGGTATGAGCTTTCCCGCCTTTACCTTTTTTAAGTTTTGTAAGCCTCCGGGCATTTTTTAAGGTTGAGGAGCCCAGAATACCTTGTAAAAATTTCTGGAATATAAATAAAGCTGAGCTTATTTTCCTCTGCATGACCGTGTGATTTTCAGATGCTTGACTTTTCAGATGACGATCGCGCGTCGAGTGTGAGACGAGTAATTGCCAAATGTAGGAAGGTCGGTGCCCTCCCGCTCCCCGGAGTCGAAGTGGCGATCGATCATTTAGGATGAATCCAACGACATCCAAGTGTAGGAAGGTCAGTATTAGTCCCTTCCTCAGTATCGGATTGACGACCACGTTTAGCACGAGTTGTAAAATAGCCAAGTTAGAATTGGCCTGCATTTCTTGATTCCTCATTATGCGGTTTCTAGACTCGTGTCTCCGTAGGGCAGAAATCTACCCCTCAGAGATTTGTCGAGCAGGGAAGATGCTCGATGGCCTCGTGTGGAGGGCTTTAGATCCTTAGCATAGATGGGTAGGAGTCTACCTGCTAGGGATTGACCGGGCAGGGAAGCTGCTCGGTAGCGTCGTGAGGAGGGCTTTGGATCCTTAGCATAGATGGGTAGGAGTCTACCCGCTAGGGATGGACCGGGCATGAAAGTTGCTCGGTGGACTCATGAGGAGGGCTTTGGATCCTTAGCGTAGATGGGAATGAGTCTACCCGCTAGGGATGGACCAGGCAAGGAAGCTGCTAGGTGGTCTCATGAGGAGGGCTTTGGATCATTAGCGTAGATGGGCAAAAGTCTACCCGCTAGGGATGGACTGGGCAGGGAAGCTGCTCGGTGGCCTTATGAGGAGGGCTTTGGATCCTTAGCGTAGATGGGTAGGAATCTACCCGCTAGGGATTGACCGGGAAGGGAAGTTACTCGGTGGCCTCGAGATGAGGGCTTCGATCCTTAGCGTTGGTTGGTAGGGAACTACCTGCTAGGGATTGTCCGGGCAGGGAAGCTGCACGGTGGCCTCGAAATGAGGGCTTCGATCCTTAGCGTTGGTTGGTAGGGAACTACCCGCTAGGGATTTACCGGGAAGGGAAGCTGCTCGGTGGCCTCATGATGAGGGTTTTTAGATTTCGCTTCAGTTTCGTGAGGCTTCGTTCGATCTTCCATGACCTGTAAACTTAGGAAGAGTGACCATCACGGATGACGCGTGGCAGAAGCTCATTTAAGACAGAGACTTCGTGAGGCGTCGCTCGATCTTTCATGACCCATAAAATCAGGAAGAGCGACCGCATAGGGTCTTATGAAGATCGGCATGGTTGTCACGTGGCAGTTCCATTTTGGGGAATTGAATATTTCCCGTGATCCGCATTGCTGCGCGCGTAAATCTGGGTCATTGGAGATTCTTGTTGAGGCTATAAATACAAAGGTATGTTGGTTTCTTTCTAGCCTTGTGTTTTTTAAGATGGCCGGGTTCTACACCATCGAGGAGATCATTTCCTGTGACGACGTGTACCTTTACGACCCTGAGTGCTCTAAGCAGACATATCTATCGGTGATAGAATGCGTGGAGGGCCACTTCGGTCGCCTACTTCCGCGGCGATCACCCCTCCTTCAACTGCTTATGTATACGATTTGGAGGATGTCCCCGGGTCTGAACACTGCCCTGTCTCCACAGCTGAGATGAGGCGCTTGATAAGATGCACACGCTCCATCATCTCGGTCTGATCTCGAAGAACAGGCAAGATCGGTCAGTGGCTCTCATTCTGGAGTGTTTCCGAAGAAGGTTGATCGCTGACTCCTGTCCGGCGGGCGTGGCCTCCGGCTCTTCCATGGGATCTTGGGTCCATGGGCACCATCAGAGGGAGCGGGCCGAAGAGGCTAGGGCTCGGCTGGCGGAGATTTTTTCAGAGCACCACCAACAGTGCTTCCTTAATCCCCAGCCCTCTCTGTTGTAATTTTTTTTGTAAGGCTGAGGAGCCTATAATACCTCTTAATGAATAAAATTCTTATTTTCTGATGTGTTTTGTCTTCTTTTTCTTTTATCCCTTAGTAATTTTTACATATTTTCCCAAAAACGAATTTAGGGATCTTGGAACCGAGAAAGAAGAAAATATATCGAAGTAGTCTCTTCTAATTTAGGAGACTTAATAATAATAATAATAATAAGATATTACATCGGCTCAAAAAGAAGAAACATATTCATTTGTACAATTTGAGTTTCATGGCGTTGTAGGGCCGAAGAAACTTACGACCATGTGCGTCTTGCAAGCGATATGCTCCACCGGGCAATACTTTTGCGGCGAGGAAAGGGTTGTCCCATTTTGGGGAGAAATTGTGAAGACGGTCCTGATCTACGAACTCGTTCCTTCGTAAGACCAAATCTCCCATCTTGAAGGCGTGATACTTTACTTGTGCGTTGTAGCAGAGAGCAGTTTGCTGTTCATAGGCCACTGATATGATCTGCGCTCGATCCCGCTTTTCCAATAATAGGTCTAAGTTGGTCCGGAGCGCTGATGTGTTCGCTTCGTCGTCGAAATGTTCAACTCTGTAACTGGGCAATCCGATCTCCGCCGGGACCATAGCCTTGGTACTGTAGCAGAGGTTGAAGGGGGTTTCTCCCGTAGGTGTTTTTTTCGATGTGCGTAATGCCCATAATACTCGCGGTAGTTCCTCGACCCAGCTGCCTTATCTTCCTTCCAAATGAGCTCGGAGACCTTGGATGACGCCTCGGTTAGCTATCTCGGCCTGCCCGTTGCATTGAGGATGTGCGACCGTGGCGAACTTCATTAGTATATGGTATTCGCAGCAAAATTCTTTGACCTTGTCGTTCTCGAAATTGGTTCCGTGGTCGGTGATGATACACCTCTGGATCCCAAATCAGGAGATGATGTTGTTCTGCAAGAACTTTATAGTAGAGGCGGCGTCTGGTTTTCTGATAGGCATGGCCTCAATCCACTTCGTGAAGTAGTCTATCGCGACGAGGATGTACTTGTATCCGTCCGTGCCGGTGGGGAGTTGGCCCACCATGTCCATCCTCCATTGTGCAAATGACCAAGGGGAACTGAGGGTCGTTAGCTCGGTAGCGGGAAGACGGGGCATGCTCCCACGGAGTTGGCAGCTTTTGCATCTCCTGACCAGCTTTTCGACATCTTGGTAGATCTTCGGCCAATAATATCCTTGGAGCAGCGTCTTCTGGACCAGGATGAAGGCCCCTTGGTGTGCTCCACCAACCCCTTTGTGTATCTCTCGTAGAACATAGTGAGTTTCGTGAGGGTCGATGCATCGGAGCAGAGGTTGTGTGTACGACTTCTTGTAAAGGTTTCTATTACTCTAGATAAAATGACGGGCTTTTTCTCGAAGGCGGCGAGCTTCCCCTCGGTCTTTTGGAAGTGTACCATTTTTTAGGAACTCTATGAGGGGCTTCCTCCAATCTTGGCCTCCCTCCTGAGTCGTGCATACTTGGTGCATTACCTCTTTGTCTTCCATGCCGAGTCATGGAAAGACTTCGAAGAGGATGTTCCTCTTATGGTTAGCAGTATAGGAAGAGGCGAGCTTGCTCAAAGCGTCGGCTTGGGTGTTCAGGTTCTGGGGAATCTGCTCAGTTTGGACTTCTTGGGAATTTTTGCGAAGTCTTTTTACCTCAGCTAGGTACTTTACCATGAGCGGTTCCCAAGCTTTGAATCTCCCAGTCACCTGGTCGACGACTAAGGCGGAGTCGCTGTGAACTCTGATGGTCTTCAGCCCCACCTCGGAGGCGATTCACAGCCCCGCCAAAAAAAGCTCATATTCCGCGGCATTGTTTGACGCTCTAAACCTGAGCTTCAAAGAGTATTCCATCTCTGCCTCGTCCGGGCCTCGGATGATAAGGCCGGCACCGCTCCCTTCCTCAGTAGAGGATCCGTCCACGTAGAGAATCCAATCGTGGATAGAGCCGGGCACTTCCTCGACCGAGGGTCGGGGTCTGGGCTCCCATGCTGCTCCTTCCTTGATGGGAATAGTGCACTCGACCACGAAGTCTGCTAGGACTTGTGCTTTGATGGCCTGCCTTGGGCGGTATTTGATGTCGAATTGAGATAATTCCCATCTCCATTTCTCCAGACGACCTGATGATTCGGGGGAGGTGAGAATAGTCCCTATAGGTCGCTCGGTGAGGACGGGGATGGTGTGCGCCTAGAAGTAGTGCCGCAGCTTCCTTGAGGCGACGATGAGCGCTAAGACTATCTTTTCTATGTCCGGGTATCTCATTTTCGCGTCTTTGAAGACATGGTTCACATAGTAGACCGGCTTCTGCACACCCTCGACATCTCGGACGAGCACTGAGCCTGCAGCTTGGTCGGAGACCATAAGGTACAATAATAGCTCGTCTCCTTCGGCTGGTTAGGTGAGCAGTGGGGGGAGTAGTTAAGTGCGCCTTGAGTTGCTCGAAAGCATTTTGACATTCCTCTGACCATTCGAACTTAAGGATCTTTCTCCGGGCTTTGAAGAACGGGATGAACTTTTCTCCTGATCTTGACATGAAGCGACTTAGAGTGGCCACTCTCCCTGTGAGCCGCATGATCTCGACATTGCTCTTTGGTGTGGCCATGTTGAGAATGGCGCTGATTTTTTCTGGATTTGCTTTGATTCCTTGGTGGGTTACCATGAACCCGAGGAATTTCCCACTGGTGACTCCAAACGTACACTTAGCCGGATTGAGCTTCATTTTATACTTGCGGAGGACATCGAATGTCTCGCCAAGATCTTTGGTGTGCTCGTCCGATGAGGTTGACTTTACGAGCATGTCGTCGACGTAGACCTCCATGTTCCTCCCGATTTGCGGTTTGAACAATTTGTTAACTGGGCATTGATATGTAGCCCTAGCATTCTTAAGACCGAAGGGCATCACTTTTTAGCAGTACACCCCCGGTCCGTGGTGAACGCGGTAAGTTCTTCATCTGCCGCGTTCATCCGGATATGATTGTAGCCAGAGAAAGCGTCCATGAAGATTAGTAATTCGTGGCCGGCCGAGCTGTCCACTAGCTGGTCTATCCGAGGGAGGGGATAGTTGTCTTTTGGGAAGGTCTTGTTCAGATCTGTGAAGCCGACGCACATGCGCTATTTCCCGTTCGCCTTTTTGACCATGACCACATTCGCTAGCCAATTTGAGTAGTCTATATTTCTGATGAAGTTGGCTACGAGCAATCTATCCTCCTCGTCTTCAATCGCCTTCTGCTTGATCGGCGTGAAACTTCACTTCTTTTATCGGACGGGTCAGGCCTTTGGGTCGACCCCAAGCTTATGCGAGATTACTTTAGGGTTGATCCCAGGCATGTCGGATGGTGCCCAGGAGAACACGTCCGAGTTTCCTCAGAGAAAACGGATCAAGTCCTTGCGACGGTCTTTCGTCAGGAGGGATCCGATCTGGACGGTTCGTCCATCGACCCCCTCGACGAGGGGGACTTCTGTTAGCGCTTCTACTGGGGCTCCTCGGATTTATTTCTGGTCGTCACGCATGTCCAAGGACCCCTGGAAATCATCTGTATCTTTGAAGTCGTCGCTCTACTCTCCGACGGGGGACGTCGAGGTGAAGCAGATCTTGGCGATCTGCTGGTTCCCGTAAGCCCGACCTATCCCTCCTTAGTTTAATGGAAATTTGATCGCAAGGTGATAGGTCGAGATTTGTGCCCGGAGGGCGTTCAATGTCGGGCGGCCCAGGAGGATGTTGTAGGATGAAGGGACCCTAGCGACGATGAACTCCACCGGCACGGTCTTTGTATGGCCCACTTCTCCAATGTTGAGGAGGAGAGTGACCACTCCCTCGGCCGGGATGGAGTGTTTGGTAAACCCCGAGAGGATGTGGGAGGTGGGCTGTAAGTCGGACGGCCCTAGGCCCATATGTCGGAAGCAGTCATAAAAGAGGATGTATGCTGAGCTCCCGGAATCGACCAATATCCTCTGTACCTCGTAACTGTGGACTCGTGCCATTGTCACGAGAGGGTCGTTGTGAGGCAAGGATATACCTTGGAGGTCTTCGTCGGTGAAGACGATGGGATCAGTGGTCCTGCACTTCTTCTAGGGGGATCGCTTGTACCCTCGACGGGTAGGAGGTGGTGATTTTTGCCGGCTCTCCAGGCTCTTTCCGAGGTAACGACCATGATTTGCTTGATCGTTAATTCCCCTGGAGGAGGCCGGTTCTCCCATTCCCGATCCACTTGTCGCTTGTCCCGCAGGTACTTCGCTAGGTGGCCAGAACTGACCAACACCTCAATGTAGTCACAGAGTTTGCAGTTTTCGGTCGGGTGACCCTACGACTTATGGAAGGCACAGTATGGGCCCCAGATGCGCTTAGCCGCTCTAGGGGTGACCGGTGGGAGCTTGAAGAATCTCTCGCCCTTCGCCTCCTCCAATAGCTCGGTCTGGGAGATGTTAAGAGGAGTGTACTCCTGGAACTTCGGGGAGTATGGCTTTGGTCGGCCGACCTTCTTCTTTTCTTCTCTGCCCCTCTTTTTTGGTCGGCTTGGTCACCCTAGGGCAGGTTGGCGTTCACCTCCGACTCAAGTTGGATTTCACGTTCGGTTCAAGCGTTTACCTCGGCCATGGTCTTAGGTTGCGCTAATGCAAAAGAGTGGAGCCACTCTTTATGCCTAAGACCCGACCTTAGTGCGGTGATGACAGTTTCATCCTGGTGCTCGGCGACCTCGAGGAGAGTGCTGTAGAAGCGAGTAACGTATCCTTTAAAGGATTCCTTGTTCCCGCTCTTTATGGTGAAGATGTAATCGACAGTTCACTTCTGTCGTTTATTTCCGACGAAGTGACCAAGGAACAGGGTGGCCAGCTCATCAAAGGTAGAGATGGAGTGTGGCGTGAGTCCTCGGAACCAGTCTCGTCCAGCCTGGATGAGGGTGGCGGGAAATATTCGGCATTGGGCAGCGTCAGAGTTATCCTGGAAGTTCATGCCCGCCGTAAATGCGTCCAGATGGTCCTTTGGGTCGGATTTCCCATCGAAGAGGGCCACCTTGGGTGGTTTGTTCCTGGAAGAGATGTGCTCGGCCAGCAGTTCTTCTGTAAAGGTTTTGTCAACGAATCGACAGAGTACCGGGCCCCTCCACCGGACACCTGGCCATCCCGGTGTATGCCCTCGATTTTCTTCTCGAGGGCTTCAAGGCGGTTGTGGTACCCTAAGGATTTGGAGCAGTTAGAGTGGTGGCCATCTCCGCTCCTGGTCTGCGTGGTAGTGTGGCTTCGATTCCGCTCTATCAAATTTCTCAGATCCTCGGACGACGTCCTTTTTGTTAGATATGTATGCCCTAGAGGTCTTCATTGTACAGGATGCTAGGGATATATATGTACAGGAAAATCTTGCTTGATATGATAGTATGCTATTTGGTTTGTCTTTATCTTAACATGTGATGTATTTTACTTTGTATTTCATATCTTGTATACATGTTGATAAAGCCCGTAGGATCTTTGCCTGACTACCTGCGTTGTGATGGCGATTATACTAGTGGAAGCTGGGTAGTCTATAGGCACATCTTTAAAAGCGTCCCAAGTCGTAGGAGTATCGAGACTGGGCATCGTTACTCCAGAGTAGACTAGTGTATACATATCTAGACCCTGACGAGGGGCGATGGATTGGTCTCGCAACCATTGGTGAGGTGCACCTAAGATTGTATATAGGTGCTCACTGGATGTGAGTACACAGGACAGGACTCGCCGGGAACTGACTAGATGGTATTATACCTAGTGTCATATAGCAGTTCTCTGGTGACATGAGTGCAGATAGTCTGTCAACCTTAGGTCGTCATTTGTCTCATGTGAGTTCTCACTGTGTTTTGATTACTACCCTACCATGGCTCAAAGGAGTCGTGTAAAAAGGTTTTAGTTGGGTACAGTCCCTAGCCACATGGAGGCAGTGAGCGACTGTTGGGGATTCGTCTCTCCCTGTATAGGGAGTCGTTGTCGCGCTATGATCGGTTGGTCATTACTATAAGTCTCTGGCCAGGACGGATTGATAATTACTGGTGGTCGGACCAGTAGATTCTCGGACGGTCTTGAGCCACACCGACACGACTTGTCTAGTTATTAAGGGTCTGACGTTCTCCACCCCCTAGACCTTACATGTGATACTCTTAGAAGAACAGACCAAATTGCACGGAGATTGAAACGGATAAGCTCGGTAGGGGTTTCAGATGAGTTTGCTCGTCGGCTTCCTTTTCAACATGTACCTAGGTTGCCGTTAGGTATAGCTAGTGCCACTGACGGACTTATGTTTAAACCCACTGCCAGCGTACTGTCGAGTCTTTAGAGTCCCACACAGAGGGTTTCCTTGAATCAGGCAAGATGATATAGAGACCGTATGGTCTTACGGCAGGGTTTCGATCGCATATGTGTACTGGCTACACGGATGATGTTCGGACCGATAATACTAGTGGGTTTTGGTTTAAGCCGAATCCTAGTATTATATTATTGGATTATACTTGTCTCATTGTATCTGTATTTTTTCGGAATACGGATACGGGTATGTATATACGGTGAGGGAATTCTTGTAATTTCACAAGAATGAGCTTCTAGAAGGAGACACCTCATTATTGATTTATCCTTTTTTGCTAAAGGATTAATGAGGTGGAAATTAGGAGACACTTGAGGAATGGGTTGAAAGCTTAGCTTTGTTTATTGTTTATTCATTTGTAGTTCCTATTCAAGCATGGTTGATTATTTTGAGACTAAAATAATCCATGCTTGAATTATTGTCATTAGACTTAGCCATGCTCTCCTCTCATTCTCTAGTTCATTATCACATTATCATGCTCTCCTCTCATTCTCTAGTTCATTATCACATTCTCATTCTCTCTCCTATGTTTCACCTCCTCCTCCCTCAAGCTCATCCCTTTACATGTGTTCTGATTCATTGAGCTTTGAGACAAATTAATCCATTGATCACTCTTTACACTACTTAGTAATCTCTTCTAGCAAATTAGATCACTAAGTTACCTCACTTGAGGTTGAGGCTTGACTATAGGCCCTCGGGTTGATCTTTTATCGACACCAAGGAGACCGGCAACCGAGTTTGTTCGGAGCATCGTAGGAGCCAAAGAAAGGAGTTCAAAGTTGAAGCTCAATCCAAGGAGCAAGGAACCTAGAGAAGACCCGAAGGACTAGACACAAAGGTATAACCCTCTATCCGAGTAGTTAGAACTTTCAAGTTGTTTAGTTTAGCTAGTTAAGGTTTAATAAAGATCCTAAAGTGGATAAAGTCTATGTTGCAAAGCCAAACATGATCTTTTGATGTGAGAAAAAAATGTTTTTTGATGTATTCCGCCTCCCCGCAAACTCGCGGGGTGTGCGACATAGACTTACACTTTTGGAGTGGTCTTGACGCGAGTTGTTTGTGTGGTCCCGGCGAGGGAGAGGGCGTCGGTCGCGTTGACCGACACCTCCTCGGGTGGCGCGGGAACACGGTGGGCGTCACGGCGATGGTCTCTTTCCCAGGATAGCGGCGTAGAGCTGTGCGACACCCAGCGGGTCATTGAATCGATCGCTGCGTGGGAGTCGCGGTTGTCGAAGCTGGCGCGCCTGTGTTCGGGGGCTTTGAGGGGAGTAATGTTATCCGCTCTTCTGTCGACGTCATGATCCCTGGGAGGGGGAACGGCGATTTAGGGGGATGGGCCCGCTGCTTGAACGTGAATGAGCGCGTCCACCATTGACATGGGTCTGTCGATCCGGACGAATAAGGCGGCAATGGCATTGGGAGGAGGAGACGAGCCGCTCCCGCCTCCGTTGTGGGGGAGGCAACGACTCGTACTGGGATCGCCATGGTTCTGGCTCGCCATTAGGTTGAAGACAGAGGATCAACTTTGATGAGGGGAAGAAACTTACACGTTCCCACAGACGGCGCCAACTGATGGAGGTCGGATTTCCTTCATATGCTGTCCTCTGTCGATCTGTCATGCCCCGCTTCTCAGTGTACGGCGAAGTGGACGCGACGAGGTCCGCTACGTATATACTTAGAAGTACATACGCTAAGCGTAGCTAAACAATATAAAATACACAAGAGACAAGAGTATAAAAAGAACAACAACTTTTATTAATAACATTCTTTGTACAATGCATGAAAAGAAAATACAACTGAAATGAAAGCGATGCCTAAACAGTGGCATAACAGGAAATGAAAATACTGAAAAGAACGAGGTACAATATCTAGAGCTCGGGGTCTTCGTTAAATTGCTCCAAGTCTTCACCGGTAGGCTCAATCTCAGCTTGGTCCAACGCACCTGACGACATTCAAAGAAGAAAGAAACAGAATGTCGTCAGCGAACAGGTCGCTCGGTAAGTCCCAAAGATAGGGAAGAATTAGAAAGACCGTGTAATAGTATTTTCTAAAGTATTATATTGTCGAATATTATGGAATATTGAGTTAACGCTGTTGTTTGTAGCTTGGTACAGAAGGATGCCAGTGTATACGAGGGGGGTCTCTATATGCTAGAGGCCAGGGCAAATGGAAGTACAAGGAACCGTTAAGCCACGGTACAACAGCAATAGGATTCAGGTTAGGTGTCTTAATCTGACCACCTCGTGCCACCTTTAACACATTCCGTACCAATCTACCCCTTAAACCCCGTAGTGTTTTAACAGTATTATTATATTGTATTGTGTAAGTTGGGTGACTGACCAAAACCATGATATTAGTAAACATGTTGTAATTGCATAATCAGGTAAATGGAGTAACAGGATAATGGATGTATATCCATGGTTTGATTCCGTCAAATTGAATAGATTGTTAACTGGATTCAGGGATTCATGTATTCATATTGAGTTGGAATATAAAAGAATATAGATTGACTTGAATCATATTCAAGTCAGAAATAGTCAGACTCTAACCCGAGTCAGACTACAAGAAAGGTAATTTGAAATTCTATAATCGTTAGGGTCCTTATTGTAAATTATAAAACTTGAGGGGGGTTTTTATGTAAAAAGTATTATTGTATAATTTTCAAGATACACCTCAAGTATTTATTATTCGTCTTTATTGTTATAATGAGTGTAAATTTTATTTGTGTTATTCTAGTGAATATATCCTAATAAAAGTATTAATTGATTTATTTAAAATTCATGGTATTTTAATGTAACTTTTAATCTTGTAATTTTTTTAGGAAAAGTGGAAACTTTATATTATAATAAAATAGTTTTTTAAATGATAATTATATATATATTAATACAAGAATAATTTTATATAAATATTTTTATTTTCCAAAATCTCATTTTTCTTAAATGTCGTATTTTAAACCTTTCGAGACCGAATGCTCCTTCCGGAGGTCTGAATCTCGCACTACTAGTCCGCGGGTGCACGATGAACCGTACTATCTCTAACGGGTTTCCCAAGGTGGGTTGTAGTGGCGCTTTGCATAAGTTTAACAAATACCATTCATTTAGAAAAACTGTTTTATAAAGGTAAGGTATTTATTTGTAAAAGGTGTAAATTTCCGTATTTTAGAATCTAGGGTTTCCTAAGCCAACTAGCCTAAGTTCTAAACGATAAGTCATTAGAAACCTCAAATCGCCTCTTCACCGCCAATTGCATCCAGGTAAGTGCCAGGTAAGTGGGAAGGAACCACAGTAGTGGGCCTAATTAAAAACCACTAGCCTAGACACACTTGCCTAGACACCACAAAGTCAGTTTAGATAAACGATCGATGTCCATGACATATCATAATTTTATTTTAAAAGATTTTGTTTCAGAATTGTGTACAACTTAAGGCTTTTAGAAAAGGTTTATAAAGAATATGGTATTTTAGTAAAAATTCTTGTATTTTCGTATTCTAAATTTTAACAATATCAATTAAGGTTATATTTGTGTGTGTGTGTAGAGGTAGGTCATTACCTCGTGATTTATTTTAAGGTTTAGTGAAGTTTAGAGGTTAAATATGATATATTAAACATGAAGGTATTTAAGTGTAAGAATACGGTATTTGTAAACGTTATCATTTCATGTGTGAAAACTCATTCAAATTGATTTCTACAAGTTTAGTGATCAAGATGAACATATTTAGGAATGAGGGAATTGATTAGAAGAAAAAAAATAAACTTCATGGTATTTTTGTGAAAAGAATACGATATTACAAGAAAGCTATCATTTCATGTGAGAAACTTTGTCTAAATTGATTTTTATGTGATTAATAGTCATCATGAATATCTTTAGGTATTAAGGAATTGGTGACAAGTGAGATTTTGTAGAAAAACCGAATCGGAAATCGGTTTGTTCCGATTTCCGTCGGGTTTCATAAAGTCGTATTTTCTTTCAAAGAAAAGGAAGATAGAAAGAGTGGGACTTACAAGTTTGTACAAGCTAGGGAGTAGTGGGTTGTCGGTGCGTCGAAACGTCGTGAAGGATCCTAGTGCGGTCGCCGGAATTCGTCGTCGGTTTCGGCAGCGTTTCGCCTTTAGCTCTTTTTCTAACGTACCAAGTTCTCTTGAGAATTTTAGAGAGTGGACTTAGAATTATAGGGTGAAATGGTAGAGGGTAGGGGTGTTTATATAGGGCTAGGCTAGGGTTAGGGTTTTGATTAAAAAAAATATTTAAAAATATAAAAATTCATTAAAATATCATTAAATTTGGGAGTAAAAGAGGTTTATTGTGCATTTGGTAACTGTTCTGGAGAAAAGAAGTATACAGGGGGGTTGACCAAGTCAACACGGAGAAAATCCGTGTTGACGACTCGGCCGGTTTGCCGGCCGACTCGGCCGAGTCGGGCCGAGTCAAAGCGGCGTCGGGTGGGGAAACTCCTGGGGGGAATTTTTGTGTATTTTATTTTTTATGTGCAGTATTAATTTTGAGAGTTATGGCTGTTTGACTGTTGACTTTACAAAAAAATTAAAACAAAACAATATAAAAATAATGTGGGGCATGGGATTCGAACTCTGGTGGCTTGGTTCAGCAGTGCAAGGTATTACCAATGAGCTACAAGCTCCTTCTTGTAATTATTGTAGGGAAATAGATACTTAAAGTGTTATCAGCAACATTAATACTCCAAGTATACTTCAAATTTAAATCAAATTTAGCTATACAAAAATTGGAGTTGTTACACGATCTGTAGCGAGCGCTGTTGAACGGCTGAGATTTGGCTTGAAGGTTGTCTTCTTGGATGTGTGGATCATAATAGGTTGGTTTTGAGGTGAAAGCCGAGCTACCTGCAAAGAAGTCTCGGGATGGGTGACCACCATAGGACCCTTCGACGATCAAGTTAGCCGAGAAAAATGGGAAGAGTAGCGGCTTATTGGATTAAAATTGCCTTACCTGAGTCGTCTGGGAGGTTTTTTTTATAGTGGTCGCATGGAGTGAGCAGGCGCGAGATCTTCGCCTTCGGTTACGCCTTTGACGTTACGCGTGTGTGAACGATGGGATCCCTCCATTAATGATGGGATACGCTCATTAATGGGGGAGGACATGCCAGCGTAGGACGTGGGACGTGGGACGGCGGTTATCTCGCTTTGGCGAGATACGCGGAGCCGGAGGCGCTAGGGCTCCGCAATCTCGGTTGATCGGGAGAGGCTGAGGAAGCTCGGCACATCAGGGGCTCGGAGACGAGCTGGAGGCCGAGGAATCTTGGCATGCTTGGAGCTCGAAGACGAGCGGGGGCTGAGGAAGCTCGGCGTGCTTGGAGCCCGGGGAGCGGGAGGCCGAGGAAGCTCGGCGTGCTTGTAGCCCGGGGGGTAGGAGGCTGAGGAAGCTCGGCACGAGAGAAGGCCCAGGGGCGAGGAGACCGAGGAAGCTCGGAGACGAGCTGTTGGTAGTCTCTTAGATGAAGTCGGAATGTATTTCAGGGGGGTCTCCCGAAAGGTCGGGGAACTCCCCCGAGAAGGGGCCCCGGGGAATGTCCCCGATGCGGCTCACTTATTCCACCCCCCGTGGAATTCGGGACATGTCACCTGCCACCTGTCGTAATTTGGGGGGACACCACTTGTGAGCATTATCAGCAGATCTTGCATCTCCAAGGTTCGTATATTCAATGATATTAGCTTAAAAATGTTGGAGAGTATCAAGAAGACACAAACCGAAGTTGGATCGGTCTCGGTTGATTCTAGACTAAGGCCTTTATGGCATTTGGCATGTTTTGTAACTTTCTAGGCTCTTTGGATGAAACGAAATCGCATGGCTTTCAATGATGACAATGTCAAGGTCGAGACGTTATACCCGTTGCAAACATTTTCTCCTGTCTGCAAGAATATGAAAACATGACAAACTCGACAAAATCCGACTTCTAACTTCATTTCCAGTCTTCGAACTTGGCATGTTTGGGAGGCAGCAACAGCCTCAATATAGTTTAAACTCAACGTGATAGTGGGCTGAATTAAAGCACAATTTACACTTTTTAAAAACTATTTTTGCGGGATGTTGTAGCCATTTTTTTGTTTGTTTTGTGTCGGTTTATGGTTTCTTAGAATTTTAAATATGGTGTAAGCGCTTTATTATCAAGTTATACTACTAATAATAGTGCTGACAATACAGTCGATCCTGTCCTATTAGCTAGCCCAACGATAACATGCAACCTTCACGATCTTTATTTCTTAACGGAGATTTGATATGTTCTGTCTTTGAGTGTGTACTTGTACATGTTTTATTTTTAATGCAATTTTGATACGGGTGTCTCCCTCTTTCTTCTTTTTCTTTAAGCAAAGAGACAAACTAAATATCTCCATCAAGACAGTATTTTGTTGGGTTCAATATGTGCTAAGGCTATTTTATTGCTTTAGTTGATATTAGGATTAAACCCCGCACGATGCGCAGGATTTATGAATAATCAATAAAGTCTTTATACATAGAAAAAATTGATTATATAAAGAATTATTTATATATGGTTCAAGATATATCGATGTAAAAGTCTATAGTATTTTTGTTAGTAGTAAGAAACTAAGTCTGTGGTGTTTATTTGCAAAAAAAAAAAACAAAGGCTGTTGTATTTATCTGAAAAATGGTTAAATATTATAATATTTATTTCCAAAAAAACAAAGCCCATGGTATTTATCTGAAACTCGTCGAATTTTCTGGTAAGAAATAAAGTCCATGTTATCTATTTGTAATAAAGAAAACTTACGGTATCAATCTTGTAAATATTAAAGGTTAGTGGTTTTTAATTTGTAAGAAAAAATCACTAATACCTATTTGAAAAACATAAAGGTTCTTTTTATTTATGGGTTTTTAACTTAAAGTCTCCCCCCGAAACTGAGCTAATTACTAAAACCCTCCAAAATTTGATAATTATTTATTATCCCAAAACATTAAAGTTACATCATTTTACCCTCCATTAGCCATTTCACTTCACTCCATTAATTAATTAACGAAGAAAGTCGGGTTAGGGCTATCAAACCCTCCAAACCATTTGTATTCACTTTTTTTCATCTAAAATTCCAAATCAGAACCCTGATTGAGGAAGATGACCCTTATTCCATTGCCAATTGAAGATTTGAAGCCCTAATTCCGAATAGGGGCACTAATTTGAAATTTTAGATGAAAACGAGTGAATACGAGTGGGTTGAGAGGGTTTGATAGTCCTATCCCGACTTTCTTCGTTAATTGACCAACTGAATGAAGCGAAAGGGCTAGGGAGTAAAATGATGCAACTTAAACGTTTTTGGGGGATTAATAAGTAATTATCTGTCACGACCCGAAAGAGCACGTGACTGGCCCTTGAACCATATGAAGTCTATAGGACCCCATCTGATCCAAGTAAGCCAAAAGCCCAGAAATCTAAAACCATTTAAAGAGTAAATAAGGAAAACTGGTTTTAAGAAGTAAAGAAATCGTGTTTCAAAAATCCAAGTTTTTAAATAACTAAGCCGAATATGTATTTTTTAAAATGTGTAACCTTTCCTGAAAATTTCGGCAGAGTTTCCTTTGTAAAAACTGGCCCCGAACGGGGTACAACAAGAATAATACATAAGAAATGATAAAAGGCATCCCCAAGCGGGAGCTAGCTCTTCGTCAATCGACGGTCACAACCACGCAAGCAATAATAATATACAACGCCAAAGGGCGAGGATCAAAACTCAAAAAGAACTCAAAACAGCCAGAAAACCGTAATACTACAAGCGCGACTCTAAGGTCGAAATAATACAACACTGTTTTCTAAGTCTGAAACAATATACAAGTTTTGGTTGATGGAATTCTAGATACAATGAATAATACATGTACAATGGCGGTTCTGATACAAAAGAACCCACCTACCCAAGCAAGTTACCCATAAGGAAGCAGTGTGCCAGAAATGCCGCTATGGAATCTGTACGGCAAAGACCTGCAAGAACTGTGGCACAACGGGGGTGAGTTGCCAACTCTTGAATAGAAAATATCTACAAGCAGAGATCGAATGCATGACCCACCCTAGGTCAATACGATCAGATATAAATAAACTTCAATATGAATAAAGCTGAAGCATGCTAAACTGGCAATGTAATCTCTATACATGAGTGTAGTGCCAAGTGCTCGTGCTAGTGTCTCAGGTAATAGCATATCATGAATGTAAGGTATGATCAATGTAATCAAATCTGCATGTATGTGGATCCCGTCCACTCGTCACCCAATGACAATAACCATCATGCATGTAAATATCATCAGCATATGCATGGGAATATGAGGATATAAGCCACCTGTGTCCCTCACGACACGTCAAAATCATGGAACCGGAGTGCCCAGCATCGACACTCGAAAACATCATGAAAACTGTGCCCAGCATCGGCACGTAAATCCTCATATATCGGGCTCCGTCAGTCCGGATCGGCCCAAGGGCTCTGTCTGCGGTATCGGCCCTCGGCCCCGGCAGTACGCCCATATCCATCTATCAACTCTGGTCAGTATCCTCCGGATAACCGCCAGGTCCAACCAATCACCGGTAGGTACTCGCCACCCTGCCAGGCTCATCGTCTACTCCACGAAAAATATTTCTTGCCCCGGGGAACCATACCGGGTCCACCATGTACCCACAATCGGCCTCATCCGCCTCCTCGAATCGGGTTTTACATGTCGCTCTCAGCACCGAGAAAACACATGGTGGACGCACTGAAATATCATATCAAGGGTAACCGGGTTTTAAAACAATTACATATTCTCTTTTGAAACACCCACGGTTCCCAAAAACCAGAAATATCATGGAAACAACATATCTCAATGCGTATAATCAGAAAGCATGATGTATGCGACATGTAAAGAAATGTAAGCAACATACACTGAATGCAACAGTACTACAGTGTAGTGACATGGCAATTATTGATGATGAAGTGTGTGAGCCGGCAAACAAGTGTACGTGGAACATACGCATCATCGATAATGGTGCTGGTGTCCTAGCAGCATGACTGAAATATATCAACAATACAAGCGATGCAATGCAAATAGCATGAATATGCGGGAGCGAATAATCAATGCAACAGTAAAGAACCTGCCTCAATAGATATATCATGCAACCTTGCCTTTTGAAATAAGACGAATCAGGGCTTTTGGTAAAATAAGGGCTACGGTGTTTTTAAGAAAAGATGCGACTTTTGAAAATATTCGTATAAACCCTTTTGCCTATCTTTAAAATATCCCCGATTCGTTAGTTTTTGAAATAGGTATGACTCGGGTCTAGTCTAACGCCTACTATGCAAACTACGAACCCAACAATCAAGTCAATCGGGAGGGGTATGGAGGCCACCTAAATCTGAGTCGATATACACACACACATATATATATAGTCGGTGATCTCGCCTCAATAGTATCACATACGATACAGTATATCATATAACATCATCGAGTCATGAGTGCGGATCTAACATCAATATAAAGCTCGTACGGTAAATCGTCGTACGGCATCCCAATAGCTGGGTACGGGTCAATATCCCATTCATCTCATCACATGTCCGGTATCTCTACCATCATATCACATCACAATAACGAACTCTGTCATATCGCCGAATCTCACGGCCTCAATCAAACCTCATCGACTCAACTCAATCCCATGTATCATCCTCAATCCGTATATGAACACATAGTCCCATACCCATTTGTAGATATACACACCTCTATATGTGCACAGATAAATGAAAGAATGTAGGCAAGTATATGTGTACGTGTATGTGTGAGTGCAACCACTACTCTAGGGTTTCGCACTATACTACACCAATACATCCCATTATTACCATCAATAATCCTAAAGTACACATAATAAATATATGTGTGTATACGTATTCGTATACATCACCACGGACTGCGAGGGTGCTATACGCCATCCACCCGACTTCTCCCCGTAGATATAACTCTACTCACCTTGCTTCTCGTGTGCCAATGCCGATGTCGCTATCTTCATCTTCTTTGCCTCATCATCACGTGGGGTACCTACAAGGATATCACAAACGCTAAAGCACATGAAAATCACATCGGAAACCAAAACGGCACACGCTACGCCTATAGGTAAAAAACTATAACCTCGCATGCAAACATGATCAATATCCACTTGTCGTTGACGTCCAAACGCCACCCGACAGGAACGAAACACCAAATACCAAAATCCATGCTAAAACAAGTCGTAAACCATGCACCAACATAGGAAAATCAACCCAGATTTTACCCTAGATGGAATCAGTCAAAACTAGACATACCCAGGGTCAAGACTAGAGGAATTGGGGCCATGCATAAAAATCGAGACAGTTTCCTCCTGCTCTGGCCGCAATTTGTGGCCAGAAGGAATAAATTGGCGTCCGGGGTTTGGAGTTGGGGGCTAGGGTTTGGTGTGATGGTTCCATGGTGCCTGCACATCTCACTGTCAACTCAGTTTTATTTTTGGGGTCTCAGGGTGATAGCAGATTCCACAAAACACTCCCAGATTTACAGTTTTCCCCGATATCGATTCCGTAATTCCGTATTCTGGTTTCAATTTCAGGTTTCGGTCTAAACTAACATCACACCAGTGTTTCTAAGGTCACTACCATCCTCAATTTCATCTTTGATTTCAGTTTTACCCTAAACCCTAACTTGAATTCTCCAAAATCCATAAAACGACACAATATCGATATGAAACTAGTATGGATGCAATAAGAATTGAATTACTAAACTAGGGGTGCAGAAATTACCTCCTTTGGTAACTCAAGAAAATTCTTGAGTTGCTCAAAGTCCTCCAAATCCAATCTTGCTAGGTTCAATGTGTAGCTAGTGAGCTTGGGAGCAAGTTTTGTGAAGTGGGAATGAGGTTTTGGGGTTGATTTCATTGTGGGTCTAGGGTTTCATGAAGAGGGAGAGAGAGGGAAAGGGAGTAGGAGCAGCAACAACTCTTCATGAAGAGGGGAGAGAAAAGGAGAAGGAAAATGATGGGTATGGTTCAAAAAGTGGGGTTTGACCTAGTCTCACTCTCTCTCATCATCATACTTACTTTTTCCTTTCCTTTTCTTTTCCTTCACACTCCAATAGTGAACTCAAATGAACAACCATGGCAATGAAATGTAATACAAGTGTAACAAGTGTGGAAAATGATATGTGCACATTTTTGCACAAAAATGCTAAAAATCCAATTAGCGATTTTTAATCGCGATTAACACTAAATTAGCATATAACTAGTCTTAAAAACTTTAAAATGGCATAATTCCATAAAATACCTTATTTTAGAATTTTCCATAATTTCCCCCCATTTATTTGTATTTAATTATACCCGAATATTAAAATATTCATTAAAATAATATTAAATTATAAAAATTCCCGAAAATGATATTTTATTATTTTGGAAACGTTACATTATCAAGTTTGGGGGTTAGTAATTATCTCAGTTTTAGAGGCGCTTTAAGTAAAAAAACCCTTTATTTATTTGTATTAAGTAAAGCCCACGGTAGTTATGCGAAAAATGTCAGAAATTCATGATATTTATTTGATATAAAAATTTCCATGGTATAAATTTAGAAAACGTTGTGAAGTTCATGGTAAAGTTTATGGTATTTATTTATAATAAAAAGACCCATGACAATGTACTAAAAAACTTTGAGAATACATGTATTTTAGTAAAAATCCATGTGAGATTATGATTAATAGGAAGTTGGGTTGATGGCATACTGTAATTAAAGTGAAATTCTGCCATTCTAAAGATTTTCTATAAGGCAAAAGTTCATTAAACCCTCAATAAGTTTAGCCGTATCGCAGAAAACCCCGAAAAGTTTGATTGGTACAGAAAACCCCCAAAGATAACGGTAATACGTCATCACAGTCAGCACCACATCACCGCCACGCCAGCAAACTACTACATCAGCCAAAAAAATACAAAATTTCCCAAATAACCTTATTCCTCCTCCTACCAAAAAACACTTTAAGTAAAACCCTAGTCCACCACCGACGCCGCTGCCATCGCCCTTCCTCCTCCCCACAGCCGCCACCTCCCTCTCTTTCCCCTCCTCTAACCCACCCCCTCCTCTAGCCCATAACCACCACCGTCTCTCCCCCTCGTCAAAACCACCTCGGCCTCGCCTCCATTTCGCCCGCCCACCTTCCCTCTTCGCCTGCCCACCACCTCCTTGCTGACCTCCTGCCCTCCTCCAACCACCCTCCTCTGACCAAGCCCAACCGAACCTGATATTATCAATTTTAATATTATTTAATAATTTATAATTAAAATTAATAATTTAATTAACTATGGTTATTCAAAAAGGTAAAATGATCATTTTACATGCCTACTTAAACCGTTAGCCATTGACTGTTGTCTTTGGGTTTTTTTTTTGCGCCAATCAAACTTTTTGGAGGGTTTTTTGGGACATGCCCAAATTTATTGGGGGTTTAAATGAAATTTAGCCTTTCCATAATTGCCCTCACAACTTCATCAAAGGCTCAAATTTACCTACAAAATCCAAGTTATATAATAAAGATTAGTATATCATAAAGATTGAGCACATCACGGCCGTCTAAATGTTTATTTGTTCAGTCTCATTTTGGTATGTGTCTTTTCAATATGCAGTCATGCATGCATGTGTAAACATCTGGGCTTTTCTTGGTTGAAGACAAAACTTCTCATGTTTAGTTTATACACAGTAACACAAATACACATGTTAGGGTAGGAGATATTTGAATATAACGGTGCTAGGTATTATGGTTATCATAAATCAGATAAGTTCCGATTTATTTTATTGAGATTATGATTAGTGTGTAAAATTATTAATATTATTTGTTATCAGCTAGTTATGTTGAGATGTATAAATTAAGATGATTTATTTCTTAATAAAATTGATCAAGTTTATTGCTTTCTTATTATGCTATTAGAACCAATGGCTTGATTCAAAATTTATCTTCATTTTTATTTTTAGTTTATTAATCCAAAATAAATAAACTTGCGTTAATAATATCTAATACAGAAATGAATTCTCACAGTTGATCATAAGCAGTTGCCTCCATTAATATCAATTCTTACCAACTATTATTTTTTATGACGTCTTCTAGCTGCATGATCTTTTTCTATAACATTTCAGAAAAATAAAATATTATTTTTGGGGATTTTTTATAATTAAATAATATTATATTGAATATTTTAGTAAGGCGGTATAATTAAATACCGATATATTGAGAAAAATTTGGAAAATTATAGAAATTACTAAAAAGAGGGTGTTTTATTGGATTTAAGCAAATTATGAAATTTTATGATTCATTATATACTATTTTAATGCTAATCGCGATTAAATATCGCTAATCGCGTATTAAGCTTGTTTTGTGCAAAACATGCACCATGTCAAATTACACTTGTTACATTCTCTTCATTTTAATTTCATGGTTGTTGTTTTAAATTGAGAAGAGAAAAGAAAAGAAAAGAAAATGGAATAGAATAACGAGGGATGGGCAAGAGAGAGCGAGGTCTTGTGTTGACTTGGACCATTCTCTCCATTTCATTTCTTCTTGTTTCTCTCCTCCATCTTCAACAATAGCAGCCCCTTCTCCCCCTCCACTTCAAACCTCACAAACACCCTCAACCCCACCCCAAAACATCATCCCCACTTCATTAAAAATGTGCACAAGCCTTCTAGCTACACTTTGGACCAAGAAAGTTTGCATTTTGGGCACTTGGGCTCTTGAATTGCCAAATGAGATAATTCTTTCACATTTATTGTAGTATTTGGTTTTCCTTAGCTTCCATTCAAGTTTAAAATCAATTTCGTGTAGTTTTGTGAACTTTGAAAATTTCTAGATGAGAGTTGAGAGATTCTTGAGTTGTGATTGTGAAATTGTGGCCTAGTATTGACCTTAAACCCCCATTGTGTTAGAAACCCAGACCAAACACGAAACAAGAACCTGAAACCCAAAAACAGAAACTTCTCATGTCGGTTTGTGAACTATTATGGTGTGCAGGGGAATCTAGGATGACCTGGGTTATTTTCAAGAAAAATAAACAACTCCAGTGACCAATTTGAGACCATAGGAGACCACCCTACAAAGACGAGACCCCATCTCCCCTACAAATCTGAGCAGGCCGGATTTTCCCTGCATGTGGCCGGCCATGGGGTGAAGGATTGGGTCCAGGTTGCTTCAGTAGGTCATATGCACCCTATATATCACCCTAGTGTTGTTTGCTTACCTTGTTTCCACCTTAAAGAAAATCTGGGACTAAATTCATGGGTTGCTGTTTTGATTCGGGGTTATATTTTTCGTATTTCGGATTTTGGATTGTAGTATTTGTATTTTACCTCGATCACTTGACGTTTGTACGACGATATCGAGGGTTGTTTAGTGGTTTTGAAGGCGTAGTCCATAGGTTCTAACCTATAGGCTTTTAGCGTGTCGTTTTGGTTTTGATTTGGATATTAATGCGATACGATACGTTGTGACATGTAGGTACCCCTATGTGGACTTCGAGATGACAAGCAAGCGCGCGGCAACGTCGGCAACGGCAAACAGAGAACAGCTGAGTAGATATATATCTACGGGGGAAGTCGGGTGGATGGCGTATAGCACCCCCGCAGTTTGTAGTGTAGCTTATGATATGTTATACATTTACATATGTGTTGTGAATTGGGATGATTAACAAGTAGGATCTTAGAAGATCATGGGATAAATGTTGGTGTATTTGGATGACAGTGTCGTGGTTGATTTCTTAGTCGCCAACCATAGAATAGGTTTGCACATACACACACACACCCCCTTGCATGCATTATTATTACTTGTGCGTATATGGGAATATGTATACACACACACAGGTATGGGACTACACACACACACACACACACATGGATGATGAGGATTGTATATGATATTTGGAGATGAATCGATGAGATTGGGCATGGTGCCATGAGATCGGTGATATGATATGGTTCGTATTATGAGATACGACATGAGATTATAGCGGGCCTTTAGGCGTGTATTTTCATACCACGTATATATATGCAGAAGGTATCAGTTTGTACTAGACTTAGATCAGTACCCCCAGTTCATGGGATATGATGATAAGGATACCAGATGAATAATGAGATGAATGCGATATTTGATCCGTACCCAGATTTGGGATGCCGTACGATGGATTTACAGTACGAGCTATATATTGATGATATATCCGCACTCTTGACTCGAGAATATCATGTTATATATTATATCGTATGTGATACTATTGAGGCGGGATCACCGACTATTATATGTATATGTATCGACTCAGATTTAGGTGGTTTACTTACCTTTCCATTAGTCATGTAGTTTACTTATAGATGTTAGACTAGACTCGAGTCATACCTATTTCAAAACTAACGAATAGTGAGTATTTTAAAGTCAGGCCAAGGGATTCTACGGATATTTTCAAAAGACGCATCTTTTCTTAAAAACACCATAGCCCTTATTTTTCTAAACACCACGATTTGCGTTATTTCAAATAGAAAAACAGTATGACATATATATATATATTGATGTAGATTTTTCACTGTTGCGTTTGTTATTCATTTTCCGTATATTCTTGCTATTCTCATCGTATTGTATGTTTAAATGTGTTTATTATTATATTAAACCCATACTGTTAGGACACCAGCACCATTATCGATGATGCGTATGCCCCACGTACACCTGCTTTCCGGCTCACACACTTCATCATCGATAATTGCCATGTCACTACACAGTAGGATTGTTGCATCAGGCATATTTTACACTCATACTTGCGTACATACCTACTTGTACATCCATATTAGCGCACAGGCATATTGTACACTCATACTTGCGTATATACCTACTTGAACATCCATATTGGTGAACAGGCATATTGTACACTCTTACTTGCGTATATACCTACTTGTACATCCATATTGACGCACATGCATATTGTACACTCATACTTGCGTATATACCTACTTGTACATCCATATTGACGCACAGGCATATTGTACACTCATATTTGTGTATATACCTACTTGTACATCCATATTAGCGCACAGGCATATTGTACACTCATACTTGCGTATATCCTACTTGTACATCCATATTGGCGTACAGGCGTATTGTACATTTATACTTGCGTATATACTTACTTGTACATCTATATTGGCGCACAGGAATATTGTACACTCATACTTGCATACATACCATTTGTACATACATAGATGATGCTGGCTTGATTTTGGAGAATTGGGGACCGCATGTTATATTTTCAAAACTTGATCCACTTAAAAGAGCGGTTTTCCCTTGTTGCTCATAGTACGTCTTTATGCTGCATACATCACATTATATGGATTTACGCATTGAGTTTTGGATTTTATGTGATTTCTGGATTTGAGAACCGATGTATTATTTAAAGAAAGTATGCATTGTTTAAAATCCCGGTTTCTCTTGATATGATATTTCAGTACGTCCACCATGCGTTTTCTCGGTTCTGAGACGTATGATAGAAACCCAATTCGAGGAGGAGGATGATCCGTTTGTGGGTTCATGGTGGACCCGGTATGGTATCCCGGGACGAGAACGGATTGCTGTGTAGTAGATGGTGAGCCTGGCAGAGGGACTACTACCTACCGGTGATAGTATTTGGGCTCGGCGGATATCCGGAGGATACCGACCGGAGTCGAGAGATGATATGGGCCGATCCGGACTGATGGAGCCCGAGGGCCGATCCGGACTGATGGAGCCCGAGATATATGAGGATTTACGTGCCGATGCTGGGCACGAATTTCATGATATTTTCGAGTGTCGATGCTGGACACTTAGGTCCCATGATTTTGATGTGTCGCGAAAGACACACGTTGGTCTATATTCTCATACTTTCATGCATATGCCTTTATGACTTTTACATGCATGATGTTGTTGTGTCATTGGTTGACCGTGGACGAGATCCACATACATACAGGCTTGATTACATGGTTGGATGACATCCACATACTTATAGACTTGAGTACATAGTCGACACTGATTACATTGATCTTACCTCATATTTATGATATGTTGCTACCTGAGGCACTGAAACGAGCACTTGGTATTACACTGATGTATAGATGTTTACCCTTGCCATCTTATCATCCTTCAGACTTTATCATATTGAGGATATATATTTCTGATCGTATTGACCTAGGATTGAGTCATACATACGATTTCTGCTCTGTGATGTTTTCTACTCACGAGTTGGCAACTCACCCCCATTGTGCCACAATTTTTTGCAGGTTTTGCTGTATAGGTTTCATTGCGGTTTTGCTAGCACACTGCTTTCATTCCGGGTGATTGCAGAAGTGACGGGCGAAGGATCTTTTGAAATCATCGTGACCACCATTGTACTTTATGTATTCAGTTGTATCTAGAAACTCTATTTGTTAGTTGTATGTATGCCCTAGAGGCCAGTATTGTACAGATGATGTATATTATATTGGATACATGGACATATATAGAGAGGACTTTCTTGCTCGACATGATAGTATGCTATCTGGTTGCTCTTTATCTTAACATGTATACTTGTCTCTTTATACTGTCTTATAGTTACATGTTGGTAAAGCCCTTAGGATGTGTACTTCACTACCTGGACTATGATTCGGATCATACTAGTGGGGACATGGTAGTCCATAAGTACATCCTTCAAGGTCCCTAGTCGTGGGTGTATCGAGACGGGGCATCGATATACCAGTGTAGACTAACGTATACGCTTCTCGACCCATGAGATGGGCGATAGATGATCCCATATCCATTGGTGTTTGATATCAGATATAGTATACGGGTGCTCAGTGGAGACTGGGTACACTGGACGGACTCGCCGAGAACTCCCAGATGGTATTATACCTCACGTCAGATGGCAGTTCTCTGGTGACACTTGTGCAGGTTAGTCTGTAGACCCGAGATCGTCATAGAGTCTTGTGTGATTCCCACTGTGCTTTGATTTCCACCTTACCACGTCCATGAGGGCGTGCAAAATGGTGGTTTTTGGGTACAGTCCCGAGTTACATGGAGGCAATGAGCGATAGGAGGGGTTTCGTCTCTCCTGGTATTGGGGGTTGTTGTTGCGCTGTGCTCAATTGGCCGTAACAGGGAAGTCCTTGGCCAGGGCTGATTTAGAGATTTACTGGTAAGTGTTACCAGTAGTTTCTCGACCCGTTATGAGCCTCATATCGGCACGACTTATCGGTTATTGGGGTCTGACGTTTACCACCCCTAGACTTGATATGCGACATATCAGACGAGGAGACTGGACTGTACGGGAAGTGTTACCAGCAGGCTTTTATAGGAGTTGGAGCGGGCTTGCTTGCTGATCTTCTGATCGCTCAATACCCGGGTAGCCGTTACGTCCAGCTAGTACCGCTGACGGCTTGTGGGTGCGTGATGTGATCATCACCTACTGCCGGCGTATTGACGAGTCTTTAGAGTCCTACATAGAGGTTTTACTGGCTCAGGAAAAACGAAATAGGAGCATGTATGTGATATGTGCGGGACCGAGAAAAATGCGTGTATGTGATACCGTATTCTATTCTCGCGACTTTTTGTATCGGTCGGTTATATATAATATAGCCGGGTTATCGAATCAAGTGTTGATTCGATAAGTCGATACAATGAATGTTAGTCGGTTATATGAGATATGACCGGATTATTAAGTCAAGTGTTGATTTAATAATTAAGTGTATAATTGTATATTAGATATACTAGTTTACATTTACTAACACTTGTTCACTTTAGGTTTTTTCTCACATGAACACAACTTTAATATATATGTGATATATATTAAAATGTGTTTTCTTTTTGTATCATGGTTGATGATACACATGACTTGGGTGTATGAGACTTACACCATGCTATTTATTATGTTGGATTTTTATATTTTAAGTAATTACAAAATTAGTGGAGGATTAGCACAATGCATGAAGCTTATGGAAGCTTGTTGATGCATTGACTAATTCCACTAAATTTGTTTTTACTATGGATATTTCTTAACCCAACCATAAGTATTAGCTATGGTTATGTCTCTACAAGAGTTAGTATATGATACTCACTCACCATGGTTAGCTTTCTCACTTGATCATTATCCTCATCTCTTTCTTTTGTTCTTCTTCTTCATTGTTCAAAAGAAAAAGCAAGCTAGGGTTTGATCCAAAGTGAGAAACCTTGTGATTAATAAAAATCTAAAGAGAACCCACTTCCTATTTCTCCATCCTCTACTAGACTAGCACTTTAGTTTAGGGTGTTTGCTTCACTAATTCTCTAGTTAGTGAAGTAGAAGCTTGAGTTGGCATCCCCTCGACGTAGATCATCTTCAGCCTCGAAGAATTCAGGCAAGGACGCTCTTTAGCCTCGTGAAGCCATGCAAGAGTCCGGGAGAACCACGATCGCAGCGAAGGGACTTCAACAAGGAGCAAAAGAAGTGAAGGACCGATCTACAAAGGTTGTACTTCGTATTCCCTTAGTCGTAAACATAGTTTACAAGCATATGAAACCCTAATTTTCTAGCAACGATCTTGTTTAGGGTTATTCGGTACGGCTAAAAATTTTAAACGGGCATGGTTGATGCATTGTAGAACCTTATTAGAGTGCCTAGTAACTCTACAGTGGTATCAGAGCCTAGCTAGAACATTAGGCGATGTGTTAACGAAGTTAAAACTCCGAACGAACCCGAATACGTCAAAGTTAACCCCCTCTCTGTACATTTTTTCAAAACTGTGTATTTTCTGAATTAAAAATACCTAAAAAAATCAGCAGGCAATTCTAAGGGTTACCATGAAAAACGAGCCCTTAACTCCTCCACGTGGCCGCGGAACCGCGGCACTAAGCCACCTTTGGCGGCGGTTCTGCGGCAGAAGAGGCGTATTGGGGACGGTTCTTTATGCAGTAACCTCCGTAGCTATTCCTATATTTTTCTGGGTATTTTTAAACTGACTCAAGTGTCGAGTATTTTGGGGTTTATTTTGTAATCGTCGATTCGATCGGAGAATTTAATTTTGTTTTGTTATTCCGGACAATTTAGAAAGTATTAAAATGTTCGAACGGATATCATTAACTCAATTTTTCCCGGCATGAAAAACATTCAAGTGTTGAATTTTTCTCGGGTTTAAATCTTTCGGAAATACGTGCATGTGACGCGATGGACCCTCTGGAAGACAACAAATCTTAACTCGATTATGTGACCGTCTTGAACTGCCTTTTGAACCTTAGGGTTTGGGGCAGTACGGCGTGCCACATGTGAGGCGTTGGCTTGACCCTTCTACGGCTGGACCGTTGCTACTGTGACGTATTCTGGAATTTTTGAACTCCGCTCAATTGTTGAGCTATTTAGGAAATCTTAGGTATTTGATTATTCGATCGGAAAGTTTAATACTGTCTATTTATCTGGAATGCGATACAATATGTGGAATTCATACAGTTAGGTATGAAATGCGAAATATGTGATATTTCGGATTTACGATGTCTAAAGAGATTGTGGATTCCAAATGTTGTAGTTTTACACTTTCTTTTCTGCGACCGTAAGTATAATATGTGATATCGCCGGTTTCGTTGCTATATGTCAACGACAATTGGAATGCGCATATTTACTTACGTTGATGACATGTGATGTTATGTGTTGCTGGATATGTTATATTGGATCGTCGCGTTCTGAATAGCCGGGGGTTCTATGTGAGATGAGGGTTTTTAATTTTCATTCATGTAAAATTAAATGTATGTAATATTCTTTTATTGGGGCACTTCCGGGATGAGATTGATGTCACCATTTGTATATTATTTACTTTTCCGCACTAGGATAGACCCAAGGAGGAGAGCACAAGTAACCGGGTTCTGGAGTCCAGTGGGAGACCAACTCGAGGAGTCGAGTCCGGGTCTCCTAACTCTAGAATTGGTAGGGTTGCTTGCCGCTCTCGTAGGGGTCTAGGGGTGTGGGTTTGGCTATTCGTCGTCACCGTGGAATCCGTGTTTTATAGAGGCTCAAAATAAAACACGGACGTCCTAGTATATCCAATGTTTCATATGTTTCTTCTGCTGTGATATCTGTGATGTGATCATTTGATATGTTGTGATAAATACTGTATATAGTATATATGATATATTATATAGACGTTACTTATGTTTTACACCCGCGCTAGCCCTGCCCCGCTCTGCCGTTAGTTACCTAAACTGACGGTGCACGAGGGGACATCGAGGCGAATGCGGATGGTATAAGTGTACGTCATATTTATCTGTGATGCTTAGGTGACTTAAATGATGGGACTTCATTAATGTGATTAATGAAAGAAAAGAAACCTAAAAGATGTTGTAGAATCAAATTTTTCAAAAAGGGTAGTTACAGTTTTGCTTTGCATAGCGGTATATATGATATACCCTGCACCTTATTCGATGAGGAAAGAGCCGAGATCCCTTCACCGGGAGTGACCCCTTTAGCAAAACTGGCAGATGCTACAAAACTTGATTTTGTTTTTGATTGCTTTTGGAGTTTTGCTTTGCATAGTGATATATATGATATGTCCTGCACCTTATTCGATGAGGAAAGAGCCGAGATCCCTTCACCGGGAGTGACCTCTTTAGCAAAACTAATGAAAGCCTCAAAATCACTCCATTTCAAAATTTCACATGATTCTACAACGATATCAAGTTCATTACGCAATAGGTTTTTAGAAAAAAACCTGTCGTAGCCCTCCGTCATTTCAGATAAGTTGTATATAGTATTCGTGCTGCATTTGTTGGCTTTCGTCAAGGTGTAGTGTGCGGTAGCTATATACTGCTTATCTGCTGTATATGATGCGATTGGATTAGGGTAGTCGTATGGCTTTGTTGGCTTTCATCAAGGGTCGTGCGGGTGGGTTTAATTCAATCAAGAAATGTACGGGTTGAACTTGACTAGCGGGCTATGGTTTGTTGGCTTTCGTCAAGGTCATAGCATGTTAGGGGCAAAATATTATCGGGAATTTCATGTGTTGAAATTTGCAATGAGATTGCATACTTTCTATGAGATAGTTGGATCCCGATATCCACTGCGAGTAATTGTTACTCCCGGGAGAGTTTTACACAGGACAATTAGCCGATCAAGTAGGTGTCTAGAAAGGTGTCAACAGGGTTACGCCTCTGGGAAAACAAGATTTACTTTAATTAGGTCCGTGCGAAAGCACGGGGAACCTCCCTCAAAGTACCGACACTGGCCTGGCTGAAAGATTGGCGAAGTTGTAGGGTGTAATTAATCCTGGCTGGTCTTTCCTTTTAGGGTTTGAAGGAAGATTTGATAAAAACAGTGGGAGCCATCCTGATTAGATAAAATAATAACCAATCTGATCTTGCAAGAGCATACGCTAAAGTGTTTTCTTCTCTCTCTCTCCAGGTAGCGACCATATCATGCCTTAATCATGATAATAATATGGATGTATTGACCGAACCCGCATGTTATACTGTGCTGGGGAATGTTGGTTCCGTTCTTTCTTATAAAAGTTATAAGACTGAACAGAATATAGGGGAATACCAGGATTCCCATGCCACCCGAATGAAGAAAGTACATGTTGATGCATTTTCTTCGGGTGTGTTCGTTACAGAGAACTGTTTCTCCATTTGCTCTACGTCCTGGGTATTAGATACCGGGTCATGATCCTATATATGTAATCAGTTACATGGGCTTAGGAAAGGTAGAGAACTTGGAGAAGGTGATAAAGACATAAGGGTTAGAAATGGTGCAATTGTTGCAGCTAAAACCGTCGGGGAATATCACCTTGTATTGCCTACAGGTAATACGTTGATTCTGAACGAATGCTATTACATGCCGAACCTGATATGCAATATTATATCGGTTTCTTTGTTGAGTAAAGAGGGATATAATTTTGTATTACAGGATAATGTTATGAACATTTTCCTTAATCAAAAGTTGGTTGGATCAGGCACGTTGTGCAATGGCATTAATGTTCTAAATCAATCAATAGTTCTGAGCATAACAAACACACACAAGAGGAAGAGTTCAGAACTGAACGAATCCTTCTTGTGGCATTGTAGACTGGGTCACATCAATGCGTCTACAATGCTACACGACTAGCTAAGTTATATAAGGATGGATATTTGAATCCGTTTGAATTTTCATCTTATGACACTTGCCAGTCATATCTCAAAGGTAAGATGACCAAAACTCCGTTTACGGGACACGGAGAGAGAGTTACCGAACTCTTGGGACTGATACATAGTGATGTATGCGGTCCCATGTCTACATATGCCAGGGATGCTTCTTCGTACTTTATTACATTCACTGACGATCTCTCAAGATACGGACATGTGTTCTTAATAAAACACAAGTCTGAAGCTTTTGAGAAATTTAGAGAATATAAACAAGAAGTCGAGAACCAAACCGGGAAAAGTATTAAAATCCTTCGATCTGATCGAGGAGGTGAATACTTGAGCAATGAATTCCTGGACTTCCTAAAAGAGAATGGGATTCTCTCTCAGCTGACTCCTCCATATACACCACAGCATAACGGTGTATCAGAACGGAGGAACCGCACCCTATTAGATATGGTGCGCTCTATGATGAGTACAGCTGAGTTACCTATTTCCTTCTGGGGGTATGCGCTAGAAACAGCCATACATCTATTGAATATGGCCCCCACCAAATCTGTGCCTACCACTCCATATGAGATATGGAAAGGGAAGAGATCATGTCTTAACTATGTAAAGATATGGGGTTGTCCAGCCTATGTCAAACGACAAAATCCGGACAAACTCGAGGCACGGTCTGTTCTATGCAAATTTGTAGGATATCTCAAGAATTCTCAAGGGTATATCTTCTACCACACTGAGGAACAAAGGGTGTTTGTTTCTCGGCATGCCACCTTTTTAGAAAAGGAATTTCTTGCAAAAGAGATTAGTGGTCATGAGGTAGAACTGGAAGAGGTTCCAGCTACAAAAGCTGCAACAGAAGATCTGGTGGAACCAAAGGATTCAGTACTTCCCGATGAACCCCAGCCACTCCGCCGATCTAGTAGGGTTCCCACCGGAGAGATACTACGGTTTTCTCATGGATGGTGGGAGCGAGGATTGCATCATGGTTGATGATGACCCAACTAGCTTCGAGCAGGCCATCACGAGTGGGGACTCAGTGAAATGGCTGGATGCAATGCGGTCCGAGATGGAATCCATGTACACCAACAAAGTATGGACTTTGGAAGATGCTCCTGAAGGGGTAAAACCCATTGGGAGCAAGTGGATTTTCAAGAAAAAACATGGTGTAGATGGGAAAGTGGAGACTTTCAAAGTTAGACTTGTTGCAAAGGGTTTTCGTCAAAGACCAGGTGTGGACTATGACGAAACCTTTTCTCCAGTGGCTATGTTTAAATCCATCCGGATCATACTTGCTATCACTGCATATTATGACTACGAAATCTGCCAAATGGATGTTAAGGCCGCCTTTCTAAACGGTGATTTAGAAGAGTGCGTGTATATGACTCAGCCAGAGGGCTTCGTAGATAGTGGGAGCAGCGGGAAGGTGTGCAAGCTGCTTAAATCCATTTATGGATTAAAGCAAGCATCGCGGAGTTGGAACATCTGCTTTGAAGTCGTTATCAAAGAGTTTGATTTCGTCAAAAACGTAGATGAACCTTGTATCTACAAGAAGGTGGCAGAGAGTAAGGTTGTCTTCCTCGTATTGTACATGGACGACATACTCTTGATAGGAAATGACATTCCTATGCTGCAATCGGTGAAGCTCTTCTTATCACAAAGATTCTCAATAAAAGATCTTGGTGATGCCTCCTGCATATTGGGAATTATGATCTATAGAGATAGATCTAAAAGGATATTGGAATTGTCCCAATCCAGGTACATTGACACCATACTAAAGAGGTTTAGTATAGAAGAGTCCAAACGTGGGTTTTTACCCACGATCTCAGGGCTCACTCTCTCTAAAGAGATGTCTCCCAAGACTGATTTGGAGAGAGCTCGCATGCAAGGGATACCCTATGCTTCGGTTGTAGGCTCTATCATGTATGCGATGCTATGTACCAGACCCGATGTGGCATACTCACTAAGTGTAGTGAGTAGGTATCAAGCTGATCCTGGAGAGAGTCACTGGACAGCTGTGAAGAGAATTCTCAAGTACTTGCGAAGGACTAAGGAGATGCTCTTGGTGTATGGCAACGGAGAACTCCAAATGGAGTCCTTTACCGATTCGAGCTTCCAGAGTGATAAGGACGACTCTAAGTCGTAGTCGGGATTTGTCTTTACCCTTTACGGAGGGACGGTTAGCTGGAAGAGTTCCAAGCAGGAAATCGTGGCAGACTCGACGATGGAGGTTGAATACATCGCTGCCAACGATGCTGCCAAAGAGGCTGTCTGGATTAAGAAGTTCATTACTGAACTTAGAGTGGTTCCATCCATCGATCATCCAATACCTTTGTATTGTGATAACAATGGAGCGGTGGCTTTGGCCAAGGAACCTAGGTCCCATCAGCGATCCAGGCATATTCTGAGGCGGTATCACCTGATCCGGGAGATAGTTGATCGCCGGGAGATCGAGGTCAAGAGGGTTGACATGAAGAACAACACAGCGGATCCACTCACAAAGGCCATTCCCCAGATACAGTTTGAGAGACTCTTCGGGATGCTTAGTATGCGATACTACAGCAGCTGTCCCTAGTGCAAGTGGGAGATTGTTAGTTGTATGTATGCCCTAGAGGCCAGTATTGTACAGATGATATATATTATATTGGATGCTTGGACATATATAGAGAGGACTTTCTTGCTCGACATGATAGTATGCTATCTGGTTGCTCTTTATCTTAACATGTATACTTGTCTCTTTATACTGTCTTATAGTTACATGTTGGTAAAGCCCTTAGGATGTGTACTTGACTACCTGGACTATGATGCGGATCATACTAGTGGAGACATGGTAGTCTATAAGTACATCCTTCAAGGTCCCTAGTCGTGGGTGTATCGAGACGGGGCATCGATATACCAGTGTAGACTAGCGTATACGCTTCTCGACCCATGAGATGGGCGATGGATGATCCCATATCCATTGGTGTTTGACATCAGAGATGGTATACGGGTGCTCAGTGGAGACTGGGTACACTGGACGGACTCGCCGAGAACTCCCAGATGGTATTATAGCTCACGTCAGATGGCAGTTCTCTGGTGACACTTGTGCAGCTTAGTCTGTAGACCCGAGATCGTCATAGAGTCTTGTGTGATTCCCACTGTGCTTTGATTTCCACCTTACCACGTCCATGAGGGTGTGCAAAACGGTGGTTTTTGAGTACAGTCCCGAGTCACATGGAGGCAATGAGCGATAGGAGGGGTTTCGGCTCTCCCGGTATTGGGGGTTGATGTTGCGCTATGCTCGATTGGCCGTAACAGGGAAGTCCCTGGCCAGGGATGATTTAGAGATTTACTGGTAAGTGTTACCAGTAGTTTCTCGACCCGTTATGAGCCTCATATCGGCACGACTTATCGGTTATTGGGGTCTGACGTTTACCACCCCTAGACTTGATATGCGACATATCAGACGAGGAGACCGGACTGTACGGGAAGTGTTACCAGCAGGATTTTACAGGAGTTGGAGCGGGCTTGCTTGCTGATCTTCTGATCGCTCAATACCCGGGTAGCCGTTACGTCCAGCTAGTACCGCTGACGGCTTGTGGGTGCGTGATGTGATCATCACCTACTGCCGGCGTATTGACGAGTCTTTAGAATTCTACATAGAGGTTTTACTGGTTCAGGCAAAACGAAATAGGAGCACGTATGTGATATGTGCGGGACCGAGAATAATGTGTGTATGTGATACCGTATTCTATTCTCGCGACTTTTTGTATCGGTCGGTTATATATGATATAACCGGGTTATCGAATCAAGTGTTGATTCGATAAGTCGATACAATGAATGTTAGTCGGTTATATGAGATATGACCGGATTATTAAGTCAAGTGTTGATTTAATAATTAAGTGTATAATTGTATATTAGATATACTAGTTTACATTTACTAACACTTGTTCACTTTAGGTTTTTTCTCACATGAACACAACTTTAATATATATGTGATATATATTAAAATGTGTTTTCTTTTTGTATCATGGTTGATGATACACATGACTTGGGTGTATGAGACTTACACCATGCTATTTATTTTGTTGGGTTTTTATATTTTAAGTAATTACAAAATTAGTGGAGGATTAGCACAATGCATGAAGCTTGTGGAAGCTTGTTGATGCATTGACTAATTCCACTAAATTTGTTTTTACTATGGATATTTCTTAACCCAACCATAAGTATTAGCTATGGTTATGTCTCTACAAGAGTTAGTATATGATACTCACTCACCATGGTTAGCTTTCTTACTTGATCATTATCCTCATCTCTTTCTTTTGTTCTTCTTCTTCATTGTTCAAAAGAAAAAGCAAGCTAGGGTTTGATCCAAAGTGAGAAACCTTGTGAGAAATAAAAATCTAAAGAGAACCCACTTCCTATTTCTCCATCCTCTACTAGACTAGCACTTTAGTTTAGGGTGTTTGCTTCACTAATTCTCTAGTTAGTGAAGTAGAAGCTTGAGTTGGCATCCCCTCGACGTAGATCATCTTCGGCCTCGAAGACTTCAAGCAAGGACGCTCTTTAGCCTCGTGAAGCCATGCAAGAGTCCGGGAGAACCACGATCGCAGCGAAGGGACTTCAACAAGGAGCAAAAGAATTGAAGGACCGATCTACAAAGGTTGTACTTCGTATTCACTTTGTCGTAAACATAGTTTACAAGCATATGAAACCCTAATTTTCTAGCAACGATCTTGTTTAGGGTTATTCGGCACGGCTAAAAATTTTAAACGGGCATGGTTGATGCATTGTAGAACCTTATTAGAGTGCCTAGTAACCCTACACTATCAACCAGACTTGTATATTTATTAGACTTAGAAGACCAGTTGTTTATTCTTTCGACCTTAGAGTCGCGCGTTGTATTATTATGGTTTTCTTGATATTTTGAGTTTCTTTTTGAGTTTTGATCCCCGCTCTTCGGCGTTGTATATTATATTGCTCGCATGGTTGTGACCGTCGATTGACGAAGAGCTAGCTCCCGCTTGGCGATGCCTTTTATCATTGTGCATATATTATTCATATTGTACCCCGTTTGGGGCCAGTATTTACAAAAGAAACTATGCCGAAATTTTCAGAAAAGACTTGAGATTTTAAAAATGCATACTTCGGCTTATGTTATTAAAAACCCCTTGTTTTAAAACATGTTTTCTTCACTTCTTTGTTTAAATGGTTTAGATTTCTGGGATTTCTTGGTTCACTTAAATTAGATGGGGTCCTATAGATTTCATATGATTCAAGTGCCGGTTACGTGCCATTTCGGGTCGTGACAAAGTTGGTATCAAAGCGCTAGGCTAACCTTGGTTCGAGTCTATGTTTGACTATGTGGAGCCTAAAGCATTTGTATATATTCGGAACTTAGGCTTGACCTTACGGAACTTAGACTTAGTCGAGGAGGTATTAGACCCGAACTTTCATCGTGTAGGTTGAATTTGGTTGATGGAGTAGGTGACTTCAGTAGAGTGACGTACCGTGTGTATGTTATGCGGCATACTTACGATACGCTACTCCGCTTAAGAATCCTTAGGGTGTACATTTCCTTGCACAGTATTTTATTCATTCATGATCTATCCTCATCGATATCGGTTCAGGGTATTTGCTGCCACGATTACATGGGCAGAGAGAGCTACGGCTAGAGTTGCGTCAGCATGAGCTCGTCGCAGATGAGGACTGACCAGGGCGTGATTCCAAGGACATACGATTTGCATAGATGCGTCATTTTATTGTGTTTTTGCGCCATGAGCGTTTGATGGATCGCTTTTACGAGATTTCTCGGACATGCAGATCAGCACCAGAGGATTGGGCCACCGATAGAGGCCAGCCAGATTGTGATGACCGTTAATGTATCGCCTATTCTCGATGATTGAGGCATTGTTCAGCGTGCGGACGAATGAGCCAGTTGTTACTGCGAATGACGAGATATCGCCTTAGATGTTGGAGCTATTGCCGCACGAGTTATACTTTGAGATATGATAGAAGATCGCTAGTCACCCAAGGGGGAATAACTAGGACATGTGGTTCGTTCGCTTACCCCGATGCGAGGTCATCGGATTGATTGATTCCAGCTTGAGAAGACTTCACACAGGTACGTTGGGAGTCGATAAAGACGATCGAATGTCAGAAACCCATTTTCCAAGTTTAAAGTATTTGGAGGAAACATGCAAGTAATTCTACGGACCCTCTAAAAGAATGAAACCCTAACTCGACATAATGACTATGAGAATGCTTTGAAACCTTAGGGTTTGCGACAGTTCAGCGGTGCCATTAGTGAGGCTTGGGTTTGCCCTTCTACGGTTGGTCCACAGGTACTGTGGTATGTACTGGAATACTATTAAACTGTACCCAAGATGTTGAGCTCTTGGCGGATTATGGATCCTTGACAAATCGATCGAAAGGTTCAACGTCATTCGGATATCATGTGATGGGATACATTGCTTGGGAAACTCCAGATACGAGTATAGCCGTTGGAGCACAGTCCATGCAGCCATGAAGAGATGAGTCCGAAACATTCGACATTAGAGAAAAGTGGAGTAAGAGGTTCGTACGAGATCTTGATGAGATGACGTTCCACTCCGCCGACATCAGAGATGTGATACGCATGCAGAGGCGTTGTATATGGATGTATTTTCTAGAAGGAGTCGCGATGAGTATGCAGCCGTTCCGGAACCAGAAATTGATATAGTAAAGGGTGATAACTTCCGAGCAGTTCGGCAGAAATGAGATTTGAGAGAGACCTCGACAGGACCTTTCTGGAATAATTCACGAGAAGACTTGGACCCAGGAGCGGTCATTTTATGCACACCCTGCAGGCCAGAGTTCGGAACCGTCGACGAGACATGTTATGAGTGACCACGACAGTTGGTCAGAGATTCTTAGAGGATGTGCTTGAGCGGGACTATTCCGTCATACTTGATTTCGGTATTTTTGGGCGATCTATTCGCACGATTGAGTTTTGATGATTGAGTTTCGTAATATTTGTTTTCGTGCACCATTGTTGCACCTACTGGGTATTCATATTTTGTGCATAGTTATTACACTTGAGATATGCTTTATACACCGTTGTGTTGATTTATGATTTGTGCACAGTTATTGCACTTAATATCGTTTTTGTGCCTTGACGGCACATATTTATGAATTCATGGATTTCATACAGTTGGGTTGATTTTGTGCATATGGTACGCACATGACTTGGTTTTTGCACTCGGTATAGTTCATATATGCTTGCAGTGCATTGATACGTATTTTATGCACCACAGTTGCACCTGACTTCGTTTTGATGTCATTCGAAACATTGATTTTGATTTCATGCGTATGTTATGCATGTGATTTGACTATGCTTTCGGCATAGTTTTCATGCCCTTTTAGTATTTTGATTTGCTTTTTTGCATGCTGATGCACATGGTTGTGAGATTATATACCACGGTATAGCCGATTTGGATTTGGATTGAAATGTGTTGTATACCGTTGATTTCGATTGTGATACTCGATATTTTTTTTGTGAACTTGATTGGATTCTTGCGCATATTTGACGCGCTTAGATTGGATTTTGCGCATGTTCGGCGTTTGATATTGGATTTCGTGATTTCGTGCATGTTGGATGCACATGATTTAGATTTTATTCATGCATGAGGGATGCATCTGATTTGGATTTTCGTGCATGTTGGATGCACATGATTTAGATTTTATTCATGCATGAGAGATGCATCTGATTTGGATTTTCGTGCATGTTGGGCGCATGATATGAGATGTGATTTTGGTGCACACCAGATGCACTAAATCGGGATTCTTGGTGCATATCATATGCACCTGATATTGCTGTCAGGCACACCCGTTGCCCTTGACAGATGTTTCGTGCACACCCGTTACACTTAGATTTTGTTTCTATGCACATGTATGGAACATTTGTTGATTTCAAATTCCATGCGCACCAGACGCACGCGACATTCTTATGCACATTTTGGGATTGATTTCTTATGAAACAGTACGTTTTTATGATATTTGCTATTTGTTTTCGTACTTAGCAGGACTAGTCAGAGGACAGTACCTGGATATATTTTGCATGCATTGATAGTTATCGAAGGGATTTCCAAAAAGGGAGCTATAGTCTCAGTATTTACCTACGTGTCTTATATGACACGAAACGTTTAAAACAAGGAAACCCTTCTAAATTGTTTTCAAAACGGCGGGACATGCATATTAAACAAAAAATATATACATATATGGTTATTTTCTTACAATAGACGTCCGCCACTGTGCAGTGTTATGCGCATCGCACAGCAACATGAAAGGTTTGGCATGCATTTCCTTCAGATGTTTACATGTATAGATTTGATGTTTACATGTATAGTTTTGATGTATATCATATTGTTTCATTTTGGATTTGACAATTATGTCTTCACCATGACTCCAATAATTGCGGGATGCTTGACGGAGTTTTGATTTTGAGTTATCTGCTCATTGTTCATGTGCATGCATTGCTCTATGATACGTTTTATGTATTGATGATTTCGGAGCCCTTACGACTTGGACTTTTTACTGAAATGTTTTAGTATTTGAGGGGTTTAAATTTAAATTCGGGGATCGAATTTCTTTAAGGGGGGAAGATTGTAACATTTCAGAAAAATAAAATATTATTTTTGGGGATTTTTTATAATTAAATAATATTATATTGAATATTTTAATAAGGCGGTATAATTAAATACCGATAAATTGGGAAAAATTTGGAAAATTATAGAAATTACTAAAAAGAGAGTGTTTTATTGGATTTAAGCAAATTATGAAATTTTATGATTCATTATACACTATTTTAATGCTAATCGCGATTAAATATCGCTAATCGCGCATTAAGCTTGTTTTGTGCAAAACATGCACCATGTCAAATTACACTTGTTACATTTTATCATGGCTTTCTCTTCATTTTCATTTCATGGTTGTTGTTTTAAATTGAGAAAAGAAAAGAAAAGAAAATGGAATAGAATAATGAGGGATGTGTAAGAGAGAGAAGAGAGAGTGAGGTCTTGTGTTGACTTGGGCCATTCTCTCCATTTCATTTCTTCTTGTTTCTCTCCTCCTTCTTCAACAATGGCAGCCCCTTCTCTCCCTCCACTTCAAACCTCACAAACACCCTCAACCCCATCCCAAAACATCATCCCCACTTCATTAAAAAATGTGCACAAGCCTTCTAGCTACACTTTGGACTAAGAAAGTTTGCATTTTAGGCACTTGGGCTCTTGAGTTGCCAAATGAGGTAATTCTTTCACATTTATTGTAGTATTTGGTTTCCCTTAGCTTCCATTCAAGTTTAAAATCAATTTCATGTAGTTTTGTGAACTTTGAAAATTCCTAAATGAGAGTTGAGTGATTCTTGAGTTGTGGTTGTGAAATTGTGGCCTAGTAGTGACCTTAAGCCCCCATTGTGTTAGAAACCCAGACCAAACACGAAACAAGAACCTGAAACCCAAAAACAGAAACTTTTCATGTTGGTTTGTGAACTATTAGGGTGTGCAGAGGAATCTGGGATGACCTGGGTTATTTTCAAGAAAAATAAACAACTCCAGTGACCAATTTGAGACCATTGGAGACCACCCTACAAAGACGAGACCCCATCTCCCCTACAAATCCGAGCAGGCCAGATTTTCCCTGCATGTGGCTAGCCATGGGGTGAGGGATTGGGTCCAGGTTGCTTCAGTAGGTCATATGCACCTTATATATCACCCTAGTGTTGTTTGCTTACCTTGTTTCCACCTTAAAGAAAATCTGGGACTAAATTCATGAGTTGCTGTTTTGATTCGGGGTTATATTTTTTGTATTTTGGATTCTGGATTGTAGTATTTGTGTTTTACCTCGATCACTTGACGTTTGTACGACGATATCGAGGGTTGTTTGGTGGTTTTGAAGGCGTAGTCCGTAGGTTCTATCCTATAGGCTTTTAGCGTGTCGTTTTGGTTTTGATTTGGATTTTAATGCGATACGATACGTTGTGACATGTAGGTATCCCCATATGGACTTCGAGACGAGAAGCAAGCGCGTGGCAACGTCGGTAATGGCAAACGGAGAACAGGTGAGTAGATATATATCTACGGGGGAAGTCGGGTGGATGGCGTATAGCACCCCCGCAGTTCGTAGTGTAGCTTATGATATGTTATACATTTACATATGTGTTGTGAATTGGGATGATTAACAAGTAGAGTCTTAGAAGATCAAGGGATAAATGTTGGTGTATTTGGATGATAGTGTCATGGCTGATTTCTTAGTCGCGAACCATAGAATAGGTTTGCACACACGCGCACACACACCCTTGCATGCATTATTATTACTTGTGCGTATATGGGAATATGTATACACACACACACACATACACATATGTATGGGACTATGTATACACACACACACACACACGTATACCTACACATGGATGATGAGGATTGTATATGGTATTTGGAGACGAGTCGATGAGATTGGGCATGGTGCCATGAGATCGGTGATATGATGTGGTTCGTATTATGAGATACGACATGAGAATATAGCGGGCCTTTAGGCGTGTGTTTTCATACCACGTATATATATGCAGATGGTATCAGTTTGTACTAGATTTAGATCAGTACCCCCAGTTCATGGGATATGATGATAAATATACCAGATGAATAATGAGATGAATGTGATATTTGACCCGTACCCAGATTTGGGATGCCGTACGATGGATTTACAGTATGAGCTATATATTGATGATAGATCCACACTCTTGACTCGAGGATGTCATGTTATATATTGTATCGTATGTGATACTATTGAGGCGGGATATCCGACTATTATATGTATATATATCAACTCAGATTTACGTGGTTTCCTTACCTTTCGATTAGTCCTGTAGTTTTCTTATAGATGTTAGACTAGACTCGAGTCATACCTATTTCAAAACTAACGAATCGTGAGTATTTTGAAGATAGGCCAAGAGATTCTACGGATATTTTCAAAAGACGCATCTTTTCTTAAAAACACCGTAGCCCTTATTTTTCTAAACACCATGATTTGTGTTATTTCAAATGGCAGAACTGTATGACATATATATATTGATGTAGATTCTTCACTGTTGCGTTTGTTATTCATTTTCCGCATATTCTTGCTATTCGCATCGCATTGTATGTTTAAATGTGTTTATTGTTATATTAAACCCATGCTGTTAGGACACCAGCACCATTACTGATGATGCGTATGCTCTACGTACACCTGCTTGCCAGCTCACACACTTCATCATCGATAATTGCAATGTCACTACACAGTAGGATTGTTGCATCAGGCATATTGTACACTCATACTTGCGTATATACCTACTTGTACATCCATATTGGCGCACAAGCATATTGTACACTCATACTTGCGTATATACCTACTTGTACATCCATATTGGCGCACAGGCATATTGTACACTCATACTTGCGTATATACCTACTTGTACATCTATATTGGCGCACAGGCATATTGTACACTTATACTTACGTATATACCTACTTGTACATCCATATTGGCACACAGGTATATTGTACACTCATACTTACGTATATACTTACTTGTACATCCATATTGGCGCACAGGCATATTGTACACTCATACTTGCGTATATCCTACTTGTACATCCATATTGGCGCACATGCATATTGTACACTCATACTTACGTATATACTTACTTGTACATCCATATTGGCGTATAGGCATATTGTACACTCATACTTGCGTACATACCACTTGTACATACATAGATGATGCTGGCTTGATTTTGGAGAATTGGGGACTGCATGTTATATTTTCAAAACTGGATCCACTTAAAAGAGCGGTTTTCCCTTGTTGCTCATAGTACGATTTTATGCTGCATACATCACATTACATGGATTTACGCATTGAGTTTTGGATTTTATATGATTTCTGGATTTTAGAACCGAGGTATTATTTAAAGAAAGTATGCATTGTTTAAAAATCCGGTTTCTCTTGATATGATATTTCAGTACGTCCACCATGCGTTTTCTCGGTTCTGAGACGTATGATAGAAACTTGATTCGAGGAGGAGGATGATCCGTTTGCTGGTTCATGGTGGACCCAGTATGGTACCCCGGGACGAGAACGGATTGCTGTGCAGTAGACGGTGAGCCTGGCAGAGGGACTACTACTTACCGGTGATAGTATTTGGGCTCGGTGGATATCCAGAGGATACCGACCGGAGTCGAGAGATGATATGGGCTGTCCGGACTGACGGAGCCCGAGGGCCGATCCGGACTGACGGAGCCCGAGATATATGAGGATTTACGTGCCGATGCTGGGTACGGTTTCATGATGTTTTAGAGTGTCGATACTGGACACTCAAGTTCCATGATTTTGATGTGTCGCGAGGGACACACGTTGGTCTATATCCTCATACTTTCATGCATATGCTTTTATGAATTTTACATGCATGATATTGTTGTGTCATTGGTTGACCGTGGACGAGATCCACATGCATACAGGCTTGATTACATGGTTGGATGGCATCTACGTACTTATAGACTTGAGTATATAGTCGACACTGATTCATATTGATTACATTGATCATACCTCATATTTATGATATGTTGCTACCTGAGGTACTGACACGAGCACTTGGTATTACACTGATGTATAGATGTTTACCCTTGCCACCTTATCATGCTTCAGACTTTATCATATTGAGGATATATATTACTGATCGTATTGACCTAGGATTGAGTCATACATACGATTTCTACTCTGTGATGTTTTCTACTCACGAGTTGACAACTCACCCCCGTTGTGCCACAGTTTCTTGCAGGTTTTGCTGTACAGGTTTCATTGCGGCTTTGCTGGCACACTGCTTTCATTCCGGGTGATTGCTTGGTAGGCGGGTTCACTCGCATCGTGACCACCATTGTACTTTATTTATTCAGTTGTATCTAAAAACTCCATCAACTAGACTTGTATATTTATTAGACTTAGAAGACCAGTTGTTTATTCTTTCGACCTTAGAGTCGCGCGTTGTATTATTATGGTTTTCTTGATATTTTGAGTTTCCTTTTGAGTTTTGATCCTCGCCCTTCGGGGTTGTATATTATATTGCTCGCGTGGTTGTGACCGTCGATTGACGAAGAGCTAGCTCCCGCTTGTGGATGCCTTTTATCATTATGCATATATTATTCATGTTGTACCCCGTTTGGGGCCAGTATTTACAGAGGAAACTCTGCCGAAATTTTCAGAAAAGGCTTAAGATTTTAAAATGCATACTTCGGCTTATGTTATTAAAAACCCTTTGTTTTAAAACTTGTTTTCTTCACTTCTTTCTTTAAATGGTTTAGATTTATGGGATTTCTTAGTTTACTTGAATTAGATGGGGTCCTATAGACTTCATATGATTCAAGTGCCGGTCACGTGCCATTTCGGGTCGTGACATTTTCCGTCCAAGCAACTATTCTTTTATTATGGCATTTTCTAGCAGCATGATCTTCTTCCTTTAGTATTTCCAGCGAAAGAGACGGCATGTGTAGATTCCCAGCTCCTTGTATTTTTTTCCTAAATATTTTCCCAATTTTCCAATTTTTTCTAATTCTATATTTTTCTTTTAGCCCTAATCAAAATTTTCTTATATAATTTTTTTTCTAAAACCAAACCCTAACTTTTCTCAAGCTCGAGCCCGGCCCAAACCCACGTACCTATTCCCCAACCCAACCCGACCCGTACCCCCTTTCCTTCTCCTTCTCTCTCCTCTCGTACCTTTCTCTCTCTCTCTCTCTCTCTTCTTCTTCTTCTTCTTCTTCTTCTCCTTCTTTCTCTTTTCCCGTTTCGATCCTATGACTCCCCTCCTCTCTCGCACTCGACCCCGACACGGTCCTCGTCGACGCCGCGCCCGATACTAACAACCTGAGATATCCTTTTCCTTCTCCCCATCACCATCAATGACTCTCTCTTTCCCTCCCGTTCTCTCTCTTCCTCAACCCAATGGTTACCTCCCCCTCCTTCTTCCTTGTCCTCGCCAACACGATCCGCGCTCCCCACGACGAAGCCAACGCCCAACGAACCCCAAGATTCTCTCGCCTACGCCCTCATCTCTCTCAACGACTCTTTCTCTCTCGATCTCTCTAAGTCTCACTGTCTCTCTCTCACCCTCTTAATAACTCTTTCTCCCCTCCTCTGCAATTCTAGCCCCGACTACCGCCGATTGCCTCCTCTATCTCACTACCAAATTTCGACCGCCGCAACCTCACCGCTAACACCACCAATAGCACCTCTGCAACCCCACATCTCTCTCTTTCTCCACTGCAGTCGCCGTGACGGGCAACTCCGGCCGACCTTGATCTCCCCCACTTCTCCCCTGAACACTACCGTCGCTTCACCTCACCGGAGTTATCTCGGTGACCCAACCTTCTCGACACCAGCATCATCGTCGCCGTCGTTTCTCTCGACTCTTCAACTAGCTCCTCCAACCGCCTCACCGGAGCCTTCGGCTGCAACACCGACCCCTGAGCACCTCTAACGAGCCTCCTCGTCTCACCACAACCAACCGCATCCCCCTTCTCACCCAGACCACCTATGTACCCACCTTCACACCAGCACCGTACCACGACTGCACCACTGCCATGCCCAGCCCTGTGTCGCCCTTGTGCCCTGACGTGTCGCGGCTTGTGCCCGCTTCGTACCCAGCACCATGTTCAGTAGTGTCCAGTACCATGTCGCGCCATGCCATACCCTCACCATGCACCGAGTCAAGACTGTGAATCGTGTCACACCCATGTCTTCACTACACCCACTACCATATCATGCTCGCGTCGCCACTGCGTCCAGTACCGGGTCACCACGCATCGTGTACACGCCACGCACCGTGTCCAGTATTGCACTGTCTCGTGTGTCGAGACGAATACTGTACGTGGTATTGCTTCTATATCAGCGACTGAAGGAAAGTGAAACCTCATTTTCTTTAACATGCTACATACATAGATTTATAAGTTCATGTTAACATTATACTAGTTCAATTATTGCGAATCCGTGTTACGTAGTATGCTATCACATATATTTTGTATGCCATCTTCGTATTAAATCTAAAGTGTTAGTTTTGAGGACAAACGGATCTAAAACGTCATGTTAATATCGCGTGGATGTTGTAAATATTAGATACTGTTTTCACGGGTTAGGTAAAACCAAATTTAATTCGATAATTCTCGATATTGTGTTGTTAGTTCGATATAGAGAATTGAACTTAAACCTCGTCGATCATGCTCAAACCTTTTACCCATATTTTCTTTTGTTGGTTATGAATGTCACGTAGAAAACTGAACTCTAAATGACGAAGTATTGCACATGTAATGATGCCCCAAAGAGGCGATGCCAATTTTGTTTTTACTGTACATGTCGAGATGTTAAATTTAATATAAAATTTGATACATGTAGGAATGTAATGTTCTATGGCTCATATCGAATCCGACTCGATAATATAGAACTCTCTATAGTTTATTATTTGATACTGATAGATCACAACAACGAGAACTGACTGGGAATGCGGCTCTGGACTGCAGTCCAGAGCAGCATTCCACGTTGATACCTGGCTTTATATGATGTGTAGCTCTGTACGAACATGGAATTATGTGTAACCCTATACCGTTGTAAATATAATCCTGTTATCTAATTATTGGTTTTGGTTTCGTTTAATTTTACTACCATTTGATATTTTAATTGCAATTTAAACTGTCGAAGTGTACTGCAGTCCCAAGCAGGGACAGAACGGATGTTCTGACTTTGAACAGAACGTATCTCCCAGCACATAATGGATATTGTCGATCCGTCTAGTGCGTTGGAAACCTAATTAAACGATCTAAATTTCACTCAATTGTAGTTTTATCTAATTATGATCCTAACAGTGTTAAAAATGTGTAGCGAATTGGACTTTCAGTTCAGGAACTGAATTTCTAGCGATAAAAACATAAAATGTAACGACCACATCTCGCAAACCTGAAACCCGTTTGATATGGATGAAAGTATGTCTTAGCACCACTACTAGGTTTATACAAACATCAAATATGCAATTTTAAAAAATCTAGTATGCTAAGCTATACTAACCTAGAATCGAACTAAAGGATTAGGGTTTATAAAGCATGAAAGCAAGTTCTATACTAAGTTAAGAGGGTTACAACCTTTGTAGACCGATCCTTCACTTCTAAATCTCCAAGTAGTAGTCCCTAAACTCCAAGTAGTAGTCCCTAGAACTCTTTTTGGCTCCACTTAAAGAAGGGATTGCGCTTGCTTTGCGATCTTCGAGGCCGAGGATGATCCACCTTGAAGTTTCTTTAACTCAAGATAATGCTTCACTAATCAAATATTAGTGAAGAAAACAACCTAAACTTACGGGCTAGATAAGTGTAGCTTGATGAAGTAGGAATTTTGCTCACTTTAATAATCTCTTTCTCATTTTATTTTCCAACTCAAGAAAAAACTAGAGAGGAAGAAGATGAACTTGGGTGAAGAAAATATCCCAAGTGATAATGAGAGAGTTAACCATAGGCTAAAAATAATGGTTGGGTGAAAAAATATATAGAGTAAAACAAAATAAGTGGGATGAATCATGGCTTCTACATGCTTCTACAAGCATCTAGCCATGCTCATTTCCAACTCATTTCTAATTTTCCTCTTAATAAATAATTATGTAAATAATCTTTAGTTTTGGTGTGAGTCTCATAGACCCATGTTCTATGTATCATCCACCATGACACAATAGTATTTTATATATAAATAAATACATATATACATACATACATACATATATACATACATACATACATATATATATATATATATATATATATATATATATATATATATCATGATATATAACAAGAGAATAAAATTTTTAGTGAGCACAATATTGGTTAATATATAAATATATCAAACATAAATATATATTAAATAATTGAATCAACACTTGACTCAATAATCCGGTTATATCATATATAACTGACTAATATCATTTTTATGTATATCAAATTATCAAATCAACACTTGATTCAATAACCCGGTTATATCACATATAACCGACAAATATTCAATACTATATTAAATCAACACTTGATTCAATAATCTGGTCATATCATATATAACCAGCCGGTATCAAATATATATATACATATAACATATCATTGAATCAACACTTGATTCAATAATCCGGTTATATCACATATAAGCTAACCGATATCAAATATCGCGAGATTAGAATACGATATCATATACCCGTAGTTAATCAAGCTCCCGCACATATCACCATATGTGCCCTACTTCGTTTCGCTTGAGCTAGGAAACCTCTGTGTGGGACTCTAAAGACTCGTCAATAAATCAGCAGTAGGTAATGATCACATTAGTCACCCACAAGTCGTCAGCAGTACTAGCTGGACGTAACGGCTACCCAGGTATTGAACGAATAGAAAATCAATAAGTAAGCTTGTCCAAATTCCCATAAAGCCTATAAACAACACTTACCGTACAGTCCGTTCTCATCGTCTGATATGTCGCATATCGAGTCTAGGGGTGGAATCGTCAGACCCCGGTAACTTGATAAGTCATGCCGATGTGTGGCCTATAACCTTTCGAGAAACTACTGATAACACTTTCCAGTAAATCTCATCAACCCTGGCCATGGGCTTGCTATTATAGCCAATCGAGTATAGCGCAATATCAACTCCATATACCGGGAGAGACGAAACCCTTCCTATCGCTCATTGCCTTCATGTGAATCGGGACTGTACCCAAAATCCACCTGTTTACACGACTCCTTTGAGCCGTGGTAGGGAGGAAATCAAAGCACAGAGGGAACCACACAAGACTCTATGACGATCTCGGGTCTAAAGGCTAACTTGTACAAGTGTCACCAGAGGACTGCTATCTGACGATAGGTATGGTACCATCTAGGAGTTCTCAACGAGTCCTGTTCGGTGTACCAATTCTCTAATGAGCACCAGTGTACAATATTTGTTGTCAAACACCAATGGTTGTGGGATCAACCATCGCCCCATACAGGGTCAAGAAATGTATACACTAGTCTACTCTGGAATATCGATGCCCTGTCTCGATATTCTCTCGACTAGGAACTGTTAAAGGATGTGCTTGCGGACTACTCAAGCCCCACTAGTATGATCTGCATCATAATCCTGGTAGTCAAGCTAACATCCTAGGGGCTTTATCAACATGTATCAAAGAGACAATATAAGAATACATGTGTATATGTTAAGATAAAGAGCAACCAGATAACATACTATCATGTCGAGAAAGAAAGTCCTCTCTATATATGTCCAAGCATCCACTATATCATACAATAATGGCCTCTATGGCATGCATATTTCTAATAATCTCCTACTTGCACTAAGACCAGTTGTTGTAGTTTCTCATACCCAACATCCCAAAAAGTCTCTCAAATTGCGTCTGGGGGAGGGCCTTCGTGAGTGGATCCGCTGTGTTATCCTTCGTGTCGACTCTCCTGACCTCGATCTCCCGGCGATCAACTATCTCTCGGATCAGGTGATACCGCCTAAGAATATGTTTGGATCGCTGATGGGACCGGGGTTCTTTGGCCAAAGCTAACTCCATTGTTATCACAATACAAGGGTATTGGATGCTCAATGGATGAAACCATACCAAGTTCAGTAATGAACTTCTTCATCCAGACATCTTCTTTGGCAGAATCGTTGGCAGCGATGTATTCAGCCTCCATCATCGAGTCTGCTAGGGTATCTTGCTTGGAACTCTTCCAACATACTGCCCCTCCATTGAGGGTGAAGACAAAACCCGAGACCGACTTACTATCGTCCTTATCACTCTGGAAGCTCGAATCGGCAAAGGACTCCACCTGGAGTTCTCCATTATCATACACCAAGAACATTTCTTTAGTCCTTCTCAAGTACTTAAGAATGTTCTTCACAGCTTTCCAGAGCTTCTCCCCAGGATCTGATTGATACCTACTTACCATACTAAGTGCGTAAGCTACATCCGGTCTGGTGCATAATATCGCGTACATGATTGACCCAACTGCAGAAGCATAAGGTATCCCTTGCATGCGAGCCCTTTCCAAATCTGTCTTGGAAGACATCTCTTTGGAGAGAGTGATTCCTGAATATGCGGGTAAATTACCACGCTTAGAATCTTCCATACTAAATCTCTTTAGTATGGTGTCAATGTACCTGGATTGGGACAATCCCAACATCCTCTTAGATCCATCTCTATAGATCTTTATCCCTAGGATATAGGAGGCATTAACTAGATCTTTCATGGAGAACTTTTGTGATAAGAAGAGCTTGACCGAGTGTAGCATAGGAACATCATTTCCTATCAAGAGTATGTCATCCACGTACAATACGAGGAAGACAACCTTACTCTTTACAACCTTTTTGTATATATAAGGTTCATCTACGTTTTTGATGAAGTCAAACTCTTTAACTGCTACATCAAAACAGATGTTCCAACTCCATGATGCCTTCTTCAATCCGTAAATTGATTTAAGCAGCTTGCACACCTTTCCGCTGCTCCCACTATCCACGAAGCCCTCTGGCTGTGTCATGTACACGCTCTCTTCTAAATCACCATTTAGAAAAGCGGTCTTGAAGTCCATCTGCCAGATTTTGTAGTCATTATAAGTCGATGTCGCGCACCCCGTGGGTTCGCAAGGAGGTGGAATTGTTAGTTATATGTATGCCCTAGAGGCCATTACTGTACATGAGATTTATATTGCAGTGGATGCTGGGGCATATATAGGTAGGACTTTCTTGCTCGACATGACAGTACGCTATCTGGTTGCTCTTTATCTTAACATGTATACTTACTGTCTCTCTGTTACATGTTCATAAAGCCCTTAGGATGTGTACTCGACTTCCAGGACTATGATGTAGATCATACTAGTGGGGCCTGGGTAGTCCATGAGTACATCCTTCAATGTTCCTAGTCGTGGGAATATCGAGACGGGGCATCGATATTCCAGAGTAGACTAGCGTATATCTTCTCGACCCATGTGATGGGCGAAGGATGATCCCATATCCATTGGTGTTTGACATCAGAGATGGTTTACGGGTGCTCAGTGGAGACTGGGTACACTGAACGGACTCGCCGAGAACTCCCAGATAGTATTATACCTCACGTCAGATGCCAGTTCTCTGGTGACACTGGTACAGCTTAGTCTGTTGACCCGAGATCGTCATAGAGTCTTGTGTGTCTCCTACTGTGCTTTGATTTCCACCCTACCATGGCTCTACTGAGTCGTGCAAACAGGTGGTTTTTGGGTACAGTTCCGATTCACATGGAGGCAATGAACGATAGGAGGGGATTCGTCTCTCCCGGTATTGGGGGTTGATGTTGCGCTATGCTCGACTGGCCATAACTGGAAATCCCTGGCCAGGGTTGCACTGATTTACTGGTAAGTGTTATCAGTAGTTTCATGCTTGTTATGGACCTTACATCGGCATGACTTATCAAGCTACTGGGGTCTGACGTTTACCACCCCTAGGAGAGATATGCGACATTTCAGACGAACAGACCGGACAGTGCGGTAAGTGTTACTGGTTGGATTCGCAGGAGTGTGAGCAGGCTTGCTCGTTGATCTTCTGATCGCTCAATACCCGGGTGGCCATTCGTTTAGCAGACCGTTTGCGGCTTGTGGGTGTTTGATATGATCATCACCTACTGCCGGCGTATTGACGAGTCTTTAGAGTCCTACACAGGGGTTTCCTGGCTCAAGCGAAACGAAATAGGAGCGCATATGAGATATGTGCGGGACCGAGAATAATACCAGTATGTGATACTGTATTCTATTCTCGCGATTTGTATCATTGGACGGTTATATGAGATATAGCCGGGTTACCGAATCAAGTGTTGATTCGATACACTGATACACTAGATATTAGTCGGTTATATGCAATATGACCGTATCATTAAATCAAGTATTGATTTAATGATTTAATGTATAATTATATATTTGATATATTACTTTATATTAACTAGTATTTGTTCACTTAAGATTGATTTTCTCACTTGATGTGCACAAGTTGTATATATGATATATGTTTGTGCACTAGTTTGTATCATGATTGATGATACATGCAAACTTGGGTGTGTGTATGACTTACACCATATTTAGGTTAATGGTTGGGTTTTATTTATTTATTTATTTATTTATTTTGGTAAAACTAAATGGTGGCTTTTCTTGTTTTGGCTTCAAACTTCATGTAGCTTCTTAGTATCTTTGAAAAAGTCTAACCATTTTGTTTTGTTCTTTGACCTAACCATCAACCTAAACTCTAGTTTACTCTCTACAAAAGTTAACTCACCCATGGTTGCAAGATGATAGACTTCACTTGATTATTCATTTTCATTTGATTGATTTTTATTCTTTTCTTTCTTCTTCTTCTTCTTCAAGAAGAAGAAAGCTTGCTTGAAATTTCAAAGTGAAGATTTAGAGTGAGAAATCCAAATCCAAAGTGAACCCACTTCCTATTTCTTCATCCTATACCACTTGCCATGTAGTATAGGGTGTTCTCTTCACAAAGTTCATGACCAAGTGAAGATGGAGTTTGAGTTTGAGTCTCTTCGACGTAGATCATCTTCGGCCTCGAAGTCAACGACCTAGCCCGCTCATTTCTCCGATAAAACCAACGCTAGAGTCCGGGATCCCGATGATCGCAGCGAAGGGACGTCAACACGGAGCTTTAGAAGTGAAGGACCGGATCTACAAAGGTTGTATTCCCATTCACTTAGTAGCAAAGTAGTTTGCTTGCTTGTAGTTTCGCCTTACCTCTAGTATACGATCTTGCATAGGGTTGTTCGGCACATAAAAATTTGATTTTGGCATGGTTGATGCCTTGTAGAACCTCATGAGTGTGCCTAGGAACCCTACAGTAGTATCAGAGCCTAGGTAGAGCTTTAGGCGAAGTGTAGACGAAGTTAGAAATCCGATCGAACCCCGAAACCGTAATCGATACCCTTCTCTGTACATTTTCTGAAACTGTGGATTTTTGTGAATTAAAAATGCTCAGAAAATAGAGCAGGGAAATATAAGGTTAACTTTACAAAACGAAGCCCTAACTATATTGTAGAGCCGCGGAACCGCGGCCTTACCCTGCTTTTGGCGGCGGTTCCGCGGCCGTATGTAATGGTTATGGATTCTTTTTCATACAGTAATGCCCGTAACAGTTTCCTGTGTTTTCTGGGAATTTTTAATATTTACTCATGAGTTGAGTTTTCTGGGTTGTATTGGGGACTCGATAATTCGATCGGATTATTTAACTTTGTTTATTTTGTTTTTCTGGGTATTTTAGAACGTGTTAAAATGTTCGACCGGATATCAATATCTCACCTTTTCCCCTGCCGGAAAATTTCCAAGTGTTGGATTTTTCCGTTGTTTAAGAACGTCTATATCGTGCAAGTAACGCGATGGACCCTCTAGAAGACAACAAACCTTAACTCGATTATGTGACCGTCTTGAACTGCCTTTTGAACCTTAGGGTTTGGGGCAGTACGGCGTGCCACATGTGAGGCATTGGCTTGACCCTTCTACGGCTGGACCGTTGATACTGTGGCATGAAGTGGATGTTTTTAAACTTATTTCAAGTGTTGAGCTTTTCGGGAAAACTTGGGTGTTTGATTGTTCGATCGGAAAGTTTAACATTGTCTATTTATCTGGAATGTGATACAATATTTGCAATCCACAAATAGTTTTAAGATAATTGATTTGAATGTTATAAATCTAGCACTTTAGTCTCAATTGATCGGTTGCCACGGAATTTTGATGTGATCAAAAGTCCGTCGCAATCACGTTGCGTACGCGGATACTCGCCGGGTAAACTTAATAGATAGCCACGCCCCATAGCCCCGACTAAGTGACTGTAGGAGAACCCCGTCGCCAAAAGCATCCGTTCGGGTGCTCACGGCAGCGGTGTTCCGCCTTAGTGCACTTCGTCGACGGTATCGGGGGTACGGCCGTCTACTAAAGTTTGCGACGAGCATTTGTTCTGGATGTCGGGAATCTTGTTGAATTGCCCGACTTGATATTGAAAAGAGTTTTCGATAATGAGACTAAAATGCGGGGTTTGTAATTGTTAGGCATGCGATGTATAAAGAGGTTGCGGATTCCAACTGTTGTAGTTTTACACTTTCTTTTCTGCGACCGTAAGTGTAATATGTGATATCGCCGGTTTCGTTGCTATATGTCAACGACAATTGGGATGGGCATATTTACTTACGTTGATGACATGTGATGTTATGTGTTGCTGGATATGTTATATTGGATCGTCGTGTTTGAATAGCCGGGGTTTTTTTTATGTGAGATGAGTGTTTTTCATTTTCATTCATGTAAAAAACTTGTATGTAATATTCTTTTATTGGGGCACTTCCGGGTTGAGGATGATGTCACCATTGTATATTATTTACTTTTCCGCATTAGGATAGACCCAAGGAGGGGGGCACAAGTAACCGGGTTCTAGGGTCCAGTGGGAGACCATCTCGAGGAGTCGAGTCCGGGTCTCCTAACTCTAGAATTGGTAGGGTTGCTTGCCGCTCTCGTAGGGGTCTAGGGGTGTGGGATTGGCTATTCATCACGACCGTGGAATCCGTGTTTTATACAGGCTTAAAATAAAACACAGACGTTCTAGTATATCCAATATTTCATATGATATTTTCTGCTGCGTTATCTGTGATGTGATCATGTGATTTGTTCAGATAGATACTGTATATAGTATAGACGTTGCTTATGTTTTACACCCGCGCTAGCCCTGCCCCGCTCTGCCGTTAGTTACCTAACCTAACGGTGCAGACGGGACATCGAGGCGAATGTGGATGGCATAAGTGTACGTTGTATTTATCTGTGATGTTTAGGTGGACTTAAATGATGGGACATTCATTAATGAGATTAATGAGAGAAAATAAACCTAAAAGATGTTGTGGAAACGATTTTCAAAAACAGGTAGCTACAGTTCTTGCTTTGCATCGCGGTGTTCCTTGTAGAACATCCTGCACCTTATTCGATAAGGAAAGGGCCGAGATCCCTTCACCGGGAGTGACCCCTTTAGCAATAACTGGCAGATGCTACAACACTCGGTTTGTCTTTTGATTGCTTCTATAGTTTTTTGCTTTGCACAGCGGTATATATGATATATCCTGCACTTTATTCGATGAGGAAAGGGCCAACGATCCCTTCACCGGGAGTGACAACTTTAGCAAAACTAGAAAAGCCTAAAAAACACTCCATTTAAAAACCATTTGATTCCGCAATGAGATCAAGTTCAAAGCGTTAAAGGTTTTCTTCAAAACCATTCGCAACCCTCCGTCATTTTAGGAAGTAGAGTACTTAGTATTCGTGCTGTGTTTGTTGACCATAGTCAATGCATAGTGTACGGTAGCTAAGTGATGTCTTCCTACACAGCATATGATGCGATTAGTTAGGACAGTCATGTGACTTTGTTGACCTTAGCTAAGGGTCATGTGGGTGGGTCTAATTAATCACGAAATGACGGATAGAACTTGACTAGTACTTATGATTTGTTGACCATAGCCAAGGTCATAGGTGCTAGGGGTAAAAACCTTTATCGGGAGTTTCAAGTGTTGAAATTTGCAATGAGATTGCATACCTTCTATATGATAGTTGGATCCCGATACCCACTGCGAGTAATTGTTACTCCTGGGAGAGTTTTGCACTTTGCAATTAGCCGATCAAGTAGGTGTCTAGAAAGGTGTCAACGGGGTTACGCCCCTGGGAAAACGAGGTTTACTTTAATTAGGTCCGTGTGAAAGCACGGGGAACCTCCCTCAAAGTACCGACACTGGCCTGGCTGAAAGATTGGCGAACTTGTAGAGTGTAATTAATCCCGGCTAGTCTTTCCTTTTAGGGTTTGAAGGAAGATTTGATAAAAACAGTGGGAGCCATCCTGATTAGATAAAATATATAACCAATCTAATCTTGCAAGAGCGCACGCAGAGTGTTTTCTTCTCTCTCTCTCCAGGTAGCGACCATATCATGCCTTAATCAAGATAATAATATGGATGTATTGACCGAACCCGCTTGTTATTCTGAGCTGGGGAACGTTAGTCCCTCTCCAACTTATAATTGTTATAAGACCGAGCAGGAATTAGGGGAATACCAGGATTCCCATGCCGCCCAAACGAAGAAAGTGCATGATGATGCGTCTTCTTCTGGTGTGTTCATTACAAAGAACTGTTTCTCAGTATCCTCTGCGTCCTGGGTTAATCTGTTACATAGGGCTATAGAAAGGTAAAGAACTGAGAACGGGTGATAAGTTTCATGAGACAGAAAACGGTGCAAGTGTTGCAGCCAAGTCTGTTGGTCACTATCACCCTGTATTACCAGAATACATTGATTCTGAACGAATGTTATTGGATACCGAACCTGATATACAACATCATATCAGTCTTTTTATTACTAAAGAAGGATATAATTTTGTATTGTTGGATAATGTTTTGAACATTTCCTATATCAATTGTTGATCGGTTCAGGCACGTTATCTAAAAGCATATACATTCTAAATCAAACCACAGTTCCTTACGTACAGAACACACACTAGAGGAAGAGTTCAGAAATGAACGAATCCTTCTTGAGGTATTATAGACTAGGTCATATCAATGTGACCCGACTAGCTAAAGTTACATTTAGATGTATATTTAAATCAGTTTAAATTTACATCTTATGAAACTTGCCAGTCATGTCACAAAGATAAGATGACCATAGCTCCGTTTATTGGAAACAGAGAAAGAGTTAGTGAACTCTTAGGACTGATACATAGTGATGTATGAAGGTCCCCAGTCTACATATGCCAGGACTGGTTCTTTGTACTTCATTACATTCACTGATGATCTCTCTAGATTCAGACATATGTTCCTGTTGAAACACAAGTCCAAAACTTTTGAGATAATCACAGAATATAAGTTAGAAGTAGAGAACCAAAAACGGATATAAGTATTATATCCTTTGATATGATCAGGGAGGAGAATACTTGAGCACGGGATTCCTGGACTATTCTAAAGGAGAATAAGATTCTCTCTCAGCATTACTCCTCCGTATACACCACAACACGTCGGTGTATCGGGGCGGAGTAATCATACCCTATATGATATGGTGCACTCTATGATGAGTACTGCTGAGTTACCTGTTTCCTTTTTGGGGGGTTATGCACTTAAGAAGCTGCATACCTATTGAATTAGGTTCGAATCAAATCAGTGCCTACCACTCCATATAAGATATAGTATGGGAAGAACCCATCTCTTAAGCAAGTTAAGATTTGGGATTGTCCGGCCTATGTCAAAAGCAAAATCCGGACAAGATCGAAGCAAGGTCAGTTCTGTATAACTGGAAGGATTTCCAGCTATACAAACTACAGCTGATGATTTGATAGAACCAAAGGATTCAATAGTCTCCGACGAACCTCAGCCTCTTCGACGATCTAGTAAGGTTCCTCATCTGCCTGAGAGATACTTCGGTTTCTCGATGACAGTGGGAGCGGGGATTGCATCATGAGATGATGACCCAACTATTTTCGAGCAGGCCATCAAGAGTGGGGACTCTGTAAGAATGGCTGGATGCTTAGCGATCTGAGATGGAATCCATGTACACCAAAAAAGTATGGACTTTGGATGCTATATCTGAAGGGTTAAATCCCCATCAGAAGCAAGAATATCTTGAGAAGATTACTTGGTGTAGATGGAAAAGTTGAGACTTTCAAAGCTAGACTTGTTAAAGTTTTTCGTCATCGACCAGGCGTGGATAATGATGAAACCTTTTGCAGTGGCTATGCTTAAGTCCATCCGGATCCCACTTAACATTGCTACATACCATGACTACGATATCTGGTGGTTGGGTGTCATGACTATCTTTCTAAATACTGATTTAGAAAAGAACGTCTATAAGTACACAGCTAGAGGGCTTCGTAAACAGTGGGAGCAGCGGAAACGTGTGCAAGATTGCTTTACATGATAAAGCAGGCATCACGGAGTTGGAACGTCTTTTTTGATGTGGTAGTCAAAGAGTTTGACTTCATCAAAATGGTAGATGAACCTTGTACATACTAAAAGGTAGTAGAGAGTAAGGTGGTCATCCTCGTATTGTACATGGACAACATACTTTTGATAGGAAAAGAGTTTCCTATACTACGCACGGTCAATCTCCTCTTATCATATGGATTCTCCATATAGGATCAAAGTGATACCTCCTAAATCCTGGGTTTTGGATCTATGAGATAGATCTAATTGGATGTTAAGATTCTCACTAGTTGTAGTGAGATGGTATCAATTTATCCTGGGGAGAATCACTGGAAAAGTTCCAGGGTGATAAGGACGACTGAATGTCAGTCGCAGGCATTGTCTTTACCCTCAGTGGAGGGACGGTATGTTGGAAGAGTTCCAAGTGAGATACCGTGACAGACTAGACGATAAAGGCTAGTGACATCGCTATCAAACATACTACCAAAGAGGCAGTTTGGGTGTATATTGATTTATGAGATGAACTAGGTTCCTACCATTATGTGACAATGGAAGTGTGGTTTTGGCCCAGGAACCCCGGTCCCATCAGTAACCCAGACATATTCTGAGGCAGCATCACCTGATCATGGAGATAGTTGATCTCCATGGTGATCAAGATTAGGAGAGTAGACTCAGAGGACAACACGGCGGATCCACTCATAAAGGCTTTTTCCCAGAGAGAGACTTTTTATGGGATGGTTGAGTATGAGATACTGCAACCACTTCTACAGATGGCCCTAGTGCAAGTGGGAGATTGTTAGTTATATGTATGCCCTAGAGGCCATTACTGTACATGAGATGTATATTGCAGTGGATGCTGGGGCATATATAGATAGGACTTTCTTGCTCGATATGATAGTACGCTATCTGGTTGCTCTTTATCTTAACATGTATACTTACTGTCTCTTTGTTACATGTTGATAAAGCCCTTAGGATGTGTACTCGACTTCCAGGACTATGATTTAGATCATACTAGTGGGGCCTGGGTAGTCCATGAGTACATCCTTCAATGTTCCTAGTCGTGGGAATATCGAGACGGGGCATCGATATTCCAGAGTAGACTAGCGTATATCTTCTCGACCCATGTGATGGGCGATGGATGATCCCATATCCATTGGTGTTTGACATCAGAGATGGTATACGGGTGCTCAGTGGAGACTGGGTATACTGAACGGACTCGCCGAGAACTCCCAGATGGTATTATACCTCACGTCAGATGGAAGTTCTCTGGTGACATTGGTACAGCTTAGTCTGTTGACCCGAGATCGTCATAGAGTTTTGTGTGTCTCCCACTGTGCTTTGATTTCCACCCTACCACGGCTCTACTGAGTCGTGCAAACAGGTGGTTTTTAGGTACAGTCTCGATTCACATGGAGGCAATGAGCGATAGGAGGGGATTCGTCTCTCCCGGTATTAGGGGTTGATGTTGCGCTATGTTCGACTGGCCATAACTGGAAATCCCTGGCCAGGGTTGCACTGATTTACAGGTAAGTGTTATCAATAGTTTCATGCTTGTTATGGACCTTACATTGGCATGACTTATCAAGCTACTGGGGTCTGACGTTTACCACCCCTAGGTGTGATATGCGACATTTCAGACGAACAGACCGGACAGTGCGGTAAGTGTTACTGGTTGGATTCGCAGGAGTGTGAGCAGGCTTGCTCGTTGATCTTCTGATCGCTCAATACCCGGGTGGCCGTTACGTTTAGCAGACCACTTGCGGCTTGTGGGTGTTTGATATGATCATCACCTACTGCCGGCGTATTGACGAGTCTTTAGAGTCCTACACAGAGGTTTCCTGGCTCAAGCGAAATGAAATAGGAGCGCATATGAGATATGTGTGGGACCGAGAATAATACCAGTATGTGATACTGTATTCTATTCTCGCGATTTGTATCATTGGACGGTTATATGAGATATAGCCGGGTTACCGAATCAAGTGTTGATTCGATACACTGATACACTAGATATTAGTCGGTTATATGCAATATGACCGGATCATTAAATCAAGTATTGATTTAATGATTTAATGTATAATTATATATTTGATATATTACTTTACATTAACTAGTATTTGTTCACTTAAGATTGATTTTCTCACTTGATGTGCACAAGTTGTATATATGATATATGTTTGTGCACTAGTTTGTATCATGATTGATGATACATGCAAACTTGGGTGTGTGTATGATTTACACCATGTTTAGGTTAATGGTTGGGTTTTATTTATTTATTTATTTATTTTGGTAAAACTAAATGGTGGCTTTTCTTGTTTTGGCTTCAAACTTCATGTAGCTTCTTAGCATCTTTGAAAAAGTCTAACCATTTTGTTTTGTTCTTTGACCTAACCATCAACCTAAACTCTAGTTTACTCTCTACAAAAGTTAACTCACCCATGGTTGCAAGATGATAAACTTCACTTGATTATTCATTTTCATTTGATTGATTTTTATTCTTTTCTTTCTTCTTCTTCTTCTTCAAGAAGAAGAAAGCTTGCTTGCAATTTCAAAGTGAAGATTTAGAGTGAGAAATCCAAATCCAAAGTGAACCCACTTCCTATTTCTTCATCCTCTACCACTTGCCATGTAGTATAGGGTGTTCTCTTCACAAATTTCATGACCAAGTGAAGATGGAGTTTGAGTTTGAGTCTCCCCGACGTAGATCATCTTCGGCCTCGAAGTCAACGACCTAACCCGCTCATTTCTCCGATGAAACCAATGCTAGGGTCCGGGATCTCGATGATCGCAGCGAAGGGACGTCAACACGGAGCTTTAGAAGTGAAGGACCGGATCTACAAAGGTTGTATTCCCATTCACTTAGTAGCAAAGTAGTTTGCTTGCTTGTAGTTTCGCCTTACCTCTAGTATACGATCTTGCATAGGGTTGTTCGGCACATAAAAATTTGATTTTGGCATAGTTGATGCCTTGTAGAACCTCATGAGTATGCCTAGGAACCCTATAAGAATACGTAAAAAAATGATTTTTACGGGTGTCGCAACACCGACTTGAACTCCAGGATCGATGCTACACCCTAACTAACAAAACTGTATGAGGTTAACTACTCGGATAGAAAGTTATACCTAATGTTACCATGTCCTTCGGGTCTTCTTGTCGCTGTCCTTCTCCTCGTCATAAGCTCCGAGGATCGTTTGGATCGACGTCTCCTCATCGGCCTCCTCGAGTCAAAGACGATCCACCCGAGAGTCTATAGTCCGAGCTCCTACCTTAAATCCGAGGTAACTAGGGCATCTAGTTCGCTAAACTAGATGTCCTAGATGATGTAGAGAGTGTAGATAGATTAGTATGTCTCTAATAGCCCTAGGATTCTCAACACATGAGAGATTTTGGGTTAGATGAAGAAGAAGGAGCTTGAGGAAAAGAGAGTGTAGAAAAAATGAGCAAGTGAGTGAATATGGCTAAGAGTTATCACTTATGAAGCATACCAATAATTCAAGCAAGAAAATATCTCACCAAAATATCTAGCATGCTTGTAAAATATCAAGCATACTTCAATAGTGATTTAGTGAGTCACCACAATGAGTCACCAAGTAACCATGCTTCACTTAATGCAAACCTCCACCTCATTTCCTCCACCTCATTAATCTTTTAATCAAAAGATTAAAAACCCTAATGAGGTGTCTTCTTCTAGAAGTAATATTGAGTAAATTACAAGAATGCCCCTCATCTGTATATACATACTCGTATCTGTATTCTGAAAAATACGAATACAAAGAGACGAAAATAATCCATCAATATAATATTAGGATCCGTCTTAAACCAAAACCCACTAGTATTATCCGCTCGAACATCATATGTGTACAAGTACACGTATGTGATCGAAGCCCTGCCGTAAAACTATACGGCCTCTACATCTTTTGCCCGATGCTGGGAAACCCTCTGTGTGGGACTCTAATGACTCGACACTACGCTGGTAGTGGGTTTAACCACAAGCACATCAGCGATACTAGTTGCACGTAACGGCTACCCAGATATCTGTCGATAAGAAGTCTAATGAGAAAACTCATCCGAACTCCTACTGAGTCTATCCGTGACAATCTCCGTACAGTCCGGTCTGTTCGTCTAAGAGTATCGCATATCGGGCCTAGGAGGGTGGTAAACGTCAGACCCCTAATAGCGCAATAAGTCGTGTCGGAGTGTAGCCCGAAACACCCTGAGGAACTACTGGAGTACATACCAGTAAATCTCACTTGGCTTGGCCAAGGACTTTGTGTAATGGCTTTCCGAACACAGCGCGTTATCAACCCCCAATACCGGGAGAGACGAATCCTATCTAACTGCCACTGCCTCCAAGTGCTTCGGGACTGCACCTAACTACTACCTGTTTGCACGACTCCTTTGAACCGTGGTAGGGTAGTAATCTAAGAATAGTGGGAAAACACTCGAGGCGAAGTAGTGTCAAGTCGACAGACTAAGCTGTACTCATGTCACCTGGGAACTGCCACTCGACGATAGGTATAATACCCACCAGCAGTTCCCTACGAGTCCTGTCCAGTGTACTCATAACCCAATGAGCACCTGCATACTATCTACAGTACGACGTACTAATGGCTATGGGACAGACCATCTCCCCTGCTGGGATGAGAAGCGTATATACTAGTCTACTTTAGAGTATCGATGCCCCGTCTCAATAATCCTATGACTTGGGACCTGTATAGGATGTACTTATAGACTACCCGGCCCCCCTAGTGTGACTGCCATCACAACGCTGGTAATCAAGCAAAGATCCTAAGGCCTCTACCAATATGTATAAGCGATATGCTAAAAGAAACACGTGCACATATTGAAGTAGAACAAACCAGGTAGCATACTACCATTTTAAGGAAGACTGTTACTATATCCGTGTATATCCCAAGCTTCCAATATGTAATATACAAACTAGTATGATACAATAATGGCCTTTAAGGAATATAACACTAACAATCTCCCACTTGCACTAAGGCCATGTATTGGCATATCGCAGACCTATCATCTCGAATAGCCTCTCGAACTATGTCTGAGGGATGGCCTTGGTGATTGCATCTATAGTGTTGTTCTCCATATCTACTCTCCTCACCTTGATCTCCCGGCGATCAACGATCTCCCAGATCAGGTGGTACCGCTTCAAGATATGTCTGGATCTCTGAAAGGACCTGGGTTCCTTCGCTAACGCTATAGCGCCGTTGTTGTCGCAATACAGAGGTATTGGATCTACAATGGACGGAACCACTTGAAGTTCTGTTAGGAACTTCCTTATCCAGACTGCCTCTTTTGCGGCGTCACAAGCAACGATATACTCTTCTTCCATCATCAAGTCATCAACGGTGTCCTTCTTGGAGCTCTTCCAACAGACCGTCCCTCCATTGAGGGTAAAGATATAACCCGACATGGACTTGGAGTCATCCTTATCACTCTGGAAGCTGGAGTCAGCAAATGCCTTGATCTGGAGGTCTTTTCTGCCATACATCAAGAACATTTTCTTAGTCCTTCTCAGGTACTTGAGAATGTTCTTTACTGCTTCCCAGTGCATCTTCCCTGGGTTTGACTAATACCGGCTTACCACGCTTAGTGCGTAAGCAACATCTGGTCTGGTACACAATATCACATACATTATACAGCCTACCGCAGAAACGTAGGGTATAGATGTGATGCGAGCCCTTTCCAAATCAGTTTGGGAGACATTTTTTTGGAGAGGGTGATTCCGTGACAAGCCGGTAGACTACCGTGCTTTGAATCTTCCATACTAAATCTTTTCAGTATGGTGTTGATGTACCTTGACTTTGAATCTTCCATACTAAATCTTAGATCTATTACGATATATTTGGATCCTCAGAATGTAGTTGGCATCACCTAGGTCTTTCATGGAGAACCTCTGTGACAAGAATCCTTTGACTGATAGTAGCATAGGAATTTCATTTCCTATCAAGAGAATGTTATCCACGTACAAGACGAGGAATATCACAGTTCTCGCTACAATCTTACTATAAATGCATGGTTCATCTGGATTTTTGATAAAGTCGAATTTTTTGACCGTCTCATCAAAACAGATGTTCCAACTCCACGATGCCTGCTTTAGTCCATAAATGGACTTAAGTAACTCGCACACTTTCTCGCTGCTCCCACTCTGAAAGAAACCCTCTGGCTGATCCATATAAATGCACTTTTCCAAATTTCCATTTAGAAAAGCGGTTTTTACGTACATTTGCCAAATCTCATAATCGTGGAAGGTAGCAATGGCAAGAAGGATCCGAATGTATTTGAGCATAGCCACTGGAGAAAAGGTTTCATCATAGTCCAAACCAGGTCTTTGACGAAAACCTTTTACAACAAGTCTAGCCATATAGGCTTCAACCTGTCCATCTACACCAATCTTCTTTCTGAAAATCCATTTGCAGCCTATAGGTTTTACCCTTTCTGGAGCAATGTTCAAAATCCATGCTTTGTTGGTGTACATGGACTCCATCTCGGTCTGCATTGCATCCAGCCATTTTACCGAGTCGCCGCTCTGAATGGCTTGTTGGAAGTTTGTTGGCTCATCATTGTCAATGATGCAATCCTCTCTATCCCCGTCTATGAGAAAACCATAGTAACTCTCGGGCGGATGAGACTGCCTACTAGTCCTGCGGAGTGGCGCGGGGATGTCCTGTTCTTTCAAAATCTCTAGTTCTACCATGCTTTCAGTAATAGCTTGTGGTTCTGGAATTTCTTCCAGTTCTATTATGCTCTCACTAGTTTCTTTTTCCAAAAATTGATTTTTCAAAAAAGTGAGCATGACGAGAAACAAAAACCTTTTGTTCCTCTTCGTAATAGAAAAGATACCTCCTGGAGTTCTTTGGGTATCCCACAAACTTCCACAGTATTAAGCGTGCCTCAAGCTTGTCCGCATACTGCTTTTTTACAAAAGCTGGACATCTATATATCTTCAGATATTGAAGATAGGGTTTCTACCCACTCCACATCTGATATGGTGTGGTAGGCACAGTCTTGGTAGGAACATTGTTCAAAAGATATGCAGCTGATTATAGTGTATAAGCTCAGAAGGATCGCGACAACTCAGCGTTACTCATCATGGAACGTACCGTATCCAATAGGCTTCTGTTCCACCTTTCTGATACACCGTTGTGTTGAGGTGTGTATGGAGGAGTAAGCTGAGAGAGAACTCCATTCTCTTTTAAGTAATCCAGGAACTCGACACTTAAGTATTCACCACCTCGATCAGATCTCAGTGTCTTGATACTTTTGCATGTTTGTTTTTCCTCTTCATTCTTATATTCTCGGAATTTCTCAAAGGCCTCGGATTTATGTTTCATCAAGGAAACATGTCCATACCTAGAGAAATCATCCGTAAAAGTAATGAAATAGGAATAACCACTTTGTGCATGTGTAGACATTGGACCACACACGTCTCTATATATGAGTCCCAAGAGCTTGCTCTTACTTCGTGTCCAGTGAACGGAGTCTTTGTCATCTTTCCTATGAGACAAGATCGACAAGTTGCATAAGGCTGATATTCGAACGGATCCAAATATCCCTCTCTATGTAATTTCGTCAACCGTGTTTCATTGATGTGACCCAGTCTACAATACCATAAGAAATCCTTATTTAATTCTGGAGACTTTCTTTTAAGTGTGTTCTGGACGTTGAAAACCCGAGCTTGATTTAACACGTATATACCGTCCTCTAGTATACCTGACCCAATCAAACTTTAATTAAAATGGATGTGGACCACATCGCTTACAAATGTAAAATCATATCCTTCTTTAGAAAGTAAAGATACAGATGTGATATTACAAGCTAGACTAGGTACACACAAACAGTTACGTAAAATCAATATCTTCCCACTTGTCAATCCTAGGTGATATTCCCCTACGGATACAGTGTCCACACTCATTCTATTAGCAACCCTGAGAGTCATATTACCTGGCTTGATAACTCTACGGTTTCTTAAAGCCTGTAATGAATTACAGATAAGAGATCCTGATCCGGTATCAAGTACCCAGGAAGTAGAGTTAATTGACAATTGGTTTTCAATCACAAACACACCCGAAACCGAAGCCACAACATGTTTCGGATCCTGAATTTTGGCTTTCCAAGCCCTGCATTCCTTCTGCCAATGCCCTTTCTCGTGACAATAGGAACATCCCTCCTTCCCTACTGTTAGCCCCAAATATTTTGCCCTTTCCCATCCCTCTACCTTACTGACACCGTCTATCGGCTTCGTGGAGGTCTTCTTCTTCTCACCCTTGGCTTTCATCTTGGATGCAGAAGAGGAAGATTCCACAATAAGCGGAGCAGGTGTCTCCCTGGTTTCCTTCAGGATGCCCTCAACTGGAAGTATAACTTTCTTCCTCTGGACTTAAATAGAAGGTAGGGACTGTAGAATCAAGCCAGCATACGATTCGTTCTCCAACGTGGTCCCCAGGTCTGTGAGCTATTTAATACAGCTGATCATTGTAAGGATGTGGTCCCTTATAGATGACCCGACAGCCAACCTCGCTTAAAGCAATTCCTTCGAGGTCTCATACGTTACGATAAGAGATTACTCTCCATATAAATCTTTATTATGGAGGAAGATGGAAACTAAGTCCATCTTCTCGTGCTGCCTCTGGTTTACACCATCTACTGAGGCCAACACGAGACATTTGGCATTCGCACTGTCTTTTTCTGATGTCTTACGGATATCATTATCCACGACGGTGGAATCTGGGAAGGTGGGGGCTTGAGCAGTAATGAGGTGGTCCAGCTTGTCATGGGTAATGGACATCTAAACAAACCTTTGCTAATCAATATAGTATAACTCAGTCATTTTATTATCTAGCTGTAACCTAATCTTGGTCACCTGGTCGTTGCAATTGGGAGAGAGAGAAGAAAACACTCAGCTTGATGCTCTTGCAAGTTTAGATTGGTTATTAGTTTATCTAAATAGGATGGCTACCATTGTATCTCGAATCTTTCCTCAAACCATAAAAGAAGAATTAGTTAGGATTAATCTCACCGTACAATACTTGCTTAACCTTTCGGCTAGGATGGTGTTAGTACTTCGAGAGAGGTTTTCCAACGCTTTCGCGAAGTTTTTTAATTATATAACCTCTTTTCCCTGGAGGCATTGCCCCGCTAACACCGTTCTAGACACCTACTTGGTTTATGGCATTGATTGTTAAGTGAAAAATCTCCCGAGGAGTAGAGGATACTCACAGTAGGCTCAGGATCCAAATATCATTGTGTGATAATCCTGAAGGAATCCTACCAACATTATTACACTCCAAATGGTATGCAGCACTAGAAAGTTTCAGTTTCCTTAGAAACTCCCAATGTAGATTTTTGCCCCAAGCTCTTATGACCTTGACAAAGGCCAACATATCATAAGTCGCAAGTCAAGTTCTACCCATCATTGTCCAGGTTAATTTGAACCCATCCGTACATAACCTTGACGAAGGGCAAAATAGTAGTATGACTGTCCCAAACCAACACATCTATCTATCCTACAGATAAATATTCAGCAGCTACCAATCACAATGCCTTGGCGAAGGTCAAAATACATAGCTTGAATACTACTGAATACCCAACTGAAATGACGGACGGCTAAGAATGGTTTTGGTGAAACCATGAACGTAATGAGCTTGATAATCGAAGGAACCATGATTGCTTTTAAAGGAGTGGTTTAAGCTCCGCATTTAAAAGTTTGCATTTTGAAAAAACCGAGTGGTTTTGAAATTGTTCCAACGATTCAGCTTTGGTTTGTTTGCTTTGTATTAATCTAATGCAGTCTCATCATTTACACTTATCATCACACAGAGAAACGAAAATATCACGTCCGCTTATGCCATCCGCATTCGCCTCTGGGCCCCGTCTAACACCGTTAGATTATATAAGTAACGCCAGAGCGGGGGCTGGACTAGCGCGGGTGCAAAACATATGCAACATCTACTATATAGCAATATATAATAACCATTCGTCTCACGCAATAATAGGCATTCCAGATCACAGATGAACATATTGGATATACTAGGAATTCCGCGTTTCGTTTAAGCCTGTAATGAAAGACGGATTCCACGGTCACGATGAATAGCCAAACCCCACTCTAGACCCCTACGGGTGCGGCAAAATACCCGCCAAATTCCCGAAGTGAAGCAACCTCCCTCAGTAAAATGAGAAGGCCACTCGGAACTTAAAAGAACCCGGTAGTTTGTACACCCCACCTTGGGTCTATCCTAGGAGCAAAAAAACAGTAAAAGAAATAATACAATTACGGCTACAACCTCAACCCGGATGTGCCCCGCAAAACAATATTACATCACTTTACAATTACATCGAATGAAAGAAAGATAACTCTCTTCTCACATCCCTCGGCTATTCATCATCGATGATCCAATATTCCATATACACAAACCAACATAGCAGCAATACAGATATGTGCAACCCCCACTAATCGACGTATAGCAATTAGCGGACGTTTCGAAACACACATAACAACTGAAACATGTTAAACTACGTTAAAAACGCGACTTAGAAATACTCCGTATTGCCACAACAGATAATTAACAGTATAATCAAAATTGGAAAAAACAAACAACACCTGAAACCCTAAATCTAAGCAACTAAAACACAGAACAAAATTCAAGCCCATTCCTTACTATTCAACTGGTGAGGTCGGTTATTTTGCCACTTTGGCCAGTCAAGTTAAGTTGGAATTTCCTCGTTTTTTTTGTGTGTTCATCTCACAAGTAAAGGAGCACTCTGCAATTGTTTAAAACAATTTTAGAACCTCCAAAAAATTTGACAGAAACTTGGATCTGTGTTTCGATGTTACGGAGTTATTTCGGTTTCGTAGTTTTACACGTTGTCTAAACTGTTAGCTAAGGTTTAGTAGGCTCTGATACCACTGTAAGTCAATGTCGCGCACCCCGCGGGTACGCGGGGAGGCGGAATATGTAAAAAATGATTTTTACGGGTGTCGCGACACCGACTTGAACTCCAGGATCGATGCTAAACCCTAACTAACAAACTGTATGAGGTTAACTACTCGGATAGGAAGTTATACCTCATGTTACCATGTCCTTCGGGTCTTCTAGTTACTGTCCTCCTCGTCGTCAGAAGCTCCAAGGATCATTTGGATCGATGCTTCCTCGTCGGCCTCCTTGAGTCAAAGACGATCCACCTGAGAGTCTATAGTCCGAGCTCCTACCTCAAATCCGAGGTAACTACGGTATCTAGTTCACTAAACTAGATATCTTAGATGATGTAGAGAGTGTAGATAGATTAGTATGTCTCTAATAGCCCTAGGATTCTCAACACATGAGAGATTTAGGGTTAGAGGAAGAAGAAGGAGCTTGAGGAAAAGGGAATGTAGAAAAAATGAGCAAGTGGGTGAGTATGGCTAAGAGTTATCACTTATGAAGCATACAAAAAATTCAAGCAAGAAAATATCTAGCATGCTTGTAAAATATCAAGCATACTTTAATAGTGATTTAGTGAGTCACCACAATAAGTCACCAAGTAGCCTTGAGTAAATTACAAGAATGCTTGATATTTACAAGAATGCCCTAATGAGGTGTCTTCTTCTAGAAGCAATCTTGAGTAAATTACAAGAATGCCCTTCATCTGTATATACATACCCGTATCCGTATAACAAAAATTACGAATACAAAGAGACGAAAATATCCTATCAATATAATACTAGAATCCGGCCTAAACCAAAGCCCACTAGTATTATCCGCCCGAACATCATACGTGCACAAGTACACGTATGTGATTGAATCCCTGTCGTAAAACTATACGGCCTCTATATCTTTTGCCCGATGCAGGGAAACCCTCTGTGTGGGACTCTAAATACTCGACACTACGCTGGCAGTGGGTTTAACCACAAGCACGTTAGCGATACTAGCTGCACGTAATAGCTACCCAGGTATCTGTCGATAAGAAGACCGATGAGCAAACTAATCCGAATTTCTACTGAGCCTATCTGTGACAATCTCCGTACAGTCCGGTCTGTTCGTCTAAGAGTATCGCATATTGGGCCTAGCGGGGCGGTAAACGTCAGATCCCTAATAGCGCAATAAGTCGTGTCGGAGTGTAGCCCAAAACACCCTGAGAAACTACTAGAGTACCTAACAGTAAATCTCGCTTGCCTTTGCCAAGGACTTTGTGTAATGGCTTTCCGAACACAGCGCGATATCAACCCCTAATACCGGGAGAGACAAATCCTCTCTAACTGCCATCGCCTCCAAGTGCTTCGGGACTGCACCCAACTACTACCTGTTTGCATGACTCCTTTGAGCCGTGGTAGGGTAGTAATCTAAGAACAGTGTGTACACACTCGAGGCAAAGTAATAGTGTCAAGTCGATGGACTAAGCTGTACTCATGTCACCTAGGAACTGCCACCCGACGATAGGTATAATACCCACTAGCAGTTCCCTACGAGTCTTGTCCAGTGTACTCATAACTCAATGAGCACTTGCATACTATCTCCAGTACGACGTACTAATGGCTGTGGGATAGACCATCTCTCATGTTGGGATGAGAAGCGTATGCACTAGTTTACTCTGGAGTATCGATGCTCCGTCTCGATAATCCTACAACTAGGGACCTGTATAGGATGTGCTTATAGACTACCCAACCCCCACTAGTGTGACTGCCATCACAACGCTGGTAATCATTGAAGATTATAAGGGCTCTACCAATTTGTTTAGGCGATATGCTAAAAGAAACACATGCACATATTGAAGTAGAAACAAACCAGGTAACATACTACCATTTTGAGCAAGACCGTTACTATATCCGTGTATATCCTAAGTTTCCAATATGTAATATACAAACCAGTATGATACAATAATGGCCTTTAGGGCATATAACACTAACAATCATGGTATGTAGCAATGGCAAGTAGGATCTTGATGGACTTAAGCATAGCCACTGGAGAAAACCTTTCATCATAATCGACACCTGGTCGTTGACGAAAGCCTTTAGCAACAAGTCTAGTTTTGAAGGTCTCAACCTTTCCATCTACACCAATTTTCTTCTTAAAGATCCACTTGCCCCCGAGGGGTTTTACCCTTTCTGGAACAACTTTCAAAGTCCATACTTTGATGGTGTATATGGATTCCATCTCCGATCGCATAGTATCCAGCCATTTCATAGAGTCTCCACTTGTGATGGCCTGCTCGAAACTAGTTGGGTCATCATCTTTCATGATGCAATCCTCACATCCACCGTCTATGAGAAAACTATAGTATCTCTCAGGTGGATGAGGAACCTTACTAGATCTGCGGAGTGGCTGAGGTTCGTCGGGGACTATTGAATCCTCTGGTTCTATTAAATCATCAGTTGTAGTTTGTATAGCTGGAACTTCTTCCAGTTCTACCTCATCACCATTAATTTCTTTTACAAAAAGTTCCTTTTCTAAAAAGGTGGCATTCCGAGAAACAAACACCATTTGTTCCTCGGTGTGGTAGAAGATATACTCTCGCGAATGTTTGGGATATCCAATAAACTTACACAGAACAGACCTTGCCCCGAGCTTGTCCGGATTTTGCGTTTTAATATAGACCGGACAACCCTATATCTTAACTCGTTTAAGAGATGGTCTCTTCCTATTCTATATCTCATATGGAGTGATAGGCACGAATTCGGTCGGAACCCTATTCAATAGGTATGCAGTTGTCTCAAGTGCATAACCCCCCCCAAAAAATAGGTAACTCAGCAATACTCATCATAGAGCGCACCATATCTAATAGGGTGTGATTTCTCTGTTAGTGGATGTTGCACACCCTAACAACACTTGTGAGGAGGCAGAAGTGGCAAACGAAAATTTTCTTGCATGCAACACCCACTTAAACCCTAGATTTTGTGCTTAAATCTTAACTAGCAAACCTATCTAGAGATCTTATCTACTATGATAGGGTTATACCTAAGGAACCGGTCCTTTGGGACTTCTTTTGGATGCGACTCCTAGGCTCTTTGGATGATTGAAAGGAACTCGATCTCCGGTCACCTTTAGGTCGTAGATGATCCACCCGAGAGCTATAGAACAAGCTTCAATCTCTTCATAAGAGTTAACTAAGAAATCAAGTGTGCTAGAAATGATTACTTGGATGATGTAGAGATTAAGTAGAGGATTAAAGTGATCCATAAGCTTTTAATTCACAACTCATGTGAAGGGTAAAGCTTGGAGGTATGAAAAGGAGATAATTTGGAGAGAGAAAATGAATGTGATAATGAGCAAGTCTCAAGCATGAACAAATGATATGGCTCAAAACAATAATTGAATCATGCATTATTTTTTTCCAAAAAAAATGCTAGTAAACCCAAATGAATATGAAATAAGCCATTCCTTCATTCATGCTTTGACAATTCCAAATTCCACCTCATTGTTTTATTTTCACAAAATAAAAACCCATTTATGAGGTGTCTCCTTCTAGAATGTATTCTTGTACAATTACAAGAATACCCCTCACTGTATACCGTATAAGTATACCCGTATTCGCATTCCGAAAATACGAATACAAATAATCCAATAATATAATACCGGTATCCGGCTTAAACCAAAGCTTACCGGTGTTATCCTTCCGATCATCATTCCTGTAACCATTACACGAACACGATCGAAACCATGCCGTAACAACTTATGGTCTCTACATCTTTTGCTTGAACCAGGGAACCCTCTCTGTAGGACTCTAAAGACTCGACAGTACGCTGGCAGTGGGTTTAACCACAAGCATGTCAGCAGCACTAGTTGTGCGTAACGGCTACCCAGGTACATGGCGAGAAGGTGGCCGACGATAGAACTCATCCCAACCCTAACGAGACTGTAAGCAACACTTACCGTACAGTCCGGTCTCTTCGTCTGATACGTCGCATATGAAGTCTAGGAGTGGTAAATGTCAGACCCCAGTAACTTTATAAGTCATGCTGATTTATAGACCATAACGGTTTGAGAAATTACTGATAACTCTTATCAGTAAATCTCGACAACCCTGGCCTGGGATTTGCTGTTATGGCCGATCAAGTATAGCGCGACATCAACTTCCTATACCGGGAGAGACGAAACTCCTCCTATCGCTCACCGCCTCTATGTGATTCGGGACTGTACCCAAAATCCACCCGTTTGCACGACTCAGTAGATCCATGGTAGGGTGGAAATCAAAGCACAGTGGGAATCACACAAGACACTATGACGATCTCAGGTTTACAGACTAACTTGTACAAGTGTCACCAGAGAACTGCTATCTGACAATAGGTATATATACCATCTAAGAGTTCTCGGCGAGTCCTGCTCGGTGTACCCATTCTGCAATGAGCACCCGTGTACAATCTTTGATGTCGAACATCAATGGTTGTGGGATCAACCATCGCTTCTAGGGTCAAGAAACGTACACACTAGTCTACTCTGGTAATATCGATTCCATATCTTGATATACTCTCGACTATGAACTATTAAAGGATATGCTTATAGACTGCCCAGGCCCCACTAGTATGATTTACATCATAATCCTGGCAGTCAAGCATAATCCTATGGGCTTCATCAACATGTATATAAAGATATGAAATACAACACATCACACGTTAAGATGAAGATAAACCAGATATCATACTATCATTTTGAGCAAAAATTGTTTCTGTACATATACATGCCTAGCCTCCTATACAATACAGGCCTCTAGGACATACATATCTAACAATCTCCCACTTACACTAAGGCCTGTAGTTGGTGCAATAAGTATCCACTGTTTTCATTAGAACCAGGTGCCGGCGTACCGCATGCCCAACATCTCGAACAGTTTCTCAAACCGGACTTGAGGGATGGCCTTGGTGAATGGATCTGCCTTGTTGTCTTTCGTGTCTACTCTCCGTACCTCGATGTCCTGGCGATCCACTATCTCTCGGATGAGGCGATACTGCATCAAGATATGTCTGGTTTCTGATGGGACCGTGGTTCTTTTGCCAAAGCTATGGCTCCATTGTTATCACAATACAAAGGTATTGGATTAGCAATGGATGGAACTACCTGAAGTTCAGAAATGAACTTTCTCATCCAAACTATCTCTTTTGCGGCATCATTAGCAGCAATGTACTCAGATTCCATCATGGAGTCAGCGACGGTATCTTGCTTGGAACTCTTCCAACATTCCGCCCCTCCATTTAGGGTAAATACAAACCCTGAGATGGACTTACTATCATCCTTGTCGCCCTGGAAGCTGGAGTCGGTAAAGGCCTCCATTTGGAGATCTCCTTTACCATACACCAAGAACATTTCTTTAATCCTTCGCAAGTACTTCAGAATGTTCTTCACAGCAGTACAGTGTTTTTCCCCTGGATTGGATTGATACCTGCTTACTGCACTCAGTGCATAAGTTACATCTGGGCGAGTACACAATATCGCATGCATTATAGATCCTATCGCCGAAGCGTAGGGTATAATGCTCATGCGAGCCCTCTCCTCATCAGTCTTTGGAGAAATCTCTTTGGAGAGGGTGATCTCGTGACAAGCGGGTAAATTACCTCGCTTGGAATCTTTCATACTAAACCTCTTTAGTATGGTGTCTATGTATCTCGATTGGGAAAATCTCAATAATTTCTTAGATCCATCTCTATTGATCTTAATTCCCAGAATGTACGAGGCATCACTCATGTCTTTCATGGAGAACCTCTGCGATAAGAATAGTTTGACCGATTGTAACATAGGAATATCAGAATGTCGTCCACGTACAATATGAGGAATGCAACAGTACTCTCTACAATCCTTTTTAAATACATGGCTCATCTATATTTTTGGTAAAACCAAACTCTTTGATTGTATCATCAAAGCAGATGTTCCAACTCCATGATGCCTGGTTTAATCCATAGATGGATTTAAGCAACCCGCATGCTTTTCCGCTGCTCCCACTGTCAATGAAGCCTTCTGGCTGATCCATAAAAACACATTCTTCTAAATCACCATTTAGAAATGCTGTTTTAACATCCATCTGCCAGATTTCATAGTCGTAATGAGCATCTATAGCAAGCAGGATCCGAATGGATTTAAGCATTGCGGCTGGTGAAAAGGTTTCATCATAGTCCAAGCCTGGTCTTTGACGAAATCCTTTTGCAACCAGCCTAGCTTTATAGGTCTCCACCTGACCATCCACACCAATCTTTCTCTTAAAAATCCATTTGCACCTTATGGGTTTTACTCCATAAGGTGCAACCTCTAAAGTCCATATTTTGTTAGTGTGCATGGATTCTATTTCGTATCTCATGGCATCCATCCACTTCACTAAGTCACCACTCATGATAGCTTACTGAAAACTAGTAGGATCATCATCCTCCATGATGCAATCTTCTCTATCACCATCAATTAGAAAACCGTAGTATCTATCAGGTGGGCGAGAAGTCCTACTAGATCTACGGAGTGGCTGAGGCTCGTCAGGTTCTATTGAAACCTCAGATTCAACCAAATCATCGGCATTTGTTTGTGGTTTTGGAATTTCTTCCAGTTCTACCGCATTGCCAACAGTTTCATTTGTAAAAAAACTCATTTTCTAAAAATGTGGTACTGATAAACAAACACCCTTTGTTCCTCCTTATGGTAGAAAAGATATCCATACGAATGTTTTGGATATGCCACAAATCTGCACAAAACCGATCGTGTCTCGAGTTTTTCCAGACTTTGCTTTTTCATATAAGCTGGACAACCCCATAACTTAACTCGTTTAAGAGATGGTCTCTTCCCATACCATATCTCATATGGAGTGGTAGACACGGTTTTGGTCGGAACCCTATTCAATAGATATGTCGCAATTTCCAATGCGTGCCCCCATAATGAAAGTGGTAACTCAGCATCACTCATCATTGATCGAACCATATCTAATAGGGTACGATTCTTCTGTTTCGACACACCGTTGTGCCGTGGTGTGTACGGAGGAGTGAGCTGAGAGAGAATCCCATTCTCTTTTAGGAAATCTAGAAACTCTGAGCTCAGATACTCACCTTCTCGATCCGATCGAAGTTTCTTGATACTCAAGCATGTTTGTTTTTCCACGTTAGATTTATACTCCTTGAACTTTTTGAAGGCTTCAGACTTATATTTCAACAAGAACACGTTTCCGAATCTCGAGAAATTATCAGTAAATGTTATGAAGTATGAAAAACCACCTCTCGCATGTGTAGACATTGGTCCACTTACATCATTATGTATAAGGCCTACGAGTTCAGTAGCTCTCTCTCCATGTCCAGTAAATGGAGTTTTGGTCATTTTACATTTGATACAAGACTGGCAAGTCGCATAAGATTTATATTCAAACGGGTTTAAATATCCATCTTTATATAGCTTTGTTAGTCTTGTTTCATTAATATGACCAAGTCTACAATGCCAAATGGAAGCTTCATTTATGTCTGAAATCTTCCTTTAGTTTGTGTGTTGTATATTGAAAACTGTATGTTGATTTAGGACGTATATCCCGTTATTTAATGTACCAAACCCAATCAACTCTTGATTAAGATTAATGTTCATGACATTAGATTGTAACACAAAATTATATCCTTCATTGTCCAACAACGATATTGATATAATATTACATAACATCGAAAGTACAAAATAACATGGGTTCAAAACCAATATACAACCCGACGGCAAACCAAGGTGATACTCTCCCACTGCTACAGCATGTATAGAGGAACCATTCCCAACTCGGAGAGTGTGATCACCTTTCTTCAAAAACCTGCTATTTCTCAGCCCCTGCACATAATTGCAGATGTGAGATCCTGACCCGGTATCTAATACCCAGGAAGCAGAGTTAATTAAAAAACAGTTTTCTGTTACAAACACACCTGAAGTGGAAGCATCACCATGCTTCTTCTTCTTGAGGTCGGCAAGGTATCCAATGCAGTTTCTCTTCTAGTGCTCAGTCTTGTGGCAGTGGAAGCATTCCCCTCTTCCTGACGCAGCAGCCCCTTTCTTGTCCTTTCCCGATGCCTTTTTCACTCCTCCTTTCGGCTTGATGGGATTCTTCTTCTTCTTTCCCATGGCCTTAGCTTTCAGGATGGAAGAGGAAGATGGCCTAGCAATTAGAGCGGGAGTTTTCTCTACCTTTAGCGTGCTCTCTGCAGTCCTCAACATATTAAGGAGTTTAGGAAGTGACTTCTCCATGTTGTGCATGTTGAAGTTCATAATGAACTGAGCAAAGGCAGGGGGAAGGGACTGTAGAAAAATATCAACATACTGTTCGTTCTCCATGGTCCATCCCAGGTCCTCTAGTTCTTCAATAAGTCCTATCATCTTCAATACATGGTTACCTACAGACGTGCCAGCAGCCATCCGCATCTGAAACAACTTTCGAGATGCCTCGTATTGGAGTGTGCGAGATTGCTCTCCATACAACTCCTTTGTATGGAGAAAAATGGATTGTACATCCATCTTCTCATGCTGCTTCTGATGTTTATTGTCCATAGAAGCAAGCGCGAGGCATTTGGATGTTGCACAGTTTATATCCCATATCTTATGGATTTCCTTATCCGCAACTGAAGAATCAGGGCCTGGGGTAGCAGGGGCTGGAGTGGTCAGGACGTATGCGACCTTATCATAGGTCAGGGCAATATTTACGTTCCTCAGCCATTCTTTGTAATTCGGTCACGTGAGTTTATTCTTGTCTAATAAAAGCTTAAGTCCCGTCATAGGTATCTGCCATTAGGAGAGAGAAAAGAAGACACTCAGCGATTGCTCTTGCATGATTAGATTGGTTATTAATCTTATCTAATCGATGTCTCCCACTCCTTTTATCCAATTTTCCTTCAAACCATAAAAAGAAAATTAGCCAGGATTAGTTGCCATCTACAAGTTCGCTAACCGGTCGGCCAGGCCAGTGTTTGTACTCCCAGGGAAGTTCCCGGTGCTTTCGCATGGACCTAATTAAAATAAACCTCGTTTTTCTATAGGCATAACCCTGTTGGCACCTTTCTAGACACCTACTGGATTAGCTAATTGTATAGTGCAAAACTCTCCCGGGAGTAAATTTTACTCACAGTGGGATCGGGATCCAACTATCAAATAGAAGGTATGCAATTTCATTGCAAATTTCAACTCTTGAAATTCCCGATATGGTTTTTACCCCAAGTGTCTTATGACCTTAACTATGGTCAACAAATCATAAGCACTAGTCAAGTTTTACCCGCCATTTCATGATTGATTTAGAGCCACCCGTATAATCCTTAATTATGGTCAACAAGATCATGCGAATGTCCTAATCGATCGCATCATATTCTTTGTAGGTAGATATCACTTAGCTACCGTACACCACGCCTTAACTATAGTCAACAAATGTGGTACGAATAGCTTCCTAAAATGGCGGAAGGCAACGGATGGTTTTGATAAAAACCTTTAACGTTTTGAACTTGATATCGTTGTAGAATCTAGTGAAAGGAGTGGTTTAAGCTCCAGTTTTAAAAGTCGAATGGTTTTGTAGTATCTTTCTAATTTTTCTAAAGAGGTCACTCCTGGTGAAGGGATCTTGGCTCTTTCCTCATCGAATGAGGTGTTGGATATTCATGAATACCATGACGCAAAGCAAAAGTTAAATTAACTATAAAAACAATCGAGTGCTTTGTAACATTTGCTAGTTTCGCTAAAGGGGTCACTCCCGGTGAAGGGATCTCGGTCTTTTCTTCATCGAATGAGGTGCTGGATATTCATCAAGGAATACCACTATGCAAAGCGAAAAACTAGAGTTACCCATTTTAAAAAGTTTGATTCTACAATATGTTTAGGTTTCTTTTTCTTAACATTAATCACATTAATTTTGTCCCATCATTTACGTTTCCTAAATATCACGGAAAAGAAACAAAAATAAAACGTACGTTTATGCCATCCGTATTCGCCACGGGACCCCTTCATGCACCGTTAGGTTACTTAACTAACGACAGAGTAGGGGCTGGACTAGCACGGGTGAAAAACATAAGCAACGTTTATTATATATCTCATATATAAATAGCCATTCGTCGCACACATTTATAAACATTCCGGATCACAGATGAATACATTGGATATACTAGGAATTCTGTATTTCATTTAAGCCCTTAACGAAAGACGGGTTCTACGTTCGTGATGAATAGCCAAATCCCACCCTAGACCCCTACAGGTGCGACAAACTACCTAACTAATTTCCGAAGTGAAGCAACCTCTCTCAACAAAGTGAGAAGGCCACTCGGCACTTCAAAGAACTCGGTAGTTTGTGCACCCCACCTTGGGTCTATCCTAGGAGCAAAAACAGTAAAAAAGAAATTATACAACGGTGGCTACAATCTCAACCCGGATGTACCCCGCAAAATAATATTACATCAATTCCACAAATTACATGAATGAAAGAAAAGAAAAACGCTCTTCTTACATCCCCCGGCTATTCATCCACGATGATCCAACATATTCATATACGCATACCATCACATGATATCATTACAGATATGTGCAACCCGGACTAATCGACATATAGAAATTAGTTGATGTTTCCAAACACATATACACATCACAAAGCTTGTAAAGTAACCATGACATTAGAATTTCGCACGCAATTTGCAAACTAAACCAATTTTTTCAAGACTTGAAAAATCCAGTGAGCTAAAGTTCCAAAATCGATCGTTTTAAGCCAATCCGCGAGTCGAAACGAACTCGAAACCCACCCGAATCTTCGCGGAGGCGAAGATCCCAAAATTAAATATTGAATAGAGGGCCTCGGGGAGGGGGGTACCCACCTCCTGGGGCTACCTCGAAGTGGCCCCTAGGGGAAGGCAGACCCGAGAGCACCCAGTTGGGGTGCTCTCGGGTCACCCACCCCTAAGGCCACCTTGTGGTGGTCTTAGGGTGTGGGTTCAGCCTCTGGTCCCCCTTAGGGTGTCCTTGGGGTGTGCACGCTCCACCCCGTGGCTTCTCGGTTCAAACCGTGAGCCCGCGGTGTGTGCAATCAACACAAAACATCAATTTTGGAAATTGTTTTTATCAACAGTTTTTGCACGACAAAAACGGCGGATTTCTAACGTCGCTAAAAGCAATTTAAGGTTTAAGAGCGGATCTGATACCATATTAGTGGATGTTGCACACCCTCACAACACTTGTGAGGAGGCGGAAGTGGAAAACGAAAATTTTCTTGCATGCAACACCCACTTAAACCCTAGATCTTGTGCTTAAACCTTAACTAGCAAACCTATCTAGAGATCTTATCTACTATGATAGGGTTATACCTAAGGAACCAGTCCTTCGGGTCTTCTTTTGGATGCAACTCCTAGACTATTTGGATGCTTGAAAGGAACTCAGTCTCCGGTCACCTCTAGGTCGTAGATGATCCACCCGAGAGCTATAGAATAAGCTTCAAACTCTTCATAAGAGTTAACTAAGAAATCAAGTATGCTAGAAATGATTACTTAGATGATGTAGAGATTAAGTACAGGATTAAAGTGATCCCTAAGTTTTTGATTCACAACACATGCGAAAGGTAAAGCTTGGAGGTAGGAGAAGGAGATAATTTGGAGATAGAAAATGAATGTGATAATGAGCAAGTCTCAAGCATGAACAAATGATATGGCTCAAAACAATAATTGAAGCATGCATTATTTTTTCCCAAAAATAATGCACCATGCTTCAATAGTAAACCTAAATGAACAAAAAATGAAATAAGCCATTCCTTCATCCATGCTTTGACAATTCCAAATTCCACCTCATTGTTTTATTTTCACAAAATAAAAACCCATTTATGAGGTGTCTCCTTCTAGAATGTATTCTTGTACAATTACAAGAATACCTCTCTCTGTATACCGTATAAGTATACCCTTGTTCGCATTCCAAAAAATACAAATACAAATAATCCAATAATATAATTCCGGTATCCAGCTTAAACCAAAGCCTACCAGTATTATCCTTCCGATCATCATTCCTGTAATCATTACACGAACATGATCGAAACCCTGCCATAACAACTTACGGCCTCTACATCTTTTTCCCGAACCTGGGAACCCTCTGTGTGGGACTTTAAAGACTCAACGGTACACTGGCAGTGGATTTAACCACAAGCACGTCAGTGGCACTAGCTGTGCATAATGGCTACCCAGGTATATGACGAAAAGGTGGCCGACGAGCGAACTCATCCCAACCCTAACGAGCCTATAAGCAACATTTACCATATTGTCCGGTCTCTTTGTCTGATACGCCGCATATGAAGTCTAGGGGTAGTAAATGTCAGACCCCAGTAACTTTACAAGTCATGCTGATTTATGGCCCATAACGGTTTGAGAAACTACTGATAACTCTTATCAGTAAATCTCAACAACCCTGGCCAGGGATTTGCTGTTATGGCCAATCAAGTATAGCGCGACATCAACTCCCTATACCGGGAGAGGCGAAACCCCTCCTATCGCTCACCGCCTCCATGTGATTAAGGACTGTACCCAAAATCCACCTGTTTGCACGACTCAGTAGAGCCGTAGTAGGGTGGAAATCAAAGCACATTGGGAATCACACAAGACATTATGACGATCTCAGGTCTACAGACTAACCTATACAAGTGTCACCAGAGAACTGCTATCTGACAATAGGTATATATACCATCTAGGAGTTCTCGGCGAGTCCTATTCGGTGTACCCATTCTGCAATGAGCACCTGTGTACAATCTTTGATGTTGAACACCAATGGTTGTGGGATCAACCATCGCCCCCGGGGTCAAGAAACGTACACACTAGTTTACTCTGGTAATATCGATACCCTGTCTTGATATACCCTCGGCTAGGAACTATTAAAGGATATGCTTATAGACTGCCCAGGCCCCACTAGTATGATCTATATTATAATCCTGGCAGTCAAGCATAATCCTAAGGGCTTCATTGACATGTATATAAAGATATGAAATACAACACATCATACGTTAAGATGAAGATAAACCGGATATCATACTATCATTTCGAGCAAAGATTGTTTCTGTACATATACATGCCTAGCATCCTATACAATATAGTCCTCTAGGGCATACATATCTAACATTCTCCGCTCCGAAACTCCAATGTGCTGTGGTGTATATGGAGGAGTAAGCTGAGAGAGAATCCCATTCTATTTTAAATAGTCTCGAAATTCCGTGCTTAAGTATTCTCCTCCTCGATCAGATCGAAAGACTTTAATACTTTTACCCGTTGGGTTCTCGACTTCATACTTATATTCCTTGAATTTCTCAAAAGCTTCAGATTTGTGTTTCATCAGGAACACATGTCCGAATCTTGAGAGATCATCGGTGAATATAATGAAGTATGAGGAACCATTCCCGGCATATGTAGACATATGACCGCATACATCACTATGTATTAGTCCCAAGAGTTCAATAGCTCTTTCTCTGTGTTCAGTAAACAAAGTTTTGGTCATTTTTCCTTTGAGACATGACTTACTAGTTCCATAAGATGTAAATTCGAACGGATTCAAATATCCATCTTTATGTAACTTAGCTAGTCTTGTCGCATTGATATGACCAAGTCTACAATACTATAAGTAGGATTCGTTCATTTCTGAACTTTTCCTTTTGTGTTTGTTCTGTATGTTTAGAACTGTAGTTTGATTTAGAACGTATATACCGTTATAAAATGTAACAAACCGAATCAACACTTGGTTTAAGAAAATTTTCATAACATTTTTCTCTAGTACAAAGTTATATCCTTCTTTATCTAATAAAGAAATTGATATTATATTGCACATCATTTTTGGTACGAAATAACAGTCGTTCAAAATCAATGTTTTACCATTTGGTAATAAAAGGTGATATTCACCAACGGTTTTGGCTGCAACAATTGCACCATTCCCTACTACGAGACACTTATCACCTTTTCCTAGCTCTCTACTTCTTCTTAACCCATGTAAAAAATTACAAACGTGGGAAGCTGATCCGGTATCCAATACCCAGGACATAGAGCATACTGAGAAACGGTTCTCAGCAACGAACACACCTAAGGAAGATACATCATCATGCTATTTCTTCGTTCGGCTTGCAAGGGAATCCTGATATTCCCCTTTTCCTTACTCAGACTTATGACAATCATAAGAAAAAGCGGAACCAACGTTCCCCAGCTCAGTATAATAAGCGGGTTCGGTCAATACATCCATATTATTATCTTAATTAAGGCGTGTCATGGTCGCTACCTGGAGTGAAAGAGAGAAGAAAACACTTTAGAGTGCGCTCTTTCAAGATTAGATTGGTTATTATCTTATCTAATCAAGATGGCTCCCATTCTTCCTTCAAACCCTAAAAGGTAAGATTAGTCGGGATTAATTACACCCTACAAGTTCGCCAATCGGTCAGCCAGGCAGGTATTGGTACTCCGAGGGAGTCTCCTCGTGCTTTCGCATGGAACTAATTAAATAACCCTGTTTCCGCAAGGGCATGACCCCGTTAAAACCTTTCTTAGACACTTACTGGATCAGCTAATTGTAAAGTGGAAAACTCTTCCAGGAGTAACTCTTACTCGCAGTGGGTATCGGGATTCAACTATCTCATAGAAGGTATGCAATCTCATTGCAAATTTCAACACTTGAAATTCCCAATATCTATTTTTACCCCTAACGACCTTTGACCTTGACAGAGGCCAACAAACTATAGGCCGCTAGTCAAGTTCTAACCGTCATTTCTTGATTGAATTAAACCCACATGCACGACCCTTGACGGAGGTCAACAAAGCCGTACGACTACCCTAATCCAATCGCATCATATGCGGCAGATAAGCACTAATCAGCTACCGCACACTACGTCTTGACGGAGGCCAACAAACGCAACACAAATACTAAAATAGTATTTATCTGAAATGGCGTAGGGTTACGACTGGTTTTGAAGAAAACTTTTAGCGTAATGAACTTGATATCGTTGTAGAATCTAGTGATTTGAAAAGGAGTGGTTTAAGCTCCGTTTTTAAAATCGAATAGTTTTCAAAACAAACCGAGTGGGTTGTAACATTTGCTAGTTTTGCTAAAGAGGTCGCTCCCGATGAAAGGATCTAGGCTCTTTCCTCATCGAATGAGGTGCTGGATATTCATAAAGGAATACCGCTATGCAAAGCAATAACTTGAGCTACCTTTTTGAGAAAATTGATTCTACAACATCTTTAGGTTTCTTTTCTTTTCATTAATCTCATTAATGACATCCCGTCATTTATGTTTCCTAAACATCATAGAAGAAACGAAAATAGAACGTACGCTTATGCCATCCGCATTCGCCTCGGGGCCTCATCATGCGCCGTTAGGTTACTTAACTAAAGGCAGAGCGGGGGATAGACTAGCACGTGTGCAAAACATAAGCAACGTTTATTATATATATCATATATATATTTAGCATCTGTCTCACGCAGTTATATGATCACATCACAGAACTCAGGCAGCAGAAACAAATATATGAAATATAGGATATACTAAGAGGTCTGTGTTTTAAATTAAGCCAGCAATGAAAAATACGGATTCCACGGGCATGATGAATAGCCAAACCCACATCCGTAGACCCCTACAAGAGCGGTAAGTGACCCTGCCAATTCTAGAATTAGGAGACCCAGTCTCGACTCCTCGAGATGGTCTCCCACTGGACTCTAGAACCCGGTTACCTGTGCTCCCCGCCTTGGGTCTATCCTAATGCGGAAAAGTAAATAATATATATCAATGGTGACATCATCCTTAACCCGGAAGTGTCTCAATAAAAGAATATTCCATACAACTTTTTACATGAATGAAAATAGAAAAACTCTCATCTCACGTAAAAACCCCTGGCTATTCAATCACGACGATCCAATATAACATATCACAAGTGACACATAACATTACATGTCATCAATGTAAGTAAATATGCGTATTCTTAAAGTCGTTGACGTATTGCAAAGAGATTGGGGATACACCACATATTACACTTATGGTCGCAGAAAAGAAATAAAAAATATAATAATTAGAATCCACATCAAACCTTAGACATCATAAACCCGAAATATCTCATATCTCGGATTTCATGCCTAACCCTTTAAATCTTGCATTTGTGTCTCGAATTGAAAACACTTTTCAATATCAAGTCTGGTAATTCAACAAGATTCCCGATGAAATGATCGAATGCTCGTCGGGAACTTTAGTAGATTGCCTCACCCCTGATGTCGTCAGCGGAGTGCCCTTAGGCGGAACACCGCGGCCGCAAGCTTTCGAGTGGATGCTTTTAGTTACAGTGTTCTCCTATAGTCACTTGGTCGGGGCTATCTAGTAGTGTTTTCGGGCGACTATTCGCGTACAATACGAGATTGCGACGGAGTTTTGATTCAAATCGAAACTCCGTGGCAATCGATCAAAAGAGACTAAAACGCGAGATTTACAAAACACGAACTAGTTTTCACAAAACTAATTAATGTGGATTCCAAGTACTACATCACATACCATATATATCTAGACGATATTAAATATTTCGATCGGTATTTCAAACACCCACAAATTACAGAGAGCTCAACAACTTGAGCCTCACTAAAAATATCCAGAATGTGCCAAATATCACTATGGAGAAGCACAAGAAAGGGGAGTCCCAAACTCACTAAATATGCAGCGGAACCGCGGCTAAACCCTAGGTTATGCCACGGTTCCACGGGTATTTAATCGAGTTCGGCCTTCGTATTTCTTGGGGCTCTACTAAATACCCTACACAATTTTCTCCATATTTTTAATCTGAAAATTTCTGACTTTTGAAAAATGGACAGAAACAAGATAAAACCGGGTTTCGAAACTCGATCGAACACTTTAACATCGTATAGACCTTACCTAATGCTCTAGCTTGGCTCTGATACCATGAAAGTATATCTTAGTACCATTACTAGGTTTATACAAGTATCGAGTATGCAATTTTAAAAAATCTAGTGTGCTAAGCTATATTAATCTAGAATCGAACTAGAGAATAAGGGTTTATAAAGCATGAAAGTTCTATACTAAGTGAAGAGGGTTACAATCTTTGTAGACCGGTTCTTCACTTCTAAAGCTTCAAGTAGTAGTCCCTAAGCTCCAAGTAGTAGTCCTTAGAACTCTTCTTGGCTCTACTTGAAAAAAGGATCGAGCTTGCTTTGCGATCTTCGAGGCCAAAGATGACCCACCTTGAAGTTTCTCTAACTCAAGCTAATGCTTCACTAATCAAGTATTAGTGAAGCAAACAACCTAAAGTTATGGGCTAGATGAGTGTATCTTGATGAAGTAGGAATTTTGCTCACTTTAGAAATCTCTTTCACTTTTTATTTTCTAATTCAAGAATAAACTAGAGAGGAAGAAGATGAATTTGGGTGAAGAAAATATCTCAAGTGATAATGAGAGAGTTAACCATGGGCTAAAAATAATGGTTGGGTCAAAAAATATCTAGAGTAAAACAAAATAAGGGGATGAGTCATGGCTTCTTCATACTTCTACAAGCATCTAAGCCATGCTCATTTCCAACTCATTTCTAATTTTCTTCTTAATAAATAATTACCCAAATAATGTTTAGTCTTGGTGTGAGTTTCATACACCCATATTCTATGTATCATCCACCATGACACAATAGTATTTTATATATAAATAATATATATATATATATATATAACAAGAGAATAAAATCTTTTAGTGAGCATAATATTAGTTAATATATAAATATATCAAATATAAATATATAACATGAAGAGGACGTGGCAAGGCCGCGACGTATTTACTCAGAAATAAACACGTAAAGCCTAAATAAGCAATATAAAAGTAAAGCACAAGAATAACAAAAGATGTAATGAAACAAAAACTTTTTATTTATATTCATTCTTTATATACAACTGGAAAGTAAAGTACAATAATAGAAAGCGATACCTAAACAATGGATTATGAACCGTAAGTAAAGTAAGTATAAGTAGAAACTAGAACTCTAACTCCTCTGTGAAATGCACCAAGTCATCTTGGCTGGGCTCGATCTCCTGAGAGTCGGGTCCTCCTGACAACATTCCAAAGAAAGAAGAAATAGGAATGTTGTCAGCGAACAATCGCTCGGTAAGCCCTAAGAGAGAGATATGAAAAGATCAAGTAAATGGAATATATCTTGTAATTTATCTGTTTTTGTTATACTAACGTAGTTGTTTATAGCTTGGTACAGAATGCATCAGTGTATACGAGAGGAGTTCAACTATCCGTGGACTAAGGTATACGGAGTACAAGGACCCGTCAAGCCATGGGACACCGGCATAGATTTCAGGTTAGGTGTATTATGGTGACCGTCTCGTGCCACTTCTAATAAATTGCGTACCAATCTACCCTGTTAAAACCCCGTAGTGTATATTGTATTGATTGTATTGGTTTGTTGTATAAGACTTGCCGAAACCATGGTATAAATTCTTCATGTAAACAGTTCGGATGTAAACGTATAGTCATGTAGTCAAGTTCAAAATATATCTATGGTTCGGTCCAGCCAACTCATGTTGCATGTTTGTATTGTTCGGTATTCATGTTCAAGTTCAAGTGTTCATGGTTGGTATATTGGATTCATGTTGAGATGGAGTTATAGTTGGATTCATATTTGGATTGTATTTAGATTAGACCGAGACTCAGATTGAGTCAGACACTTTAGATAGATTTGAGTCCTGAATTAGGTTTAGGAGTTATCGGTAAGTATTGCACATGGACGGTAAGATTTGTGTCTCTTTCCAAGACAATTACCATTGATAACACCATTTTAGTTTTATACCTTAAATAGGCAAGCACCCACTTTCTCTGACTCCCTGAGGCTCAAGAGAATTGGTCTCGCTTAAACCTATGTTTACTAGGGTCCTTATTGTAATTTAATATAACTTGAGGGGGTTTTATGAAAAATATTTTCAGTATACTTTCAAAATAATCTTCAAGTATTTATTTATCGTATTTAGAGTTTTCATGAATGTAATTTTTAAAAGTGAGTTATTCTAGTGAATAAATACTTAGCTTGAATAGTTCATTTTTTGTGTAAATTTAACTTGTATTGATTCTTGATGGTATTTTCATGAAACTTGTAATCCTTTATTTTGTTTAGAAAACGTGGAATTTAATAATATCTTAAAAATATGTGTTTTGATTCTATTTATATATTTATTAAAAATAACTTTTTATTATTAAATAAAAATCCTCGTTTTTCTTAAAAATTGTATAAAAAATTCCATCAAGATCATATGCTCTATGAGGAGGTCTGTATCTCGCTCTACTAGTCCCGAGAATGTGTGATAACCCGCACCATCCGAATCAGATTTCCTAAAAGTGGGTTGTAGAGGCACAATCGTAGGGAATTTAAATAACACAATTTAAAGAATACAGGTTTTGATAGTTTATGGTATTTTGATGTAAAAGTCGTATTTACCACAAAGTTGTTGTTCAATGGAATCATGCTATGTCAAGATGCGTGTTTGTGAGAGGTAGGTCATTACCTCGTGAGGTTTTCTAAAGATAATATAAGCAAAAATGATTAAACGATGTCATATATAATTTCCTGGTTTTTAAGCATAAAAACTTAATAAAAGTTGTTTTACTTGGAGTTTTAAAATGAAACTTGTTTCTAAAAATTGTTTAATGATTAAAAAGCAAGGTTTGATGATTTGGTTGATTGGTTCTTAAGAAAAATTGCAATTCTAAGGAGAATAGAATTTAAAGATCGGTATAACTCCACTTACCGATGTAATTTGAAAAGAGATCATTTTACGGTAAGAAAAGGAGAAGAGATGTGGGACTTACTAGTTGTTTGGGTTAAGAATAAAGGGAGGAAGGTATTGAGATCATCGTGGTGTCGCGGAGTCGCCGGGAACATCTCGAATCCTCACCGAAACTTGATCCAGTGTTAACTCCACTTGTACTCTTCTTTGGCTTGGAATTTTTTTGAGAAATTTTAACAAGAGATTTCAGAATGAAGAGGGCTAGGATATGATATTGTATTTATAGGAAAAAATTAGGGTTTTGAGAGTTGAAGAGAGAATTAAAATGTATTAAAGTTTGGATTAAATGGTGATTTTAAGTCCTCTGTTAATTTACAGAGAAATCAAACAGAATGTGGGTAATAGGGTAGGCCAAGAGGTGTTGTGTGCACAACACGGAGACTTTTCCCCACTGGTGGACCGATGCCGCCGGCCCTAATAGGCATCTCGCCGGTCATAGTGAGTTGGTGGGGCTCTGAATCCTTGCCACATGTCCTCGCTGTATAAATACCCATTTGCATATGTTTATTTAATCTGACTGTTCATTTTTTTACGTGTATTGCATGTGTAAACTTTTGGGCTTCCAGAAAGTTTAAAATAAAAATCAGTAAAAATATATGTGGCTGATGGGATTCGAACACAGGGCTATGTCACAGCAATGCAAGGCTTTACCAATGTTCTACAAGTTATATCTTGCCGTTCTTAAACAATTTTAATTTATAACTTGTGCTTAGGCTTGATACTCTATTCTGTACATTAATTTGAAAATTTTTGTACAATGAAATTGGAGTAGTTACATTCTACCCTCCTTACAAAAATTCCGTCCTCGAAATTTACAATTATTTGAGAATTAGTTTACAAACAAGTAAGGGTATCTTGCATGCATATCGTCCTCTCGTTCCCACGTTGATTCTCCTGGTGAATATTTTCTCCACATCACTTGGACTAAGTTTACTTCCTTGTTCCTAAGTGACTTTACCTTTCTGTCCAGGATTTCAACGGGTTGCTGCTTACAAGATAGATCTGTTTATACAGTGAGCTCGGAGTGATCAAGGATGTGGCTGGGGTCGCTTACATAATTTTGAAGTTGGGATATGTGGAATATGTTGTGCACTCCATCCAATGAGGGTGGAAGTGCTAAACGATATGCCACTTCTCCGACTCGTTCGAGTATGTCGAACGGTCCAATAAATCTCGGACTGAGCTTACCCCTCTTGCCAAAGCGAATTACTCCACAGTTTGGAGATATTTTCAAGAACACGTAATCTCCCTACTGGAACTCCAGGTGTCGGCGCTTTGCATTAGCCCAGTGCTTCTGTCTGTCTTGGGCTATGCGCATTCTTTCCCTGATCGTGCGAACTACATCCACAGTTGCCATGATCTTCTCTTGTACAAGGAGTTCCCAATCTCCGATGTCATCCTAACTTAACGGTGAACGCCACTTCCTTCCATAAAGAGCTACAAAGGGTGCCATTCCAATACTCGCTTGGTAGCTGTTGTTGTATGAAAACTCCACAAGATGTAGGTGATCTTACCACGATCCTCCGAAGTCTAACATACACACTCTCAGCATGTCTTCAAGGATCTGAATCGTTCGCTCAAACTGTCTATCTATTTGTGGATGGTAAGCTGTGCTGAATTTCAGACTCGTTCTCAAGCTAGCTTGCAGACTCTGCCAAAACTGCAATCGGAATCTGGTGTCACGATCGGAGACAATGCAAACCGGTACTCCATGTAATCTCGCGATCTCCTGCATGAGTTCATGGGTATCAGAAATAGTACACTATGAAGAGTTAAATCTTTACTTAGATTCAGACTTACTTCTATGTACTTCTTTGCTAGTGTCTCAGTAGATTGGCCAACTCGAAATGGGATGAAGTGAGCCGACTTTGTGAGTCGATTCACAATCATCCATACCGCATCATTACCTTTCGTGCTGCGAGGAAGTGCAGTCATGAAGTCCATGGAGCTATGTTGCCACTTCCATTCTGAAATAGGTAACGGTTGAAGTAAATTAGCAGTCCTGTGATGTTCGGCTTTTACTTACTAACATACCAAGCATTTAGCTACGCTTCTGGGTACTTCACGCTTCATTCCATGCCACCAGTAATGTTGCCGCAGATCTTTGTACATCTTAGTACCACCAGGGTGTACTGAGTACGGAGAGCTGTGAGCTTCTTTCATCAACTCTTCCCGAACAGGACCTTATGGTACACACAATTTGCTTCTGTATCTCAAAGATCCGTCTTCATGGATGAGGAAGTCTATTCTAAGTCCACTTTCTACTTGTTCTTTGATCTTTTGCAACTTGGCATCACTTGCTTGAGTTTTTTTGATTTGATTGACAATGGTAGATTGAACTTATAAATTCATCAACTCTGAAGTATTACCTGGCATAACTACTTCTATCTCCATCTTATGCAAATCTTGCTGTAGCTTCCACTGTACGGTGAAATTCATTGATAGTGGCTGGCGACTAAGTGCATCAGGAACTACATTCACCTTCCCTGGATGATATTGTAGGTTGATATCGAAGTCCGCCAGAAGCTCTAGCCATCTTCTCTGCTGCATATTCAACTCTTTCTGAGTAAACACTTACTTCAGACTTTTGTGGTTTGTGTATATATCTACCCGTTCTCCAAGCAGATAATGACGTCAAATCTTCAGTGAAAATATAACGGCCGCCAACTCCAGATCATGCGTTGGATAATTGTGCTCATGAATCTTCAACTGTCTTGATGTATAAGCTACAACTTTTCCATGCTGGTATAGAGCACATCCTAATATCTTATCGGATGTATCATAATGCACAACAAAACCTCCAGATTGGTCTGGTATTACGAGAATAGGCGCTGATGTCAATCTTGACTTGAGTTCTACAAATGCTCGTTCACATGCTTCTGACCATATGAATGCTTCATCTTTACGTGTGAGCTTGGTCAGGGGTGTTGCAATCTTCGAAAAACCTTCTATAAATCTTCGGTAGTATCCCGCTAATCCAAAGAAACTTCGAATGTCCTTCACTGTCTTTTGGTGTCGGCTATTCGCTTAATGCTGATACTTTAGCTGGATCCACAGAGATTCCTTTGCCTAAAACGATATGTCCGAGAAATCCGACTTGATATAGCCAAAATTCACACTTGCTGTACTTGGCATAGAGTTGATACTGTCACAAAGTCTCCAGGACAATCCTTAAATGTTCACCATTCTCTTTTCGATTCTTTGAATACACCAGGATGCCATCTATGAAAATAACAACAAACCTGTTTAGGTACTCTCGGAAAACTTGGTTCATCAGATTCATAAATATAGCAGGTGTATTGGTCACTCCAAATGGCATCACAAGAAACTCATAATGACCATAGCGAGTTCTGAATGCCGTCTTCGGAATATCATACTCTTTGACCTTCAGCTGATGATAACCCGAACGAAGATCTAATTTTGAGAAAATGCAAGACCCACTTAGCTGATAGAACAGATCGTCGATTCGCGGTAGTGGATACTTGTTATTTATCGTGACTTCATTCAGAGCTCGGTAGTCAATGTACATTCTGTATGAACCTTCCTTCTTCTTCACAAACAAAACTAGAGATCCCCAACTTGAAGTACTGGGATGAATCCAGCCTTTCTTCAGAAGTTCGTCCAGCTGAGTATGGATTTCCTTCAATCCTTCAGAACTTAAGTGATATGGTGCTTTTATCACTGGTTGTGCACCAGGTACTAAGTCAATACTGAATTCAAGAGCTCGATTGGGAGGTAAACCTGAGATGTCTTCTGGAAATACATCTTCGAACTCTCAAACTACCTCTGGCTTGTCTTCTTCAGCTTGTATTGTTGCAATCACTATCTTCCTTGGTTTAGCTTTGTAGGTGCTAGGTTCCAAAGTACGGTCTCCACTCTTGAAATAAAAGACCGGATGATCTGGTATCTTGAACACTACCCTCCTTTGACGACAGTCAATGGTAGAATAGAAAGTTCCTAGCCAGTCCATACCTAGGACTACATCAAAGTTTGGTATGTCTAGCACCTTGAAGTCAGCATAAAATTCTCTGCTGCAGACGACTACTGGATACAGGTTGTATCCCAAAGTTGCCTTTGGAACGCCGTTCCCTGAACTGAAATTCCAGCTGAATACGAGTGGTTTTATTAGAATCGCATGAGTTCGGACGAACCGTTGCGACATAAAGTAATGCGATACTCCAGTATCGAAGAGTGCTAGTGCAGGTAGGGAGGCTACTAAGATTGTACCTAAGTTGTGTGGGATATGTTTAGGTATAGAAAAAGAATATATGGATGTAAACAAGTATTGAACAGATTTAAAAGATGGGAAGTTACCAGTGATGACTTGGCTAGTGGCTTCAGCTTCTTCCATAGTCATTATGAAAGCTTGACGCTTAAGTACATTCCTCATTGCTGGGGGAGCATTCCTCTGTCCGTTCCTCTATCCTTGAGGTAGGTTCCTTTATGCTTGATAGAATTGACGAGGAGGAGGTGCAGCAGGTCCATGAGGAGATGGAGCTGGGAGAGCAAGTAGAGGAGTAGGTTCCTGGATAGCTGGCCGCTGCGGAAAAGTGATGGCTGGTCTGGAGGCTAGATTCGGATTAAGTCTACGGGGACATGCACCAATGTCGTGAGTGGATGAGCCGCAGACTAAGCACAGGCCGTTTGCATGCCTGCAATCCTTCGCCAGGTGTCCATTCCTCCTGCAGTAGGTGCAAAAGTCTGGACTGGTCCGGTTAAAAGTTACTCCCGGTCTCCTTGGTATAAACGGTGCCCTAGAAGAGGCTCTTCATGCCATCTGAGTAGCAGGGCGCTTCATACCGGCAGATTGATGTTTGCTATTTTTCTTCACCACTGCCTTATATCTTTGGGCAGCCTTCAAAGCAAGGTCGTGGGTTGGGAAATCCCCTGTAACTAGAGCATCTTGGATCTCCTGGTCTAACCCTTACTGAAATCGTCTAGCCCTGATCTTAGCAGTCGGTGTGAGATGTGCTGTGAACCTGTTATGGTCTCGTGTTAGCTGTGTAGTATGTGATATTAGAAAATCGAATATTTGAGACATATTTTACATGCTCAGCATGGTGAATTCAGTATCATACTCATCCACAGATTTGCTCCATATAGAGCCTTGTTGCAGGTGAATGAATTGCTGCTATATGTCAAAACGGGCAGTCTCGGGAAAATATTTCGCGTCGAACATGTCGTGAAATGTCTTCCATTCGATCGCCTGGGTAAGTCGGATTTTTTCAGCCTTCCACCATACCCTGGCATTGTCAGTTAGTTGCAGCTTTGCAACTCTTACCCAAGCAATCTCTGGCACTTGTGTTGCTGCCAGATCGTCTTCGATGGATTAAGCCCATTCTTCTGTTTCCAGGGGGTTCTCTTTCCCAGAAAAGTTCTTTGGGTGCAATGCCCAGAATTTCTTCACTCCGGGTGCCTCGGATTCTGGGCGTTGCAATAGGATAGCAGTCTACTGCTGCATTCCCTCTAAGAGGCTCTTGATTGCCTCGAGCAATACCGTCTGCTCGTTGATAGGAGCTGCTACGGTAGGTGTAAGTGTAAGTGGTGGTGGGATGTTTCCATTAACGTTCGTGTTCGTATTGTTGGGAGAATCCATAACCTTTGAAAGAAAAATAGGGTTAGGATAGATTCAAGGAATATTAAATGTAAAGAATGTATAGTTGTTGATTCTTATAATTCTTGTGATATATTGCTTAGGATTTCATGCAGAATTGACCCTACATGGTTATGTAGGTTTCCATGCAGAACTGAACTGTATCGGCCGCCAACAAAACCTGTCACGTCCCGCTTCCCAGTGTACAGGGAAGAGGACATGGCGAGGCCGCGACGTATTTACTCAGAAATAAACACGTTAAGCGTAAATAAGCAATAAAAAAGTAAAGCACAAGAATAACAAGAGATGTAATGAAACAACAACTTTTTATTTATATTAATTCTTTACATACAACTGGAAAGTAAAGTATAATAATGGAAAGCGATGCCTAAACAGTGGCATATGAACTATAAGTAAAGTAAGTACAAGTAGAAACTAGAACTCTGACTCCTCTGTGAAATGCTCCAAGTCGTCTTGGTTGGGCACGATCTCCTGAGAGTCGGGTCCTCCTGACAACATTCCAAAGAAACAAGAAATAGGAATATCGTCAACGAACAATCGCTCGGTAAGCCCCAAGAGAGAGATATGAATAGATCAAGTAAATAGAATATATCTCGTAATTTATCTGTTTTTGTTATACTAACGTAGTTGTTTGTAGTTTGGTACAGAATGCATCAGTGTATACGAGAGAAGTCCAACTATCCGTGGACTAAGGTATACGGAGTACAAGGCCCAATCAAGCTACGGGACAAAGGCATGGATATTCAGGTTAGGTGTATTATGGTGACCGTCTCGTGCCACTTCTAATACATTCCGTACCAATCTACCCCGTTAAAACCCTGTAGTGTATATTGTATTGATTGTATTGGTTTGTTGTATAAGACTTGCCGAAACCATGGTATAAGTTGTTCATGTAAATAGTTCGGATATAAACGTATAGTCATGTAGTCAAGTTCAAAATATATCCATGGTTCGGTCCAGTCAAGTCATGTTGCATATTTGTATTGTTCGGTATTCATGTTCAAGTTCAAGTGTTCATACTTGGTATATTGGATTCATGTTGAGATGGAGTTATAGTTGGATTCATATTTGGATTGTATTCAGATTAGACTGAGACTTAGATTGAGTCAGACACTTTAGATAGATTTGAGTCCTGGATTAGGTTTATGAGTTATCGGTAACTGCTGCACATGGACAGTAGGATTTGTGTCTTTTTCCAAGACAATTATCATTGATAACACAGTTTTAGTTTTCTACATCAAATAGGCAAGCACCACTTTCTCCGGCTCCTTGAGGCTCAAGAGAATTGGTCCCGCTTAAACCTATGTTTAGTAGGATCCTTATTGTAATTTAATATAACTTAAGGGGGTTTTATGAAAAATATTTTCAGTATACTTTCAAAATAATGCTCAAGTATTTATTTATCGTATTTAGGGTTTTCATAGATGTATCTTTTAAAAGTGAGGTATTCTAGTGAATAAATATCTAGCTTGAATAGTTCATGGTATTTTTCTGTAAATTTAACTTGTATGGATTCTTGATGGTATTTTCATGGAAACTTGTAATTCTTTTTTTTTGTTTAGAAAATGTGGAATTTAATAATATCTTTAAAATATGTGGTTTGATTCTATTTATATATTTATTAAAAATAACTTTTTATGATTAAATAGAAATCTTCGTTTTTCTTAAAAATTGTATAAAAAATTCCATCGAGATCGTATGCTCCGTGAAGAGATCTGCATCTCGCTCTACTAGTCCCGAGAATGTGCGATAACCTGCACCATTCGAATCGGATTCCCTAAAAGTGAGTTGTAGAGGCACAATCGCAAGAAATTTAAATAACACAATTTAAAAAATACGGGTTTTGATAGTGTATGGTATTTTGATGTAAAAGTTGTATTTGCTACAAAGTTGTTGTTCAAGGGAATCGTGCAATGTCAAGATGCGTGTTTGCGAGAGGTAGGTCATTACCTCGTGAGGTTTTCTAAAGGTAATATATGCAAAAATGATTAAATGACATCATATGTAATTTCATGGTATTTAAGCATAAAAACTAATAAAAGTTGTTTTACTTGGAGTTTTAAAATGAAACTTGTTTCTAAAAATTGTTTAATGATTAATAAGCAAGGTTTGATAATTTGGTTGATTGGTTCTTAAGAAAAATTGCAATTCTAAAGAGAATAGAATTTAAGGATCGGTATAACTTTACTTACCGATGTAGTTTGAAAAGAGATCATTTTAGGATAAGAAAAGGAGAAGAGAGGTGGGGCTTACTAGTTGTTTGGTTTATGAATAGAGGGAGGAAGGTATTGAGATCGTCGTGGTGTCGCGGAGTCACCGGGAATGTCTCGAATCCTCGATGGAACTTGATCCAGTGCTAACTCCACTTGTACTCTTATTTGGCTTGGAAATTTTTTGAGAATTTTTAACAAGAGATTTCAGAATGAGGAGGGCTAGGATATGATATTTATAGGGAAAAATTAAGGTTTTGAGAGTTGAAGAGAGAATTAAAATGTATTGAAGTTTGGATTAAATGGTGATTTTAAGTTCACTGTTAATTTATAGAGAAATCAAACAGAATGGGGGTAATGGGGTAGGCCAAGAAGTGTTGTGTACACAACACGGAGATGTTTCCCCATGGAGGGACTGATGCCACCATCCCAAATGGGCATCTCGCCGGCCATAGTGAGGTGGTGGGGCTCTGGATCCTTACCACATGTCCTCGGCTGTATAAATACCTTTTTGTACATGTTTATTTAATCTGACTTTTTATTTTTTACGTATATTGCACGTGTAATCTTTTGGGCTTCCAAAAAGTTTAAAATAAAAATCAGTAAAAATATATGTGGCTGATGGGTTACGAACACAGGGCTATGTCACAGCAATGCAAGCTTTACCAATGAGCTACAAGTTATTTCTTGCTGTTCTTAAAAAAATTTAATTTATAACTTGTGCTCAAGCTTGAAACTCTATTCTGTACATTAATTTGAAAATTTTTGTACAATAAAATTGGAGTCATTACATATTAAATTATTAAATCAACACTTGAATTAATAATCTGGTTATATCATATATAATCGACTAATATCATTTTTATCTATATCAAATTATCAAATCAACACTTGATTCAATAACTCGGTCATATCACATATAACCGAAAAATATTCAATTCTACATTAAATCAACACTTGATTCAATAATCTGTTCATATCTGTCACGATCCGTAATTTAGTACGTGACCGGCATTTAAATCACGCAACGTCCAAAGGCGTAACGTAATTCAAGTAAGCCGAAGCTCAGAAAATCTAAATCTTTTTACGAATAATAGTGGGGGTGCAGTTTTGAAATAAAGGTATAATGAAATAAAGTTTATCTATAAATACATAACTAATGATATAAAAAAAATGCAGGCAGAATGTACTAAAGTTGAGAACATTTCTTTTTGTCTTTAAAATTTTGGGCAGCACCTCCCTTGTATATTTTGAACCGAAACCACATATACATAACAATATAAAAGGCATCCCCAAACGGGAGCTAGCTCTTCGCCAAATAGCAGAATTACAACCACGCAAGCAATGTATACGACGCCCAACAGCGAAGACATTAATCTACAAATAGCGAACACATACCCATTGTTCTAAGTCTCGCAACCACAAGTCCGTCTAAGTCCACTAAATATACAAAGTCTAGTTTCTGATTGATGGGGTTTATCTAGATACAATAGGAAATAATAAATACAATAGTGGGCATGATCCAATATGTCCCACCTACCATAGTAAAACACCCGAATGCAAGCTGTGTGCCTGCGATACCGCTACTGATCCCAAGCGGTCAAACCTGCAAGAACTGTGGCACAACGGGGGTGAGTTGCCATTTCGTGAGTAGAAAACATTAGCAGGTAGAAATCGAATAAAACAACGATTTCCTAGGTCATACTATATCATGAAGGTAATAGTATGATATCTAGGGTGACCATGCTTGCATATATGTCAACAATATAATAAAAGCCAATGACATATACAAATAAACATATGAATCATATGCCTATATGCAGGTGGATATCATCCACCTGTCTATCAACGACAAAAACAACATCATGGAACCAGAGTGTCCAACATCGACACTCGAAACATCATGAAAGCATATGCATATATGTATGAAGATATCAACCAACGTGTGTCCATCAACGACACATCAAAATCATGGAACCTGAGTGTCTAACACCGACACTCGAAACATCATGAAACCCGTGTCCAACATCGACACGTAAATCCTCATATCTTAGGTTCCGTCAGTCCGGATCGGCCCATGGGCTCCGTCAGTCCGGATCGGCCCATATCCATCTCACGACTCCGGTCGGTATCCTCTGGATAACCGCCGGGTCCAAATTATCACCGGTAGGTAGTAGTCTTTTTTCCAGACTCATCATCTACTGCACAACATACCTTTCTTGCCCCAGGATACGATACCGGGTCCACCATGTATCCGCAAACGGTTCATCCAGCTCCTCAAATCGGGTATCACATAGCTCATAACCGAGAAAACTCATGGTGGACACATCGAAATATCATATCAAAAGAAACCGGATTTTTAAAACAATACATACATTCTTTGAAATACAACCACGGTTCTCAAATCCAGAATCTTATGAAAACAGCATCTCAATGCGTATAATCGTAAAGCATGATGTATGCAAATATAGAACAGAAATGTAAGCATATCAGTATATCATGCAATATAGAATAGTGATGTGAGCATATCAGTATATCATGTAAACGAGTCATGTGATAATACTAAACCATTAAGAGTAATAACAAGATATAGCAAGTTGACTGTGTAAGTGACATAGCAATTACCGATGATGAAAGTGTGAAAGCCGGCAATCTATGTAAGTGTAACTTACACATCATCGATAATTGTGCAGGTGTACTAGCCGACGATATCATAACAAATAATGAAAGCACAGGTATACGTAATGCAATGAGAATATCGTAAACGTAGAAGGAAGTAAATCGTAAGCACACTATTATAGGGTATACGTATCTAATCTAACATCTACATAAGAGCTAAACTAAGTAGTGTAGACAGTGATTAACAAAATCTATAACATATCCGAGTCGATGAATCTATCAATCGGCAGTCCAGCCTCACAGCATCACGTACGGCATAATCCATCGTACGGCATCCTCGAGTCAAGGGTATGGATAAATCATCAGGTAAAACTCATCGCGTATGGTAATCCATCGTACGACGGCATTAAACAAATAGGGATTTTATCAACCTATACAACAATGAGGGTACGGATCTAACGTCTCGTACGGTATATCGCTCATTATCCTTATAAATATATATATATATATATATATATATATATATATATATATATATATCTCAAGTCACATCTGTATCATTCTCATATCATGTCTTGGCAACAGTATCTATATTCTCATATCGCCTCTCATCCGTATATCAACATATTAAGCTAAGACATCTTATCTTATCATATTCTCTTTTCATCACATCAATATCTCACATCAAGTAAACTTATATATATTTATCATATTTTACCGATCCCATAACACATCTATCTCAATCTTATCATATTCATCGATCTCATGTCATATCCTTATAGCTTTCGTCTCATATCTCGATATATGTATTCAATCATTCATATCATCACCAATTAACTTTTTGATCATATCGGTAGTTTCCTAGTATAGGTTTCTCCGGCTATATTCTATATATCGGTCTTCATTTTTTAATTGCGGGGGTGCTATACGCCATCCATCCGACTTCCCCCGTAGATATAAATCTACTCACCTGCAAATACCTCGTTTAGCGAAAGTCGATATGCTTCGTCGTCTCGGAAGTCCACGCGAGGTACCTACAAATCAACACATATCGTAACGTTATGAAAACCAAGTCTGAAAACCGATACGGCACACGAAGTGCTCATAGGTTAAAACCTATAGCTTACGCATGCAACAACAACCAAATAACCCTCGTTGTTGACGTACAAATGTCCAACGACCAAATACAATATCAAATACCACAACCCAAGTTCAGAAATCGTATAACATGAAATGCAGCAACGAAGAAAATCACTCCCAGATTTCACCCTAGGCCAAAATAGGGAATTTTGCATATAGGGTTGCTCTAGATATAAGAAAAGGAACCACCAACCAAAAATCATCACAATCCAACACAATGTGGCCGCAATTTGCACCCACGAGGAATAAATCTGCGGCCAGATTATGGTATTTGAGTCTCGGGTTTCAGGGGTTGCTTCAAAATTGCCTGCATGTATCACTGTCAAGGGAACTTATTTTATGGTTGTCTCAGGTCATCCCAGATTCCTATATACCATCAAAATCTGTCAAATAATCGATGTCAGGAAATTCTAACTTTGGGTTTTGGGTTCTAGTCTCTGGTCTTGACCAGTAAAAACAACACTAAGGTCTTACAAACACTCACAACACTTCAATTTACCACTTACAAGTCAAGTCCCCCTTTGAACCTCAACTTGGAAAATTCTAAGATCACAATCTACACTAAAATGAACTCTAAACTAAACTATAAGCTTAAGAAACTAATTACAAGATGAGAAGTGGAACTTCTACCTCATGGGAGCAACTCAAGAAAAACCTTAGATTCCCAAAGTCTCCAAAATCCAAAGTTGAAAGGTCCATAAGGTTTAGGAAGAGGTGGGGATCATTTTTAATGAAGGTGGCATGAGGTTTTGATGAAGATTTGTAGATGTTTTCATGGGGTAGAGGAGGTGGAGGAAGCATGAGGAAGGAGATGAAGATGATGAGGTGATGAAGGAAGTGAAGTGAAGAATGCATGAGGGAACCATGGTTGACTAAAGACCCCCCTTCTCTTTCTCTCTCTCTTTCCCATTCTCATTCTCTATCTCGCCCATACCTCTATGTCCCCCATGTCATCTTTTCTTTTTTCTTTTCTTTTCCTTTTTCCCTCTGTCACAAAATAAAGAAAAGCCCAAATACAAATGAAACAAACACAATGAAACAACATGCAACAAAATTGTAACATGACATGGTGCACTAGCCATGGTTAATTAAAAATACGGATTTGGCATAATCTTGATTAGTAGTGCACTAATCGAGTTTAATTTAAACTTGCATATAATTTATTATAAAAATGCCCAATTCCGATAAATATATTTTTAAATGAATAAATCATTTTAATCTCCAATTATTTCACAAATATTGGTATATATTTATACCATTTTGCGAAAACCCCAAATTTGCAAATCGAATAGTTTTCGCGAAATATATTATTTTAATATTTAAATTACAAAAACAATATTTTATATTTCTGAAATGTAACAATCTTCCCCCCTTAAATAAATTCGGTCTCCGAATTTAAATTTAAACCCCTAAATACTAAAACATTTCAATAATCAGCACCACTCAACGGGGCTCCGATGTCACGGAAGATACAGAAATACCACAGCGCATCAAGTGCGTATGAAAACGAGTATAAAACTCAAAGTCGAACTCCGTCAAGCGTAATGCAATCATCGGAGTTACAATGGAGATATAGATCTCGAAATCCACTACTGAAATCTAATATACTATAGTCAAAATCATAATACGTATATAGTACGCATCCCTTTAATTTCCTCTAAAAACTGGATGAAACACTTGCTAAATCTTTTCTGAATCGCCGTGTAATGCGTAACTCACGGCCCAAGCGGCGGACGCTCAATTTTAAAGTAGTAAATATATCTATTTATGTTTTGCTCAAAATATATGTTCCGCCTTTTAGAAATATCCCAGAGGTTTTTCTTTGTAAAGATTCGTGCCTCTTACAGACACTTAAGAAATAGCGGGACTATAGCTCATTTTTGAAAACCTCTTGGTAAAATTTTAATGCATGCAAAAGTACTCGGGCACTATTCTCAGATCAGTCCTGCTCGGGTACTACATAATATAGTACTCAATATCAAACTATAATGCTCAAGAGCAAAAAAATCAGCCTTAAAAGGCGTATCCAATCATCACGTGCGGCTGGTGCGCACGGAAATCAAGCCAAATACAAGTGCCACGAATGTGCACAAAATCCAAACTAGGTGCAACAGGTGCCCACAGAAACATATGTCAAATACAACTGGTGTGCATGACAACAACATTAAGCGCATCTACAGTGCACGAAAATCTCAATCAAGCGCAACAACTATGCACAAATAAAGTCTCCATCAAGTGCATCTGACATGCACGAATAAAATCTAAATCAAGTGCATCCAATATGCACGAATAAAACCTCAATCAAGTGCATCTGACATGCACGAATAAAATCTCAATCAAGTGCATCCAATATTGTCATGACCCGAAAGGTACGGAACATGACCGGCACTTAAATTACGAAACGTCTCGAGGCGTACGTAATCTAAGTAAGTCAAAACCCAGAAATCAAAACCAAATAAGCAGTAGAGTGAAGGAAAACCAATTTATTGAAAGCGATTTTAACCAAATAAGTCACATCAAGATTTTTAAAAGCAACATCTATTTTTCCGAAAATTTTGGCAGACTCTCCTTTGTAAAAACTGGCCTCAAACGGGTACAAAACAGGAATATACATATAACATGAAATAAGGTATCCCCAAGCGGGAGCTAGCTCTTTGCCCAAGGCGGACTCAAAGTCACACACAATATAAATCATTACTGTGCAAAAAATAAGCATAATAAAGGCACAAGTAATAAGCATCACATCGGCTCAAGTGAGCTCGACCCAGAGAAACAACATATATGTACACAAATATCACTGTCTCATCTCTAGGTCACAATACAACAGTACAAGTGGCAGATAAAGTAGATGGAGTGCACTAGATACAATGAATATATAAGGTGGAAAAAAAATAATCTCACAACCCACCTACGAGCAAAATCCTCAAATCCAAGCAAAAGGAGCAAAAGGAGGAAGTGCGTCCGCCGCTACAGTACTGAAGGATCGGACCAGCAAAATGGCTGTGGCACAACGCGGGTGAGTTGCCAACTCGTAAGTAGTAAGTAACATTTATAAAGGCTATCGTAAGCATGTACGCAAAAGTGTCACAACTCTACAATACTGATATGGCATGATGTACTAGCATATATGCAACATGAATGCAATTTAACACGAGATCTGAGTATGTGTGATATGGGAAAATCATTAATTTCATCTTAGAAAAACTCCTGTGAAATATCTGAAAAAATATCAATGAAATCAACAGAAATCCGTGTCAAGCATCGACACCTCAAATGAATATCTCAATGTCACAAGTATCGGTATCTCAAAGTCTCACGACCACGGTCGGTATCCTCTGGATATCCGCCGCGCCAACAATCACCGGTAGGTAGTCTGCCCCTGCCAGGCTCATCTTCTACAACTCGAACTTCTTGCCCCGGGGTACCTTATCGGGCCACCATGTACCCGAGACGGTTCATCCTACTCCTCGAAACGGGTCTCGAAAACTAACAGAAAATCCATGGTGGACAACACATGTATCATAACACGAGAAAATCGCAACTTGCTATATTTAAAATGAATATCAGGTTTATTAAATCCTTGCGGTTTTCCCCAAAATCTCATAAATCTCAAGTGCTGAAATCCTCAAGAAATATCACCATTAGTACACATGTCAGCGATAAGGAATGCCTATGGTATCAACAATGCAAACTGCAATATATGACTAAAAGACTATGCATAAACGATGATGCAGTGAGGTACATGCATATGACTAGCAATCCTACTTGTTCATCCTGAGGAATTTGAATGCATTAGTACAGGTTTACACTCATATATGGTGAAATTGTTCTAGATGCTGGTTTGAACAAGCTATCTAGTGTTTGTGGCATAGCAATTACCAAGGTGTGTGTGTCCGCAAGAATAGTGCTCGTGCTGCATAAGTCCATGGTAATGGTGCAAGTGTCCTATGAGATGAATTCGCACACATATATATAGAGGATCATGCAATGCAGCGAGATAAATAACTAGGAACTACACGCATAAATGCCAGTGCTATTAGAGGTTTTTAAACTATCGGGCGCCTTGCGCCATCCAAACGATTTCCCCGTAGATGTGTACATCTACTTACCGGAATGTCTCAGCTAGCCGGATCTAATCTCCGCGCCGCGTCCAATGTCTCCGCGATCGATCCTAGAATCATACAATCAACACACATAAAGCAAAAATCCTGCCAAAATGCGATATCAAGATCATACGAGAAAACTAGCGTCGCAAGTTAACGCGTGTGCACTCGAAACACCAAAACGTGTGGGCTAGCGTCTGAAAACACCCCGACACGCTGTGACACATAGCAAACACCAAACCAATCATATAATGTACGTGTCGCGCAAGTCTAAAAGTGCTAGAAACAAGGTAATTGGTTCCATATTTTGAATCGAGTGGAAAAAGGAAAAGTTGCATGTACCAAGGACCTACAAAACCTAGCAGACACCTACGGAAGAAGCCCCGACACCCACACCCACCCTATGGCTGCAAATTGTGGCCAGACACATTAAATCTGCAGCCATTTAGGGGAGAGGGGTCCCGTGCTTCATGTATGTGGTCCTATCCCAGTCACTAAGCTCCAGTAAATGTAACTTTTGCCTGAAGCACCCGGGTCAAAAGCAGATCTCAAAATGAACCCAGATCTTAACTAAAACACTAATTAACACTAATTTAATACAATAAGGTATTTTAGTGAAATCTGGTGCAAAAACTTGGATTAAGTGATACTAATAACACTTAGCTAAGCTAATCAAGCCATAAAAACTTAAACTTGGCCTAATCGCCACATAAACCACAAAACTAGCACTAAAATCATCTTAAACACTAAATTATGCTAAATAACTACAAGTCTAGCAAAAAAAATGGAAGTTGTGTTTAACTTTATACCTCAAGTTGGTCCTAAGAGGGTTCAAACATGTTGACCTTGCTCCAAGAACCAGCAAGGAGGTGTTTTGGGGTGTGTAGCAAGAGATTTTGTGAAGAAGGATGGATTTTTAATAGAGAGTGGAGCTTGAATGAATGAAGAAGAAGAAGAAAAAGAGAAGAAGAAGAAGAGGAGGGGCTGTGGGAGTTGCAGGAGCTGCTGCTGCTGGAAAGAAACGAGTGAGAGGGAGTGAGAATTGTTATGAGGGAAAGAAATGAGAATGAGAGAAATGAGTGGGAGTGTGAGGGTGCAAGTGAGTAAGGGTTTTGGAATTGAGGGTGAGCTTAGTGGAGCCATGCCTCCTCTCTCTCTCTCTTCATTAATTACTAAGCAAGCTTGCTCATGCTCATCATGCCCTCTCTCTCTCCTCATCTCTCTCAAGTCAACCCCAAAAGAAAAACATTTTTATTTTTATTATTTTTTGAAAACTAATAACTTAATTAACTTCATATTATCCTAATGCAATGGGTTAACACACTATGGCTACATAATCATGGTTTAACCCCAAATTAGCCCTAGGTTAACATGCACATGTATGTGCAAGCCCAAATTAAATACTAATAAAATATTCATTAATTTTTCTAAAATATTTGAAAACCGTTTTGGTAAACTTTTTACGGAAAACCGTTTTGTAAACTTTTTATGAAAAACCGCATTATCGCTTAACTAACCACTAATCGCATTCTAAACTGTTACAATCTTCCCCCCTTAAAGAAATTCATCCCCGAATTTAAAATTTTTACTAGGCGTACCTTCAAAGAGATGAGGGAATTTCTTCCGCATCTCGCTCTCGGCCTCCCAAGTGATCTCTTCACCATTCGGGCTGTGCCAAAGAACCTTCACAGATGGTAAGACCTTTGATCGAAGTTTCTTCACCTGCCGATCCAATATCACTACTGGCTGCTCGGTAAATGAAAGATCGCGCTCAAGCTGAACGTTCTGATGCTGAATCATGTGAGAAGAGTCATGAAGGTATCTGCGAAGCATCGACACATGGAATACGGGGTGAACGTCCGCAAAGCTAGGTGGAAGAGCCAAACGATATGCAACTGCGCCGACACGCTCGAAGATCTCGAAGGGACCAACAAATCTGGGACTAAGCTTCCCCTTTCGCCCAAATCTCATCATGCCCTTCATCAGAGAGACCCTCGGAAAAACATGATTGCCAACGCTGAACTCGAGTCTGCGACGACGTCTGTTCGCATACGATTTCTGCCTGCTCTGAGCCGCTCTCATCCGATCTCGAATCAACTGTATCTTCTCGGTCATCTCCTGTACGATCTGCAGCCCCAAAATACTGCTCTCGCTGAGCTCTGTCCAACAGACGGGCGATCGACATCTCCTCCCATATAAAGCCTCGAAAGGTGCCATCCGAATCGTATCCTGGAAGCTATTATTGTAGGAGAACTCCACTAAAGGTAAATGATGATCCCAGCTACCACCGAAATCTAAAACGCACGCTCGGAGCATGTCGTCAAGAGTCTGAATAGTCCGCTCTGACTGGCCGTCGGTCTGCGGATGGAATGCTATGCTGAAACTCAAGCGGGTGCCCAAAGCCTCCTGAAGTCTCTGCCATAGTCGGCTGGTGAACTGGGTGCCTCGGTCAGACACAATACATGTTGGGATACCATGCAATCGTACGATCTCATCGATATAAAGCTGGGCATACTGAGCAAATTCGAAAGTGGTCTTCACTGGCAGAAAGTGAGCCGCTTTCGTCAATCTATCCACGATCACCCAAATAGAGTCATACCCTTGACTGGTCCTGGGTAGACCCACAATGAAGTCCATAGAAATCTGCTCCCATTTCCACTCCGGAATGGGCAAAGGCTGCAACTCTTCCGCTGGCCTCTAGTGCTCGGCCTTGACTTGCTGACAAGTCAGGCATCTCGACACGAAGTCTGTGACGTCCTTCTTCATTCCGTCCCACCAGTAAACATCTCTAAGATTGTGGTACATCTTGGTGGAACATGGATGAACGCTGTATATCGATCTATGTGCCTTCTCAAGAATCTCACGTCTTAGTCCCTCAGAGTCTGGTATGCACAGTTTAGTCCCAAATCGTAGTATCCCCTGATCGTCGATCACGAACTCGAAATCTCTGCCCTGTCTAACATGTGCCATGATCTCCGAACAACGGTCATCACTGTATCGTGCCTCATGGATGTGGTCAAGCAACTTTGGACGTGCACAAATATGCGCAAGCTGTCCCCCGGTTGGAGTAAACTCGAACTGCACTCAGCTGTCGCATAGAATCTGCCAATCTGCCGACGACTACCTCTGCACTGCGCTCAAACAAGATAAACTACCTCCGGGCCTCCGACTCAAAGCATCCGCCACAACGTTCGCCTTGCCCGGATGATAAAGGATCTCGCAATCGTAGTCCTTCACTAGCTCCATCCAACGACGCTGTCTTAGATTCAGGTCTCTCTGCTGAAATATGTACTTCAAGCTCTTGTAGTCTGTGAATATCTGGCACGACTTGCCATATAGATAATGTCTCCAGTTCTTGAGTGTAAACACCACTACAGCCATCTCTAAATCGTGAGTAGGATAATTCTGTTCGTGCGTCTTCAGCTGCCGAGAAATATACGCGATAACCCCGTCGTGCTGCATCAACACGCAACCTAGTCCCACTCGAGAAGCATCATAATAAACCACAAATCCGCCCGATCCCGAAGGCAATGACAACACTGGTGCAGTAGTCAGACGAGTCTTCAACTGCTGGAAGCTATGCTCGCACGCCTCGGTCCAATCAAAAGGAACTCCCTTCCGGGTCAACCCGGTCAACGGTGCAGCGATACTAGAGAAGTACTGAACAAAACGTCAATAGTAGCTGGCCAGGCCTAGAAAGCTGTGGATCTCTGTAACTGATGCTGGTCTGGGCCAATGCTGAACGACCTCGATCTTCTTCGGGTCTACACGTATACCATCACTCGTAACCACATGACCCAAGAAATCAACGCTATCAAGCCAAAATGCGCACTTAGAGAATTTCGCGAACAGCTGGTGCTTTCTCAATGTCTACAATGTGACCCGCAAGTGCTGCTCATGCTTCTCTCGGCTCCAGGAATACACTAAGATATCGTCAATAAATACGATGATGAACTGATCAAGATACGGCTTGAAAATGCGGTTCATCAAATCCATAAACGCCGCTGGGGCATTGGTGAGTCCGAACGACATCACCAAAAACTCGTAGTGCCTGTAACGCGTGCGAAAAGCCGTCCTCGGAATATGCTCCTGCCGAACTCGCAACTGATGGTAGCCTGATCGCAAATCAATCCTCGAAAAGTGTCCCGCACCCTGAAGCTGGTCGAATAAATCATCGATACGTGGTAGGGGATATCTGTTCTGTACGGTAACACGGTTCAGCTGGCGGTAATCAATACACAAGCACAAACTGTCGTCCTTCTTCTTGACGAACTGGATAGGAGCACCCCAAGGAGACATACTCGGTCGAATAAGCCTTTTATCTAACAAATCCTGCAACTGATCCTTCAGCTCTCTAAGCTCTGCCGGGGCCATCCGATAAGGCGGTATGGAAATAGGCCCCATGCCGGGGATCAAATCGATGCAGAACTCAACATCGTGCTCTGGTGGTAGCCCAGGCAGCTCGTCAGGGAAAACATCAGGAAACTCACACACAATCGAGACTTGGTCCAACGGAACCTCTGCAGCTCTAGTATCACCCACATACGCTAAGAACCCCTGACATCCCTTCCGTAAGAGCTGACCGGCGTGAAGAGACGAATTCAAGCTGGGAAGAGTGACGCTGCGGTCTCCCTGAACAACAAGGATTGGCTCTCCCGGAAAAATAAATCTGACTGCCTTCTCATGGTAGTTCAGAGATTCATAACAAGTGGCTAGCCAGTCCATGCCCAGAAAAACAGCAAAGTCCAATATATCGAGGAGAATCAAATCAACCGATGAATCCCTCTCCCTGATATGAACGGAACACAATCGAAACACAAAACGAGCGACAAACGACTCGCCTACCGGAGTAATAACAACAAGCGGCTGATCTAACGACGATGACTTATGACCCAACATTGGTGCAAAGCATGTAGATACATACGAATGTGTGGAACCTGGGTCGAATAATACCCGCGCGTCGAAAGAACATACTGGCAAGGTACCTGTCACAACGGCATTGGATGCTTGCGCATCATATGGAGTCAAAGCGAACACTCGGGCCTGTCCCCCACCAATAGCTGGATGTCCTCTACCGCGGCCTCTGCCTCCTCGTCCTCTCTGAACAGGACCTCCGTGTCCACGGCCTCTGGGGGCGTCTAACTGGCGTGGAGCATCACCGGGGTAGGAAGTAGAGCTCTCTGATGAGGTGGTGAAGGTGGTAAGGTCACGTGTGGAATTGTCGCCGCGCCCTGTCGTCTCACCATACAGTCTCTGATACGATGGTACGGACTCCCGCACCGAAAACATCATGGTGACGCCTGCTGGCCCTGCGGATAAGAACCAAATAACTGACCCCGTCTAACTTCTCTGCCGCCACCATCTCCCGGAAAGAATCTGTCACGATGCCTCTGAGCTGGCATATCGGTACAAATCCTCTTCGGCCCAGAAACGACCGAAGTCTCTGAAATGCGCTCCTCCAACCGTAAGGCCGTGTCCATAGCAGCTGCATAAGTGTCGAAGTGCTGGGCGCCGATGGAAAGAAATAACTGTGTGTCAAGTCCCTGCATAAACCTCTTTATCCTCTTCTCTTCAGTGTCTACCAAGTAAGGAGTATATCGGGACAACTGAGCAAACTGGATATCATACTCGGACACTGTCATCCCTGGAGTCTTGAGCAAAGCCTCAAAACTACGGGCTCGAGCATCACGAACGCTCTTTGGAAGGAAACGAGCTAGAAATACTGCTGTGAACTCATCCCAAGCCATAGGAGGTAGGCCTGCAGCTCGACCTCTCTCGACCGACTCACACCACGTCTGAGCAAGGCCCTCCAGACGAAAACTCGCTAACTCTACCCATCTATCGTTAGAACATCTGAGTGAACGACAAATCCTAGCCAATCTGTCGAGGAATGTCTGCGGATCCTCCGCTGCATCTGTGCTAGTGAAAACTGGAGGTCTCAGGCTCATGAACTCCTGTAGTGATACGGGAATAGCTACGGTAGTAGTAGAAGCAACTGTCTGGGCAGCAGGTACAATCGTAGTCTATGCAGGGGTAGGTACGTCCTCAGATCTCTGTGCACGACTGGTCTCGACTAAGGATCCCATCATCTGACGTAGCTCCTGCATACCTGACTCTAGCCTATCCATGGGGCCTGGGGAAGGAGGATCAATCTGTATCTGAGGGGTAGGCACGCCGTCCTGATCGGTCCTCGTCTCGGACGAGCCCGCTCGAATCTCATCTCTGGCGGCAGCCCTCTGCGCTCTTGTAGCCTTCGGCGGCATAGTGGCTGGTACAGGAAATAGGATAATAAGAACAATGCAATAGAATCATAGGATACACGGAATTGAAGAAGGAAATTCAAGCAAGGATATCCTAAAGTCACTTAGGCGGAGTACCGTACCGCAAGTATGCCACGGACATACACACGTTACGTTACCCTGCTTAAGTCACTTACTCTATCTACCAAGGGTCATCCTACACTCAGAAAGGTAAAACCTATCGCTTTGATACCAATTTTGTCACGACCCGAAAGCTACGGAACATGACCTGCACTTAAATTATGAAACGTCTCGAGGCTTACGTAATCTAAGTAAGCCAAAACACAGAAATCAAAACCAAATAAGCAGTAGAGTGAAGGAAAACCAATTTATTAAAAGCGATTTTAATCAAATAAGTCACATCAAGCTTTTTAAAAGCAACATCTATTTTTCCGAAAATTTTGGCAGACTCTCCTTTGTAAAAACTGGCCCCAAACGGGTACAAAACAGGAATATACATATAACATGAAATAAGGCATCCCTAAGCGGGAGCTAGCACTTCGTCCAAGGTGGAATCAAAGTCGAACGCAATATAAATCATTACTGTGCAAAAAATAATCATAATAAAGGCACAAGTAATAAGCATCACGTCGGCTCAAGTGAGCTCAACCCAGAGAAACAACATATATGTACACAATCTCACTGTCTCGTCTCTAGGTCACAATACAACAGTACAAGTGGCAGATAAAGTAGATGGAGTACACTAGATACAATGAATATATAAGGTGGAAACAAAATAATCTCACAACCCACCTACGAGCAAAAGCCTCAAATCCAAGCAAAAGAAGCAAAAGGAGGAAGTGCGTCCGCCGCCACAGTGCTGACGGATCGGACCTGCAAAAAGGCTGTGGCACAACGGGGGTGAGTTGCCAACTCGTGAGTAATAAGTAACATCTATAAAGGCTATTGTAAGAATGTACGCAAAAGTGTCACAACTCTACAGTACTGATATGGCATGATGTACTAGCATGTATGCAACATGAATGCAATTTAACACGAGATCTGAGTATGTGTGATATGAGAAAATCATTAATTTCATCTTAGAAAAACTCCTGTGAAATATCTGAAGAAATATCAATGAAATCAACAGAAATCCGTGTCAAGCATCGACACGTCAAATGAATATCTTAATGTCACAAGTATCTGTATCTCAAAGTCTCACGACCACGGTCGGTATCCTCTGGATATCCGCCGCGCCAACAATCACCGGTAGGTAGTCTGCCCCTGCCAGGCTCATCGTCTACAACTCGAACTTCTTGCCCCGGGTACCTTACCGGGCCCACCATGTACCCGAGACGGTTCATCCTACTCCTCGAAACGGGTCTCGAAAACTAACAGAAAATCCATGGTGGACGACACATGTATCATAACACGAGAAAACCGCAACTTGCTATATTTAAAATGAATATCAGGTTTATTAAATCCTTGCGTTTTCCCCCAAAATCTCATAAATCTCAAGTGCTGAAATCCTCAAGAAAGATCACCATAAGTACACATGTCAGCGATAAGAAATGCCTATGGTATCAACAATGCGAACTGCAATATATGACTAAAAGACTATGCATGAACGATGATGCAGCGAGGTACATGTATATGACTAGCAATCCTACTTGTTCATCCTGAGGAATTTGAATGCATTAGTACAGGTTTACACGTCATATATGGTGAAATTGTTCTAGATGCTGGTTTGAACAAGTTATCTAGTATTTGTGGTATAGCAATTACCAAGGCGTGTGTGTCCGCAAGAATAATGCTCATGCTGCATAAGTCCATGGTAATGGTGCAAGTGTCCTATGAGATAAATTCACACATATATATAGAGAGGATCATGTAATGCAGCAAGATAAATAACTAGGAACTACAAGCATAAATGCCAGTGCTACTAGAGGTTTTTAAACTATCGAGCGCCTTGCGCCATCCAAACGATTTCCCCGTAGATGTGTACATCTACTTACCGGAATATCTCAGCTAGCCGGATCCGATCACCGCTTTTCCCTTCCACGCCGCGTCCGATGTCTCCGCAATCGATCCTAGAATCATAAAAGCAACACACATAAGGCAAAAATCCTGCCAAAAATGTGATATCAAGATCATACGAGAAAACCAGCGTCGCAAGTTAACGCGTGTGCACTCGAAACACCAAAACGTGTTGGCTAGCATCTGAAACCACCCCGACACACTGTGACTCCCAGCAAACACCAAACCAATCACATAATGTACATGTCGCGCAAGTCTAAAAGTGCTAAAAACAAGGTAATTGGTTCCAGATGTTGACTCGAGTGGAAAAAGGAAAAGTTGCATGTACCGAGGACCTACAAAACCTAGCAGACACCTACAGAAGAAGCCCCGACACCCACACCCACCCTCTGGCAATAAATTGTGGCCAGACATATTAAATCTGCGGCCATTTAGGGAAGAGGGGGTCCCGTGCTTCGTGTGTGTGGTCCTATCCCAGTCACTAAACTCCAGTAAATGCAACTTTTGCCTAAAGCACCCGGGTCAAAAGCAGATCTCAAAATGAAACCAAATCTTAACTAAAACACTAATTAACACTAATTTAATACAATAAGGTATTTTAGTGAAATCTAGTGCAAAAACTTTGATTAAGTGATACTAATAACACTTAACTAAGCTAATCAAGCCATAAAAACTTAAACTTGGCCTAATCGCCACTTAAACCACAAAACTAGCACTATCATCTTAAACACTAAATTATGCTAAATAACTACAAGTCTAGCAAAAAAAAATGGAAGTTGAGTTTAACTTTATATCTCAAGTTGGTCCTAGGAGGGTTCAAACATGTTGACCTTGCTTCAAGAACCAGCAAGGAGGTGTTTTGGGGTGTGTAGCAAGAGATTTTGTGAAGAAGGATGGATTTTTAATAGGGAGTGGAACTTGAATGAATGTAGAAGAAGAAGAAAAAGAGAAGAAGAAGAGGAGGAGGGGCTGTGGGAGTTGCAGGAGCTGCTGCTGCTGCTGGAAAGAAAAGAGTGAGAGGGAGTGAGAATTGTTATGAGGGAAAGAAATGAGAATGAGAGAAATGAGTGGGAGTATGAGGGTGCAAGTGAGCGAGAGTTTTGGAATTGAGGGTGAGCTTAGAGGAGCCATGCCTCCTGTTCATATCAGATTTTTGCATTTTTATACCGTCCAATTTTTATCACATTGCATATCGGTAGGTACTCTTGAGCCGTGTTTGCTAGTCAATTGCCGGATACAGGTTCTCGGCTCTAAACGATGAAATTCATGGAAAAACACGACAAAATCCGGGTTCCTGCCAACCACAGATAAAACACGGATCTCCGCTCTTTATCCGTCTGTTGCCACACACCAGTTTAAGAGACAAAATGGCAAATCAATGTCGTTTTCATGCACAAGGCTCAATGGAAACACGAGATCCAAGAAATCTACGCGGAGCTCGAGGAAATCTTGACAAAAAGATCCACATCAAATCACCTTTTGACATGCTGCAAATCTGGAAGAAATGTGGACTGATTCTAAGAAACAAAGTGTACCAAAATGATCCAAACATCAACACTAAGAACCACAGAAAATCCGAGCATCCAATCCCTCTAAAGCGCCGCGGTTCCGCGGCATTAGCATGCTTAGGCCGTGGAACCGCGGCCGTACGGCCTCCTCAGTCGACGAAGTTTCAGGGGTATTTTGGTCTTTTCATGTAGAGGCAGAATTTTGCCCTAGATTTCCAGTTCCCTGCCTATAAATAGCCCAGAACCTTGTGAAGCCAAGGGAGCATAATCTTGTATTTTTTCTAGGTTTTAGAATACTTGTTCTTCTTCCTCTTCTCATCTCTTCACCATTGAAAAACTTGTAGTGAGCTTTTGTGAGTGAAGAATGATGAATAAAGAAGTTCATTTCATTATCATACTTGTCTTGCTCTTATGTTAAATGCTTGTAATTTTCATTTGTTAACTTAGTTGTTGTTATTTCTTGTTGTTTCTTTCTTTCTCTTTTTCTTTATCCTTAAAACAACCATGATGCTTACGCTTGATCCTTGCCAAGGTGAGGTCGCAAATAGCTAGTTGTTATCTTCTAATCTCTTTTTTTCTATCTTCCTCTTTGTTTTGTTTTCTTTTCATTATGATGTGTGAGTAGTTTCCATACTTGTTAGGGTAGGATAAGGGAAGTTTGAGAGAAGGGAATCTCTCTCACTTTTTCCTTGCCCAACATCTTAAATCGACTCCCGTTAATTGAACCACAATCCGCTCCCTACGGCACCCTATCCTACATGATAGCGGTGATTCCGTAGTGAGACCGGTTGTGGTTGAATTAACCGGAGGTTGTGGCTAAGAGCCAAGAACGGACGGACAAGCACCAAAAGGAAGAACTTAAGCGTTGGAAAGCCTAGCTTATACTCGCAAGTTCCTTCCTAGTCGTGCTAATCCCCGTTGTTTCCGATTACCGTAACACCGATATTAAAAGTGGCAACGAAAGAAGTGAGCGACTCCTAACTCAAACTAACCTAATCCTAACCCTAACAAGCTCTCTTTACATATCATTTTAACACTTAGATAATCACAAACAAATCTGGAAAATTGGACTTAACTCGTTAAAGCACATAGAAAAAGATTCCCATCTCCCTGCGGACGACCCGTACTCAACCGGCTAGCTACAAGCGAAACCGTTTTGATTGCGGTAATTAACTAAACTTGAACACGCAGAAACCATACAAATCAAATGGCGCCGTTGCCGAGGAGACGGTAGTGTATTTTCTTGTGTAATTTCGGGTTAACTTGTGAATATAAATATAACCAAAAATATATATATACTTTGTAAAGAAAAATCATCTTGTTATTTTTGATTAGTTTTTGTGCAACTGTGCAGGATAATACGGAGTTCGAGTTCAGTGCCAAAGACGTGGGAAGATAGACCCACATTTCGCGGCTACACCGCGACGGATCAAAACGAAGCAAACGGTCTACTGTAAAAATCTGGAGCAGATACAGTAGGAAAGTCAAAATTCAGCACATCCAGACAAGCAGAGGACACCCAGACAAGCCCACACCAGAAAACTGAAGGCCCAAGCCCATCATACCGCCGCGGAACCGCGGCATAAGGAGGCTTAGACCGCGGAACCGCGACCGTTTGGTGCCTTCGGGCTGCCAAAGTTTCTGTACGTTCTCCTTTTCTCTCCCCCACTCCTCTGGACTCCAATAAACTGTGTTTTCTGCAGAATTCTTTGCGCAAACTCTCTTCCCCCTTCCAATAAACTGTTCTTATGCAGGATTCTTTGCGCCGCGCTAAAAAGTAAAAATTGTTTGCAGTTGATTTGTTACCGCTTTGCATTCATTAATACGGACTTAAGTGGCTTGAAACCAATTCAGATTGGGTGGGGATTTCATCACCCTTCCCAAGACCCCAAAAATCACAAAAGCATATGCATTGACCATTGTTAAATTAAAAAATATTAGACTCAGCCCTAAGGACTTCGCGCTCAATAGGACAGAGGACTAGTTACAGGCATCGGCCGTTTATCCTATCTGACTTTTGCGGTGTCTAGGCAAGTGTGTCGAAGGCAAGTGGTTATTTAATTAAGGAACTTCGCGAAAGCGTTGGACAACCTCCCACTTACCTGGCACTTACCTGGTCGCAATTGACGGAGAAGAGGCGGTTTGAGGTCCTATTTCTAGCCCTCTAGAACAGTTAGGAGCTGTCTAGCAGACCTAGGTGACCCTAGATCTATGTGTGATTGTGCATATCTTGTTTGTGATTGCTTAAAGCCGTAAGTCCGTACATATTTCTGTAAAGCTCTTTCTAAAAATAAAAAAAAAGGAAAAAAAATCCAAAAACTTTTATAAAAACTTGCCCTTTGTCGCCAAAATCTATTTTTTCACCCACCACCCATCGCTTTTCTCCATTGACGTTTTCTTACCCTCACCTTCTCCGCTTTGACTATACTAAACTCGTTTAGTGTATGTCCGCTTGGACTCGGGACACTAGCGCCCGCCTAGTCCGCGTTACGTTAGTCGCTGCCGACTACGCGATCGACTCAGACGTCGAAACTCCGTCCACTCCTCTTTCACCTTTACCTTTGCCGGCCAACTCCGACGTTGACCGGAATTCTGTTCATACATCTTCACCTTCACCATCACCAACCTCTTCTTCCGCGATGTCAGGATTTAATCCGAACATCTCTTTGACTACCCCTGGATTGGCTCCACCTCCTACGGAGACCAATAACCCACCACCACCGCCTGTTGTAGCGCCGCAGCGAATCGCGCTCCAGGATCGTTTCTATCCCACCCGTTCTGCACTTCCCACCTGCCTTTCTCTTCCACCGGCCAATGGGGATAATTTTGAAATTAAGCCCCACTTCATCAACATGCTTCCACGATTTCATGGGCTTGAATCTGAAGATGCCTATATCTTCATCAATAAATTTCAAAACGTTTGTGCCATGATGAAAACTACCCAACTGTCGGACGATACTATACGTCTACGGGTCATTCCGTTCACTTTATGCGATCTTGCTGAAAAATGGCTGTATAGCACCGCTTCCCACTCCATAACCAGTTGGGACGAGTTTGTTAAAGCGTTTCTCAAAAAGTTCTATCCGAATCATAAAACCGCAAGGATTCGCAATGAAATCAACCAATTCTCTCAGCTTCCTTCTGAACCCTTCTGGAAGTGCTTTGACCGGTACAAAGACCTTCTTGTTCAGTGTCCTCACCACGGTATACAGAAATGGCAACTTTGCCAAACCTTATACGAGGGCCTGAACCCAGCAACGAAGCAGTTGTTGGAAACCATCTGTCAGGGCCACTTCCTATCGAAATCTGACGAGGAAGCGTGGCAATTCTTTGACGACCTTGCGGAGCAAACGCTACAATGGGAGAGCACCAGACCGACTTCTTCTTCTTCTACCTCCACGTCTACCGGTCAGTCTAGGGTAGGAATTCACCAACTTGACGTCTCTATTGCGATGAAAGCTGAAATGGCTGCGATAACAAGAAAGCTTGAAGCGATAGAGAGCAAATTCTCTTCTCCTGCTCCTACCCCTGTTCTCCCCCTTCGCACTATTTGCGCCTGTTGTTCCGATCCTTCTCACTTAACCGAAGAGTGTCCTTACAATCCACCATCGCAAGGACAGGATCAGGTTAATGCTGCATTTCAGCAAAGACCGAGGAATGATCCATACTCTTCCACCTACAATCCCGGTTGGAGGAACCACCCAAATTTCGCCTGGAATCAGAATCAGAATCAATTCCAAGGCAACAATTTCCAAAGGCCTCCTCCACCGCAACAACAAGCGCAACAACAAACTCAACATCAATTTCAGCAGCCCTTCCAACCCCAACCTTTTCAAAATCAGACGAACAACTTTTCACCCAACAATTCTTTTCCACCGAACAACTTTGTTCCGTCAAACAACGATAAGGTTTCCTCGCTCGAACGAAGTCTGGAGGCGTTCGTTAAACAATCGACACAATCCACCGCCAACATCCAGTCTTCCATTCAGTCCTTAGTGCAACACACTGCCGCTCACGGGCAAAGCATCAAGACCATCGAGGCCCAAATTGCACAACTGAATGCGGCCTTAAGCGAGCGAGAAAAGGGGAAGCTTCCGTCCCAGCCACTCCCAAATCCCGGTCACCCACAGAATGTACATGTTGCTCTTGAACAACAGAATCATAATGTGAGTGCCGTGACCACATTGAGATCGGGAAGGATGCTGCAAAACAACATTGGCACACGGATCAACGATGACACCCCGGCCGCTTCTTCTTCTTCTCCTGCTTCTTCGTCTTCTGAGCCTATTCTCCATTCTTCAAAAGGCTCTTCTTCTTCTTCTTCTTCTTCTTCTTCTTCTTCTGCTCTGAACGGACCCACTTCTCACTCCACGAAAACACATGTTCTAGGATCCGTTCCAACTCCACAATCTCCTTCACAAGCATTAGACTCAACCAATTTTAAAAACGTCCCATTTCCAAACCGGTTGAGGTCTAATAAACAAAATCCTCAAATGGAGAAGATTCTGGAGTTATTTAAGCAGGTTAACATTAACATTCCTCTTTTAGATGCCGTCCAACAAGTCCCATCCTACGCGAAAATCTTAAAGGACTTGTGCACGAAAAATAGGAAGTCTCAGGTACTAAAGAAAGTTTTCTTGGCTAGTGCTGTGAGTGATGCTCTTACCCAATCTTTACCACAAAAATGGAAGGACCCTGGCTGTCCTACGATTTCTATTACCATTGGGGATAAGAACATCAACCGCGCACTATTAGATCTTGGTGCCAGTGTTAACCTGCTTCCGTACAGTATACGAGCAATTAGGCGTAGGAGAGCTGAAACCCACACACTGTACTCTCCAAATGGCCGACCGATCAATCATCCATCCTAGGGGTGAGCTAGAGGATGTGTTAATCAAAGTCGGGGACTTCATATTCCCCGTTGACTTCATTGTATTAGACACACAGCCTGTAGCCAACCCCCGGAATCAAATTCCGGTGATACTCGGTCGCCCATTCCTTGCAACCTCAAATGCTGTGATCAATTGTCGCAATGGTTCGATGAACCTCTCTTTTGGAAACATGACAATTGAACTCAACATTTTTAGGTTGGGAAATCAGCCCTCCGAACCTAATGCTCATATACTAGACGTCTGCTCGATCCAGGAGATCACCCCTGAAGAGTGTGAATTCGAGGAGTTTCTGTTCGATCATGCTAACCTTAACGCCACTAGTGCGTTCCTCCTCGAACCTGCTGCTGTTTCTGCGCCCGACAACGACTATGAGTGTTTCACGTTCTTGAACGATCTTAGCCGCTCGCAACCCGAGTTTGAATCCTTCGAATTTCCGGATGAGTTACCTGAACCATCCGACTCGGTCGCTTACACTCGTTTTGAACCTCTGCTGGAGTCCTTTGAGTTCGAGACCTCTGCACCAATCTTGCCTTCAATCGTTTCACCTCCGACGCTCGAACTCAAGCCTTTGCCGTCTCACCTTAAGTACGCTTACTTAGGTGAGAACGAGACCCTCCCTGTCATCATCTCGGCTTCTCTAGCTCCAGAGCAAGAGAAAGCCCTTCTCACGGTCTTGCACAGCAACAGGCAAGCTTTTGGCTGGTCCATGGCGGACATCAAGGGGATTAGTCCCCTGATCGTTGAATATCACATTCATCTGATGGATGATGCCAAACCAGCCCGGGATCCACAAAGACGTCTCAATCCAGTCATGAAAGAGGCTGTGAAGAAGGAGATCGTAAAATGTCTGGATAGTGGTATCATTTACCCTATCTCTGATAGCCAGTGGGTTAGCCCCATTCACGTTGTCCCCAAGAAATCAGGTATAACGGTCATAACCAACGAGGCGAACGAGTTAATCCCTACTCGCATCCAAACTGGGTGGCGAGTATGCATCGATTACAGAAAACTCAATGCCGCAACGCGGAAGGACCACTTTCCGCTACCTTTCATTGACCAAATGCTTGAACGATTGGCCGGACACGAGTACTACTGCTTTCTTGATGGCTACTCCGGCTATAATCAGATTCCCATCGCCGAAAAAGACCAGGACAAGACCACATTCACTTGTCCTTTCGGCATGTTTGCATATCGTCGCATGCCCTTTGGGTTATGCAATGCGCCCGCTACCTTCCAGCGGTGTATGATGGGAATCTTCTCAGACATGGTGGAAAAATTTCTGGAGATCTTCATGGACGATTTCTCCATCTTCGGCGATTCCTTCAACGAGTGTTTGTTGCATCTTGACGCTGTCCTTACCCGATGTAAGGACAAGAATCTCACTTTGAATTGGGAGAAGTGCCACTTCATGGTGCGCGAAGGTATTGTCTTAGGACATATCATCTCGCAAAATGGCATAGAGGTTGACAAAGCGAAGATTGAGGTCATTTCCAATCTCCCTCCTCCCCGATGCGTCAGAGATAACCGAGCCTTCCTTGGCCATGCCGGTTTCTATAGACGGTTCATCAAGGACTTTAGCAAGATTGCTAGGCCCTTGACTCTTTTACTGGCCAAGGATACGCCATTCGACTTCAACTCAAGCTGTGTGACTGCATTCGAGTCATTGAAAAGATCACTCACTTCTGCTCCCATTCTTTCTTCGCCTGACTGGACGCACCCATTTGAGATTATGTGCGATGCATCCGACTTTGCCATTGGTGCTGTCCTTGGACAACACATCAACAAGATGCCGCACGTAATCTATTATGCGAGCCGAACCCTGAACGACGCCCAACTCAATTATACAACAACTGAGAAGGAATTCTTAGCTGTTGTATTTGCTTTAGAGAAGTTCAGGCCCTACCTCATCGGCTCTCCAGTCATTGTCTACACAGACCATTCTGCTCTGCGCCATCTTTTTGCGAAGAAAGATGCAAAATCTCGGTTAATACGTTGGATCCTCTTGCTTCAAGAGTTTGACCTTGTCATTAAGGACAAACGAGGATGTGAAAACGTAGTTGCCGACCATCTCTCACGACTTCCTTCTTCGCCTTCGCTTCCAATTCCGATCAACGACGTTTTCCCGGATGAACAGCTCTTGACAGTATCTTGCGAACCCTGGTTCGCAGATATTGTGAACTATTTGGCCACGGGATTACTACCGACTGAATGGTCAAGTCAGGACAGACTTCGCTTCTTATCCCAAGTAAAACACTTTTACTGGGACGAACCCTATCTGTTCAAGTACTGTCCCGACCAGATTATTCGTCGGTGTGTCCCTGACGAGGAATTCAAGAGTGTGCTGTCATTTTGCCACGATCAACCATGTGGCGGGCATTTTGGCCCCAGAAAGACAGCTGAGAAGATCTTGCAATGTGGTTTCTACTGGCCACAACTCTTCAAAGACGCTCATGACTATTGCAAGACTTGCTCCCGGTGCCAACGCTTGGGCCGGATATCCCGGAGGAACGAGATGCCGCTCCAACCAATCTTGGTTGTGGAGATTTTCGATGTTTGGGGGATAGATTTCATGGGGCCGTTTCCCAGCTCTTTCGGGAACTTGTACATTCTTTTCGCTGCTGATTACGTCTCTAAATGGGTCGAGGCTGTGCCCAGCCGGACTAACGACAACAAGGTTGTCGTTAGGTTTCTTAAAGAACACATTTTCTCCCGTTTTGGGTACCCCCGAGCGATCATTAGCGACAATGGAAGTCATTTCTGCAACAAGACTTTCGAGGCCTTGATGCGGAAATATTCCATTAATCATAAGCTCTCTACGCCCTACCACCCCCAAACCTGTGGGCAGGCCGAAGTTTCAAATCGGCAAATCAAGCAGATACTGGAGAAGACGGTTTCCAAGAACCGTAAGGATTGGTCGCTGAAACTCACTGATGCCCTATGGGCATTTCAAACCGTTTATAAGACCGATCTTGGCATGTCTCCCTATCGGCTTGTGTACGGAAAAGCTTGCCACCTACCTGTCGAAATATAGCATCGCGCATTTTGGGCGGTAAAGGAGATGAATCTGTCTCTCGAAGATGCGGGCAGCCATCGGAAGCTGCAGTTGAACGAATTGAGCGAGCTTAGGGATGAGGCTTACGATAACGCGGTTGTCGTTAAGAACCGAACGAAGGTGTTTCACGATAAACACCTTTTGCGCAAAACTTTCGTACCTGGTCAACAGGTATTGCTTTACGACACCCGAATACACTTCCATCCAGGAAAGCTCAGATCTCGCTGGAAAGGGCCGTATTTTGTGCGGAATGTGTATCCGCATGGCGCTGTGGATTTGGAGAATCCAAAGGACGGTTCATTTTTCAAAGTGAACGGACACCGACTAAAACCGTACCTTAGCGCCGAACCAACAGAGGAGCTCCTGGTCTTACAGGAGCCGGTTTACCCTGCATAATCTTCCTCTGCCTACCTCCAAACTTCGGTTATCCAGCCAAGAACAAGTGGACACTGTTCCAAATAAGTTTGGGGGTATGTATATACCATTTTGTACATTTTTGTGGATATTCTTTTTCTTTTTCTTTTTCTTAAAACCAAAAACACAAAAAAATAAAAATAAAATTTTTGTGTATATCTAACCGACAATTTTGACCCTTCAAATGATCTCTTCATGCAATGACAGTGAGGACACTGTCCAGTTTAAGTTTGGGGGTACGCTCGGTACGCATTTCTTACCTTCGCATTCATATGTATATTCTGCATCTGCATATTAAAATCCATAAAATCCATAAAAATCTGAAAATTTTCTAAAAACATAAAAACTTTTTTTGTCAAGTTAGCTAGTGGGAGGACTCTGATTCAACATTTCGACGGTTTTGTTTGATAAGATAAGAATAACTAAATCTTATTTTTAGATTTTGAAAACCTGAAAGATAACTCTCCTTTGAAGTTGACTATAGCTGATATACGTCTTTACATAACACTACACGTGTCGTGAGTTTGGAAAGTAGATGACAAGTCTTTTATGTCTAAAAACTTTTAAATGGATAAATGATTTTCTGAGGATCAAATAGTTTTGTTCTGAAATAAGTAATGTCAAGAATAGTTTATGAAGTAAAGTGAATATGAAGGAATGTTATTGATGCCTTAATTGGAACTAAGTCTGAAAAATAACCCATCTGAAACTTGATTGGAATGATTACACACCGAACCCACTAAACACGTCTTTTATCCAAAAAAATAATTGAACTGCCGGTTATGTCTCCGTTCGTATTGAATCATCATGATTTTCACGCCAAACCGTCTTTTGTTTTTAGACCTAGGTAACTTGAGTAATTAAGTCCGCTGGGGTGTTTCTACACATAATGCCCTAAAGCCAACTGGTTTGGGTGCATTGGCCCAAAGCTCGCTAAGAAGCCTAGAAAGTCCAGATTAAAACAAAGTCAAGCAAGTGTTCTCTCCGAGTTAAAATTCCTAACGGTTCTTTGTGTGAGAATAATCTTGATAAAAGACAGGCTTTTATAAAAAATTTAGCGGAGATATGAAGGTTTTATTCTATGATAAAGACTATTGCACGTTCACAGAGGTGTGTATGAAATAAAAACAAGAAAAAGGTGGAGTGAAAAATAAGACCTAGTTGCCTGTTAAGGAAGATAGAAATTCTAAAGTTGAAACTTTACTGGAAAACGAAACTTGAAAAATGCTTAACTCTTTATAAAACTTATGTGATCCTTTCAAAATTTTTATCTGGGCTTTATTGTGCGACATGATGACGTAAATCGATCCTTCTGGAAACTTAACGACACTATTTGCACTACACGTAAAGACATATAAAATCTGTAGCTAAATAAGAAGCGAGGTGTGAAAAATAAAGGTTCGATAGTCTAGACTTAGGATAATAGAATTTTTATTTTCTGAAACAAAACTTTACGGTTTGAATCTTAGTTATTTTACAAAACTAACTTGACTGGATTTTGTGGGTGTAATCCGCTGAAAACCCTAAGGAGACAACACTCCTCCTACAAGGGACACCTAGAGGTTTAACGGCTTGTTGCACGTGCTCAGTGCAATCGCGTTCCCTGCGAAAGTGAGGTTAGGAAATTTTTTTGTGAATAAATTGGCTTTGCTCGGGACAAGCAAATGATAAGTTTGGGGGTATTTGTTCATATCAGATTTTTGCATTTTTATACCGCCTAATTTTTATCACATTGCATATCGGTAGGTACTCTTGAGCCGTGTTTGCTAGTCAATTGCAGGATACAGGTTCTCGGCTCTAAACGATGAAATTTATGGAAAAACACGACAAAATCCGGGTTCCTGCCAACCACAGATAAAACACGGATCTCCGCTCTTTATCCGTCTGTTGCCACACACCAGTTTAAGAGACAATGGCAAATCAATGTCGTTTTCATGCACAAGGCTCAATGGCAACACAAGATCCAAGAAATCTACGCGGAGCTCGAGGAAATCATGACAAAAAGATCCACATCAAATCACCTTTTGACATGCTGCAAATCTGGAAGAAATGTGGAGAGATTCTGAGAAACAAAGTGTACCAAAATGATCCAAACATCAACACTAAGAACCACAGAAAATCCGAGCATCCAATCCCTCTAAAGCGCCGCGGTTCCGCGGCATTAGCATGCTTAGGCCGCGGAACCGCGTCCGTACGGCCTCCTCAGTCGACGAAGTTTCAGGGGTATTTTGGTCTTTTCATGTAGAGGCAGAATTTTGCCCTAGATTTCCAGTTCCCTGCCTATAAATAGCCCAGAACCTTGTGAAGCCAAGGGAGCATAATCTTGTATTTTTTCTAGGTTTTAGAATACTTGTTCTTCTTCCTCTTCTCATCTCTTCTCCATTGAAAAACTTGTAGTGAGCTTTTGTGAGTGAAGAATGATGAATAAAGAAGTTCATTTCATTATCATACTTGTCTTGCTCTTATGTTAAATGCTTGTAATTTTCATTTGTTAACTTAGTTGTTGTTATTTCTTGTTGTTTCTTTCTTTCTCTTTTTCTTTATCCTTAAAACAACCATGATGCTTACGCTTGATCCTTGCCAAGGTGAGGTCGCAAATAGCTAGTTGTTATCTTCTAATCTCTTTCTTTCTATCTTCCTCTTTGTTTTGTTTTCTTTTCATTATGATGTGTGAGTAGTTTCCATACTTGTTAGGGTAGGATAAGGGAAGTTTGAGAGAAGGAAATCTCTCTCACTCTTTCCTTGCCCAACATCTTAAATCGACTCCCGTTAATTGAACCACAATCCGCTCCCTACGGCACCCTATCCTACATGATAGCGATGATTCCGTAGTGAGACCGGTTGTGGTTGAATTAACCGGAGGTTATGGCTAAGAACCAAGAACGGACGGACAAACACCAAAAGGAAGAACTTAAGCGTTGGAAAGCCTAGCTTATACTCGCAAGTTCCTTCCTAGTCGTGTTAATCCCCGTTGTTGCCGATTACCGTAACACCGATATTAAGAGTGGCAACGAAAGAAGTGAGCGACTCCTAACTCAAACTAACCTAATCCTAACCCTAACAAGCTCTCTTTACATATCCTTTTAACACTTAGATAATCACAAACAAATCTGGAAAATTGGACTTAACTCGTTAAAGCACATAGAAAAAGATTCCCATCTCCCTGCGGACGACCCGTACTCAACCGGCTAGCTACAAGCGAAACCGTTTTGATTGCGGTAATTAACTAAACTTGAACACGCAGAAACCATACAAATCACCTCCCCTCTCTCTCTGTTCATTAATTACTAAGCATGCTTACTCATGCTCATCATGCCCTCTCTCTCTCCTCATCTCTCTCAAGTCAACCCCAAAAGAAAAACATTTTTTTTAAAACTAATAACTTAATTAAGTTTATATTATCCTAATGAAATAGGTTAACACACCATGGCTACCTAAATATGGTTTAACCCCAAATTAGCCCTAGGTTAACATGCACATATGTGTGCAAGCCCAAATTAAATACTAATAAAACATTCATTAATTTTTCTAAAATATTTGAAAACCGTTTTGGTAAACTTTTTACGAAAAATCGCATTCTAAGGTGTTACAAACATGCACGAATAAAATCTCAATCAAGTGCATCCGGTGCGTACATAATCCCACACCACGCGTCTAATATGCGCAAAAATCCAAACCAAGTACGTCAGGTCCGTGTAAAATATTTAATGCAGTAGCATGCACGATTACGAACACCAAGTGCAGATCCGCACGAAAATATAAATTTGGTGAAACAAATGCTCAAGACATAAATCGGGTGCAACAAATGCGCGATGCGCGTAGTATAAATCTAGTGCAACCAATGCACGAAATACAAATCTAGTGCAACAAATGCACGTAATACCAATCTGGTGCAACAAATACACAAAATATCATCAATATCTCAAATGCGAATAAAAACAACACCGAGTGTACCAAGGTGTATAAAATCATAAACGTGTGCAACTGCGTGCACAAAATACGTATCAATGCACTGCAAGCACCTTTGAGCTATACCTAGTGCAAAAATCAAATCGAGTACGTACCGCATGCATAAAATCAAATCAACCGTATGAAATCCACGAAATTATAAACACGTGCAGCCAAGGCACAAAATCATTATCAAGTGCAATAGATATGCAAAAATCATAAACTAGTGTAGCGGTGTATAAACATAAATCGAGTGCAATAAGTGTGCACAAAAGACAATATCCAATAGGTGCAGCCATGGTGCACAAAAACATATCATGAAACTCAAATCCAAGCGATAAAAGTGTGATACTCGGATCACAAAACACAAATCGCAATAAATGATATTGAGGTACACCTCCTTCAATGTCAAAAATATGTCGGCGCGCCCAAACTAGCAGAGCAAGATCATCTACTTGTCTCCTGTTCACGGTCTGGAGTTTTTGGTCTCTTGGTCCTTGTTTTCTCTGTGGATTACTAATCTCGCAATCTTTCGGCTCGTCGGCCCGATTAGGTGTACTAACGAACAGTTTCGTTCTGGTACTCCTCTGATCCCTTCTTGGCCAATTAACGCGGCCACTCGCAAAACAACACTTTACTGACGGTGGCATCTGGCCCTCTAAATATGCGCGAAATGACTGACTCTAGGTGCAAATCTTTATCGCTGCGGTGTCCTGAAAAGAACCTGCTCATGGTTTCTTCTGATCTCACCTATGCTGAGCTGTATGGAGGTTGGCACTCTTTACTAAATCCTTTTTCTCATAACCGGACAGCTGCGTCCTCAGCACGGCTTCCCTCTAAATCGGCCATAACTATGCCTTTGCACACATATCAATCCTCTGGTATTATTGGAGAGTAACAACTGTTGGTGTGTAGTATGTAACGACCCCAAAATCTTTATACATTTGTATTATCCCTCTTCAATAATATACCGTATTTATTTGTACTTGGTATTTTCCGTTTTCTCCTAAATTTATTATTATTTATTTCTCAATCTATTATGTATATTTTTCTAGGTACAATTTCTTTTTCTTATATTTAAGTTTTTAACTTCTCATTCTTATTTTTCCTTTCATAAATATTTAACCCAAATCCATTATTCTTATTCTCTACAGCCCATCTAAAAAGCCCACTTTCTTTTTAAGCAACAGCACATATTTAATTCTAATTAAATATGCGCATGAACAACCTTGTAGCACATTGGTTAAGTTTTTGCATTGTTATTCCATAAGTCACATGTACAAATCCCCATTCTTGCAATTATTTTTTATCATTTTTTATTCTTCTCATAACCTACAAATGAGACCTTTCATTTCCAAAATGAATGATGACCTTTCATTTCTCTTTTAATTCTCATGTTGAATGCATATATTATTATACATAATTCACCATTACACCATCTTTATTGTCCTTCTCTATCTTTTACTTCATCACATTTTTCTATCTCTCACTTCTTCCTCTTCACCTAGAGTCCAAGAAAAAGAACATGAAGAAGTCTTCAAGAAGGTCTCGCTACTAACGCGAGGCTATCGGCGGATAGACAAGCCCGGTGACAATACCGGCTTGTGCATGTAAGTCCCTTCTCTCTTTCCCTCCCTCCATCTCTTCTTTTTCTCTTTATATTTCTCTTGTTTTATATTTCCATGAAAAACTTCCCTTGACATATCATAGTTCCTAAATAATTAATTAAATGGATACATATATAAATAATGAACACACAAACATACACACATATATAGTTTGTAAAGTCTTTTTCATTACTCTCAATTCACATGTTAAGATTTCATAGTGACCAATTAGGATTGCATGTTTGTTGTTTTATTTTAAATCACTTTATTTAAAGTTTGTAAAAAAAAAATGAAGTTACGAATAAATACCATGGTTTTCTCATTTCTCACATATGACATATCAATACCTTTAGTTTTAAAATAATTTTTATAAATTAATTTTTAATTCTGAAAATTTCAGGAAAATTACATATGATAGAATATATTATTTTGTACATGCTGTAAAAATTTTACATCGAACCGCGTAACGGTTCAGGAATTACATCGTTTTTTATTCACTGATCGTAAAACAGAAAACTGCAGTTATCGGTCAACTTCTAGGACACAAAACTTGGTATACCGGTATCCAAATTGAGTAAACTCAGGTGTTTTTGATATCTAAATCGAATGAGAATGTGTTCCGATTCGCACACTGTTTTTAAATTGGACATAACTCGAACACCCAATGTCCGTTTGTGACAAAATTTAGATGTGTAGATGCACCATTGATAGAACTATAATTTTCTGTATATTATATTACTTAGGAATGCATGAAACAACCTGATATAGGCTTTGCAATAGAATATATAGTTGCTGTCCAGAAATCTGAATTTCTGTTTTAAACGCTGATATTAAAATGATCATAACTAGAGCCTCGAAAATGCAAATCATGTGAATCTTGGTGTTTTCGATAAGTTCATCGAAATACCTACAATTTTATAATAATTTTCGTAACCTAAAAACTGATAGAAATTAACCCAAACTGCGTTTTAAAAATATGTGACGGTGCTGAATAGATTCTGATCTGTTTTGCGCGACGATACGAAAACATATATATCTCTCAAACCGGTAGTCGTATTTAGGTGAAACTGGAACTCACGTATACAAAACACTTAGAACCATATTTTTGTTTATGTTTCTTATTCATTTGACTTGATTAATTAGTCGTACATAATATTTCTTTATAGCATTGTTTTTGGTAGTTACTCGTATAATATACTTGACTCATTTCATGCTATTCGAACATGTATACATATTTATCTTGATCATTAAATTGTTGTATGTACATAAATACGATAATCAAATACTTGAGGTGTATTTTGAAAAGTATATAAAAGTATTTTTACATAAAACCTCCTTAAGTTTTATAAATTACCCTAAGGACCCTAGCAATTATAGGACTTCGATTTACATTTCTAATTGTCTGACTCGGGTTTGAGTCTGATTATGATCTGACTTGAATATATTTTAAGTACAATCTACAATCTACAGTATTCCAATTCAATATGAACACATGAATCCATGAATCCAACTATACAATCTATACAACTTGACTGAACCGAACCATGGATATACATCCCATTTACATGGTTCTCTTCCATTTACATGATTCTACGGTTACATCCGTTTACTGATATCATGGTTTCGGTCAGTCAATCAATTATACAATCAATACAATTTACAAGACAAACAATACAATCAAAACACTACGGGGGTTTAAGGGGTAGATTGGTACGGAAGGTGTTAAAAGTAGCACGAGACGGTAAGATTAAGACACCCAACATGAATCCAATTGCCGTTGTTCCGGGTTGTATAACGGAGCCTTGTACTTCCATTTGCCCTGGTCTCTAGCATACTGAGACCCCTCTCGTATACACTGGCATTCTTCTGTACCAAGCTACAAACAACAGCGTAAATACAACAATATAACAATATAATACAACTGTAAAGACTACTCTCTCTCTCTCTCTCTTACTCTCTGTCTATTCCTCCCTTATCTTTGGGACTTACCGAGCGACCTGTTCGCTGACGACATTCTGTTTCTTTCTTCTTTGAATGTCGTCAGGTGATTTGGACCCGACAGAGGTTGAGCCATCGCAAGAAGACTTGGAGCAGTTCACTGAAGACCCTGCACTGTAGTTTCATTGTACACTTTTCCTTTCTGTACTTTTCATTTCCTGTTATGCCACTGTTTAGGCATCTTTTTATTTCAGTTGTATTTCCTTTCATGTATTGTACAAAGAATGTTAATAAATAAAAGTTGGTGTTCTTTTACTTCTTGTCTCTTGTGTACTTATTTATATTGCTTAAATACGCTTAGCGTATATACTTCTGAGTACATACGTAGCGGACCTAGTCACGTCCCTTTCGCCGTACATTGGGAAGCAGGGCGTGACAGTATCTCCTCAAGTTAGGTTTAAACAACATATAGTGATGAACTTTTTAAATTTTAGAGGGTTGTTACAAACTAACTCCGAATCGAAACTAGAGATTAGGGTAAAACAACAATAAAAGAAGTCTAAGCTAAAAGATAAGGAACTACAACCTTTGTAGTCAACTCCTTCACTTTCTTTGGACTCCTACGGCTCCACTTGAACCTTGGATCGACTCCGCTCAAGGTCCTTCGTCGGCTACGATGATCCACCCGGAGTATCTTTGCTCAAACTCTTTGCTTCACAAAACTAGTGTGAATGGATCATAACAAGCTACACTAATGGGCTTGAGTAGTATTGTTAGTTATATGTATGCCCTAGAGGCCATTACTGTATATTGGATGTATATTGTAGTGGTTGCTGGGACATATATAGGTAGGACTTTCTTGCTCGACATGATAGTATGCTATCTGGTTGCTCTTTATCTTAACATGTATACTTGATGTCTCTCTATTACATGTTGATAAAGCCCTTAGGATGTGTGCTCGATTCCAAGACTATGATGTAGATCATACTAGTGGGGCCTGGGTAGTCCATGAGTACATCCTTCAATGTTCCTAGTCGTGGGAATATCGAGACGGGGCATCGATATTCCAGAGTAGACTAGCGTATATTTTCTCGACCCATGTGATGGGCGATGGATGATCCCATATCCATTGGTGTTTGACATCAGAGATGGTATGCGGGTGCTCAGTGGAGACTGGGTACACTGAACGGACTCGCCGAGAACTCCCAGAAGGTATTATACCTTACGTTAGATAGCAGTTCTCTGGTGACACTGGTACAGCTTAGTCTGTTGACCCGAGATCGTCATAGAGTCTTGTGTGTCTCCCACTGTGCTTTGATTTCCACCTTACCATGGCTCTACTGAGTCGTGCAAATAGGTGGTTTTTGGGTACAGTCCCGATTCACATGGAGGCAATAAGCGATAGGAGGGGATTCGTCTCTCCCGGTATTGGGGGTTGATGTTGCGCTATGCTCGACTGGCCATAACTAGAAATCCCTGGCCAGGGTTACACTGATTTACTGGTAAGTGTTATCAGTAGTTTCATGCTTGTTATGGACCTTAAATCGGCATGACTTATCAAGCTACTGGGGTCTGACGTTTACCACCCCTAGGCGAGATATGCGACATATCAGACGAACAGACCGGACTGTGCGGTAAGTGTTACTGGTTGGATTCACAGGAGTGTGAGCGGGCTTGCTCGTTGATCTTCTGATCGCTCAATACCTGGGTGGCCGTTACGTTTAGTAGTCCACTTGCGGCTTGTGGGTGTTTGATATGATCATCACCTACTGCCGGCGTATTGACGAGTCTTTAGAGTCCTACGCAGAGGTTTCCTGGCTCAAGCGAAACGAAATAGGAGCGCATATGAGATATGTGCGGGACCGAGAATAATACCAGTATGTGATACTGAATTCTATTCTCACGATTTGTATCATCGGACGGTTATATAAGATATAGCCGGGTTACCGAATCAAATGTTGATTCGATATATTGATACACTTGATATTAGTCGGTTATATGCAGTATGACCGGATCATTAAATCAAGTGTTGATTTAATGATTTAATGTATAATTATATATTTGATATATTACTTTACATTAACTAGTATTGGTTCACTTAAGATTATTTTTCTCACTAGATTGTGCACATTGTATATATGATATATGTTTGTGCACTAGTTTGTATCATGTTTGATGATACATGCAAACTTGGGTGTATGTATGCTTTAAACCATGTTTAGGTTAATGGTTAGGGTTTTAACTTATTTATTTATTTTATTTAATTATTTTTAGCAAAAATAAAATGGTGGTTTTTGTTTTTTTTATGCTTGAAGCTTCATGAAGCTTTTTAAGCATCTTTGAAAAGTCTAACCATTTTGTTTTATGCTTTAACCTAACTATCAATCTAAACCCTAGTTTATTCTCTACATGTGTTAACTCACCCATGGTTGCAATATGATAAGCTTCACTTGATTTTTTATTATTATTTTATTCATTCTTTTTCGTTCTTCTTCTTCTTCTTCATGAAGAAGAAAACCTTTGCTAGAAAATTTCAAGTGATGAAATCAAGTGAGAAATCCAAATCCAAAGTGAACCCACTTCCTATTTCTTCATCATCTACCACTTGCCATGTTGTATGGGGTGTTTTCTTCACAAGTTTCATGACCTAGTGAAGATAGAGCTTGAGTTAGAGTCGCCTCGACGTAGATCATCTTCGGCACCGAAGTCAACGACCTAGACTGCTCATTTCTCCGATGAAACCAACGCTAGAGTCCGGGATTGTAACACTTTAGGATGTGTATTGTGACTATTATATTTAAATAAAGCGTTTTTAATAAAAAGTCTACCAAATTGTGTTTCAACTAATTTTCCTAATTTAATAAATATTTTTCTAGAATTTTCCTAGGCTTGCACACACATGTGCATGTAAACTAGGGTTTTTAAATGAGTTATTACCATGATTAGTAACCATGGTGGGTTAATCATGGGGATTAAGTTTTTTGGGTTTTAATTAAGTTTAAGTAGTTAATTAATAGTTGCTTTAATTTGAATTTCCTTAGGGTGTTGACTTGGTGTGAAAGAGAGAGAGTGCATCATGGCTTAAGCCATGCTTGCAATTAATGAGGAGAGAGAGAGTGAGGGGTTGACATTGGTGGTTATGATTTACTCTCATTTGTTTTGTTCTTTTCTCTCAACCTCACTCTCTCTCTCACACACACACACACTTACCTCGCAGAAGCAGCAGCAGCAACCATCTCATCTCAGCAGCAGCCAGAAGCAGCAACAACAGCGATAGAGAGCAGCAGCAGCAGCAACAGTGAGCAGCAACAGCATTAGTGAGCAGCAGCAACAGCACAACTTCGACTGCAGCTCCTTCCCTTCACTTCTTCTTCTTCCTCCAGCTCCCTAGGGTCGAGTGTGGGGTATATTTTCTAAACTTACTCCCTAGTTTACTTGTTTAGTGTAGTTTTGCTTCGGTTAGTGGTTATTGATGCGTTTTAGTGCGATATGAGGTGTTTAGTGAGAACCTTGGCCAAGTGATGTGTGTTTTGGTTTCAGTAGGTTGATAGAGTGTTGTTAAGGACATTTTAACCCAGCTTAAACCCCAATTGCACTAAAATACCACCGGATCCCTATTTCATGCAAATTCATCGTTTTTAAGCAAAATTTGAGTTTCTGAAAACTGCTATCGACCCGGTGAGTTCAGAATAATTTTGAGAAGACTGCAGTATGTTGGTTAGGTGCTGATCCCCCAGGTAGAACCCGACCCTCAAATTCCGTACAGTGGCCGCCGAAATATTCGATATGGCCGCAATTTGCGGCCAGATGGGGAGGGTGTGGGTTGGGGTTTGGTCCTATGGGTGTCTGCTGCTATGTGGAGTTTTGTGATATACATATTTTTGTAAATTAAGTTCTGTATAAAAATCTGGGACTAAATACCTATTTCTCGTATTTTTAAACCTTCGCGACACGCATGATACGTGTGTGGGTTTGGGGTTTCTGCGTATCGCGACGCGTCAGGGTAGTTTCTGGCGCGTGATCACACGTTTTAGCATATCGCGCACACGCGCGATTGGGTTACGACACGGGTCTCTAGGTTGACCCTAATATCATGTTTTTGTGAAATTGAGCTTATGTGTGATATATGTTATGTGATTCTAGGTTCGCAGGCGAGTGAGACGGACGCTGCGAAGAAGGGCAAGCAAGTCGTCGGCTACACTTAGCGCGAAACTTCGGTGAGTAGATTTAACATCTACGGGGATATCGCCCGCATGGCGTTATGCGTCAGGGCTGATAGGACCTTATTATTATATGTTGCATTTACCTCATGGACTGTCATTGCATATTGCATTCCTTGCTGTATGTATGCTTAGAATTGATACAACACCGCACTATTACTAACGGTTCATGATGCACGAGCACTAATCGGCATGCTACACACACACCGTTAGTAATTGCCATGACACACTCACTGTAGAACTGCAATGATTATATTGTTGTAGTTCATTTTATATATGATTCGATATGACTTTCATGGAAATTGGGAGCCGCATGATATCTTTAAAAACGGAAACTAATTTTAAAAGCGGTTTTCCCTTATACCTATATCATGGATTGATGTACATAGCACATCGCATTGGATTTACTTCTTGGTGTTGGATTTTCATGTGATTTCTGGGTTTTGAGGACCGTGGGATTTTTAAGAAAAGATGCACTATTTGAAAACCCGGTTCCTCGTGATATGATATTTTGGTGCGTCCACCACGCGTTTTCTCGGTGCTGAGACGTGTGCTTGAAACCCGATTCGAGGAGATGGATGATCCGTTTGCGGGTTCGTGGTGGACCCGGTATGGTTCCCCGGGGCGAGAAATGTTTTCCGTAGAGTAGACGATGAGCCTGGCAGGGTGGCGAGTACCTACCGGTGATTGGTTGGACCTGGCGGTTATCCGGAGGATACTGACCAGAGTCGAAAGATGGATGCGGGATGATCCGTACTGCCGGGGCCGAGGGCCGATACCGCAGACGGAGCCCGTGGGCTGATCCGGACTGACGGAGCCCGATATATGAGGATTTGCGTGTCGATGCTGGACACGAGTATTTTATGATATTTTGGGTGCCGATGTTGGGCACTCGTGATTTCTCAGAAATTTACAGGATTTGAGGGCCGATGGGTGTGTCGGCGCCTGAGTTATTTGGGATTTGGGTGCAGTTGTGGGCACCGATTGTTTTGCACGTTGATATTCCGTGTAGATGTTGTTTATCCCATGCTCAGCATTGATTACCATATATCTCATCCTGTAGTTATTTTACCTGACAGAGCATCTGCAAGATTATTGCACATACTGCTTATTTCGCATTGATATCATCTGCTGGCATTTGTTAGAGTAGCGCAATACGTGCATGCTCGCGATTACCTTTATATGTTATCTCTATTCACGAGTTGGCAACTCATCCCCGTTGTGCCACAGTATTTGCAGGTTGCCCTCGGCATAGTCGCGGCAGGCTGTCTTTTACATCTTTTGGCTACAGATACCACTACAGTTGCGGCGAGAGCTGTTTTGCATTTAGGTGGGTTGTGGTATCTGATTACTTTTATTGTACTCTTTTTGTATCTAGTATTCTCCATCTACCATTTATGTACTGGACTTAGATACTGTGTGAGGACGATGCTGTGTATTTTGTATTCTGGTGTCGAGCTCGTGGGAGCCGACTGTTTTTATATGCGGTTTATATTCTGTGATGTTTACTTATTGCTCATTCTTCGCTACGGCGTCGTATATTACTCTTGTGATGATGGTTTCCGTCGTTGGGCGTGATTGCTCCCGTTTGGGAATGTTTTGTTTCATTATATCTCATTTTTACTCATATCCTCTTTTATACCCGGTCTCGGGGCTACTTTTAAAAGGTAATGCTGCCAAAATTATTTAAATGATTAAGTAACTTTAAAAGAACTTATTGAACTAATTAAGGTTTTTTTTTCTAAATGTTTTAACTAAATGTTTTCAACACTCACTATGTTTAAATGGTTTTGATTTCTGGGTTCGGCTTACTTAGTCGCGTTACGCCTGTAGACGTAGCGTGGTTAAGTGTCGGTCACGAGTCGAAATATTCGGGTCGTGACAAAGTTGGTATCAGAGCGTAGGTTTTACCTTCGGAGTGTAGGATGACCCTGGTATGATGGAGTAGGTAGCTGCAGCAGGGTAGCGTAGCGTGTGTATGTTCCGCGGCATACTCACGACACGGTACTCCGCCTAAGCGACCTTAGGACTTATTGATTTAATTCCTTCTTGAGTATATATATATTCTTGTGATTCGATTTCCGTATTCTTATCGAATCCTAATTTCCTTTCAGCCATTATGCCGCCAAAGACTACGAGGGCGCAGAGAGCGGCCGCGAGGGCCGAGATTCGAGTTGACTCGTCCGAGACGAGGACTGATCCGGGCAGTACACCGGTTGTGCCCGAGCAGGCTGTTCCTTCCGTGACAGATCAGATTGCCACACTAGGGGCTGGTGTGCAGGAGATACGCCAGACGATGGGATCCAGTATGCAGGAGATGCGTCGGATGATAAGATCACTAGTCGAGATGCTTCGAGCACAGCGACCAGAGGTAGCTCCACCGGTTCCAGAGACCGCGATGGTACCTACCGCACAGCCAGTTGCCCCTGCAGCCACGGAGGTGATTACAGTATCGCTGTCAGAGTTCATGAGGCTGAAGCCTCTGGTCTTCACAGGCACCGATACAGCTGAGGACCCACAGTCTTTCATCGACAGGATGGCCCGGATATGCCGTTCCCTCAGATGCGCAGATGCGAGATGGGTTGAGTTCGCGAGCTTTCGCCTGGAAGGTCTTGCGTAGAAGTGGTGTGATTCAGTTGAGAAGGGCAGAGCAGCAGGTCTTCCTCCTATGACCTGGACGGAGTTCGTGACAGTATTTCTAGCCCGTTTCCTTCCCCAGAGTGTTAGGGATGCCCGAGCACGCAGATTTGAGTCCTTGCGCTAGACGCCAGGGATGACAGTGGCAGAGTATGACGTGCTGTTTACAGAGCTAGCAGCTTATGCCCCGTATTTAGTGGCTACCGAGGAGTTGCGAGTCAAGAGATTTGTTCGAGGCTTGCTTACACCACTATTCCTTGCGATCAGCGCGCAGCACTACGAGACCTATGCAGCAGCTGTAGACGCAGCCCTATTAGTCGAGGAGCGCCTTGCTGGGACTTCGGTAGTTCCAGAGCCGAAGAGAGTTCGTACTAGTATATCCGCACGGAGGCAGTCATTCAGACGCCGCGACAGGTATCGTTCTGGTACGAGGAGTAGCAGAGATTCGGGACGAGGCCAGATGTTTAGTTCATATCCCCAGGAGAGTCAGCAGTCGTCGCGGGGTTGCTTTAGATGCGGCAGTCTACTTCACCTTGTTAGAGATTGTCCTGAGATACACCGGAGGGAGGCGGCAGCACCGCATGTTACCTTACCACCTTCACCACCCCAGAGGGCATTGCCTGTTGTACCTACTGTTGCTCCGCGCCAGACTCACACACAGAGAGGTCGTGGACGTGGAGGAGTTGCTCAGAGAGGGCGAGATGACCGAGGCAGAGGGCAGTCAGTCGCAGGTGGTGGACAGGCGCGGGTTTTTGCTTTGACGCATCAGGACGCGCTGGCGTCCAATGCGGTGGTCTCAGGTATCCTTCCAGTATGTTCAGTTGATGCACACGTATTGTTCGATCCCGGATCCACACACTCGTACGTATCCACACACTTTGTGCCGAGTTTGGGTAGAGAGTCCGGTCTGCTTGATCAGCCGCTTGTTGTGACCACTCCTGTGGGAGAGTCGTTTGTTGCTAGGCACGTGTTCCGGTCCTGCACCGTCTGTATTGGAGAGAGAGAGTTGCCTGTCGACTTGATCCTTCTGGAGATGTTGGACTTCGACGTTCTTTTGGGCATGGATTGGTTAGCCACGTGCTATGCTTCTGTGGACTGCCGTGAGAAAACAGTTAGATTTTGTTTTCCCGGCGAGTCGGTTTTTGTTGTGTTGGGGGACCGTGGTGCCGCCCCTCACAGTGTGATTTCTTCTTTTCGCGCTGGACAACTTTTGAGGAAGGGATGTCAGGGATTTCTCGCCTATGTTTGCGATGCTAGTGCTACACAGGTTCCGGTTGTTAGCGAGTTCCCTGATGTGTTCCCTGACGAGCTTCCTGGGCTACCGCCCGAGCGCGATATTTCTTTCTGTATTGATTTGGTTCCTGGCACGGGGCCTATTTCCATACCACCTTATCGGATGGCCCCGGCGGAACTTAGAGAATTGAAGGGTCAGTTGCAAGATTTGTTGGACAAGGGACTTATTCAACCCAGTGTTTCTCCTTGGGGTGCTCCAGTCCTGTTCGTCAAGAAGAAGGATGGCAGTTTGCGTCTGTGTATCGACTACCGCCAGCTAAACAGGGTGACAATACGGAACAGGTATCCTTTGCCGCGCATCGACGATTTGTTCGACCAGCTTCAGGGGGCAGGGTACTTTTCGAGGATCGATTTACGATCGGGCTATCATCAGCTGCGGGTTCGACATGAGGACATTCCCAGGACAGCTTTCCGTACGCGCTACGGCCATTATGAGTTTTTGGTGATGTCGTTCGGACTCACCAATGCGCCAGCGGCATTCATGGACTTGATGAACCGTATTTTCCGGCCATATTTGGATCTGTTCATTATAGTGTTCATTGATGATATTTTGGTGTATTCCCGGAGTAGTGAGGAGCACGAGCAGCACCTGCGGATTACACTGCAGACTTTGAGGGAGCACCAGCTTTATGCGAAATTCTCCAAGTGTGCTTTCTGGCTGGACAGCGTAGACTTCTTGGGGCATGTGATTTCACGAGACGGTATATGTGTGGGCCCGAGGAAGATCGAGGCCGTGCAGCGTTGGCCCAGACCCACATCGGTTACGGAGATTCGCAGCTTTTATGGGTTGGCCGGTTACTACAGGCGATTTGTGCAGGACTTCTCCAGTATTGCTACCCCTTTGACCGGGTTGACCCGGAAGGGAGTCCCTTTCGATTGGACGGAGGAGTGCGAGCACAGTTTTCAGCAGCTACGGACTCGGCTGACGACGGCACCGGTATTATCATTACCTTCAGGCTCAGGCAGATTTGTGGTCTATTGTGATGCTTCTCGAGTGGGGCTAGGGTGCGTTTTGATGCAGCATGACAGGGTGATCGCGTATGCTTCGCAACAATTGAAGAAACATGAACAGAACTACCCCACTCATGACTTGGAGATGGCTGCAGTGATCTTTGCACTTAAGATCTGGCGACATTACCTATACGGCGAGTCGTGCCAGATATTCATGGATCACAAGAGTCTAAAATATATATTTCAGCAGCGGGACCTGAACCTTAGACAGCGCCGATGGATGGAGTTAGTGAAGGATTACGACTGCGAGATCTTGTATCACCCGGGCAAGGCAAATGTGGTGGCGGATGCTTTGAGCAGGAGGCCCGGGGGTAGTCTATCTTGTTTGAGCGTAGTACAGGGGCAGTCGTTGGCAGATTGGCAGATATTATGCGACAGCCGAGTACAGTTCGAGTTCACGCCGATTGGAGGACAGATCGCGCATGTTTGTGCACGCCCACAGTTACTTGACCGCATACATGAGGCACAGCGCAGTGATGACCGATGTTCGGAGATCATGGTACAGATTGGACAGAGCAGATTTTCCGAGTTCGTGATCGATGATCATGGGGTACTACGATTTGGGACTAGATTGTGCGTACCAGATGCTGAGGGACTGCGGCACGAGATTCTTGAGGAGGCACATCGATCGGTATATAGTGTCCATCCCGGTTCCACCAAGTTGTATCATGATATGAGAGATGTTTACTGGTAGGACGGAATGAAGAGAGACATCGCAGATTTTGTGTCGAGATGCCTGACTTGTCAGCAAGTCAAGGCTGAGCACCAGAGGCCCGCGGGAGAGCTACAGCCGTTACCCATTCCGGAGTGGAAATGGGAGCAGATTTCGATGGATTTCGTTGTGGGTCTACCCAAGACTAGGCGAGGGTACGACTCCATTTGGGTGATCGTAGATCGTTTGACGAAAGCGGCTCACTTCCTGCCAGTGAAGACGACTTTCGGATTTGCTCAGTACGCCCAGATTTACATTGACGAGATAATACGACTGCACGGAGTCCCGACGTGTATTGTGTCTGACAGAGGCACCCAGTTTACCAGCCGATTATGGCAGAGGCTTCAGGAGGCCTTGGGCACTCGCTTGAGTTTCAGCACAGCATTTCATCCACAGACCGATGGACAGTCAGAGCGGACTATTCAGACTCTCGAGGACATGCTCAAAGCTTGTGTATTAGATTTCGGAGGTAGCTGGGATCATCACTTACCCTTAGTAGAGTTCTCCTACAATAACAGCTACCAGGAGACCATTCAGATGGCACCATTTGAGGCTCTTTATGGGAGGAGATGCAGATCGCCCGCCTGTTGGACAGAGCTCAGTGAGAGCAGTATCTTAGGGCCACAGATCGTTGAGGAGACGACCGCGAAGATCCAGTTGATTCGCGATAGGATGAGAGCAGCCCAGAGTAGGTAGAGATCTTATGCGGACCGTCGGCGACGCAGACTTGGGTTTTCTGTTGGTGATCATGTTTTCTTGAGGGTCTCCCCAATCAAAGGTGTGATGAGGTTTGGGAAGAAGGGAAAGCTCAGTCCCAGATATGTGGGCCCCTTCAAGATCCTCGAGCGTGTTGGTGCAGTTGCGTACCGGTTAGCCATTCCGCCCAGTTTTCCAGATGTGCACCCCGTATTTCATGTATCGATGCTCCGTAGATATCTTCATGATCCCTCGCATGCGATTCAGCATCCGACGATCCAGCTTGAGCGCGACCTTTCCTATGCAGAGCAGCCGGTGATGATCTTGGATCGACAAGTGAAAAAATTGATATCAAAGGACATTCCATCAGTCAAGGTACTTTGGCGTGGTCAGGGCCGTGAGGAGGTCACTTGGGAGACCGAAAGCGAGATGAAGAAGAAGTATCCCCATCTTTTCGAAGGTACGTGTAGTTAAATTTTGAAATTCGGGGACGAATTTCTTTAAGGGGGAGAGATTGTAACACCTTAGGATGTGTTTTGTGACTATTATATTTAAATAAAGGGTTTTTAATAAAAAAGTCTACCAAATTGTGTTTCAAGTAATTTTCCTAATTTAATAAATATTTTTCTAGAATTTTCCTAGGCTTGCACACACATGTGCATGTAAACTAGGGGTTTTAAATGAGTTATTACCATGATTAGTAACCATGGTGGGTTAATCATGGGGATTAAGTCTTTTGGGTTTTAATTAAGTCTAATTAGTTAATTAATAGTTGCTTTAATTTGAATTTCCTTAGGGTGTTGACTTGGTGTGAGAGAGAGAGAGTGCATCATGGCTTAAGCCATGCTTGCAATTAATGAGAAGAGAGAGAGTGAGGGGTTGACATTGGTGGTTATGATTTCCTCTCATTTGTTTTGTTCTTTTCTCTCAACCTCACTCTCTCTCTCTCACACACACACACTTACCTCACAGCAGCAGCAGCAGCAACCATCTCATCTCAGCAGCAGCCAGAAGCAGCAACAGCAGCAACAGAGAGCAGCAGCAGCAGCAACAGTGAGCAGCAACAGCATCAGTGAGCAGCAGCAACAGCACAACTTCGACTGCAGCTCCTTCCCTTCACTTCTTCTTCTTCCTCCAGCTCCCTAGGGTCGAGTGTGGGGTATATTTCCTAAACTTACTCCCTAGTTTACCTGTTTAGTGTAGTTTTGCTTCGGTTAGTGGTTATTGATGCGTTTTAGTGCGATATGAGGTGTTTAGTGAGAACCTTAGCCAAGTGATGTGTGTTTTGGTTTCAGTAGGTTGATAGAGTGTTGTTAAGGCCATTTTAACCCAGCTTAAACCCCAATTGCACTAAAATACCACCGGATCCCTATTTGATGCAAATTCATCGTTTTTAAGCAAAATTTGAGTTTCTGAAAACTTTTATCGACCCGGTGAGTTCAGAATAATTTTGAGAAGACAGCAGTATGTTGGTTAGGTGCTGATCCCCCAAGTAGAACCCGACCCCTAAATTCCGTACAGTGGCCGCCGAAATATTCGATCTGGCCGCAATTTGCGGCCAGATGGGGAGGGTGTGGGTTGGGGTTTGGTCCTATGGGTGTCTGCTTCTATGTGGAGTTTTATGATATACATATTTTTGTAAATTAAGTTCTATATAAAAATCTGGGACTAAATACCTATTTCTCGTATTTTTAAACCTTCGCGACACGCGTGATACGTGTGTGGGTTTGGGGTTTCTGCGTATCGCGACGCGTCAGGGTAGTTTCTGGCGCGTGATCACACGCTTTAGCATATCGCGCACACGCGCGATTGGGTTACGACACGGGTCTCTAGGTTGACCCTCATATCATGTTTTTGTGAAATTGAGCTTATGTGTGATATATGTTATGTGATTCTAGGTTTGCAGGCGAGTGAGACGGACGCTGCGAAGAAGGCAAGCAAGTCGTCGGCTATACTTAGCGCGAGACTTCGGTGAGTAGATTTAACATCTACGGGGATATCGCCCGCATGGCGTTATGCGTCAGGGTTGATAGGACCTTATTATTATATGTTGCATTTACCTCATGGACTGTCATTGCATATTGAATTCCCTGCTGTATGTATGCTTAGAATTGATACAACACCGCACTATTACTAACGGTTCATGATGCACGAGCACTAATCTGCATGCTACACACACACCGTTAGTAATTGCCATGACACACTCACTGTAGAACTGCCATGATTATATTGCTGTTGTTCATTTCATATATGATTCGATATGACTTTCATGGAAATTGGGAGCCGCATGATATCTTTAAAAACGGAAACTAATTTTAAAAGCGGTTTTCCCTTATACCTATATCATGGATTGATGTACATAGCACATCGCATTGGATTTACTTCTTGGTGTTGGATTTTCATGTGATTTCTGGGTTTTAAGGACCGTGGGATTTTTAAGAAAAGATGCACTATTTGAAAACCCGGTTCCTCGTGATATGATATTTTGGTGCGTCCACCACGCGTTTTCTCGGTGCTGAGACGTGTGCTTGAAACTCGATTCGAGGAGATGGATGATCCGTTTGCTGGTTCGTGGTGGACCCGGTATGGTTCCCCGGGGCGAGAAATGTTTTTCATGGAGTAGACGATGAGCCTGGCAGGGTGGCGAGTACCTACCGGTGATTGGTTGGACCTGGCGGTTATCCGGAGGATACTGACCAGAGTCGAGAGATGGATGCGGGATGATCCGTACTGCCGGGGCCGAGGGCCGATACCGCAGACGGAGCCCGTGGGCTGATCCGGACTGACGGAGCCCGATATATGAGGATTTGCGTGTCGATGCTGGACACGAGTATTTTATGATATTTTGGGTGCCGATGTTAGGCACTCGTAATTTCTCAAAGATTTACAGGATTTGAGGGCCGATAGGTGTGCCGGCGCCTGAGTTATTTGGGATTTGGGTGCAGCTGTGGGCACCGATTTTTTTCCACGTTGATATTCCGTGTAGATATTGTTTATCCTATGCTCAGCATTGATTACCATATATCTCATCCTGTAGTTATTTTACCTGACAGAGCATCCGCAAGATTATTGCACATACTGCTTTTTTCGCATTGATATCATCTGCTGGCATTTGTTAGAGTAGCGCAATACGTGCATGCTCGCGATTACCTTTGTATGTTATCTCTATTCACGAGTTGGCAACTCACCCCCGTTGTGCCACAGTATTTGCAGGTTGCCCTCAGTATTGTCGCGGCAGGCTGTCTTTTGCATCTTTTGGCTACAGATACCACTACAGTTGCGGCGAGAGCTGTTTTGCATTTAGGTGGGTTGTGGTATCTGATTACTTTTATTGTACTCCTTTTGTATCTAGTATTCTCCATCTACCATTTATGTACTGGACTTAGATACTGTGTGAGGGCGATGTTGTGTATTTTGTATTCTGGTGTCGAGCTCGTGGGAGCCGACTGTTTTTATATGCGGTTTATATTCTGTGATGTTTACTTATTGCTCATTCTTCGCTACGGCGTCGTATATTACTCTTGTGATGATTGTTTCCGCCGTTGGGCGTGATTGCTCCCGTTTGGGAATGTTTTGTTTCATTATATCTCATTTTTACTCATATCCTCTTTTATATCCGGTCTCGGGGCTACTTTTACAAAGGAAATGCTGCCAAAATTATTTAAATGATTAAGTAACTTTAAAAGAACTTATTGAACTAATTAAGGTTTTTTTTCTAAATGTTTTAACTAAATGTTTTCAACACTCACTATGTTTAAAAGGTTTTGATTTCTGGGTTCGGCTTACTTAGTCGCGTTACGCCTGTAGACGTAGCGTGGTTAAGTGCCGGTCACGAGTCGAAATATTCGGGTCGTGACAGGGATTCCGATGATCGTAGCGGAGGGACGTCATCACGGAGCTAAAGAAGTGGAGGACCGGATCTAGAAAGATTGTAATCCCTTTCACTTGTAGTTAAAGTAGTTAACTTGCTATGTTTCGCCTTACCTCTAGTTAACGATCATGCTTAGGGTTTCTCGGCACTTGATAAAAATTTGATTTTGGCATGGTTGATCAGTTGTAGAACCTCATGGGTGTGCCTAGGAACCCTACAGTGGTATCAGAGCCTAGCTAGAGCTTTAGGCGAAGTGTAGACGAAGTTAGAAACCCGATCGAACCCCGAAACGCTAAACAAAACCCTTCTCTGTACATTTTTCAAAACAGTGGATTTTTCCTAATTAAAAATGCTCAGAAAATAGTGCAGGGAAATATAAGGTTAACTGTAGAAAACGAAGCTCTAACTCTACTGTAGCGCCGCGGAACCGCGGCCTTACCCTGCTTTTGGCGGCGGTTCCGCGGCCGTATGTACTGATTAGGGGTTCATTTTCCTACAGTAATGCCCGTAGCAGTTTCCTGTGTTCTCTGGGAATTTTTAATCTGTACTCAACAGTTGAGTTTTCTGGGTTGTTTTGGGGACTCGATATTTCGATCGAATTGTTTAACTTTGTTTATGTTTTTCCGGGTATTTTAGAACATGTTAAAAAGTTTGACCGGATATAAATATCCAATTTTTCCCCTGCCGGAAAATTTCCATGTGTTGGATTTTTCCCGTAGTTTAAAAACGTTCTAAGTAGTGCAAGTAACGCGATGGACTCTCTAGAAGACAACAAACCTTAACTCAATTATGTGACCGTCTTGAACTGCCCTTTGAACCTTAGGGTTTGGGACAGTACGGCGTGCCACATGTGAGGCGTTGGCTTGACCCTTCTACGGCTGGACCGTTGGTACTATGGCATGAAGTGAATGTTTTTTTTAAAACTTATTTCAAGTGTTGAGCTGTTTCGGGAAAACTTGGGTGTTTGACTGTTCGATCGTAAAGTTTAACATTTTCTATTTATCTGGAATGTGATACAATATTTGGAATCCATAAGTAGTTATGAGATAACTGATTATGAATGTTATAAACACAGCAGTTTAGTCTCACTTGATCGGTTGCCACGGAATTTTGATGTGATCAAAAGTCCATCGCAATCACGTAGCGTACGCGGATACTCGCCGGTAAACTTAATAGACAGCCACACACCATAGCCCCGACCAAGTGACTGTAGGAGAACCCCGTCGCCGAAAGTATCCGTTCGGGTGCTCACGGTAGCGGTGTTCCGCCTTAGTGCACTTCGTCGACGGTATCGGGGGTGTGGCCGTCTACTAAAGTTTGCAACGAGCATTCGATCACATGTCGGGAATCTTGTTGAATTGCCCGACTTGATATTGAAAAGAGTTTTCGATAATGAGACTAAAATGCGGGGTTTATAATTGTTAGGCATGCGATGTCTAAGGAATTCATTTGATTAGGCATGCGATGTCTAAAGAGGTTGCGGATTCCAACTGTTGTAGTTTTACACTTTTTTTTCTGTGACCGTAAGTGTAATATATGATATCGCCGGTTTCGTTGCTATATGTCAACGACAATTGGGATGGGCATATTTACTTACGTTGATGACATGTGATGTTATGTGTTGCTGGATATGTTATATTGGATCGTCGTGTTTGAATAGCCGGGTTTTTTTTATGTGAGATGGGTGTTTTTCTTTTTCATTCATGTAAAAACTTGTATGTAATATTCTTTTATTGGGGCTCTTCCAGGTTGCGGAAGATGTCACCGTTGATGTATATTATTTACTTTTCCGCATTAGGATAGACCCAAGGAGGGGAGCATAAGTAACCGGGTTCTAGGGTCCAGAGGGAGACCATCTTGAGGAGTCGAGTCCGGGTCTCCTAACCCTAGAATTGGTAGGGTTGCTTGCCGCTCTCGTAGGGGTCTAGGGGTGTGGGATTGGCTATTCATTACGACTGTGGAATCCGTGTTTTATTAAGACTCAAAATAAAACACGGACGTCCTAGTATATCCAATATTTCACATGTTATTTTCTGCTGCGTTATCTGTGATGTGATCATGTGATTTGTTCAGATAGATATTGTACATAGTATATATGATATATTATATAGACGTTGCTTATGTTTTACACCCGCGCTAGCCCTGCCTCGCTCTGGCGTTAGTTACCTAACCTAACGGTGCAGACGGGACATCGAGGCGAATGCGGATGGCATAAGCGTACGTTATATTTATCTGTGATGTTTAGGTGAACTTAAATGATGGGACTTCATTGATATGATTAATGAAAGAAAATAAACCTAAAAGATGTTGTGGAATCGAATTTCAAAAAAAAAACAGGTAGCTACAGTTTTTGCTTTGTACAGCGGTATATATGATATATCCTGCACCTTATTCGATGAGGAAAGGGCCGACGATCCCTTCACCGGGAGTGACCCCTTTAGCAATAACCGGCAGATGCTACAACCCTCGGTTTGTCTTTTGATTGCTTCTATAGTTTTTGCTTTGCACAGCGGTATATATGATAGATCCTGCACCTTATTCGATAAGGAAAGGGCCGACGATCCCTTCACCGGGAGTGACCCCTTTAGCAAAACTAGAAAAGCCTCAAAAACACTCCATTTAAAACCCATTTGATTCCGCAACGAGATCAAGTTCAAAGCGTTAAAGGTTTTCTTAAAAACTATCCGCAACCTTCCGTCATTTTAGGAAGTAGAGTACTTAGTATTCGTGCTGTGTTTGTTGACCATAGTCAAGGCACAGTGTACGGTAGCTACGTGATGTCTTCCTACACCGCATATGATGCGATTAGTTAGGACAGTCGCGTGACTTTGTTGACCTTAGTTATGGGTCATGTGGGTGGGTCTAATTAATCACGAAATGACGGGTAGAACTTGACTAGTGCTTATGATTTGTTGACCATAGTTAAGGTCATAAGTGCTAGGGGTAAAAACCTTTATCGGGAGTTTCAAGTGTTGAAATTTGCAATGAGATTGCTTACCTTCTATATGATAGTTGGATCTTGATACCCACTGCGAGTAATTGTTACTCCTGGGAGATTTTTGCATTTTGCAATTAGCCGATCAAGTAGGTGTCTAGAAAGGTGTCAACGGGGTTACGCCTCTGGGAAAACGGGGTTACGCCTCTGGGAAAACGAGGTTTATTTTAATTAGGTCCGTGCGAAAGCACGGGGAACCTCCCTCAAAGTACCGACACTGGCCTGGCTGAAAGATTGGCAAACTTGTAGAGTGTAATTAATCCCGGCTAGTCTTTCCTTTTAGGATTTGAAGGAAGATTTGATAAAAACAGTGGGAGCCATCCTGATTAGATAAAATAAATAACCAATCTAATCTTGCAAGAGTTCACGCATAGTATTTTCTTCTCTCTCTCTCTCGGTAGCGACCATATCACGCCTTAATCAAGATAATAATATGGATGTATTGACCGAACCCGCTTGTTATACTGAGCTGGGGAACGTTGGTCCCGCTCCAACTTATAATTGTTATAAGACCGAGCAGGAAATAGGGGAATACCAGAATTCCTATGCCGCCCAAACGAAGAAAGTGCATATGATGCATCTCCTTCAAGTGTGTTCATTATAAAGAACTGTTTCTCAGTGTCCACTATGTCCTAGGTATTAGATACCGGATCAGGATCCCGCAAATGTAATCCGTTACATGGGCTACAGAAAGGTAGAGAACTGAGAACGGGTGATAAGTTTCATGAGACAGAAAACGGTGCAAGTGTTGCAGCCAAGTCTGTTGGTCACTGTCACCCTGTATTTCCAAATACATTGATTCTGAACAAATGCTATCAGAGACCGAACCTGATATACAAAATCATATCAATCTCTTTATTTATTAAAGAAGGATATAATTTTGTATTGTTGGATAATGTTTTGAACATTTCCTATTTCAAAAGTTGATCAGTTCAGGCACGTTATCTAAAAGCATTGACGTTCTAAATCAAACTACAGTTCCTAGTATACAGAACACACACAAGAAGAAGAGTTCAGAAATAAACGATTCCTTCTTGAGGCATTGTAGACTAGGTCGTATCAATGCGACCCGACTGGCTGAAGTTACATTTAGATGCATATTTAAATTAGTTTGAATTTACATCTTGTGAAACTTTCCAGTCATGTCACGAAGATTAGATGACCATAGCTCTGTTTATTGGAAACAGAGAAAGAGTTAGTGAACTCTTGGGACTGATACATAGTGATGTATGTAAGGTCCCCAGTCTACATATGCCAGGACCGTTTCTTTGTACTTCCTTACATTCACTGATGATCTCTCAAGATTCGGACACATGTTTCTGTTGAAACACATGTCTGAACCTTTTGAGAAATTCAATGAACATAAGTTAGAAGTCGAGAACCAAAAAAAAGGTATAAGTATTATGTCTTTTGATCTGATCAGGGAGGAGAATACTTGAGCACGTAATTCCTGGACTATTCTAAAGGAGAATGAGATTCTCTCTCAGTTTTACTCCTCTGAATACACCACAGCACAACGGTGTATCGGGGCGGAGCAATTGCACCCTATGAGATATGGTGCACTCTATGATGAGTACTACTGAGTTACCTATTTCTTTTGGGGGTTATGCACTTGAGAAGCTGCACACTTATTGAATTGGATTCCAATCAAATCAGTACCTACCACTCCATTTAAGATATGGTATGGGAAGAACCTATCTCTTAAGTAAGTTAAGATTTGGGATTGTCCGGCCTATGTCAAAAGCAAAATCCGGACAAAATCGAGGCAAGGTCAATTTTGTAGAACTGGAAAGGTTCCAGCTATACAAAACTGCAGCTGATGATTTGGTAGAACCAAAGGATTCAATAGATTCCGACAAACCTCAGCCTCTCCGCCGATCTAGCAGGGTTCTCATCCGCCTGAGAGATACTTCGGTTTCTCAATGACAGTGGGAGCGAGGATTGCATCATAAGATGATGGCCGAACTAGTTTCGAGTAGGCCATCAAGAGTAGGGACTCTGTAAGAATGGCTGGATGCTTAGCGATCTGAAATGGAATCCATGTACACCAACAAAGTACGGACTTTGGTTGTTATATCTGAAGGGTTAAATCCCCATCAGGAGCAAGTATATCTTGAGAAGATTACTTGGTGTAGATGGAAAAGTTGAGACTTTCAAAGCTAGACTTGTTAAAGGTTTTCGTCATCGACCAGGCGTGGATAATGATGAAACCTTTTCCAGGGACTATGCTTAAATCCATCCAGATCCTACTTGCCATTGCTACATACCATGACTACGATATCTGGTGGTTGGGTGCCATGACTACTTTTCTAAATAATAATTTAGAAGAGAACGTCTATAAGAACATAGACAGAGGGTTTCGTAAACAGTAGGAGCAGCGGAAACATGTGCAAGTTGCTTTACAGGATAAAGCAGGCATCGCGGAGTTGGAACATCTGTTTTGATGTAGTAGTTGTTCCCCTCCGAAAGACGGCGCACAGGACTGCGAAGTCCTGGCACTGAGATTCGGGGCAGATGCTATTTGGTTTTATCCGTCTACCTCTCCGAAGATGCCAAGTTGATTTATGGCACCGTGTATCGAAGGTTTAGACGGATGAGGCCGATGTAGCAGACTTTGTCAGATTCCCCCTCGCTTGAGGGGTTTTTGATTGTGGGGACGCTCTTCCCTGCAGGCGCAAGCCCCTGCAGTTAATTACGCTACCGCATCGCGGTAGCCACTTTCTCCTTCTCCAGAATTTCACTTCGTGTCGTGTGTGTTTGTTTTGTTTGTGGTTGCCCGTGGATTGTATACGGAGACTGAGTAATGCCGTCGCCCGTAGGACGTGGATTAGTCCAAATCCGTATTTACTTAGATTTGGGTTTGGTGTTTTTTAGTTTAAGGATACGTTAGTCGCGTTGCGGCTAAGATCAACTTAAACGTTCGTTAAGGATACGTTAGTCCAGTTTGAGACTAAGATCAACTTAACGGGATCGTTTAGATCCGACAAAAGAGCGTTTGGGCTCTATTGTTCCAGTTTAGGGACATAGTGGTCCAACATTCCCATTTTGGGGGCGGATATTGGTTTAAGGACGCATAAGTCCATGAGTTTAAGGACCCCACAGTCCGTATTAATTTGTGGTTGTCATGACCCGTCACCTCTCTGACGACGTTGAAGGATTACAACGACAAATATCAGAGTTCAGAGATGTACCCTTGAACCAAAGTTGGTTGAGAGATCTATAGTCCAATTTGGGACTAATGTTTGTTTGAAGGTTTGATTTAAGGACACGTTAGCCATATTTGAGGCTAAGATCAACTTAATCGTTTGTTAAGGATACGTTAGTCCAATTTGAGACTAAGATCAACTTAACGGGATCGTTTAGATCCGACAAAAGAGCATTTGGGCTTTATTGTGCCAGTTTAGGGACATGGTGGTCCAATACCAGTTTAAGGATATATTGGTCCACCGTTAGTTTAAGAACGTTTCGGTCCGATATTAGTTTAAGGACATCTCGGTCCACGATTTTAAGGACCCCGCAGTCCATATTGACATATGTGGTCGTCGGGACCCATCACCTCTCTGACGTCGTTGAAGGATTACAACGATAAGTGTCAGAGGAGCTCGGAGATGTACCCTCGAACCGGATATAAATTAATTTAAAAGAGCAGTCGTGCTCAGTCAATTTAATTTAAGGACTTACGGCCAAAATTGGGCTAAGTCCAATTGAAAATGTTCAACATTTTATTTGCTTTGTATGTTGTCCAGGGTCCATCAGGACAGAGGGGTTGGTCCTCGTACTACATTCAGTTTACTTATGACTTCTCTAGTTTTTAGACAGGTGTTTCGTGGAAACACAGGGTCCGAATTTGGAGAAGTTATTGGTATTTGAATAGAGTGGAGAACCAGGTGTCACAAGTATCGGGATTCTTCAAAGTGATCGAAGATGTAGATACTTGTGTATGGTGTTCAGTTGATAGTAATGATTAAGAGAACTTGCTTCTCTTTCAGGTTACTCATAATTGGAAGCACTCCTAAGTTGAGTAACGCTGATCGGCCTCCTTCCATTTAGTTGACATGCACTGGAGACAGCTGCATGATTTGAATCTGGTTAAATTAAATCAGTGCCTCTGGTTCTATATTGGATATAGAATAGTTCATATCTTAACGTTGTTAAGGTACGGGGAGTTGTCCGGCTTATGATTAAAACCAGACTCTGGATAACTCAAGGCACGTTTCTGTAATGGCTGTTTGTGGGTTGACCCAGGCTATGACGCGGGTTGACTTTCTACCATCTGGATGAACAATAGCAATATTGTTCTAGACTCGCCACAGTTTTATTAAAAATGGATTTTTTCAGGAAAACAGTTGTGGGAGTATGGTAGAACTGGAAGTGATTCCAGAACCACAAACGATTACTGAAGATTTGATAAAGAACCTAAAGATTCAATCTGGATTGACATTCCATTGGCCACTCCGCAGATTAGGTGGGTAACTTCAGGCACCCGAGAGGCACTACGGTAGCCTCAAGGACGGTGACAGGGAAGTTCTTGTTTACCCACAATTGCCATTGCTGTTGTTCCAGGTTACGAGACCCGGCGGGAGGATGAGTATAGCGTCATTCTAAACCAGTTTTAGAAGTGTACGTCTATATGACTCTGCCAGAGGGTTGTCGTAGTCAGTGGGAGCAGCGGAAGCATTGGTGGACAGGTTGCTTATGTCTATTTATAGACTAGAGCAGATGTAGCGGAGATAGATCATCTATTTCTGATGTGACAGTCATGGGTTTGACTTCATCAGAATAGGGGATGGATCTGATGAGAAGGTAGTAGGGTGTGATATCCTGGTATTTGGATGATATACACAGAGTAGGAAAAGAAACTCCTACACTACGATCGGTTATACTTTGGTCGGCACACAGTGGTTTCTCCACACAGGACTTGGACATTATATCAGACATACTGGTCACTGGATCTATGGTATTAGATCTAGATTTGGGTGGTTTCCTAATCAGGATACTTGACAGCATTCTAAGAGTATTTAGGATGGACGACTCCTGGCACGGTAGTGTACCTGCAGGTGATGGAGTCACCCTCTCTGAAACTGTCTTACAGACTAAAGGGGAGAGGGATGTGCATGATTGGCAGATCACTTGCTCAGGCAATTGAGTCAATCATGAGATGTCAAGTACCACACCAGATGTTGTTCTTGCACTAGATGCAATAAGTTGACCTTAATCCAATCCTGGAGAAACCGTAGGAAGCAGTTTTAGAACATAAATGGATGTTCTAGGGAGATGATAACGACAGCCTCATTCAGGAGACAGTTATCATTCCAGGCTTCCAAGGTGACATGGACGACAAGGAGGTTGTCAGAGTTATAGTTTTCCTTCTGGTGAGGGGCAGTATTTTGGACAGGTGGTCCAAGGAAATACTGAGGGTGGCATGGCGCAGGATACTGATTAAGTTCAGTTAACGATACAGTCTAAGAAGTTTGGATTTGGAGTTCATTTATGAGCTATGTCCCATCAGACATCCAGACACATTCTAAGACAGGTATTGCTCATTTCGGGAGATGGTTTTCTCCGCGAACTTGAGATATAGAGAGACATAGAAAGAAACAACTAAGCGGATCCACTCACTAAGGCTATTCCTCGAACGCAATAGTTCCGCAAACGAGCTTTGTGTGACTGACTAGTAGAGGAGTTGGATGTTCGGTATCACACGGGCTGTGAGTATGCGACATCGCAATAATTAGCCTTGAGTGCAAGTGGGAGATTGTTGGAGATAGTGCCCTCAGAGTCAATTATTAGATCACAGGCACGTGATTGTAATGATTGAGGGAGGACCTATCCCGGTAGGACAGTCTTGCTCGAGATGATAGTATGCTATCTGGTTTACCTTTATCATCGTGTACTGCTTTAGGTGACCTGACACGTCGCTATTACACGTTGATAGAGCCCCTAGGATTCTTGCTTGACCACCAGCAGTATGAGGGCGATCATATAAGTGGGAGCTGGGGGTCTATAAGCTTATCCTTAAAAGGTCCCTAGTCGTGGGAGTTTCGAGACTGGGCATCGATACTCCATTAGTAGACTAGTGTATACAGTCGAGACCCCGACGAGGGGCGGTGGCCGGTCTCACAAGCCACTGGTGTCAGTTGGATCACCTAAGATGTATACAGGTGCTCATTGGGTTATGAGTATACCGGACAGGACTCGCCGGGAACATGCTAGTTGGTCATATACCAGACGTCAGATGGCAGTTCCCTGGTGACATGTGTGCAGGTTAGTTCATCGACCTGGGGATCGTCATTTGTCTCGTGTGAGTTCCCACTGTACTTTGATTACTACCCTACCACGGCTCAAAGGAGTCGTGCAAACAGGTTTTAGTTGGGTACAGTCCCGAGCCACATGGAGGCAGTGAGCGTATCTTCAGGGGTTCGTCTCTCCCGGTATTGGGGGTGAGGTCGTGCTGTGTCTAGGAGAGCCATTACACAAAGTCCTTGGCCAAGGCAAGGAGATTTACTGGTAGGTATTCCAGTAGTATCTCAGGGTGTTCTGGGCTACACTCCGACACGACTTGTACCGCTTTTGGGGGTCTGACTTTTACCAACCCCCTAGGCCCGCCATGCGATACTCATAGACGAACGGACCGGACTGCACGGATATTGTCACTGACAGGCTCAGTAGGGTTGTCAGGCTGAGTTCACTCACAGACGTCCCTTTTAGTCAATACTTGGTAGCCCGTTACGTATTGGCTTATACCTCTGACGTGCTAGTGGTTAAATCCACAACCGAGGTGTTGACGAGTCTTTAGAGTCCCCCACATTCAGTTACTCAGCTTTCGGGCGAAAGGTTGTAGAGGCCGTATGGAGATATGGTAAGGTCCGATCAGATACGTGCGGTATTGCACGGATCAGGATCGGACAGTTTGTACTATAGGCCGTATGGTTATATGGCAGGGTTCGATCAGATACGTGCGGTATTGCACGGATCAGGATCGAACAGATATTACTAGCCGACTTTGGTATAAGCCGGATCCTAGTATAGTACAGTGTAGATTTTGTCTCACTGCATTTGTATTTCGGTCGAAATACAGATGCGGGTGTGTATGCACAGTATCGGGGTTTTCCTATAATTTATTACGGGATCAGTTTTCTGGAGTTGCCAGTTTGCTTTCCGTTTCGGCCAATTTCCATTGTTCCGTTCATTGGCCGAAGATTGGTGGAGGAGGGTTTATTTGCATTGTTGCAAATAGGCATTTGTGGAGGGGGTTCTTTGCATCTTTTGGCATCATGATGGTTTTCATGATGTGCACCATCATTGACTTCTCCTTCTCATGATGGATTGACTTTGTGGACTTGATGGTTGTGGTTGTGTGTGGTTTTTGTTTGTTATCATGTTCTTTCATGATTCCCTTTTTCATTATTGTTCCACCCACCCCCTTGACCTTTTCTCTTTCTCTCTCCAATCACACTTGTGAAGTGGGGGGGCCGGCCATTCCAAAGGGGATGGGATTCATTTCATTTTTTGGTGTGGAAAAATGTTACTCTCATTTTGGTATGCCACATTTTTCCCACCTCTCTCCAAGTTCTTCTTCCTCCACAAAAAGGCAACTCCATAATCCCAAAATGAGACATGCTATCCACATTATATTCTACAGCAAATCTTGGGTACGTCGAGTAGCCGGCTTCGTCCCCGAGTTGCCTCGGCATTGAGGTGGGAGCCCGTAAAAGAAGTAGGCGATGTGGTGCACTTCCGGCGACGAGGAGGAGACGGGACTTTTCCGCAGGAGATCGGGACCATGACGAGAAGACCGGAGGACTTGGATCGTCGGTATATCTCTAACCCATCTTCTAGTTAGCTTAGACTTGTTAATGGTTACGATCCGGGTGTTTAGTGCGCGGTGGTGCCGGTTTGCTAAGTCCGCAAAATTAAAGTTTTTCACCGCTTCCGCATTCCGGCGTCGGATTGACAGCCGGTACGCCGCCGTGCACTTACAGAAGGTATGGTTCCCTCTTTATCTGTGCCCCTGGATTGTATACAGGGATCGATGTGATTTCACCTGTAGGGCAAAAAGTTTCATTCTTTCATTTTTTTTTATTCTTTCCGCGATGCTCTATCATTTCAGCTTTTTATATCGCGAGAATCGCGATTGCCCAATCATTTCGGATATTTTTCGCGGTGCCCAATCATTTCGGCTATTTTTTCTTTTTACTCATTATTTTTTATTGCGAGTTGCCTAATCATTTTGGCTATTTATTTTATTTTTACTCGCTTTTTTTTTATTGCGAGTTGCCTAATCATTTCGGCTATATTTTTTTATTTTTACTCGCTGTTTTTTATTGCGAGTTGCCCAATCATTTCAGCTATTTCGTGTGCCCAATCGTTTCGGCTGTTTATTTTGTTTTTACTCGTTGTTTTTTTTTTGCGCTGCGCACAGTTGCGCTGCGCGGACACGTGTCGCGCAGCGCACAGTTGCGCTGCGCTGACACGTGTCGCGCGGCGCACAGCGCAGCGCAGAAGCACTTGCGCAAGTTTTTTTTTTCGCGCTGTGCACAGTTGCGCTGCGCCGACACGTGTCGCGCAGCGCATTTGCGCTTGCGCAAGTTTTTTTTTTATTTTTATTATTATTATTTTTTTTGGCGCTGCGCACAGTTGCGCTGTGCCGACACGTGTCGCGCAGCGCATTTGCGCTTGCGCAAGTTTGTTTTTTTTTTTTTTTGAAGAGCTTTGCTCTGATAGAGTACGCTACTTTGGGCGCTGCGCTCTCTGCGCTAACGTGTCTTATTTTGACACGTGGCGCTCTGCGTGCATCGCAGCGGATCTGAAGCATTACTTTATTTATTTTAACTTTAATTTTCTCTTTAATTTTTAAGACAGAGGTTTGCTCTGATTGGAGAAAAATAGAATCATTGCTTCTTTTCCCACCTTGGAATTTGAACAGAGCTTTACTCTGATTGAGGTAAACAGTAGTCAAATAGTTTGACTTCATCAAAATGGTAGATGAACCTTGTACATACAAAAAGGTAGAAGAGAGTAAGGTGGTCATCCTCGTATTGTACGTGGACAACATACTCTTGATAGGAAAAGGAGTTTCTTATGCTACGAACGGTCAATCTTCTCTTATCATAAAGATTCTCCATATAGGATAAAGGTGATACCTCCTAAATTCTGGGATTTGGATCTATGAGATAGATCTAAATGGATATTAGGGTTCTCACTAGGTTTAGTAAGATGGTATCAATCGATCCTGGGGAGAATCACTGGAAAAGTTCCAGGCTGATAAGTACGACTGAATGTCAGTCACAGGCATTGTCTTTACCCTCAGTAGAGGGACGGTATGTTGGAAGAGTTCCAAGCTAGATACCGAGGCAAACTAGACGATAAAGGCTGGTAACATCGCTATCAAAGATACTACCAAAGAGGCAGTTTGGGTGTATAATGGTTCATAAGATGAACTAGGTTCCTACCATTGTGTGACAATGGAAGTGTGGCTTTGGCCCAGGAACCCCAGTCCCATCAGTGACCCAGACATATTCTGAGGCAGCATCACCTTATCGTGGAGATAGTTGATCTCCAGGGTGATCGAGGTTAGGAGAGTAGACTCAGATAACAACACGGCGTATCCACTCACAAAGGCTTTTTCCCAGAGAGAGACTTATATGGGATGGTTGAGTATTAGATACTACAACCACTGCTACAGATGGCCCTAGTGCAAGTGGGAGATTGTTAGTTATATGTATGCCCTAGAGGCCATTACTGTACATTGGATGTATATTGTAGTGGATGCTGGGACATATATAGGTAGGACTTTCTTGCTCGACATGATAGTATGCTATCTGGTTGCTCTTTATCTTAACATGTATACTTGCTGTCTCTCTATTACATGTTGATAAAGCCCTTAGGATGTGTGCTCGACTTCTAGGACTATGATGTAGATCATACTAGTGGGGCCTGGGTAGTCCATGAGTACATCCTTCAATATTCCTAGTCATGGGAATATCGAGACGGGGCATCGATATTCCAGAGTAGACTAGCGTATATCTTCTCGACCCATGTGATGGGCGATGGATGATCCCATATCCATTGGTGTTTGACATCAGAGATGGTATGCGGGTGCTCAGTGGAGACTGGGTACACTGAACGGACTCGCCGAGAACTCCCAGATGGTATTATACCTTACGTCAGATGGCAGTTCTCTGGTGACACTGGTACAGCTTAGTCTGTTGACTCGAGATCGTCATAGAGTCTTGTGTGTCTCCCACTGTGCTTTGATTTCCACCCTACCACGGCTCTACTGAGTCGTGCAAACAGGTGGTTTTTGGGTACAGTCCCGATTCACGTGGAGGCAATGAGCGATAGGAGGGGATTCATCTCTTCCGGTATTGGGGGTTGATGTTGCGCCATGCTCGACTGGCCATAACTGGAAATCCCTGGCCAGGGTTGCACTGATTTACTGGTAAGTGTTATCAGTAGTTTCATGCTTGTTATGGACCTTACATCGGCATGACTTATCAAGCTACTGGGGTCTGACGTTTACCACCCCTAGGCGAGATATGCGACATATCAGACCAACAGACCGGACTGTGCGGTAAGTGTTACTGGTTGGATTCACAGGAGTGTGAGCGGGCTTGCTCGTTGATCTTCTGATCGCTCAATACCTGGGTGGCCGTTACATTTAGCAGACCGCTTGCGGCTTGTGGGTGTCTGATACGATCATCACCTACTGCCGGCGTATTGACGAGTCTTTAGAGTCCTACACAGAGGTTTCCTGGCTCAAGAGAAACGAAATAGGAGCGCATATGAGATATGTGCGGGACCGAGAATAATACCAGTATGTGATACTGAATTCTATTCTCGCGATTTGTATCATCGGACGGTTATATAAGATATAGCCGGGTTACCGAATCAAATGTTGATTCGATATATTGATACACTTGATATTAGTCGGTTATATGCAGTATGACCGGATCATTAAATCAAGTGTTGATTTAATGATTTAATGTATAATTATATATTTAATATATTACTTTACATTAACTAGTATTGGTTCACTTAAGATTATTTTTCTCACTAGATTATGCATATTGTATATATGATATATGTCTGTGCACTAGTTTGTACATGTTTGATGATACATGCAAACTTGGGTGTGTGTATGCTTTAAACCATGTTTAGATTAATGGTTAGGGTTTTAACTTATTTGTTTATTTTATTTATTTATTTTTAGCAAAAATAAAATGGTGGTTTTTCTTTGTTTTATGCTTGAAGCTTCATGAAGCTTTTTAAGCATCTTTGAAAAGTCTAACCATTTTGTTTTATGCTTTAACCTAAACATCAACCTAAACCCTAGTTTATTCTCTACATGTGTTAACTCACCCATGGTTGCAATATGATAAGCTTCACTTGATTTTATATTATTATTTTATTCATTCTTTTTCTTTCTTCTTCTTCTTCTTCATGAAGAAGAAAACTTTTGCTAGAAAATTTCAAGTGATGAAATCAAGTGAGAAATCCAAATCCAAAGTGAACCCACTTCCTATTTCTTCATCCTCTACCACTTGCCATGTTGTATGGGGTGATTTCTTCACAAGTTTCATGACCTAGTGAAGATGGAGCTTGAGTTAGAGTCGTCTCGACGTAGATCATCTTCGGCACCGAAGTCAACGACCTAGCCCGCTCATTTCTTCGATGAAACCAATGCTAGAGTCCGGGATTCCGATGATCGCAGCGGAGGGACGTCATTACGGAGCTAAAGAAGTGGAGGACCGGATCTACAAAGGTTGTAATCCCTTTCACTTGTAGTTAAAGTAGTTAACTTGCTATGTTTCGTCTTACCTCTAGTTAACGATCTTGCTTAGGGTTTCTCGGCACTTGATAAAAATTTGATTTTGGCATGGTTGATCAGTTGTAGAACCTCATGGGTGTTCCTAGGAACCCTACAAGTATAGATTGGTGAAGTGGTGTGTATTCTCACTTAAAAACCCTTTCTTTTTGTGTATCTCACTCACTAGAAAACTCAAGATAGCAAGAGAGAGGAAGAAGAAGAAGATGGCAATGCTTGAGCTCAATATTGTTAATCTCTTAATAAAAAGAGAAAAGAAAAAAGAATATATACGAGAGTCACACTCACATAAACCATGGTAAATAAATATCTAGATATTTTTATCATTGAGTTAAAACAATTAAGGAAATTAAACCTAGGGTTAAGGTCATGGTCAAGTGTAGAAGGGTGTAGAAACAATGAACCATGGTTGAATTTCCTTTTTCTTTTCTCAATAAATAAATATATATATAGATATTCATTCCATATGAGTCTTGCATTGCCATCTCCAATGTATCAACAACCATGACAAATATGTATGCATGTATGTGTGCATTCAAATCATCATGTGCATGTATAAATATATATATGTGCATACATGCATGCATACAACCAATATAAAAAGGGTTTAAGAAAAGTGAGCTAAAAGTCTATATTGAATCAATACTTGATTTAATAAACCGGTCATATCAAATACGATCCGGCCATTAGAAAAAAGCCCGATTAAAATACGGTATCATATACACGCATTTAATCGAGCTCCCGCGCATATCTCATATGCACACCACATCGTTTCTCCTGAGCTAGAAAACTCATGTGTGGGACTCTAAGACTCGTCAATACGCCGGCAGTAGGTGATGATCATATTAAACACCCATAAGTCGTAAGCGGTCAGCTAAACGTAACGGCCACCCGGGTATTGAGCGATCAGAAAAAAATAAGCGAACCTGTCAAAACTCACGTCGAGCCACTGGCAACACTTACCGTACTGTCCGGTCTCTTCATATGATATGTTGCATATCAAGTATAGGGATGGAATCGTTAAGCCCTAATAACTTAATAGGTCATGCCGATATGGATTATGACCGGTCAAGAAACTACTGTTAACACTTATCAGTAAATCTCATCAGCCATGGCCAGTGACTTCGAGTCAAAGCCAATCGCGCATAGCACAACATCAACTTCTAATACCGGGAGAGACGAAACCCCTCCTATTGCTCATTGCCTCCATGTGTCTCGGGACTGTACATAAAAGCCATCTGTTTGCACGCCTCAGTAGAGCCGTGGTAGGGTGGAAATCAAAGCACAGTAGGAGAACACACAAAACTCTATGACGATCTTGGGTCTACAGACTAACCTGTACCAGTGTCATCTGAGAACTGCTATCTGACGATAGATATAATACCATATAGGAGTTCTCGGTGAGTCCATTCAGTGTACCCAGTCTCTACTGAGCACCCGTATACAATCTTCGATGTCACAACACCAATGGATATGGGACCATCCATTGCCCATCATATGGGTCAAGAGACGTATACGCTAGTCTACTCTGGAATATCGATGCCCTGTCTCGATATACCCTCGACTAGGAACATTCTAGGATATGCTTATAAACTACACATGCCCCACTAGTATGATCTCCATCATAGTCATGGAAGTCAAGCAAATATCCTTAGGACTTTATCAACATGTATGAAATGAACAGTATAATACAATCAAGTAAATATGTTAAGATAAAGTACAACCAGATAGCATACTATCATGTCAAGCAAGAAAGTCATCTGTATATTTACATGTCCAAGCATCCACATTACTTATAATGGCCTCTAGGGCATACATATATCCAACAATCTCCCACTTGCACTAAGGCCAATTATTGGTGTATCTCATACCCAACATCTCAAAAAGTCGCTCATGTTGCGGCTGTGGAAGGGCCTTGGTGAGTGGATCCGCGGTGTTATTCTTTGTATCTACTCTCTAAATCTCGATCTCGTGGCGATCTACTATCTCCCGGATCAAATGATATCGCCTCAGGATGTGTCTGGACTTCTGATGGGATCTGGGCTCTTTGGCCAACGCCATAGCCCTAATATTATCACAATACAATGGTATTGGATCAATAATGGTTGGAATTACTCCTAGTTCTGCAACGAATTTCCTCATCCATACGGCTTCCTTGGCAGTATCATTTGCAGCAATATATTCAGCTTCCATCGTGAAGTCTGCAACGGTATCCTGTTTGGAACTTTTCCAACTAACCGCCTCTCCATTGAGGGTAAATACAAACCTCGAGATAGATTTGCTGTCATCCTTATCACTTTGGAAGCTGGAATCGGTAAAGGCCTCCATTTAGAGATCTCCATTACCATACACCAAGAACAATTCTTTAGTCCTTCGTAAGTACTTAAGAATGTTCTTCACTGCTATCCAATGTTTCTCCCCTGGGTTGGATTGATACCTGCTTACTACAGCTAGTGCATAAGTTACATCAAGACGAGTACATGACATCGCATACATTCTAGATCCTACGGCTGAAGCGTAGGATATAATGCTCATGCGGGCTCTCTCTTCATTAGTCTTCAGACAGAAGTCCTTGGAGAGAGTGATTCCATGGCAAGCGGGCAAGGCACCACCCTTGGAATCTTCCATACTAAACTTTTTTAGGATGGTGTCAATGTACTTTGATCGGGACAATCCCAATAACCTCTTGGATCTATCTCTATAGATCCTAATGCCCAAAACGCAAGAGGCATCACCTAGGTCCTTCATGGAGAACCTTTGTGATAAGAATAGTTTGACCGATTGTAGCATAAGAATATCATTTCCTATCAAGAGAATGTCATCCACGTACAATATGAGGAATGTGACAGTACTCCATACAATCTTCTTATAAATGCTTGGTTCATCTATATTTTGACAAAATCGAACTCTTTGATTGTATCATCAAAATAGATGTTCCAGCTCCGTGATGCCTGCTTTAATCCATAAATGAATTTAAGCAACCTACATGCCTTTTTGCTGCTCCCACTGTCAATGAAGCCCTCTGGCTGAAACATAAAAATGCATTCTTCTAAATCACCATTTAGAAATGCAGTTTTAACATCCATCTGCCAGATTTCATAATCGTAGTGAGCAGAAATAGAAAGTAGGATCCGAATGGATTTAAGCATTGCTACTGGAGAGAAAGTTTCATCATAGTCCAATTCTGGTCTTTGACGAAAACCTTTCGCTAGGTATCTACCTGTCCATCTACACCAATCATTCATTTAAAGATCCATTTGCATCCTACGGGTTTTATCCTAAGAGGTGCAATATCCAAAGTCCATACTTTGTTGGTGTACATGGACTCCATTTCGGATCTCATAGCATCCAGCCACTTCACTGAGTCACCACTCGTGATAGCTTACTGTAAACTAATAGGGCCATCATCATCCATGATGCAATCTTCTCTATCACCATCAATGAGAAACCAATAGTATCTCTCCGGTGGGCGAGAAGTTCTACTAGATCTCTGGAGCGGCTGAGGTTCTTGAAGTTCTACTACAACATCAGTTTCAACCAATTCTGTAGGGTTACTAGGCACAATAACAAGGCTCTACAAGGCATCGACCATGCCAAAATTAAATTTTTATGTGCCGAACAACCCTAAGCAAGATCGTATATTAGAGATTAGGCGAATAAGATAGCAAGTAAACAACTTTACGACTATGCGAAATACAACCTTTGTAGATCGGTCCTTCACTTCTAAGGCTCCTTGTCGTAGTCTCTTCGCTGCGATCATGGTTCTCCCGGGCTCTTGCATGGCTTCACGAGGCGAAAGACACGTCCTTGCTTGAAGTCTCCGAGGCCGAAGATGATCTACGTCGAGGGAATACCGAATCAAGCTACTACTTCACTAACTAGAGAATTAGTGAAGCAAACACCCTAAACTAAAGTGCTAATCTAGTAGAGGATGGAGAAATAGGAAGTGGGTTCTCTTTGGAATTTTATTTCTCATAATGATTCTCACTTTGGATCAAACCCTAGCAAGCCTTTTTTTTCTTTTTGAACCAAAAAGAAGATGATGAAAAGAAAGAGAAGAAGATAATGATCAAGTGAGTGAGCTAACCATGGTGAGTGAGTATCATATACTAACTCTTGTAGAGACTTAACCCACGGCTAATTGTTATGGTTGGGTTAATAAATATCCATAGTAAAAACAAACTCAAGTGGAATTAGTCAATGCATCCACAAGCTTCCACAAGCTTCATGCATTTTCTAATCTTCCACTTGATTTTGTAATTACTTTAAATAATAAAACCCAAACTAAAAATTAGCAAAGTGTAAGTCTCATACACCCATGGATGATGTATCATCAACCATGATATAAAAAGATAACACATTTTAATATATAAATCACATATATATTAAAGTTGTGTACATGTGAGAAAAAACCCTAAGTGAACAAGTGTTAGTTAATATAAACTAGTATATCAAATATACAATTATACAATAAATCATTAAATCAACACTTGACTTAATAATCCGGTCATATCATATATAACCGACTAACATCCAATGTATCGACTTATCGAATCAACACTTGATTCGATAACCCGGCTATATCATATATAACTGACCAATACATAAAGTCGCGAGAATAAAATACGGTATCACATACACGCATCGTTCTCGGTCCTGCACATATCACATATGCGCTCCTATTTCGTTTTGCCTGAGCCAGTAAAACCTCTATGTAGGACTCTAAAGACTCGTCAATACGCCGGCAATAGGTGATGATCACATCAAGCACCCACAAGCCGTCAGCGGTACAAGCTGGACGTAACGGCTACCCGGGTATTGAGCGATCAGAAGATCAGCAAGCAAGCCCGCTCCAACTCCTGTAAAAGCCTGCCGGTAACACTTCCCGTACAGTCCGGTCTCCTCGTCTGATATGTCGCATATCTGGTCTAGGGGTGGTAAACGTCAGACCCCAATAACCGATAAGTCGTGCCGATGTGAGGCTCATAACGGGTCAAGAAACTACTGGTAACACTTACCAGTAAATCTCTAAATCAGCCCTGGCCAGCGACTTCCCTGTCATGGCCAATCGAGCACAGCGCAACATCAACCCCCAATACCGGGAGAGACGAAACCCCTCCTATCGCTCATTGCCTCCATGTGACTCGGGACTGTACCCAAAAACCACAGTTTTGCACGCCCTCATGGACGTGGTATGGTGGAAATCAAAGCACAGTGGGAATCACACAAGACTCTATGACGATCTCGGGTCTACAGACTAACCTGCACAAGTGTCACCAGAGAACTGCCATCTGATGTGAGGTATAATACCATCTGGGAGTTCTCAGCGAGTCCGTCCAGTGTACCCAGTCTCCACTGAGCACCCGTATACCATCTCTGATGTCAAACACCAATGGATATGGGATCATCCATCGCCCATCTCATGGGTCGAGAAGCGTATACGCTAGTCTACTCTGGTATATTGATGCCATGTCTCGATACACCCACGACTAGGAACATTAAAGGATGTACTTATGGACTACCATGGCCCCACTAGTATGATCTGCATCATAGTCCTGGTAGTCAAGTACACATCCTAAGGGCTTTATCAAGATGTAGCTATAAGACAGTATCAAGAGACAAGTATACATGTTAAGATAAAGAGTAACCTGATAGCATACTATCATATCGAGCAAGAAAGTCCTCTCTATATATATCCAAGCATCCAATATAATATACATCATCTGTACAATACTGGCCTCTAGGGCATATATACAACTAACAATCTCCCACTTGCACTAGGGCCAGCTGCTGTAGTATCGCATACCGAGCATCCCGAAGAGTCTCTCAAACTGTATCTGGGTAATGGCCTTCGTGAGTGGATCCGCTGTGTTGTTCTTCGTATCAACCCTCCTGACCTCGATCTCCTGGCGATCAATTATCTCCCGTATCTGGTGATACCGCCTCAGAATATGCCTGGATCGCTGATGGGACCTGGGTTCCTTGGCCAAAGCCACCGCTCCTTTGTTATCGCAATACAAAGGTATTGGATGCTCAATGGATGGAACCACTCCAAGTTCAGTAATGAACTTCTTGATCCAGACAGCCTCTTTGGCAGCAATGTATTCAGCCTCCATCTTCGAGTCTGCCACGGTTTCCTGCTTGGAACTCTTCCAACTAACCGTCCCTCCATAAAGGGTAAAGACAAATCCCGAGTGCGACTTAGAGTCGTCCTTATCACTCTGGAAGCTCGAATCGGTAAAGGACTCCACTTGGAGTTCTCCGTTACCATACACCAAGAGCATCTCTTTAGTCCTTCGTAAGTACTTGAGAATGCTCTTCACAGCTGTCCAGTGACTCTCTCCAGGATCAGCTTGATACCTGCTCACTACACTTAGTGAGTATGCTACATCGGGTCTGGTACATAGCATCGCGTACATGATAGAGCCTACAGCCGAAGCATAGGGTATCCCTTGCATGCGAGCTCTCTCCAAATCAGTCTTGGGAGACATCTCTTTGGAGAGAGTGACTCCAGAGATCGTGGGTAAGTTTCCACGCTTGGATTCTTCCATACTAAACCTCTTTAGTATGGTGTCAATGTACCTGGATTGGGACAATCCCAATATCCTTTTAGATCTATCTCTATAGATCATAATTCCCAATATGCAGGAGGCATCACCAAGATCTTTCATTGAGAATCTTTGTGATAAGAAGAGCTTGACCGATTGCAGCATAGGAATGCCATTTCCTATCAAGAGTATGTCGTCCACGTACAATACGAGGAAGACAACCTTACTTTCTGCCACATTCTTGTAGATACAAGGTTCATCTATGTTTTTGACGAAATCAAACTCTTTGATAACGACGTCAAAGCAGATGTTCCAACTCCGCGATGCTTGCTTTAATCCATAAATGGATTTAAGCAGCTTGCACACCTTCCCGCTGCTCCCACTATCTACGAAGCCCTCTGGCTGAGTCATGTACACACACTCTTCTAAATCACCGTTTAGAAAGGCGGTCTTAACATCCATTTGCCAGATTTCGTAATCATGATATGCAGCGATGGCAAGCATGATCCGGATGGATTTAAGCATAGCCACTGGAGAAAAGGTTTTGTCATAGTCTACACCTGGTCTTTGACGAAAACCCTTTGCAACAAGTCTAGCTTTGAAAGTCTCCACTTTCCCATCTACACCAAGTTTTTTCTTGAAGATCCACTTGCTCCCAATGGGTTTTACCCCTTCAGGAGCAACTTTCAAAGTCCGTACTTTGTTGGTGTACATGGATTCCATCTCGGACCGCATTGCATCTAGCCATTTCACCGAGTCCCCACTCATGATGGCCTGCTCGAAGCTAGTTGGGTCATCATCAACCATGATGCAATCCTCTCTCCCACCATCCATGAGAAAATCGTAGTATCTCTCAGGTGGGTGAGGAACCCTACTAGATCGGCGGAGTGGCTGGGGTTCATCGGGAACTACCGAATCCTCTGGTTCCACTAAATCTTCAGTTGCAGTTTGTGTATCTGGAACCTCTTCCAGCTCTACCACTTTGCCACTAATTTCTTTTACAAGAAATTCCTTTTCTAAAAAGGTGGCATGTTGAGCAACAAACACCTTTTGTTCCTCACTGTGGTAGAAAAAATACCCATATGAGTTCTTTGGATATCCCACAAACTTGCAAAGAACTGACCGTGCCTCGAGTTTTTCCGGATTTTGTCTTTTGACATAGGCCGGACAACCCCATATCTTAACTCGTTTAAGATATGGTCTCTTCCCACTCCATATCTCATATGGTGTGGTAGGTACAGATTTAGATGGAACTTGATTCAATAGGTATGCTGCTGTCTCCAGCGCATACCCCCAGAATGAAATAGGTAACTCAGCTGTGCTCATCATAGAGCGCACCATATCTAATAGGGTGCGGTTCCTCCGTTCTGATACACCGTTGTGCTGTGGTGTATATAAAGGAGTCAGCTGAGAGAGAATCCCATTCTCTTTTAGGAAGTCTAGGAATTCATTGCTTAAGTATTCACCTCCTCGATCAGATCGAAGGATTTTAATACTTTTTCCGGTTTGGTTCTTGACTTCTTGTTTATATTCTCTAAATTTCTCAAAAGCTTCTGATTTGTGTTTCATCAGGAACACATATCCGAACCTAGAGAGATCGTCAGTGAATGTAATGAAGTACGCAGAACCATTCCTGGCATGTGTAGACATGGGGCCGCATACATCACTATGTACCAGTACCAAGAGTTCCGTAACTCTCTCTCCGTGTCCCGTAAATGGAGTTTTGGTCATCTTGCCTTTGAGACATGACTGGCAAGTGTCATAAGATGAAAATTCAAACGGATTTAAATATCCATCCTTATGCAACTTAGCTAGTCGTGTCGCATTGATGTGACCCAGTCTACAATGCCACAAGAAGGATTCGTTCAGTTCTGAACTCTTCCTCTTGTATGTGTTTGTTATGCTCAGAACTGTTGATTGATTTAGAACATAAATGCCATTGCACATCGTGCCTGATCCAACCAACTTTTGGTTACGGAAAATGTTCATAATATTATCCTGTAATACAAAATTATATCCCTCTTTACTCAGTAAAGAAACCGATATAATATTGCATATCAGGTTCGGCATGTAATAGCATTCGTTCAGAACCAATGTATTACCAGTTGGCAATACAAGGTGATATTCCCTGACGGTTTTAGCTGCAACAATTGCACCATTTCCAACCCTTATGTCTTTATCACCTTCTCCAAGTTCTCTACCTTTCCTAAGCCCATGTAACTGATTACATATATAGGATCCTGACCCGGTATCTAATACCCAGGACGTAGAGCAAATGGAGAAACGGTTCTCAGTAACGAACACACCCGAAGAAAATGCATCAACATGTACTTTCTTCATTCGGGTGGCATGGGATTCCTGGTATTCCCCTATATACTGTTCAGTCCTATAACTCTTATAAGAAAGAACGGAACCAACATTCCCCGGCACAGTATAACATGCGGGTTCGGTCAATACATCCATATTATTATCTTGATTAAGGCATGATATGGTCGCTACCTGGAGAGAGAGAGAAGAAAACAGTTTAGCGTATGCTCTTGCAAGATCAGATTGGTTATTATTTTATCTAATCAGGATGGCTCCTACTATTTTTATCAAATCTTCCTTCAAACCCTAAAAGGAAAGACTAGCCGGGATTAATTACACCCTACAATTTCGCCAATCTTTCAGCCAGGCCAGTGTCGGTACTTTGAGGGAGGTTCCCCGTGCTTTCGTACGGACCTAATTAAAGTAAACCTCGTTTTCCCAGAGGCGTAACCCCGTTGACACCTTTCTAGACACCTACTTGATCGGCTAATTATCCTGTGTAAAACTCTCCCAGGAGTAACAATTACTCGCAGTGGGTATCGGGATCCAACTATCTCATAGAAGGTATGCAATCTCATTGCAAATCTCAACACTTGAAATTCCCAATAATATTTTGCCCCAAACGATCTATGACTTTGACAAGGTCAACAAACCATAGACCGTAAGTCAAGTTCAGCCCGTCATTTCTTGATTGAATTAAACCCACCCGCACGACCGTTGACAAGGTCAACAAGGCTGTACGATTACCCTAATCCAATCTGCATCATATGCATAAACAGATAAATACTGGTCAGCTACCGCACACTATGCCTTGACAAGGTCAACAAACGCAGCACGAATACTAAGAAGGACTTATCTAAAATGACGGAGGGCTACGACAGGTTTTTCTGAAAACCAATTGCGTATCGAACTTGATATCGTTGTAGAATCGAGTGAATTTTGAAATGGAGTGATTTTGAGGCTTTCATTAGTTTTGCTAAAGAGGTCACTCCCGGTGAAGGGATCTCGGCTCTTTCCTCATCGAATAAGGTGCAGAACATATCATATATATCACTATGCAAAGCAAAACTCCAAAAGCAATCAAAAACCAAACCGAGTTTTGTAGCATCTGCCAGTTTTGCTAAAGAGGTCACTCCCGGTGAAGGGATCTCGGCTCTTTCCTCATCGAATAAGGTGCAGGGTATATCATATATACCGCTATGCAAAGCAAAACTGTAGCTACCCATTTTATAAAGTTTTGATTCTACAACATCTTTTAGATTTCTTTTCTTTCATTAATCACATTAATGAAGTCCCGTCATTTAAGTCCCCTAAACATCACAGATAAATACGACGTACACTTATGCCATCCGCATGCGCCTCGATGTCCCCTCATGCACCGTTAGGTTAGGTAACTAACGGCAGAGCAGGGCAGGGCTAGCGCGGGTGTAAAACATAAGTAACGTCTATATAATATATCATATATACTATATACAGTATTTATCACAGCACATCAAATGATCACATCACAGATATCGCAGCAGAAGAAACATATGAAACATTAGATATACTAGGACGTCCGTGTTTTATTTTGAGCCTCTATAAAACACGGATTCCACGGTCGCCACGAATAGCCAAACCCACACCCCTAGACCCATACGAGAGCGGCAAGCAACCCTACCAATTCTAGAGTTAGGAGACCCGGACTCGACTCCTCGAGTTGGTCTCCCACTGGACTCTAGAACCCGGTTACTTATGCTCTCCTAGTGCGGAAAAGTAAATAATATACAAATGGTGACATCGACCTCATCCCGGAAGTGCCCCAATAAAAGAATATTACATACATTTAATTTTACATGAATGAAAATAAAAACTTTCATCTCACATAAAAAAAAACTCGGCTATTCAGAACGCGGCGATCCAATATAACATATCCAGCAACACATAACATCACATGTCATCAATGTAAGTAAATATGCGCATCCCAATTGTCGTTGACATATAGCAACGAAACCGGCGATATCACATATTACACTTACGGTCGCAGAAAAGAAAGTGTAAAACTACAACATTTGGAATCCACAATCTCTTCAGACATCGTAAATCCGAAATATCACATACTTCGCATTTCATGCCTAACTTTATGAATTCCATATATTGTATCACATTCCAGATAAATAGACAGTATTAAACTTTCCGATCGAATAATCAAATACCCAAGATTTCCTAAATAGCTCAACACATGAGCGGATTTCAAAAATTTCAGAATACGTCACAGTAGCAACGGTCCAGTCGTAGAAGGGTCAAGCCATCGCCTCACATGTGGCACGCCGTACTGCCCCAAACCCTAAGGTTCAAAAGGCAGTTCAAGACGGTCACATAATCGAGTTAAGGTTTGTTGTCTTCTAGAGGGTCCATTGCGTCACATGCACGTTTTTCCGAAAGATTTAAACCCGAGAAAAATTCAACACTTGAATGTTTTTCGTGCCGGGAAAAATTGAGTTAATGATATCCGTTCGAACATTTTAATACTTTCTAAATTATCCGGAAAACCTAACAAAATTAAATATTCCAATCGAATCAATGAATACAAAATAAACCCCAGAATACTCAACACTTGAGTCAAAATAAAAATACCTAGAAAATATAAATCACAGAATTAGAAATTACTGTGAAAAATTTAGTGCATGTTTCCCCTTTACTGCCGCGGATCCGCGGCCCAAGAGGGGTACGGCCGCGGTTCCGCGGCGGCTTGTACGGTTCATCGCCACGTTTTTCACTGAAATTCCTAAAAAACACTGCTGAATTTTTTAGGTATTTTTAATTCAGAAAAAACACAGTTTTTAAAAATTGACCAGAGAGGGGGTTATTTCATCGATTCCGGGTTCGATCGGGGTTTTAACTTCGTTAACACATCTCCTAATGCTCTAGCTAGGCTCTGATACCACTGTAGGTTTACTAGACATAATAACAAGGCTCTACAAGGCATCGACCATGCCAAAATTAAATTTTTATGTGCCGAACAACCCTAAGCAAGATCGTATACTAGAGATTAGGCGAATAAGATAGCAAGTAAACAACTTTACGACTAAGGGTATGCGAAATACAACCTTTGTAGATCGGTCCTACACTTCTAAGGCTCCTTGTCGTAGTCCCTTCGCTGCGATCATGGTTCTCCCGGGCTCTTGCATGGCTTCACGAGGCGAAAGACACGTCCTTGCTTGAAGTCTCCGAGGCCGAAGATGATCTACGTCGAGGGAATACCGACTCAAGCTACTACTTCACTAACTAGAGAATTAGTGAAGCAAACATCCTAAACTAAAGTGCTAATCTAGTAGAGGATGGAGAAATAGGAAGTGGGTTCTCTTTGGAATTTTATTTCTCACAATGATTCTCACTTTGGATCAAACCCTAGCAAGCCTTTTTTTTTCTTTTTGAACCAAGAAGAAGATGATGAAAAGAAAGAGAAGAGGATAATGATCAAGTGAGTGAGCTAACCATGGTGAGTGAGTATCATATACTAACTCTTGTAGAGACTTAACCCATGGCTAATTGTTATGGTTGGGTTAATAAATATCCATAGTAAAAACAAACTCAAGTGGAATTAGTCAATGCATCCACAAACTTCCACAAGCTTTATGCATTTTCTAATCCTCCACTTGATTTTGTAATTACTTTAAATATTAAAACCCAAACTAAAAATTAGCATAGTGTAAGTCTCATACACCCATGGATGATGTATCATCAACCATGATATAAAAAGATAATACATTTTAATATTTATATCACATATATATTAAAGTTGTGTACATGTGAGAAAAAACCCTAAGTGAACAAGTGTTAGTTAATGTAAACTAGTATATCAAATATACAATTATACAATAAATCATTAAATCAACACTTGACTTAATAATCCGGTCATATCACATATAACCGACTAACATCCAATGTATCGACTTATCGAATCAACACTTGATTCGATAACCCGGCTATATCATATATAACTGACCAATACATAAAGTCGCGAGAATAAAATACGGTATCACATACACGCATCATTCTCGGTCCTGCACATATCACATATGCGCTCCTATTTCGTTTTGCCTGAGCCAGTAAAACCTCTATGTAGGACTCTAAAGACTCGTCAATACGCCGGCAATAGGTGATGATCACATCAAGCACCCACAAGCCGTCAGCGGTACAAGCTGGACGTAACGGCTACCCGGGTATTGAGCGATAAGAAGATCAGCAAGAAAGCCCGCTCCAACTCCTGTAAAAGCCTGCCGGTAACACTTCCCGTACAGTCCGGTCTCCTCGTCTGATATGTCGCATATCTGGTCTAGGGGTGGTAAACGTCAGACCCCAATAACCGATAAGTCATGCCGATGTGAGGCTCATAACGGGTCGAGAAACTACTGGTAACACTTACCAGTAAATCTCTAAATCAGCCCTGGCCAGGGACTTCCCTGTCACGGCCAATCGAGCACAGCACAACATCAACCCCCAATACCGGGAGAGACGAAACCCCTCCTATCGCTCATTGCCTCCATGTGACTCGGGACTGTACGCAAAAACCACCGTTTTGCATGCCCTCATGGACGTGGTAAGGTGGAAATCAAAGCACAGTGGGAATCACACAAGACTCTATGACGATCTCGGGTCTACAGACTAATCTGCACAGGTATCACCAGAGAACTGCCATCTGACGTGAGGTATAATACCACCTAGGAGTTCTCGGCGAGTCCGTCCAGTGTACCCATCTCCACTGAGTACCCGTATACCATCTCTGATGTCAAACACCAATGGATATGGGATCATCCATCGCCCATCTCATGGGTCGAGAAGCGTATACGCTAGTTTACTCTGGTATATCGATGCCCTGTCTCGATACACCCACGACTGGGAACATTAAAGGATGTACTTATGGACTACCATGGCCCCACTAGTATGATCTGCATCATAGTCCAGGTAGTCAAGTACACATCCTAAGGGCTTTATCAACATGTAGCTATAAGACAGTATCAAGAGACAAGTATACATGTTAAGATAAAGAGCAACCAGATAGCATACTATCATATCGAGCAAGAAAGTCCTCTCTATATATGTCCAAGCATCCAATATAATATACATCATCTGTACAATACTGGCCTCTAGGGCATACATACAACTAACAAATTCGTCATGAGTAATTTGTGTCTCTAGAACCTCTTCTATTTCTATCGCATTGCCATCAGTACTGTTTGTAAAAATTTTATTTTCTAAAAATATGGTATGTTGAGAAACAAACACTCTTTATTTCTCCTTATGGTAGAACAGATATCCTTATGAATGTTTTGGATATCCCACAAATTTACACATGACCGATCGCGTCTCGAGTTTATCTGGATTCTGCTTTTTGACAAAATCCGGACAAACCCATATCCTAACTCTTTTAAAATATGGTCTCTTTCCACACCATATCTCATATGGAGTGGTAGATACGGTCTTGGTTGGAACCCTGTTCAACAGATACATGGCTGTCTCCAATGCATGTCCCTAAAAGGAAAGCGGTAACTCAACATCACTCATCATGGACCGTACCATATCTAATAGGGTACGATTCCTCCATTCTGACACACCGTTGTGCTGTGGTGTATAAGGGGGAGTGAGCTAAGAGAGAATCCCATTCTCTTTTAAGAAGTCTGAAAACTCTGTACTCAAATACTCTCCACCTCGATCCGATCGAAGTTTCTTGATGCTCAAGCCTGTTTGTTTTTCTACTTCAAGTTTGTACTCCTTGAATTTCTCGAAAGCTTAGGATTTATGCTTCAATAAAAACACGTGTCCGAATCTTGAGAAATCATCGGTAAAAGTGATGAAGTATGAAAAACCGCCTTTAGCATGTGTAGACATTGGTCCGCATACATCACTATGTATGAGGCCTAAGAGTTCTATAGCTTTTTCTCCGTGTCCAGTAAACGGAGTTTTGGTCATTTTACCTTTGATACAGGATTGACAAGTCGCATAAGATTTATATTCAAAAGGATTTAAATATCCATCTTTATGTAGCTTGTTTAGTCTTGTTTCATTAATATGACCAAGTCTACAATGCCAAAGAAAGGCTTCATTTATATCTGAAAAATTTCTTTTATTTGTTTGTTGTATGTTGAAAATTGTGTGTTGGTTTAGGACGTAAATACCGTTATTTAGTGTACCATACCCAATCAATTGTTGATTCAAGTTAATATTCATAATATTATTTTGCAACACAAAATGATATCCTTCATTGTCTAACAAAAAAATGGATATTATATTACATAGCATACTAGGTACATAATAAGAAGGGTTCAAAACCAAAATACATCCCGAAGGCAACCCCAGATGATACTCTCCTACAGATACAACATGTACATTGGAACCATTTCCAATCCGAAGAGTATGGTCACAAGTCTTCAAAACTCTACTGTTTCTCAATCCCTGCATACAATTACAGATGTGAGAACCAGAACCGGTATCTAATACCCAAGATGCAGAGTTTATAGAAAAACAGTTTTCAGTTACAAACACACCTGAAGCGGAAGCATTAGTATGCTTCTTCTTCTTGAGATCAGCAAGATACAAAGCACAATTGCGTTTCCAGTGTCCCGACTTGTGGCAGAAAAAACATTCTCCTTTTCCACTTCCCGCGGCCTTGGATTTGTCTTTCCCCTTCGCCTTTTCAACTCCACCTCTCGGTTTAGTGGGTTTCTTCTTCTTCTTTCTCTTGGCCTTGGTTTTTGGGATGGAAGAGGAAGATGGCCCAGCAAGCAGAGCGTGGGTTTTTGCTGTCTTAAGCATGCTCTTTGCACTTCTCAACATATTGAGAAGTTCAGGTAGCGATTTCTCCAAATTGTTCATATTGAATGGAGCAAAGGCAGGAGGGAGAGACTGTAGAACAATATCAATATATTGCTCGTTCTCCATGGTCCATCCTAGGTCCTCAAGTTCTTCTATAAGACCAATTATCTTCAGGACATGTTCACCTACTGATCTGCCAAAAACCATCCGCATCTGAAACAGCTTTCGAGATGCTTCATAACGTAAAGCCCGAGATTGCTCTCAATACAACTCCTTGTATGAAGAAAGATGGATTGAACATCCATCTTCTCATGCTGCTTCTGATGTACATTGTCCATAGAAGCAAGCGTGAGGCACTTGGCCGTGTCACAATCAATATCCCGTGTTTTTCGGATCTACTTATCCGAAATAGATGATTCAGGACCTAGGATGGGTGGGGCTTTGGCAGTGAGGACATATGATACTTTATCATATGTGAGTGCAATGTTCAGGTTCCTCAGCCATTCTTTATAATTCGGTCCTGTCAGTTTGTTTTTCTCTAACAGAAGTTTTAAGTCCGTCATTGGTATCTGCCATTAGGAGAGAGAAAAGAAAACACTCAACGAAATGCTCTTGCAAAAATTTAGATTGGTTATTATCTTATCTAATTGATGTCTCCCACTGCTTTTATCAAATTTTCTTTCAAAACCTCAAAAAGAAAACTAGCCAGGATTAATTACATTCTACAGTTTCGCTAACCGGTCAGCCAGGCCAGTGTCGGTACTTTGAGGGAGGTTCCCCGTGCTTTCGCACGGACCTAATTAAAATAAATCTCGTTTTGCCAGAGGTGTAACCCCGTTGACACCTTTCTAGACACCTACTGGATTAGTTAATTATAAAGTGTAAAACTCTCCTGAGAGTAACTCTTACTCACAGTGGGACCGGGATCCAACTATCATATAGAAGGTATGCAATCTCATTGCAAATTTCAACTCTTGAAACTCCCGCTATAGTTTTTACCCCTAACTGCTTATGACCTTGGCTATGGTCAACATATCATAAGCACTAATCAAGTTCTATCCGTCATTTCGTGATTAACTAGACCCACCCATATGACCCTTGATTATGATCAACATAATCACATGAATGTCCTAACTAATCGCATCATATACTTTGTAGGAAGACATCACCTGGCTACCGTACACTACGCCTTAACTATGATCAACATACGTAGCACAAATACTAAGTACTCTGCTTCCTAAAATGACGGAGGGTTGCGGATTGTTTTTCTGAAAACCTTTAACGCTTTGAACTTGATCTCGTTGTAGAATCTAAATAGTTTAGAAAAGGAGTGGCTTAAGCTCCGCATCTTTTGAAACTTACTTTTTCATAAAAAAAAAGCCTAGTGGTTTTCAAATCCGATTCTACAACATCTTTAGGTTTCTTTTTCTTTATATTAATTTCATTAATGTAGTCTCATCATTTAAGTTCTTAAGCCATCACAGAAAAGAAACGAAAATAGAACGTATACTTATACCATCCGCATTCGCCACAGTGTCCCGTTATCTACCGTTAGGTTACTTAACTAACGGCATAGTGGGGCGGGACTAGTGCGGATGTAAAACATAAGCAACGTATATTATATATCATATATATAATAATATTCCATTCGTCTCAGATATTAAGTAATCTCATCACAGAATAATCAACAGCAGAACACATATATGAAAATATAGGATATATTAGGAAGTCCGTATTTTATATTTAGCCTACAATAGAAAATACGGATTCCACGGTCATGATGAACAGCCAAGCCCATACCCCTAGACCTACGAGAGCGGCAAGTGACCCTACCAATTCTGGAGTTAGGAGACCCGGTCTCGACTCCTCGAGATGGCCTCCCACTGGACTCCAAAACCCGGTCACTCATGCTTCCCTCCTTGGATCTATCCTAATGCGGAAAAGTAAATAATATACATCAATAGTTACATCATCCTAAACCCGGAAGTGCCCCAATAAAAGAATATTACATACAAAGAATTTTACATGAATGAAAAGAAAAAATCTCGTTTCACATAAAACGCCCGGCCATTCAATTATGACGATCCTATGCATCATATCACAGTAACACATAACATCACATGTCATCAACGTAAGTAAATATGCGTATCCCAATTTTCGTTGATGTATAGCAACGAAACCGGCAATACACCACATATTACACTTACGGTCGCAGAAAAGAAATGTAAAACTACAATATTTAGAATCCACACTTTTTCGTAGGCATCGCAAACTTGGAATATCACATACCCCTAATTTCATTCTAACACTGCAGATCTTACATTTAGGTCTTAATAATGAAAACACTCTTTCAAAAATGATCGGGTAATTCAACAAGATTCCCGATATCGAACAAGACCGAAATGTTAGATTTACAAATAACCAATTAATTTTCTCAAAACTAATTAGCGTAGATTCCAAATATTGTATCACATTCAGAAAGATTAAACGGCGTTAAATATATCAATCAACACATCAACATACATGTTGTTCTTATAGATCTCAACACTTGAACCTATTTTAAAAAATTCTCAGAGAGCACAGCATGTACCCATGGATCAGCACAAGAAGGCACGGTCTAAGCCTCACCAACGGCACCGCGGAACCACCGCAAATGCCATGATTTGGCCTCGGTTCCGCAGTCGTTGTGTCGAATTAGGTGCTCGTTCTTCTTGGAGATCCACAAAAAACCCTGCACTATTTATTTTTCAACCACAAAATTCTAACATTTGAAAAAAAATTCTAGTGAGCATGTAAAAATCATATTTTTAATGTTCGATTGAGTTTTTAAACGCCGTCTAAGCTACCCTAAAACTCTAGCTACGCTATGATACCATGTTGGTGTGTAGTAGCTCCTCTAGTTAGGTTTAAACAACATATAGTGATGAACTTTTTAAATTTTAGAGGGCTATTACAAACTAACTCCGAATCGAAACTAGAGATTAAGGTAAAACAACAACAAAAGAAGTCTAAGCTAAAAGATAAAGAACTACAGCCTTTGTAGTCAACTCCTTCACTTTCTTTGGACTCCTACGGCCCCACTTGAAGCTTGGATCGACTCCGCTCAAGAACCTTCGTCGTCTACGATGATCCACCCGGAGTATCTTTGCTCAAACTCTTTGCTTCACAAAACTAGTGTGAATGAAGCATAACAAGCTACACTAATGGGCTAGAGTAGTATATATTGGTGAAGTGGTTTGTATTCTCACTTAAAAACCCTTTCTTTTTGTGTATCTCACTCACTAGAAAACTCAAGAGAGCAAGAGAGAGGAAGAAGAAGAAGATGGCAATGCTTGAGCTCAATATTGTTAATCTCTTAATAAAAAGAGAAAAAAAAGAATATATATGAGAGTCACACTCACATAAACCATGGTAAATAAATATCTAGATATTTTTTATCATTGAGTTAAAACAATTAAGGAAATTAAACCAAGGGTTAAGGTCATGGTCAAGTGTAGAAGGGTGTAGAAACAATGAACCATAGTTGAATTTCCTTTTTCTTTTCTCAATAAATAATTATATATAGATATTCATTCCATGTGAGTCTTGCATTGCCATCTCCAATGTATCAACAACCATGACAAATATGTATGCATGTATGTGTGCCTTCACATCATCATGTGCATGTATAAATATATATATGTGCATACATACATGCATACAACCAATATAAAAAGGGTTTAAGAAAAGTGAGCTAAAAGTCTATCTTAAATCAACACTTGATTTAATAAACCGGTCATATCACATACGACTCGACCAATAGAAAAACACCCGATTAAAATACGGTATCAAATACACGCATTTAATCGAGCTCCTGCACATATCTCATATCCACACCACATCGTTTCGCCTGAGCTAGAAAACTCCTGTGTGGGACTCTAAAACTCGTCAATACGCCGACAGTAGGTGATGATCTTATCAAACACCCACAAGCCGCAAGCGGTCAGCTAAACGTAACGGCCACCCGGGTATTGAGCGATCAGAAGAAAAATAAGCGAACCTGTCAAAACTCCCGTCGAGCCAACTGGCAACACTTACCGTACAGTCCGGTTTCTTCATCTGATATGTTGCATATCAAGTATAGAGATGGAATCGTCAAACCCTAATAACTTAATAAGTCTTGTCGATATGGACTATGACCGGTCGAGAAACTACTGATAACACTTATCAGTAAATCTCATCAGCCATGGCCAGGAACTTCGAGTCAAAGCCAATCGCGCATAGCATAACATCAACTTTCAATACTGGGAGAGACAAAACCCCTCCTATCGCTCATTGCCTTCGTGTGTCTCGGGACTGTACCCAAAAGCCACCTGTTTGCATGACTCGGTAGAGCCGTGGTAAGGTGGAAATCAAAGCACAGTGGGAGAACACACAAGACTCTATGACGATCTTGGGTCTACAGACTAACCTGTACCAGTATCATCTGAGAACTGCTATCTGACGATAGATATAATACCATATAGGAGTTCTCGGTGAGTCCGTTCAGTGTACCCAGTCTCAACTGAGAACCCGTATACAATCTTCGATATCACAACACCAATGGATATGGGACCATCCATTGCCCATCATATGGGTCAAGAAACTTATACGCTAGTCTACTCTGGAATTCGATACCCTTTCTCGATATACCCTCGACTAGGAACATTCTAGGATATGCTTATAAACTACACATGCCCCACTAGTATGATCTCCATCTTAGTCATAGAAGTCAAGCAAATATCCTTAGGTCTTTATCAACATGTATGAAATGAACAGTATAATACAATCAAGTAAACATGTTAAGATAAAGTACAACCAGATAGCATACTATCATATCGAGCAAGAAAGTCATCTGTATATATACATGTCCAAGCATCCACTATACATATAATGGCCTCTAGGGCATACATATATCCAACAACATCCGCTCGTTAACATCTCGCACGAAGCTCTTGTTCCACTCGTCTTAATTATTGTCCACATCGAAATCATGTCTCACTGTTTATGTATGGCAATTCGTTCTTAGCTACAGTCAATCAGGAGTCTCTCACAAGGACTCGAAATTTTGAACTCAGGTATCTTCACCACTCTGTGGAAGATATCAGCCGATTACATCTTTAGGAACTTGTCCAATTTATCGGAGGAATACGCTTCATTTGTCCGTTCTCGATCGACTCACAACGCATCTGGGTGAGGTCCTTCTATCCGAAACTGGTCAACTTACTGATCTCACATCGGAGAATCCGATGAACAACGTCCTCTCTGGATCGATCTACTCTAGATCTGAGTAAGATTCTCCACACTGGAAATCTTCAACTCTACTGGGCCTACGTCGGCGCATCAAATCAGACGAATCATCTTCGACTCTTAACTCAAGATAGACTAGCTATCTTATGTCACATCTCTGCATGAAAGCTCCAGCGATCTCAACACTAACACTCTGGAGGTGACATCCCATCAATCTCAGCAACAGCTGGGTCATCTGTCTGCATAGTTGACAACATCACGATTTTTGAGGTAGGTTGTACATCAACAATCATCTCAATCTGGCGGCCTCTATCAATAGCTCGATCATCTGGTGCAAAACCGAACACTCGCCTCAAACGAGAGGTCAAGATACAAATACTATACCTACACGTTCCTTTGTCACCAGAAAACATCATGGTCAGCCCTCTTCCGTGACGAGCTCGCTTTGACCGCAACATTAGCAGCAGCTCAATCTGTGCTCAAACCATGGTGACAGGAACCTCAAGCAGGTATCGATGAAGATAGATCAGGGGAACGAAAGAAATCAACAGATCCAAAATAGATAAATGATCATAAGGAGGAATGTAATCAATGAGAGTATGATCATTGGAACGAATAGAAGCACAGATCTCAAGAATATACATCCTAAGGTCTCTTAAGCGGAGTATCGTATCGTAAGTATGCCGCGGAACATACGCACGGTACGTTACTCAACTTGAGTTACTTACTCCATCAATCAGGGTCAACCTAAGTAACGAAAGTTCGGGTCTAATACCCCCCATCAAGTCTAAGTTTCGTAAGGTCAAGCCCAGGTTCTGAAATATATACGCCCTAGACTCCGCATAGTCAAACCCAGAATCAAACCAAGGTTAAACCTAATGTTCTGATACCAACTTTGTCACGACCCGTAATTTAGTACGTGACCGGCACTTAAATCACGCAACGTCCAAAGGCGTAACGTAATTCAAGTAAGCCGAAGCCGAGAAAATCTAAACCTTTTTACGGAAAATAGTGGGGGTGCAGTTTTGAAATAAAGGTATAATGAAATAAAGTTTATCTATAAATGCATAACTAATGATATAAAAAAAATGCAAGTAGAATGTACTAAAGTTGAGAACATTTCTTTTTGTCTTTAAAATTTTGGGCAGCACCTCCCTTGTATATTTTGAACTGAAACTACATATACATAACAATATAAAAGGCATCCTCAAGCGGGAGCTAGCTCCTCGCCAAATGGCGGAATCACAACCACGCAAGCAATGTATATGACGCCCAATGGCGAAGACATTAATCTACACATAGCGAACATATACCCATTGCTCTAAGTCTCGCAACCACAAGTCCGTCTAAGTCCACTAAATGTACAAAGTCTTAGTTTCTGATTGATGGAGTTTATCTAGATACAATAGAAAATAATAAATACAATAGTGGGAACGATCCAATATGTCCCACTTACCATAGCAAAACACCCGAATGCAAGCTGTGTGCCAGCGATACCGTTACTGATCCCAAGCGGGCAAACCTGCAAGAACTGTGGCGCAACAGGGGTGAGTTTCCAACTCGTGACTTGAAAACATCAGCAGGTAGAAATCGAATAAAACAACGATTTCCTAGGTCATACTATATCATGAAGGTAATACTATGATATCTAGGGTGACCATGCCTGCATATATATCAACAATATAATCAATGCCAATGACATATATAAATAAACATCTGAATCATATGCCTATATGCAGATGGATATCATCCACGTGTCCATCAACGATACAAACAATATCATGGAACATGAGTGTCTAATATCGACACTCGAAACATCATGAAAGCATATCCATATATGTATGAGGATATCAACCAACGTGTGTCCATCAATGACACATCAAAATCATGGAACCTGAGTGTCCAACACCGACACTCGAAACATCATGAAACCCGTGTCCAGCATCGATACATAAATCCTCATACTCGGGCTCCGTCAGTCCAGATCGGCCCATGGGATCCGTCAGTCCGGATCGGCCCATATCCATCTCACGACTCCGGTCGGTATCCTCCGGATAACCGCCGGGTCCAAACTATCACCGGTAGGTAGTAGTTCCTTTTCCAGGCTCATCGTCTACTGCACAACATACCTTTCTTGCCCCAGGGCACCATACCGGGTCCACCATGTATCCACAAACGGTTCATCCAACTCCTCGAATCGGGTATCACATAGCTCATAACCAAGAAAACTCATGGTGGACGCATCGAAATATCATATCAAATGAAACCGGGTTTTTAAAACAATACATACATTCTTTGAAATACAACCATGGTGTTCCCCTCCAAAAGACGGTGGCGACGTGAGGACGTCTATGCCTGAGATTCGGGGCAGATGCTATATGGTTTTATCCGTCCACCTCTCCGAAGATGCCAAGTTGATTTATGGCACCGTGTATCGGAGGTTTAGACGGATGCAGCCGATGTAGCAGACTTCGTCAGATTCCCCCTTATTTGAGAGGGTTTTGATTGTGGGGACGCTCTTCCCTGCAGGCGCAAGCCCCTGCAGTTAATTACGCTACCGCGTCGCGGCAGCCACTTTCTCCTTCTCCAGAATTTCACTTCGTGTCGTGTGTGTTTGTTTTGTTTGTGGTTGCCCGTGGATTGTATACGGAGACTGAGTAATGTCGTCGCCCGTAGGACGTGGATTAGTCCAAATCCGTATTTACTTAGATTTGGGTTTGGTGTTTTTAGTTTAAGGATACGTTAGCCGTATTGAGGCTAAGATCAACTTAAACGTTCGTTAAGGATACGTTAGTCCTGTTTTGAGACTAAGATCAACTTAACGTGGTGATCCATTTAATATATGGCCGTCGGGACTCGTCACCTCTCTGACGTCGTTGAAGGATTACAACGATAGGTGTCAGAGGAGTTCAGAGATGTACCCTTGAACTAAAATCGATTTGGAGTTTTATAGTCCATTTGAATGTTTAAGGATACGTTAGCCGTGTTTGGGGCTAAGATCAACTTAAACGGGACCATTTAGATCCGACAAAAGAGCATTTGGAGGCTCTATTATTCCAGTTTGGGGACGTAGTGGTCCGTGTTCCAGTTTAGGGACGTGGTGGTCCATCGCCAGTTTAAGGACGTGGTGGTCCATCATTAGTTTAAAGACGTTTTGGTCCATCGCCAGTTTAGGGACGTGGTGGTCCATCATTAGTTAAAAGACATTTCGGTCCATCATTAGTTTAAGGACGTCTCGGTCCGATATTAGTTTAAGGACGTCTCGGTCCACGAGTTTAAGGACCCCGCAGTCCATATTGATGTGTGGTCGTCGGGACCCGTCACCTCTCTGACGTCGTTGAAGGATTACAACGATAGGTGTCAGAGGAGCTCGGAGATGTACCCTTGAACCGGTTGTAAATTGATTTAGGAGAGCGGCTGTGCTCGGTCAATTTAGTTTGAGAACTTACGGCCATGATTGATCTAAGTCCAATTGAAAAATATTCAACGCCTTTATTTATCTTCGGCCTACTGGGCCTGCCCACATTTAAATAATGCATTGCATTACTTTTTATTTTTGTTTGGGCTCTGCCCATAAAGGATGCAGAGCATCAATTTTACTTGGGCTCTACCCTTTTTATTGCTTTACAATTTATTCTGGCCTGCTAGGTCTTTTTAACTTGGGCCTGGCCCTTTAACAAAAAAAAATGCATTGCATTTTCAGGCACTTTGCGCCAATCAAAGAGTGCAGGCACTTGTGGTGACGACACGTGTCATGCAAGCGCAGTGCGCTGCGCTTGTGCTGCTGACACGTGTCGCGCTCTGGTGAGTTGCACCAATTCTAGAGAGTAAGGCTCTATTTCAAAAGCGCATAGCGCAGATGGTTCAGATGCTGACACGTGGCGTTTTCTGGTGGCTTGCGCCAATCCAAGAGAGCAACAGCGCAGTTTGCAAGTGCAAGGCACTATAATATGAGAATCTTTTAGATTCCATAACCAAAGGTTCATGAAAAAGTGCAAAGCACTGTTTGTTTTCTTGATCTAATTTAGATCAAAGAGAACAAGTTTTTCTTTTTTCTCTTATTTCAGAGAACCCATGGTTCATAAAAAGTGCAATCCACTATTATTACTTATTTTTCTTTTTATCATTGATCTTCTTCTCAGATTAATGATCTGTTTTTAAGAGAATTTTCTCTTTTTTTCTAAAGGTTTTTACCTTTTTTGTTCTTGAGGAATTCTCTCCAATTCTTCAGAGTTCTCAATGATAATGTTCATGCCTTTGATTTGAGGTCTAGGGGTCTTTATATAGTGCCCATCAGTTTGTTTAATTTGTTAACAAGATCTTTCTCTGAGTGATTTGGGGAATTTTCCCCACCGTTGGATCTTTGATCCAAGGGCTTCTGTTTTACAGAAGAAAATCTTCTTGTTTTAACAAGAACAGAAAGATTTCTTTAAAATTTCAATTCTGTTTGGCGCAAATGCCCCAGCGCGTGACACGTGTCAAGCAGCGCACAGCGCAGCGCAACTGCGCTAGCGCATCTGCGCTGCCACGTGTCGCGCAGCGCAAAGCGCAGCGCCACTGCGCTAGCGCATCTGCGCTGACACGTGTCGCGCAGCGCAAAGCGCTGCGCATCCGCGTTGACACGTGTCGCACGGCGCAGTGCCTGCGCAACTGAAGCGTTGTTTCCTTTTGTTTTTTTAGTGGAGCTTTGCTCTAATTAGGCGCGCTGCCTTCGGTGCTGCGCTCTCTGCGCTGGCGTATCTGATTTTGACACGTGGCGCCCTGCGCACAGCGCAGAGGATCTGAAGCGTTGCTTTATTTATTAAAGTTTAAATTTTCAAAGTAGAGCTTTGCTCTGATTGGGGGAAGCAAAAGCATTGCTTCGTCTCCCGCCTTGGAATTAGAACAGAGCTCTGCTCTGATTGAGGTAAACAAATGCCCCCCCTACCGTTGCGCTTACGTGGCGCTCCAAACGTGAGCGCGGCGGTTGCAGAATTACAACCGTCGCGGCAACTCTCGGAAGTTGAAAGGGCTTGGTGCCTATAAATAGGACCTTTGGTCCTCAAGAGATGATTATCACCTTCAAAAAAAATTTATCTTCAAAGCTTTGCTCTTGTCTTTAAGAGCTCTAAGAATTAGAATTTCGTAGAACTTTTGAGGTAATTAATTTAAATTAAATTAAGTTAACTTTAATTAACAGAGCCTTGCTCTTAATAGATCCCTGGTCTAAAGAAAAGCCATCAGGGATTTCACTTGGCAGAGCTTTGCTCTATAGGTCTGAAAGGATCTAACGAGCACTAGAAGGAATCTTATTAGGGTTCCATTAATAGAGCTTTGCTCTCTAAAAGATTGTCCTTGTGTTTTCTTAATTCATTAATGGAGCTTTGCTCCTTCCAAATCATACAGAAGAACTCTTAAGAATTCTTCATGGATCCTGGAAGTTAAAAATGGCATTTGATATTATTATTATTATTATATCATCTTCTTAGAGCAAAGCTCTCGATGTTCTCAAGAGATTTTCTTCTAATTCTCCTCATAACTGATTTTGACCGAAGTCACTCCTGTCTGCAAAGCATTGCTCTCAAGGAGTTTAACTTTTAACTTTCTGTATCTTATTATTTGCTAATCTCCCTGTACTGTTTTCTTCAGGTATCATGGCGGTGCGTCTATATAGCCTGTACGAGTTCATCACTTATGAAGACATCCGTGTACAGGGCCGTCAACAAAACCAGGAGTTTACAGATGCCCAGTGTGCGGAGGTTATGGGTCGCCTTCATGCAAGCGTTAGTTGGCTGCTTCCTCATCGTTCAGCTCTCTTGAAAGTCGTGCTGGGAGCGATTTGGAGAGTACTCCCGGGGTTCCACGAGGCCATGCCGCTCGATGCACTGGATGACGCCGAAGATAAGGTGCATTCAGTGCACCTGTCGGGGCTAATCTCGAAGAATCGACGGGACAGCCTCGTCGAAATTCTTCATCAAGTCTTCCAGCAGACGACGATAATCGCTGCTTATCGAAGGCTGGGGGGGCTTGCCGAGGATCTTGACACCCAGCAGCGCGAGAGGCTGCGCACAAGGATAATCAGAAAGGCCAGATGAACTCTGGATGGCCTTACTTTTGACTTCCTCAATCCGTGCCCCGGATCTGAGGTTATTCCATTGTAATAATATTTCTTGTTTACTGCTTTATGATTGTAAGAATTATTTTTGGCAATATTAATGAAGAAGTTTTATCCCAGCTTGTCTTATTTCGCGCTCTGAGTCTTTTGCACATGCATGAATGAGTGTGTCTCGAATGCTTAATCCAATGCCAATCAGATGTTCTCTTTGTCGCTTTCTTCTTTCTTTTTATTATCAGCATGTTGTCTTGATAAACATAATTGGTAGATAACTTAGTTCTCCCAAGAGATAGCGATGGACTAGGATCCGCTCTGGACGTTTTCCACGGGATCAGGGTTGACATAAGCCGCGTTCCACGTAACCAAGAATTTTTGCTCTAGATGCTTCCCATGGGTTCACTGCCGTGTTCAGCGAGGACTAGGTTCCGCTCTGGATGCTTCGCATGGGTTCAGTGCCGTGCTCTGCGAGGACCAGGATCCTGTAGGGTTCCTAGGCACACTAATGAGGTCTCACAAGGCATCAACCATGCCAATTTCAAATTTTACAAGTGCCGAGAAACCCTAATACGGATCGTTAACTAGAATTTTAGGCGAAAGAATGAAACTAGTTAACAACTTAACTAAAAGAACGGAAATACAACCTTTGTAGATCCGGTCCTTCACCTCCATAGCTCCATGATGAAGTCTCCTCGCTGTCCAAATAGAATCCCGGGCTCTAGCGTCGGTTTCATCGGAGAAATGGGCGGGCTTGGTCGTCGGCTTCGATGCCGAAGATGATCTACGTCGAGGCAACACTAGATCAAGCTCCAACTTCACCAAGTCAAGAAACTTGTGAAGAAAACACCCTATACTACTTGGCAAGAGGTAGAGGATGAATAAATAGGAGGTGGGTTCACTTTAGAATTGGATTTCTCACTCTTTTCATCAAATCACCATTGATGGAATCAAGCTTCTTCATCTTGAAGAAGAAGAAGAAGATGAATATTATGATAAGTCTTTATAATAGAAAAGAATAATAAATCTTATCATAATTTTAACCATGGTTTTGTGTAGAGAACTAACTTGAGTTTAGATGAATGGTTAGAGTTAAAAGAAGAAGACAAAATGGTCACTTGGTCAAAGCTTCATGAAGCTTCAACAAGCTTCATGAAAGAAAGAAAGAAACCATTTTGTTTTTCTTTTATCTATTTCTCAAAAATGAATAGATAAAAAAATAAGTGAATAAATCAAAACCCTAACCATTATCATAACCATGGTATAAGTCTTTACACAAAGCCAATTTTGCATGTATCATCAAACATGATACAAACAAGTGCACAAAAGTATATCACATATACAATGTGCACATCAAGTGAGAAAATCCATTTAAAGTGAACAAATATTAGTTAATGCAAAGTAATATATCAAATATATAATTATACATTAAATCATTAAATCAACACTTGATTTAACGATCCGGTCATATCGCATATAACCGACTAATATCCAATGTATCGGCTTATCGAATCAATCCTTGATTTGATAACTAGGTTATATCGCATACAACCAATCGATACATTCATCACGAGAATACAATACGGTATCACATACACGCATTATTCTCGGTCCCGCACATATCTCATATGCGCTCCTATTTCGTTTCGCTTGAGCCAGGAAACCTCTGTGTAGGACTCTAAAGACTCGTCAATACTCCGGCAGCAGGTGATGATCATATCAAACACCCACAAGCCGCAAGCGGTCTGCTAAACGTAACGGCCACCCGGGTATTGAGCGATCAGAAGATCGACGAGCAAGCCCGCTCATACTTCTGTGAATCCAACCAGTAACACTTACCGTACAGTCCGGTCTCGTCGTCTGATATGTCGCATATCTCGCCTAGGGGTGGTAAACGTCAGACCCCAATAGCTCGATAAGTCGTGTCGATATGAGGTCTATAACAGTTCGAGAAACTACTGGTAACACTTACCAGTAAATCTCAGCAACCCTGGCCAGGGATTTCCGGTTATAGCCAATCGAACACAGCGCAACATCAACCCCCTATACCGGGAGAGACGAATCCCCTCCTATCGCTCATTGCCTCCATGTGACTCGGGACTGTACCCAAAAACCACCGTTTTGCACGCCCTCTTGGACGTGGTAAGGTGGAAATCAAAGCACAGTGGGAACCACACAAGACTCTATGACGATCTCGGGTCAACAGACTACTCTGTACCAGTGTCACCAGAGAACTGCCATCTGATGTAAGGTATAATACCATCTGGGAGTTCTCGGCGAGTCCGTCCAGTGTACCCAGTCTCCACTGAGCACCCGTATATCATCTCTGATGTCAAACACCAATGGATATGGGATCATCCATCGCCCATCTGTATGGGTCGAGAAGGTATACGCTAGTCTACTCTGGTATATCGATGCCCCGTCTCGATACACCCACGACTAGGGACCTTGAAGGATGTACTTATGGACTACCATGTCCCCACTAGTATGATCCGCATCATAGTCCAGGTAGTCAAGTACACATCCTAAGGGCTTTACCAACATGTAACAGAAAGGCAATCAGTGTACACGTTAAGGTAAAGAATAACCAGATAGCATACTATCATGTCGAGCAAGAAAGTCCTTCCTATATACGTCCAAGCATCCACTACAATATACATCCTATGTATAGTAATGGCCTTTAGGGCATACATATAACTAACAATCTCCCACTTGCACTAGGGCCATCTGATAGCAGTAGTTGTAGTATCTCATACTCAACCATCCCATAAAAGTCTCTCTCTGGGAAAAGGCCTTTGTGAGTGGATCCGCCGTGTTGTCCTCTGAGTCTTCTCTCCTAACCTCGATCACCCTGGAGATCAACCATCTCCATGATCAGGTGATACTGCCTTAGAATATGTCTGGATCACTGATGGGACGGGTGTTCTTTGGCAAATTCCATAACTCCATTGTCACACAATGGAAGGAACTAAGTTCATCTCATGAACAAATATACATCCAGACAGCCTCTTTGGTAGCATCTCAAGTAGCGATGTATCGAGCCTTTATCGTTTAGTATGCCACGGTATCTAGCTTGGAACTCTTCCAACATACCGTCCCTTTACTGAGGGTAAAGACAATGCCTGTGACTGACATTCAGTCATTCTCATCACCCTGGAACACTTCCAGTGATTCTCCCCAGGATCGGTTGATACCATCTCACTACAACTAGTGAGAATCCTAACATCCAATTAGATCTATCTCATAGATCCAAAACCCAGAATTTAGGAGGCATCATTTTCATCCTATATGGAGAATCATTGTGATAAGCGGAGATTGACCGAGCATAGCATAGGAAACTCCTTCCCTATCAAGAGCATGTCATCCATGTACTCTACGAGGATCGTCACTATACTCCCTACTACCTTTTTGTTTATACAAGGTTCATCTACCATTTTGATGATGTCAAACTCTTTGACTAACACATCAAAACAGATGTTCCAACTCCGCGATACCTGTTTTATCCTATAAAGCATCTTGTACACATTTCCGCTGCTCCCACTGTCTACGAAGCCCTCTGGCTGTGTACTTATAGACGTTCTCTTCTAAAACATCATTTAGAAAAGTAGTCATGGCACCCAACGGCCAGATATCGTAGTCATGGTATGTAGCCGTGGCAAGTAGGATCTGGATGGACTTAGCTACTTAGAAAAGGTTTCATCATAATCCATACCTGGTCAATGATGCAAACTTTTAACAAGTCTAGCTTTGAAAGTCTCAACTTTTCCATCTACACCAAGTAATCTTCTCAAGATATACTTGCTCCTGATGGGGATTTAACCCTTCAGATATAGCAACCAAAGTCCATACTTTGTTGGTGTACATGGATTCCATCTCAGATCGCTAAGCATCCAGCCATTCTTACAGAGTCCCTACTCTCGATGGCCTGCTCGAAACTAGTTGGGTCATCATCTCATGATGCAATCCTCGCTCCCACTGTCATAGAGAAACAGAAGTATCTCTCAGGTGGGTGAGAAAACCCTACTAGATCGGCGGAGAGGCTGAGGTTCGTTGGCAACTATTGAATCCTTTGGTTTTATCAAATCATCTGCTGTAGTTTGTATAGCTGGAACCTTTCCAGTTCTACATTACAGACCTTGCCTCGAGCTTGTCCGGATTTTGCTTTTAGACATAGCCCGGACAACCCCAAATCTTAACCAACTTAAGATATGGGCTCTTCCCTTATCATATCACATATGAAATGGTAGGCAATTGATTTGATTTGAACCCTATTCAATAGGTATGCAGCTTCTCAAGTGCATAACTCCCAAAAGGAAATGGGTAACTCAGTAGTACTCATCATAGAGCACACCTTATCACATAGGGTGTTATTGCTCCGCCCCGATATACCATCGTGCTATGGTGTATACGGAGGAGTAATGCTGAGAGAGAATCTCATTCTCTTTTAGAATAGTCCAGGAATTCCGTGCTCAAGTATCCTCCTCCTTGATCACATCAAAGGACATAATACTTATACCCGCGTTGGTTCTCTACTTCTAACTTATATTCTGTGAATATCTCAAAAGGTTCGGACTTGTGTTTCAACAAGAACATATGTCTGAATCTAAAGAGATTATCAGAGAATGTAATGAAGTATAAGGAACCGGTCTTGGCATGTGTAGACAGGGGACCTTGCATACATCAACATGTATCATCCCAAGAGTTCACTAACTCTTTCTCTGTTTCCAGTAAATGGAGCTATGGTCATCTTATCTCTGTGACATGACTGGCAAGTTTCACAAAATGTAAATTCAAACTGATTTAAATATGCATCTAAAATGTAACTTCAGCCAGTCGGATCGCATTGATATGACCTAGTCTACAATACCTCAAGAAGAATTCGTTCATTTTCTGAACTCTTCCTCTTATGTGTGTTCCGTATACTAAGAACTGTAGTTTGATTTAGAACATCAATGCTTTTAGATAACGTGCCTGAACCGATCAACTTTTGATATAGGAAATGTTCAAAACATTATCCATCCATACAAAATTTTATCATTTCTTTACTAATAAAGAGATAGATATGATTTTGTATATCAGGTTCGGTATCTAATAACATTCGTTCAGAATCAATGTATTTGGAATACAGGGTGACAGTGACCAACAGACTTGGCTGCAACACTTGCCCCGTTTTCTGCCTCATGAAACTTATCACCCATTCTCAGTTCTCTACCTTTCTGTAGCCCTATGTAACATTTTACATATCTGGGATCCTGATCTGGTATCAAATACCCAGGACGTAGAGGATACAGAGAAACAGTTCTTTGTAATGAACACACCCGAAGGAGATGCATCATATGCACTTTCTTCGTTTGGGCGGCACGGGAATTCTGGTAATCCCCAATTTCCTGCTCTGTCTTATAACAATTATAAGTTGGAGCGGGACCAACGTTCCCCAGCTCAGTATAACAAGCGGGTTCAGTCAATATTCCGTATTATTATCTTGATTAAGGCATGATATGGTCGCTACCTGGAGAGAGAGAGAAGAAAACACTCAGCGTGCGCTCTTGCAAGAATAGATTGGTTATTATTTTATCTAATCAGGATGGCTCCCACTGTTTTTATCAAATCTTCCTTCAAACCCTAAAAGGAAAGACTAGCCGGGATTAATTACACACTACAAGTTCGCCCATCTTTCAGCCAGGCCAGTGTCGGTACTTTGAGGGAGGTCCCCCGTGCTTTCGCACGAACCTAATTAATGTAAACCTCGTTTTCCCAGAGGCGTAACCTCGTTAACACCTTTCTAGACACCTACTTGATCGGCTAATTGTAATGTATAAAACTCTCCCAGGAGTAACTCTTACTCGCAGTGGGTATCGGAATCCAACTATCTCATAGAAGGTATGCAATCTCATTGCAAATTTCAACACTTGAAATTCCCGATAATATTTTGCCCCAAGCGATCTATGACCTTGACTGAGTCAACAAACCATAGACTGCAAGTAAAGTTCAACCCGTCATTTCTCGATTGAATTAAACCCACCCGCACGACCCTTGACTGAGTCAACAAGGCCGTACGACTACCCTAATCCAATCGCATCATATGCTTTGCAGATAAGCAGTAATCAGCTACCGCACACTACGCCTTGACTGAGTCAACAAACGCAGCACGAATACTAACTATTACTTATCTGAAATGACGGAGGGCTACGACAGGTTTTTAAGAAAACCTTTTGCGTAATGAACTTTATATCGTTGTAGAATCAAATGATTTTAAAATGGAGTGTTTTTTAGACTTTTCAAGTTTTGCTAAAGGAGTCACTCCCGGTGAAGGGATCGTCGGTCCTTTCCTCGTCGAATGAGGTGCGGGATATATCATATATATCACTGTACAAAGCAGAAACTTATAGAAGCAATCAAAAACAAACCGAGTGTTGTAGCATCTGCCAGTTATTGCTAAAGGAGTCACTCCCGGTGAAGGGATCTCGGTCCTTTCCTTATCGAATAAGGTGCAGGATATATCACATATACCGCTGTGCAAAGCAAGAACTGTAGCTACCTGTTTTATTTTTGAAATTCGATTCTACAACATCTTAGGTTTCTTTTATTTCATTAATCTCATTAATGAAGTCCCATCATTTAAGTTACCTAAACATCACAGATAAATACGACGTACACTTATGCCATCCGCATTCGCCTCGATGTCCCCTCGTGCACCGTTAGGTTAGGTAACTAACGGCAGATCGGGGCAGGGCTAGCACGGGTGTAAAACATAAGTAACGTCTATATAATATATCATATATACTATATACAGTATCCATCACAGAACATATCACATGATCACATCACAGATATCGCAGCAGAAGAATCATATGAAATATTGGATATTCTAGGGCGTCCGTGTTTTAAATACGAGCCAGTATAAAACACGGATTCCACGGTCATGATGAATAGCCAATCCCACACCCCTAGACCCCTACGAGAGCGGCAAGCAACCCTACCAATTCTAGAGTTAGGAGACCGGGACTCGACTCCTCGAGTTGGTCTCCCACTGGACTCCAGAACCCGGTTACTTGTGCTCCCCTCCTTGGGTCTATCCTAGTGCGGAAAAGTAAATAATATACAAAGGGTGACATCTTCCGCAACCTGGAAGTGCCCCAATAAAAGAATATTACATACAAGTTTTTACATGAATGAAAATGAAAAACACTCATCTCACATAAAAAAAACCCCGGCTATTCAAACACGACGATCCAATATAACATATCCAGCAACACATAACATCACATGTCATCAACGTAAGTAAATATGCGCATCCCAATTGTCGTTGACATATAGCAACGAAACCGGCGATAGCACATATTACACTTACGATCACAGAAAAGAAAGTGTAAAACTACAACAGTTGGAATCCGCAACCTCCATAGACATCGCATGCCTAATCAAATGAATTTCTTAGACATCGCATGCCTAACAATTATAAACCCCGCATTTTAGTCTCATTATCGAAAACACATTTCAATATCAAGTCGTGAAATTCAACAGGATTCCCGACATCCTGATCGAATGCTCGTCGCAAACTTTAGTAGGCGGCCGCACCCCCGACGCCGTCGACGAAGTGCACCAAGGCGGAACACCGCTGCCGCGAGCACCCGGACGGATGCTTTCGGCGACGGGGTTCTCCTATAGTCACTTGGTCGGGGCTATGGAGTGAGGCTGTCTATTAAGTTTACCCGGCGAGTATCCGCGTACGCTACGTGATTGCGATGGACTTTTGATCACATCAAAATTCCGTGGCAACCGATCAAGTGAGACTAAAGTGCTATGTTTATAACATTCATTCAGTTATCTCATAACTGCTTGTGAATTCCAATTATTGTATCACATTCCGAATAAGATAGAAAATGTTAAACTTTCCGATCGAACAATCGAACACCCAAGTTTTCCCGAAACAGCTCAACTCATGAAATAAGTTCAAAGACATTCACTTCGTGCCTCAGTACCAACGGTCCAGCCGTAGAAGGGTCAAGCCAACGCCTCACATGTGGCACGCCGTACTGCCCCAAACCCGAAGGTTCAAAGGGCAGTTCAAGACGGTCACATAATCGAGTTAAGGTTTGTTGTCTTCTCGAGGGACCATCGCGTTACTTGCACTACTTAGAACGTCTTTAAACCTCGGAAAAATCCAACACTTGGAAATTTTCCCGCAGGGGAAAAATTGGGTATTTATATCCGGTCGAACTTTTTAACATATTCAATAATTATCCGGAAAGACACATAGACAAAGCTTGATAATCCGATCGAATCTGCGAACTCCCAAAACACCCCAGAAAACTCAACTCTTGAGTGATATTTAAAAATACCCAGAGAACTCAGCACTGAATAAAGGAAGTTACTGTGCAAAATAGGGAGGGTGACGTCACACTATTGCCGCGGAACCGCCGCAGAAGCTAGGCTTCTGCCGCGGTTCCGCCGCAATCTTGAAGTATCTTTTGTCAAATTTTGCACCGTAATTCTTATAATTCCCTGTTGAATTTTTTAAGCATTTTTAATCTGGAAAAAACCTAGTTTTTGAAAAAAGTCCAGAGAGCGTGAAATTTTAGGGTTTCGGGTTCGTTCGGGTTTCAAACTTCGTCTACGCATCGCCTAAGGCTCTAGCTAGGCTCTGATACCACTGTAGGGTTCCTAGGCACACTAATGAGGTCTCACAAGGCATCAACCATGCCAATTTCAAATTTTACAAGTGCCGAGAAACCCTAATACGGATCGTTAACTAGAATTTTAGGCGAAAGAATGAAACTAGTTAACAACTTAACTAAAAGAACGGAAATACAACCTTTGTAGATCCGGTCCTTCACCTCCATAGCTCCATGATGAAGTCTCCTCGCTGTCCAAATAGAATCCCGGGCTCTATCGTCGGTTTCATCGGAGAAATGGGCGGGCTTGGTCGTCGGCTTCGATGCCGAAGATGATCTACGTCGAGGCAACACTAGATCAAGCTCCAACTTCACCAAGTCAAGAAACTTGTGAAGAAAACACCCTATACTACTTGGCAAGAGGTAGAGGATGAAGAAATAGGAGGTGGGTTCACTTTAGAATTGGATTTCTCACTCTTTTCATCAAATCACCATTGATGGAATCAAGCTTCTTCATCTTGAAGAAGAAGAAGAAGATGAATATTATGATAAGTCTTTAGAATAGAAAAGAAT